>OX155904.1:46540550-47140550 GCA_944588485.1 Phosphuga atrata
GATGTCTGCGCAAGCGTATGTATGAAAGAGGGGGATGGAACCAAGAAGAGATCGAGAGAATGATGAATGAGGGAATGTTAGTGGAAAGGATTCTGGCAGATAGACTACTGGAGATAGAGCTGCAAGAGAGACAAAGACACATAGGTGAGAGTACCTATAATAGAGACTACAGCAAAATTTTTGGCAGATGTCCAGAGTATCTAGTTAATCCTAAAGCCCCACAGGTAGCGATTGCCCGGTTTAGGTGCGGTAGTGAGGAAAGGGGTAGAAGATATTGGATGGCTGCAACAGATAGGACTTGTCGAGTATGTGGAGAAGGGGAGGAGCTCTGGGAACATTGGGTGTTAAGCTGTAAGAAATGTGAATGGAGCGAAGAGGAAAAGTCAGTGGCAAAAAACTGGAAGATGGTTA
This sequence comes from Phosphuga atrata, assembly GCA_944588485.1. Taxonomy (NCBI): domain Eukaryota; kingdom Metazoa; phylum Arthropoda; class Insecta; order Coleoptera; family Silphidae; genus Phosphuga; species Phosphuga atrata. The sequence continues at coordinate 46,540,962 of OX155904.1, forward strand.
TGGATGAGAGTGGCTTCGGTTTTGTGTACATGAAAAAAATATTGAAGTGCAAAGAACAGGGTTAAAGGCTTCCTTTTTTTTTGTTTTTTTTTTTGATCTAAGAACTTTTGAACTGTTTATTTTTTGCTGTATTAATTTGGATATTACACATTCTGGTGTCTTTTTTTTTGTTTTCTTTGATTTTATTTTTTGCTCTATACTTGTCACAACACTAATGCACGAACGGTCGTGTATATATATATTTTCATATATATATATTTTCTCATTCCACCTATAACAGAATGGACTAGCCAGAAATGTGTTTCTGACCAAACTATAGTTTGGTCAGAAACACAAATTCATATGTGAATTTAGATCCCTATTCGTAAGGCATATTTACCCAATATTGCATATTTCACCAATAAGGGCATAAATTGCATATTGGCTATGAGACATATTTTGAAATAACTGGATGCATATTTGTAGTGCATATTATGCTCAATTTGGTTAAAATCATCTGATTTTTGACGGAAATCTGAAGACCCGTGACGTCGGCTAAGGTAGGTATTATCTTTATCAAAAATGGCACCAAAAATAATTTTTTATGGATCTCAATTGATGAAACTACTGATATAACTCGGAGATACATAGCAAACGTCGTCATTGGAATTTTGGTCTACGATGAACTGATCGCTCAACAAAAATTTGTAGTAAATATTGCAGTACGTGCTAGACAAGGCAAATCGTAGCACTATTGCCAGACTTTTTGATGATTCAATCAAAATTCTGGCTGAAATTTTTAATCGAGATTCGATTTTATTCTTTATATCAGATGCCATTCCACACATGGTAAAAACAACTCAGGCCATACAAATATTGTATCCAAAAGTGAGACATCTGACTTGCCTTGCACATGGACTTCATCGAGATTGTGAACAAATTCGAGGAATTTATACTAACGTCGATCGTATAAAATAGCCAATGTAAAATAAAAAAATGATTTTTGAAATTACCGTCAAGGGTAATGATTTTTAATAATTTGGCACCTGGCGTCGCACTTTCTCTGCAACCAACTAGATGGGGAATATGGATTGATGCCGCAGTGTACTATGCCACCAACTTCGAAATAATTGTGTAAGTGTTCAATGTACTGGACGAAGAAGAGGCAGCATCAATCAAAATTTCAAAAGAGCTACTAAGTGAAGGTGAAATAAAATTTGAATTAATTTTCATTGCCTCAAATTATGGATTCCTTAACGCATCAATAAATTCGTTTGAAACGGCTGGCCTCTACTGCTTGCTAAACAGATTGAGGTAATAGAACATACTCAGGATGTAATTAATGGCGCTAACGCTGAAGCAGCTAACTTTGTGAAAAAAAAACTTGCAACGGTTATTTAAAAAATCCTGGTGTTTCCAGGTTCTACAACAATAGACAATAAATATAGTATTATTGACGCAATGGCATTTAAATTTGCACCTATAACTTCGACTCATGTGGAACGAAGTTTTTCAATGTACAAAAATGTTCTACAATCAAATAGGAATAGTTTTCTTTTTGAGAACTTATTTTTAAGTTTAGCTGTATTTTTCCTTTGTATCTATGTTTTCGTACCTAGAATTTAACATTTTTTCATATAATTTATTTCATATTTAAGAGAATATATTTTTATAAATGCATATTCTTATTTTTATAGAGCATATTTTAAGCGCTTAAAAGTATATTTTTAAGGGCATATATTTTTGGTTGCCCTACATATAATACTGTATAATACTGGTTGACACCAGTATGCCAAAGCGAGTGCTTATAATTTACATTTCGAAAAGGGAATGAATCAATAAATTAAAACTTTTCAGCATCAACAAAAAGATGTTTCATGTAAAAACAATCATTGGTGCTGAAGAAATTGAATGTATAGGCTGATAAGTAAGTATGATAAGTAAAAAAACAAACGTTTTTTGAAATATTTATTAAATATATTTATTTAAAAAGAAACAATTTTCATCAAGATATTTTGTTTTTGTTTATTTTGATTTATTATTAAATAATTATAAATAGTTAAAAAATATAGAAGATAATTTAAAAAAATCCATCATTTTTAATATTACCAAACTCGATCAAGTAAATTAGGTTTTATACATACAAAATCGCCAACTTTAATCAGTTGACATATAGATAATAAGTTTTCGAGACATATTATTATGCTTTCATCTGTTATATTTCCATCTAAATTATTTTCATTGGAACTATCAATATGTGATAAATCGATAACACAATCAGAAAGACTAGAATTGTTCTTATTACTTATGACTTCGTTACAAGAAAATGTTTTCTCCCATCTATACAGTGTGCGTAAAGGTACCTAAAATTTATAGGAAAATAAAATTAAAACAAAAAAAAATCGTAAAAATTTTACAAACTGTACATAAGATCCCGAAGGACACTTTTAATACAAGTATTTTTATTTTAAATGTTATAAATAAGTTTCTAATTTTTTATACAATTTGTTTGTTATTTGCACTTACGGGAATATCAATGTCTTTATTATATAATTTATATCTTTTAGTAGGCCTAGATAACGACTGGTCCATATTTAGTTGTGACACATCGAATCTAATTAAGATAATTATCTTAAAATATATTAAAACCGGAGATATGTGCATGTAATAAGCTTCAGCAAATTGTAACTAATAAAAGTGCACAGTGGCAGGAACACTATTGTGCCTTTATTTTACTGTAACCGTTAAATTTTGTTTTGGGTTTGTTTTACTGTAACCGTTACAGATTTTGTTTTTGTTTTACTGTAACCGTTTTACTTATTAGTTTGTTTATGATTGTTTATGTTTCGATTGTCTATGTTTTTACATCAAAGTAGTGTCAAAATCATATACGTATATTGGTTTAATAAAATTGTTTACCATGACAACAACAAACAAACGTTGATATTTACAAACGGCGTCCCTAGACCACAAAAATTTTGTCAGTTAAAATTATTTTTCAAATAAATATCAAACGGAATTCTATTTTGAGATTTAATTTGAAATATTTAAAATGTTTGTTATTCATTGCAAAACCGACAATTCGTACTGCAAAGTTGAAGATGTTGATGTGTGTTATGATGAGGAAATGATTCCTAATCCTGGAGGTAATTTTTTTTTGGCAAAATTCCAAATACGATGGTACAGTCATTATTCAATCAGGTAATACCAATTTATTATTTTTAAATATTTAGTATTCTTTAAAGTTTTCTTAAAATCAAATTATTTTCTGATATTTAAATTCAAGCGGTATACACGGTATTCAAAGGACTACGAAATATATGTGTAATATTAAGAAAAATTAAATCTATATTTGTAAAAAATTATTTCAAAAATATGCTATGCACAATTATCCAAAGAAATATAATTGATTGATTGTGGAGTTACTGGTTCAAACTTCATTTCATTCATCATCATCATCATCATCAAACAGCCCTTTGCGTCCACTGCTGGACATAGGCCTCCCCAATTTCCGCCCATTTCCTCCTATCCTGAGCCTCTCGCACCCAGGCTCCTCTTGTTCTTTTTATATCGTCTGTCCATCTTGTGGGGGGCCTCCCCCTGCTTCGTATATCTGCTCTTGGCCTCCACTCCAGTAGTCTCTTGGTCCATCTTCCATCTGACATTCGGGCCACGTGTCCAGCCCAGTTCCACTTTAGCCTCGCCATACGCACAACCACATCTGTGACACCTGTTGTTCGGCGTAGGTCTTCGTTTGTGATATGGTCTCGTAGCGACACGCCGAGCATCGATCTTTCCATCTTTCGTTGTGCAATTTGGAGCTTTTTTGCAGTGGCGACGGTGAGTGTTGCGGTTTCAGTGCCGTAGGTCATAACTGGCAATACACATTGATCAAACACTTTCCTTTTCAAGCAGACTGGCAGATCGCTTTTAAATACGTCCCGAAGTTTTCCATATGCGGCCCAAGAGAGGATTATTCTTCTTTTAAATTCGCATGTTTGGTTGTCTCTAGTTATGCGTATTTCGTGACCTAAATAGGTGTATTTGTCTACGAAATCAATATCTCTATCGCCTTCATCTATCTGTCTGCTCGGGACCAAGTTTGTCATACATTTTGTTTTGGAATAGTTTATTCTTAGGCCTACGGTATTACATGCTTCCTGGAGTTCTAATAGCATTGTTTTTATATCGTTAAGATCGTCAGCAAGCAGCACTATGTCATCTGCAAATCGCAGATTTGATAGATTTTTGCCATCTATGGTTAAGCCTTTTCTTTCCCAGTTGAGCTTTTTGAAAGCGAGTTCCAAAACCGCGGTGAACAATTTAGGCGATATCGTATCCCCCTGTCTCACGCCTCTACCAATTGGAATGGGTTTGGTGTTTTCATGGAGTTGAACCGTCATACTGGCGTTTTTGTAGATGTTGTAAATGGTTCTCGTGTAGCGATGGTCGACACGGCATTCCTGTAGTGCTTCCATAACTGCATCTAACTCGACGGTATCAAATGCTTTATGGAAATCTATGAAGGCCAGTACGAGTGGTCTGTTGTATTCAATACTTTTCTCGACTATTGTTTTAACACTTTGTAGAAGGTCATTGGTTCCGTATCCTGTGCGAAATCCTGCCTGTTCCACTGGTTGGTAGAAGTCCAGTTTATTTTCAAGTCTATTTGTTATTATTCTTGTAAATAGTTTGTAGAGATGACTTACAAGGCTTATCGGCCTATAATCAGCCGTCAATCAATTAATCTGTTTTAATCGATAAATTAGCTAATTGTTACCGGCCGGTCCCCGGAGAATTTTTACTTGTCCGCGTTAAAAATCCAACGAAAAATGAATGAAAAATTATATATAATTATATATTTTTTTTTCCCGGGAAAACTGATGCCAAGAATTAAGCGGCCATCAGTCTCCAAAAGAAAAATTCTAAGCACAGTCGCGCTATCCTCAATCACAAAATCTACAGAAACGTGCTGGGAGCACTACAAAGAACGATAGCTATAAGAATAGCATGCGCCTATCGAACAATATCAGCGGAAGTTGCAATGGTCATCGCATCGATCACGCCCATCGAACTCATGGCCGAACAAAGGAAAAGGGGAACCAGGAAAACAAAGAAAGAAAAAAAATACATCAAAGTGGATATAATCCAGAAATGGACGCAAGACATGGAGAAAGCAGCCTGAACCAAGAAACACATCAGAGACTTCAGAGATAAATGTACCACCAGGAAGCACGGTATGTCACTCAATTCCTAAGCGGACACGGGTGCTTCAAAACAGCTTCCCCCAGCCACCTTAAAAAAAGGATTGCCTGAATAATAATTAATTATATGTTTAGCTTTGTCTATCCTATATGGCTTTTATCCTATCCTATATGGCGTAACTTATAATTCTTATCCAATCCTCCCTTAAGAACTAATGAAGTTAAAAACAAAAGAAAACTACTTTTAGATTTAGTAAACTACATAAACATAGCAAGCAAGCGTTTTGCTCTAAAATGTGAAGCAACATTGAAAGGAGGAATTCTAATGGATGGAAATAGAATGTTCTAATATCTCTAACAATATAAGCACACTTCAATGATTAGGTGTATTTTTAGACACCAAGATTTTTCGCGATTTACATTCAACAGATTCTTCTTTCCAATTCACACATGCAAATTAAAATATTAACATTTCGCTTACACCTGTACATAAGAATAATTTAGTTTTATTTAGTCTTGCCCGGTCTTATTTTGTCTGGTCTTGAAAAACCTGAACTTGTCTGGTTTTGTCTGGTATTGTGCAGCCGTCTGTTCGTGACTAGCCTTGTCTCTTCCCATATATTCCTATGTGGCCTTGTCTGGTCTCGTATAGTCTAGTCTTGATTTTAATGTTATGTAAATATTAATAATCAATTATCATGTAGTTGAACAGATGTATAATGTGCAACATATCGCATAATTTTATCGCTAACTTGACTAAATGTCTGTACTATATTGGATTACGCTCCAATTAATTGCTAAATGACACGCCAACTATCGCTAAATAAACAGAAATGAATAAAAAATAAAAAGTAGTAATTATAGATAGATATTGAGGCAGACATAACACAGGTTGTCTACAAAATGTAATAAGTGCTAGTGATTTTGTCGAATGAAGTGAGTTAATGGATTCTTCGATGAATTAATTAAACAAAATAATTTAAGATACAGCCGCAATTATGTTTTTACATCGAATTGAGCCTCTATGGACTGCGTGGTAATAATCAATTTCATTTTAGTGTTTAGGTCTTTTTCTTGTTCCAGCTTTAACTTCCTGCCAGTATCTCCTGAGCCCTCCAAAAAGTGCCTGTTTACGCTCTTCGGACAAAGGTCCTCTCCGTCTTTTGGACGTTGATGCCATTTAAAACCTTGGTAGTAGTTCACCAATCTTTAAAATTTGTTCCTATCATGAATGTTTCTCCAGAGATACCAATCTGCCTAATATCATTTTCACATTCTTCGAACCATCTCGGCCTTGATTTCTTAGATTGGGTGAAACACCATATTCTTTTTGTTAGTCGGTCACCATCTATCCTAATGAGATGACCGTAAAATAACAATCGTCTCTTTTTAATGGATGCTGTAATAGGTTCTGTCTTGCTGTACAACTCCTCATTTGCCCTCATTCGCCATTGTCCATCAACCCATCTGTTACCTAGGATTTACCTGAATATCCTACTCGTTTTTCCAGCCACCCAGCTTGACTTTGCGTATTCATGGTCAAAGTTTCGGACGCATATAAGCCCTCAGGCTTTAAAACTGTGTTATAATGTCTGAACTTTGCTCCTATACTCATAGACTTTTTGTTATAGGTATTTTTTATCAGTTGGTATGTCTTGTCTAACTTCCTTATCCTGACATTCTTCTAATCCATTCTCCTGGATGACTTCAACGAGATACCTGAAATTCTTGACTCCAATTCAGGTCCATCGTAGATGTTCGTCGAATATTTTGTCTTTTAAATAGAAATCTAGAGTCCAACCTTTTCAGCCATTTATGACAGCCTATTGATCTTGTTGACTGCTGACTCTAACAACTATGTTGTTAGCAAAAATGACCAGGTCATCTGCAAAGGCCAGGCAGTCATTGTACACCCCTTTGTTCTTACGACCAAGTCTGAATCGCTTTTCGTTTGTTTCTTCTTCAGCTAACAGCTTTCTCCAGTCTCGAATGATCTTTTTCAAAACACAGTTGAAAATGATTGGGGATAATCCATCTCCTTGTCTTACGCCCGTTATGATTGTAAAGGGTTCTGAGATCTCACCCATAAATTTTATTTTTGACACTGTGTTAGTGAAAGTTTGTTTGATTAGCTGTTTTGATGTATCAAACTCTTTCAAAATATCCATTAATGACTATCGATCGATGGAGTCATATGCCTTGTGAAAATCAACAAACACGACCACGTTAGTTATTTCCTCCAGTTTTTTTTTATATCTGGTAGTCTTCTGTAGGTTAAAGATCTGTTCTGGGAAAGAACGGCCCTTTCGGAAACCAGCTTGATATTCCCCAATCAGTTGGTCAAGAAGACTTTCTATTCTGTTCTGTATTGCTTTTGAGATAATCTTATATGGAACAGATACTAATGAGATGCCCCTATAGTTATTGACATTATTTTTATCACCTTGTTTGGGTAGAGCAGTGGTGCGCAAACTTTTTTCATGGGCGACACCCCATTTTGTGGCAAATTTCGAAGCAACCCCTGGATCGAGGGTAGATGTTTTTTAATCGTTAACTTAGGTAAAGTGAAATTCTTTCTGTGATTTGTACAGGGTCTTTTAAAAAGAGTGTAGGTGACATTATTGAATACAGCTTTTTTTTTAAATAGCGCAGCAAACTTATAAACCATCACAGAAATGCTATAAAAGTTATGACACCATAAAACTCCAGATAATGAATCACATCTATGGGCAGATATTAGTGAAGTCTAGTATTAGTATGAAGGCGTATATTTGTATTTAGAAATTAAAATTTGATGACTCATCGACACTCTTTTAAAAACACCATGTATGTTTCTGCATCACTAGAGGTTTTAATACAACACATAATTTCTTTTCAAAACGGCATATTCGTTTCCAATCGATAACCAAAATTACTAGCAAATCTGAGGGTTTCGTCGCTTGAAACATCAATTACTTATCCTTTTTCATCTAACGGGATATTTGATTGAATAATATCAAACGAAAATGGTTTCAGTTTAAATCATTATCTGGAACCTTTTTTTGAACCTTTTCGTTAAGTTTTCTCTTAAAATTTTAATTTCATCAAATAAAATAAACTTTCAATTTTATCAAATGACGTGAAATTGTGTTTTTAAATAACATCTATATTATTTTCTTTAGTAAATTCTGAAAAGCACAGGAACATATTAGTGTTTTTTTTTTTAATTCTTTCAACTTCTTTTTAAAAGGTTCAATTTTATTGCTTGATATTAAAATGTTTGTACTCTCTTCCTGTAGACATAAATTCAAATCGTTAAGTTTTTGTAAAATGTAAGCCATGTAACTGAGTTCTCCGAGCTAATCCTCATTAATAATTGAGTTCATTTATTAATAAGGATTATAATCAAAATACGATAATTAAACAAGGTATTTCTTTTCTATCGGGGTTCAAAGGGTAGTGCATGCGCAACCGCACGAAAATCGCACAGGAAGAGATTGTAGCATAGCCTCTCCTACCCAAGTCCGACTCTCACCTCCACGTGGTGAACCCTGGTAACCTGAGCAACCAAGCTGGAGATGCGGTAACCAACCCGTATGGAAAGCGCGGTCAGGGCCAACGAGAGCGGGTGAAATGGTCCTCCGAAAAGGGGGTTTTGCGATGGGCCAACAACTCATCCATAGAAAAAAAAGAAACCGTTACGAAACCACCAAACGTGCCTCGGACTGGACTGACTTCTCGGCAACGACCACAGCAATGCACAAGGAAATCGAAAGAAATTACGATGGGAACATGGAATGTAAGGAGCCTCTACCAGATAGGTGCACTAAAAGCCTTAACAAACGAAATGGAGAGATACAAACTCGACATAGTGGCACTACAGGAGACCAACTGTAGCGATAGCGGCATCATGGATATAGGAAAATATAGGATATGTAAAAGCAGTAATAATGGGAAGGCGCACAAGTTAGGAACAGGCTTCATACTCAAGAAAAGTGTAGGGAAGGATATTATGGACTTCCAAGCAGTAGATGACAGACTCTGCATGATCCGAATAAGAATGAAGCTCTTCAATCTGACAATAATTAACGTACATGCACCGAGCGAAGAGAAAACAGACGACGAAAAAGAGATCTTCTACGCAAAACTAGAAAGGCTATTCGATACGACACACAACAACGACGTAAAGATGATCTTGGGGGATTTCAATGCTAAGATAGGGAAAGAAGACGTATACAGACCCTCGATTGGAAAACACAGCCTACACGAAAACACTAACGACAATGGACAGAGACTAGTGGACCTAGCAGCATCTAGAAACCTTGTAATCAGCAGTACGCTATTCCCACATAAAGACATCCACAAGATGACATGGAGATCACCAGACGGAAGGACACTCAATCAAATAGACCATGTCTTAATAAACACAAGATTTATGTCCAGCATACAGGACGTCAGAAGCTGCAAAGGGGCAGACTGCAACTCGGACCATTACCTGGTGAGGATTAAATTAAAACAAAGGCTAGCCAACTCGAAAAAGCCAGCAAACAGCGGAATAGAAAAATGGGATGTGGAAAAACTGAACTTAACCAGGGTAAGGCAACGATACGAAGAAAAGATCGCCGAAAAACTAGGAGTGTTGACGGAAAATCATAGTATTGAAGAACAATGGACGGAAATTGCAAAGGGGATTAAGGAATCGGCAGAGGAGGCTCTCGGGAAAGTCCATAGGAAAAAACGAAACCAATGGTACGATGCAGAGTGTGAAGAAGCACGCGAGAAACAACAGAAAGCTAGGGCAGAGAATTTGCAGAGACCCACGAGAGCCAAACAAGCTGAATACAACAAGCAAAGAAAGGAAGCATCCAAATTATTTCGGAAGAAGAAACGGGCCCATTTTAACGACCAGGTGGCACAGATAGGACACCACCAAGAGAAACACGAAATTAGAGAATGCTACAAGATAGTGAACAACCTGCGAAATGGATTTCAGCCCAGAGCAACAATAATCAACAGTAAAGAGGGCACCTTACTGGCTGAAGAAAGTAAAGTGGTAGGTAGATGGGCGGAATATTTTAACGAACTCCTGAATACCTCACTACGAGTGGAATTAACCGGACAAACAGCTGAAGACGACCCAATTCACACACCAGAAGTAAGAGATCTGAGAGAAGATAACGAACCATCACAAAGAAAAATAAGCGAGGCGATAAAGGCACTAAAGAACCACAAAGCACCGGGACCGGACATGATACCATCTGAAATCATCAAAATGGGAGGAGACGCTCTGAACTGTGCTTTACACCAGCTGATAGGAAGAATCTGGAGGACGGAAGAGATACCCGAGGAATGGCGGGAGGGGAAGATATGCCCTATCTATAAGAAAGGAAACAAACTGGAGTGCAAGAACTATCGTGGTATAACTCTTCTTAACACGGCCTACAAGGTGCTGTCATAGATAATCGGACGAAGACTCCAACCGTACGCAGAGAGCATTATAGGACAGTATCAGACAGGTTTCCGGAAAGGAAAGTCGACGACTGACCAAATGTTTACACTCAGACAAATACTAGAAAAGACATGGGAAATGGACATCAGCACATACCAGGTCTTCGTAGACTTTAAACAAGCGTATGATACTATCGATAGAAGAACTCTCATGAAGACAATGGAAGAATTCGAGATACCACAAAAGATCATTAAATTGGTAAATTGTACGTTAAAAAAGACATGGAACCAAGTCGGTATCCAAAAAACGACATCGCACAAGTTTGAAACCATCACAGGTCTGAGACAAGGAGACAGTCTATCACCCATATTATTTAACATCGCGCTCGAAAAAGCTATAAGGAAAGCTCAGATAGAATGCAACGGTACCATCTACAATAAATCCACGCAACTTTTGGGCTATGCTGACGACCTAAACATCATCGGTAGATCGCTAACGGCAATGAAAGATGCTTACGGTAAAATGGAGAAGAGAGCCAAGGAGATAGGTCTGTCAATAAACAAGGATAAAACAAAAGTAATGATGGTAAGACCGGGAGCGCCAGTACACGCAGTAAATAATCTGGATATGGGAGAGTACACTGTAGAAGTCGTCAACAACTTTAAATATCTGGGATCAACCGTCACGGATCAGAACGACGAAGGGGTGGAAGTACAACATAGAATCATGCAAGCCAACAGGGCATACTTCACTCTTAAATCCATCCTTAACTCGAAGCTAGCTAGCAGACAAACGAAGTGTAATATATATAAAGCAATCATACGACCCATCCTCACATATGGAAGCGAAGCATGGACGCTGACCCAGAAATCGGAAAAGATGCTGGAGATTTTTGAGCGAAAGATCCTGAGGAAAATTTATGGGGCAATTAACAGCGAAGAGGGCTGGAGAATTAGGATGAACTTCGAACTATATCAGTTATACAAAAGCCCAGATGTGGTATCCCACATAAAACTAAGCAGGCTAAGATGGGCGGGACATGTGTGCCGGATGGCTCCAACGGCAGTGCCGAGACAAATACTCAGAGTGCCGGAAGGTAGAAGGAAAGCGGGCAGGCCAAGGGCGAGATGGGAGGAAAGTGTGAAAAGGGATGCGAGAGAGATGCTGGGGGTGCGGAACTGGCGGGCGGCGGCAGAGGAAAGGGAACGCTGGAGACAACGTTTGGTGGAGGCCAGGGCTCGTTTCGGGCTGTAGCGCCATTGGAGAGAGAGAGATTTCTTTTCTATCAAAAAAATGTAAACCTCGTTTCTCAAATCTAAAATACGTCGCAATATTTAACAGAATGCGGCATTCCTGGTGCTCACAACAAAATTTATATAAATGAAGACTTGCCACGTGAGACCCAGGATCTATTCAGGAAGGCCAGAGCCCTTAGGGACTTCAATTATAAATTCAATTGGTATCGGGATGGGTGTATATACGTTCGCAAAGACGAGTCTACAAACTCTATCAGAATAAGAAGCGAGAATGATCTGGATAACCTACCCTATTATTAGGTTCATAATCTCTTTGTTATATTGTTGAAGTATATTAATATTGTTAAAGTAAAAAGACGTAAAAAAATCAAACTAATTAATGCTGTACATTTGAACATACGCTCACTCTGTGCGAATTCAAGCTTCAAATGCCTAATAACAGCGAGAGATACGAAATAATATGTCTTACAGAAACCTGGTTATCTCATAGAATACCTGATGATGTGCTGCAATTCGATGGATATAACTTATATAGGCATGACAGACAGGATGGCAGACGAGGTGGTGCAGTTGCAATTTTTGTTGCTGTTACTCTGGGTGCGTGTAATATTGTTAATGCGGAGAATGTTGTGAATCTTTATGGATAAGGGTTGGAAAGAGTAATAATTCACTTATTGTTGGAGCTGTATACAGACCACCTGGTGGTAGAATTACAGACACCATCAATGAACCTGAATATTTACTAATAGATTTGAAGATGCAAAATGACAACAACTTGTGTATGGGAGATTTTAATATTGATATTTCACGGCTCACAAATAATAAGGTTTTTTAATTAAATAATATTAAGGTTTTGCAGTTCAATAACATGATTGATACATGTGGTTTTCACCAAATAATCAGTGATCCGACGAGAATTACTCACACAAGCTCGTCCCTAATTGACTTTATTTTGGTTAATGATCACAATATTGGGAAAAATGGCTACGTAAAAAATGTAAATATGTCGAATCACTGCTTGGTAGGTGGTAAGCTGATGTATAGTGATACTATCCTGGCTAAAACAACATATATGAGGCGTATACTCAGCAAAATTAACATGAATCAATTTAAAATGGACTTGTCAGCTTTAAGACTAGATGATATCTATATAGTACCGGATATAAACGCTAAAATAAAAATCTTTACTGAGAGAATAATATTTCTGTTTGATCACCATGCACCTATTAAACAATTAATAATCAATAGGCCAAAAAAACCTAAAACCAAATTTTAAAAAAAAATTATAAGATGAAGAATGACGCACATACTAAATATTATAAGACTGGGTGTATTTCTGCGAGAAAATGTTTCAAGGATTTGCAAAAACTTGCAAGAATTGCCGACAAGAAAAAAGAGCGTATTTGGAAAGTATCACAACTATAGGTGTGATGAAAAGATTATTTGGCAAGGTTTAAAGAACATGAATACTATCTGCCCAAAGACTAAGCCAGGCCTGCCAGAATCATTGAGTAGTGTCAATGATCTAAACAACTATTTTGTAGGGTCTGCTAACCAACCCGCTCAAGAAGTTGATGAAAATACTCTTTTAAGTTATCAATATTCTTTTATAAAGGAAATGTCAGATTTATTGAACCTAAAGCCGGTAACTGAAAATGATATTCACAAAATAATTCTCAATATAAAATCTAGTGATATGGGCTCTGATGGAATAAATATCAACATGATAAAAAATTGCTTGCCTCACTTACTTCCAATTATTACTTATATATGGTTAACAGTTGCTTACTAGACAGCGTATTTCCAGACGCATAGAAACATGCATATGTCCACCCAATTTCCAAAAACGCATGCCCTAACTTAATTACTGATGTAAGACCCATTTATATTTTGCCAACCATTTCCAAAATCCTTGAAAATGTGGTGGACCTGCAAGTTAGGTTTTCTTGAAGTTTCTTGAAGTAAATAAAATCTTTCCGTCGAATCAATCCGGTTTTAGAAAAGGTCATAGCTCCACTACAGTACTAATGGAAATACTAATGAAATAATACTACTGAAATAACAAGGGCGCTTGATAGCCACAATGTAACTGTACTAGTACTATTGGACTTCAGCAAAGCCTTTGATACGGTCAATTATCGTATGCTTCTTAGTATTTTTGTATGCTTTTTAGTTGCTCTAACCTCAATTTGATTATCAGCTCTTCAAAATTAACGAGATAATTTATACTGTATATTAAAGTATAAATTTATTTATAATAAATTCCAGTTAACAGAAGATTAGTGATTAGCAAAAATTAATGCAATAGTGAAATAATCTAAACAAATATCAGGTATCAAAATCCAGTGAGTTCAACACAAAAAATTTTTATCACTGCAAAAAATAACGACCTGTAAAAAGGAATACGAACATTCAGCAGTGGCGTGCCTAATATTTTTAAACAAGGAATCATGCAATGCTTCAAGTGTGATAAAGAGTGCAATGACGATGATTCTTGTCAATGTGATGGGTGTTCCACAAGAATGCCCTACATATGCGCTGAGCTCACTTCTTCTGAAGTCAGATGTATGCAGCTAAAAAATAAAAGAGTACTCAAATATTTTTGCAGTGACTGCCAAGAAGGGCTTAGATTGTTGCCAATTATGAAAAAACAAATTGAAACTCTTGAACAAAAAATGAGTGAGCTTGCTGATGAACTCACCACAATTAAACAAGCTAAAACTTCTCCAGAACAGCAAACTGATTTTGATTCAGTAGTCCATGAACTGGAAGAACGCAGAAAAAGATCCAACAATATAATGATGTACAACGTTCCCGAGTCCAATGCAGTTACAACAACAGGCAAAATTGATGATGACAATTCCAAAGTCAATGATATATTGCATGCCTTAGATCCACAACTACACATCAAAAAAGTCTTTCGTGTTGGCAAAAACAATAATACCTCCCGACCTGTAAAAGTTGTTCTCGACAGTAGTGATGATGCTTTATTCGTCCTGAGAAATAAAAACAAAATAAACCTTCCAGAAATTAGAGTCAGCTCTGATTTATCTCTTAATCAGAGGAACCATCTCAGAAATCTTCGCCAACAACTTAACGATAGGACTGAGAAAGGAGAAAACAATCTAACCATTCGATACATACAGGGAATGCCGAAAATTGTCTCTAACACTTCTCAAAGAAAAAACTAAATTCTACGGGCATCCCCAGATTGAACAGAACATATTGCGCGTATACTATCAAAATGTTAGAGGTATCAGAACTAAAATTACGACATTAGAACTTAATGCAGCTATCAGTGACTATGATGTTATTGTTTTCACTGAGACTTGGCTCTACGAAAATATTCATGATGAGGAACTTGGTTTGTCGCAATATGATTTATACAGGAAAGATCGGTCAATACTAACAAGTCAAAAATCCAGAGGCGGAGGCGTTCTTGTAGCGGTGAAGAAGCATTATTCCAGTAATGTCATAACTATCAACGTGAATAACGTGGAACAAATATTTGTCAAGGTATCTACTTATGGTGAAGATCTAATTATTGGTGGGATCTATCTTCCACCCAGCTCTCGTCAGGAGTTATATGAAGATCATTGTGCAACTGTAGATAGTGTGATAGAGAGATTTCCCGAAACAAAACTGCTTCTGTATGGTGACTATAACTTACCAAATGTTGAATGGTATAATGACGAATTGGGCGTATCTGCTATATATAATAATAATAATGCAGCTCAAATGCTTGTTGAATCTCTAGCATTTCATAATCTCTTTCAATCAAATTCCATTAAAAATTGTTTTGGTGTTATGCTAGACTTGATATTCACGAAAGATAAAGACATTATCACTGTAGAAATTGCTGATGACTGTTTGCTGCCTTGTGATCCATATCATCCAGCCACAGTCTCATCAATTACCTTGAACAAAGATTTCAACGATCTGAAATTTGACAACTCTTATTTCAACTTCAAAAGAGGAGATTACATTGGACTAAACTTCTACTTGTCCACTGTAGACTGGGACAATCAGCTAGGCAGTATAACAGACATCAATAATGCTACAGAAATTTTCTATAATATTTTATATACAGGAATAAATAATTTCATTCCCTATATTCGCCTTAGCAAGCCTAAATTTCCTTGTTGGTTTAACAACGATATGAAATATTTGATATTTGAAAAGAAAAAAGCTCATAAAAGTTATAAAATTAGTAACAGCTGGGATGATTATTTAATTTTTTCTGAACTTCGAAAACAGTGTAAAATAATGAGTAAAGAATGTTATGATAACTATATAAAATGTACGGAAAATAACGTAGGTAGGAATATAAAACATTTCTGGAATTTTGTAAACTATAAAAAGAAAAATCATGGCTTACCAGATACTATGTACTTAGGAGAACAATCATGTACAACAGGAAATGAAATAGCTAACGGCTTTGCACGCCAGTTTCAATCAGTCTACAAACAGGACACTGCTAATGCAAATTTGTTAGGATTCAAATGTGATAAAACTATAGATATGAGTTCCTGTAATTTCAGCTTGGAAACCATATTGAATAAATTATACCAATTAGACTCCAATAAAGGTCCAGGACCAGATGGAGTAGCTCCATTGTTATTGAAGAAATGTAGATTTACCTTGGCAAAACCTTTGTTCCATCTATTTACTTCATCATCGAACTTAGGGGAATTTCCACTTTTGTGAAAATCTAGTTTTATCACCCCAATCTTCAAGTCCGGAGATAAAGCAAACATACAAAATTATAGACCGATCACAATTCTGAGTGCAATCCCAAAATTATTAGAGAGTCTGATCTGTGATCAAATAAAAACCCCACTAAACCAAGTTATTATACAAGAGCAGCACGGTTTTTGCATGGGTAAATCAACAACTACAAATTTGTTAACAATAACACAATTTGTGTTGAGTGCCTTGGAACAGAAGCATCAAGTAGATGTAATTTACACAGATTTTTCCAAAACATTCGACACAGTTAATCATACTGTCTTGCTTCAGAAATTAGAAGCGATAGGGTTTCATGGAAATTTACAGAACTGGTTCGCAAGCTATCTTCGAGACAGAAATCAATATGTAAAAGTCAAGAGTTTCACATCGGAGGAGATTCACGTCACTTCAGAAGTACCACAGGGAAGCCATCTGGGCCCCTTCTTGTTCAATATATTCATCAATGATATTGAAGGAATATTTAAACATTCAAAATTTTTGCTGTTCGCAGATGATCTTAAAATCTTTAGCCATGTCAACAATGAACAAGATTGTGAAAATGTTCAAAAGGACCTTACTTCAATTGTCAAATGGTGCACTGAAAATTACATGGAGTTGAATGTAAACAAATGCAATGTTATGTCTTTTTATCGATCACTTGAACATATTGAATTTGGGTATAATATTGAAGGTGAACCTCTCACAAGAGCAAACTTTGTTCGGGATCTCGGTGTTCTTTTTGACACCAAGATTAATTTTCATCTCCACTTTGAGCAGGTTGTCAATAAGGCGACAAAAATGCTGGGCTTTGTGTGTAGGACCACAAGAGAATTCACTAATGTCGATTCCATAAAAACTTTATTATTCTTTGGTTAGATCAATATTGGAGTATTGTTCATGTGTATGGTCACCAACATATGAAATCCATATAAATAATATAGAAAAATCTCAGAACAAATTTTTGAGATATTTAGCCTATAAATTGAATATACCTTTAATTCAAAACTCACTGAGAGAAGTTCGCAATACAACAAAAATAGAGAAACTCAGCACTCGTAGAGTTTATGCAGACATTAGATTTCTGCATAAGATTTTGAACTATAATGCTGATTGTCCACATCTCCTGTCCTTAATTGGCCTACATGTTCCATCTAGAGTAACTCGAAACACTCAGACTTTTGCAATTGATTTCCAGAGATGCAATTATGGAAAACATTCATCATTAGCCAGAATTATATCGAACGCTAACGAAATTCAAGTGGATTTTTTTAATATCTCCGAAAGTAGCTTGAAACGAAGATTGCCGTCGCTTCTTAATTTATAAAAAAAAAAAAAAATCACATTATGTTCATTCGTATAGTTTTTAGGTTTACCCTTAGTTATAAGCATATATGTATCATATACCTTTATAAAAACATATTTTTGAATTGGGTGCTACCCGTAAATAAATAAATAAATAAATAAATTTTACACTATATAGAAATGTCAAAAAACACTATAAAGTTTTTTGCTAGTTTCTTGCGGGGCAGAAGTCAAAGGGTTACTTTACAAAATGATATCTCGCAGAGTTTAGTTGTAAATGGTGGTGCGCCGCAGGGTTCTGTGTTGGGACCATTTACTCTATACACTATAAATATGCCAGCAAAGCTGTGGAGGTCATTTGCCCGACGTCTTATTCCATAAATTACCCTATACTAGGTACTTTTATCTCATTCGATAGGGTCAAATCCATCTATGTACTGTAAGACTGGTGTTGTGTCCCCTGTGCTTGTATATTTAAACCTTGTAGGTCGTTCCTTAAACATTCCCCTGTAGAATCAGGACAACAGTTTATCCTTACCGAGATCTTGAGTAGAGATGTGAGCTATAGCTGATCTGATGCAGTTCAAAGTCCCATAGCTTGCTCCGTTTTAAAACCTTTCCGTTAGAAAACGTAGTATATCTACTGTACTTGCATAAAATATTGGAATATTATTTGATGTAGAAAATTTTCACCATGGCTTTAAGTCACCTTCGTATTGTTTGAGCGGTGATGATGTTATGTTCCAAGATGATAATTTGTAGTAATACTCGTCATTTTATGGACTTGATCATGATTTATGTTCTGATGCTTCATTTATACCTTTACTTAGGAACGCTTTGCAGACAAGTTCCTTGCCACCAATGAAAGTTTGTGTTCCATTGGATCTGGTGTTTCTTGCTTTGAAGGATAATAATAAATTTCTCTGAGGTTTAAAACACTAAAGGCGCCTCGGTAAGTAGTGATTTGAATAGCGGGTACCAGGGCTGGGTTGACCACAATGGTACCACGACTGTTCCCTCAGCTTTATCGGTTAATATTTTTAGTTCTAAGGGTAAGTGCGAAAGGAGGAGAAAACATAGATTTTTCATTCGTTCACCTAATAGTAAATGCATCTACTGCCATCGCGTTTAGATCTGAGAAGCGAGAACAAAATGTAGGACATTTTCGATTCAACATTGATGCAAAAAGGTCAATTGAAAAAATTCCAAACTTTTTATTGATTTTTTTCAGATGACTCTTTACATAGTTCCCATTCGGTATCTATATTAGTGATCCTCGATGCTAAATCAGCCTCTTTATTCATATCTGACGGGATGTATGCCCTGGGGGGAAGTCTAACCCCTACAGGGCGCGTCCCCAGGTGGCGGATAGGGGAACGCTCGTCAAGCATGCTTGAAGGGTAGAGGTAAAATAAAATAGCCTCCGCGGACCAAAATAAGACTAGGTAGCAACAGGCTTACAACCTGCTATACCGAAACTCAACTTTGTAAAAGAAACACCAACAAGCCTCGGAAACGGACAGATGAAATCAATGACGACTTTTAGCGCACGATATCGGACACGATTTGGAACATGGAACGTAAGGACGTTGCTGAAGCCAACCACTTTAGCCCAACTGACGAAAGAATTTCGGAGATACAACTTACAAGTACTAGGCCTAAGTGAAATCAGATGGGAAGGAAGTGGCGTAAAGAAAACATCAACGGGAGAGGTGCTCCTCTACTCCGGGAAACAAATTGGCGAGGCGCGCAGAGGTGGTGTCGGATTCATGCTAACAGAGAAATCAAAGCAAGGTTTAGAAGATTGGAGCCCAATCTCAGAAAGGATAATAACAGCACGATTCCGAACGCGCTCGAGGTATATATCAATAATTCAAGTTTACGCACCGACAATGGCAGCTACAGAAGAAGAAAAGGATACATTCTACCAACAATTGTCAAGCACAATTCGCCAACTTAAAAAGACGGATATAAAAGTTGTGATGGGAGATTTCAATGCCAAGGTTGGGAAAATCAGCACTAACTGGGAGACAGTAATGGGAAACTACGGTATAGGGGAAATGAATGAAAATGGAGAATTACTAGCGGACCTCTGCACAAACCACGACTTGCTTATAGGCGGAACAGTTTTTCCACACAAGGAAATACATAAAGTGACATGGTGCTCACCGTATGGCAGAACCCAAAATCAGATAGATCATATTTGCATAAGCAAGAAATGGAGAACATCACTGCTTGATGTCCGGAATCACCGTGGAGCCGACGTACATAGCGACCACCACCTTCTCTGTGGACAGTTACGTATTAAACTGATCTCAAACACCAAGCGCCAAGCCACCAGGAAGACAAAGAAAATTGACATCGCAAAACTTCAAGATAAAATGACGGCAAAGGCCTTCGCAGAGGAAGTAGCCAACAGACTGAAGGACAAGACCACAGGGAACAAAGACATTACAGAACGATGGTCAAGCATCGTAGATGCGTTAAGAGGAGCTGGAGACATCCTTGGGTACAAATCCAATGAGAGAAAAGAATGGATATCTGATGCGACTTGGAAATTAATCCAAGACCGCCGAAACGTAAAGCAACAAAGAAACTGTGCTGAAGATAAAGATAAACAAAGGCTATCCCAGATTTACAACGTAGCCGATAAGCAAGTGGGAAAGAGTGCTAGAACTGATAAGAGGAAATGGCTAGCTGATATTGCAACCCGAGCGCAACTAGCTGCTGACAGCATGAACACCAAGGAAACATATCGCCTGACACGAAAGCTCACAAACACAGGCTACCCCTCAGAACGACCAATACGCACGACGAACGGCAAGCTATGCACAACCGAGGCACAGCAAATAACCCGCTGGACAGAACACTTCCAAGAGCTCCTAAACACACCGTTGGAAGAGGTACCACAAAGTCCTATGACACCAAGCGGAAACAGAAGATTTAGAGACGACTCGCCAAGCATAGAGGAGGTGAAGGCGCCTGGCGCTGACGAGACATACTCGGAGATGTTTAAAATAGACATAAAAGGAATCACCGAGATTATAACACCTATAATTCGAGAAGCATGGGAAACAGAAGTAATACCATCCACGTGGAAAGAAGGCCTAATTATCAAACTGGCGAAAAAAGGAGACCTGAGTATATGCTTAAATTGGAGAGGAATAACTCTTCTTAACACCATTAACAAATTAGTTTCCAAAATAATTCACGACCGGATCAGCAATGTGGTTGAACCGACACTACGCAAGGAGCAAGCGGGATTCAGGCCTGGCAGGTCCTGTACCGACCAGATAAACACCTTCAGAATCATCGTTGAACAGTCGGTCGAGTGGCAGTCACCACTCTATCTACTGTTCATCGACTTCAAGCAAGCGTTCGATAGTGTGGACAGGGAATTTATGTGGATAATACTAGCCAGCTACGGGGTGCCTACAAAGTACATAAACATAATCAAATTACTATACAAAGAAGCAAGCTGCATGGTAATCCACCAAGGACAACGCGGCACACCTTTCACAGTGCATTCGGGAGTAAAACAAGGATGCACGCTCTCCCCACTTCTGTTTACCATAGTCTTAGACTGGGTCATGAAGAAAGCAAATAAAAAAAACAAGGGGAATTCGATGGACGCTCGTGAGGCATTTAGAAGACCTAGATTTTGCCGATGATATCTGTCTCCTGTCCCACACGAAAGTAGATATGGAAAAAAAGTTGGAGGCTCTCAAAAAGTACGCAATGCAGGTGGGAATGAAAATCAATGTCGATAAAACCAAGCTGATAAAGATCAATGAGACAGCCCCCTGCAACCTGGAGATAGATGGCAGGCAAGTACAGGTAGTAGATAGTTTTTGCTACCTTGGAAGCCTTATTTCACAGGATGGTGGTGCTGATAAAGACGTAAAACAACGGATACAGAAGGCGCGACAGGCATTCGGAATGCTTAACAAACTGTGTAACTCAACAAAAACTTCCCGTAACTTAAAGCTCCAAATTTTCAAATCTAATGTAGTATCAGTTCTTCTTTACGGTAGCGAAACGTGGAAAGTGACTACCACCATAGTATCACAACTTCAGGTATTCACGAACAAGTGTCTGAGAAGAATACTTAAAATATTTTGGCCCAATACCATAGCAAATATTGAACTTTGGAAAAAAGCAAATATGGAGCGTCTTGAAACCCAAATAAGAAGAAGGAAGTGGAAATGGATCGGACACACACTCAGAAGGCCGGAGGGGGATATTGCAAAAGAAGCTCTTGACTGGAACCCCCAAGGTTCAAGAAAGAGAGGCCGCCCAAAAATCACGTGGCGGAGGACAGTCGTACAGGAAGCCAGGGCAAGCGGAAAGGAGTGGCGCGAGGTAAAGGCCCTGGCTCAGAATAGAATCAGATGGAGAGCGTTTGTTGATGCCCTATGCTCCCACGAGGAGTAAAGGAAATGATGATGATGATGATGACGGGATGTATGACGCGTATATCCAGATTTTTCTCCTTTCGCACCATTACCAGACCTCTCTTATTGCATATCAGTGGGGATATTGAATGCCGCCTGTCCTATAGATATAGAAAATTGCAGACGTATTATCAATTCTTAAGAGAATTTTTCCGTCTGATACTTTGTTCCCGAAACATCTTAGACCAAAGAACGGTGCTAAGAATTGTAGATAGTTTATGCTAAACTTTCTTTCTTCTTTCGTCCAGATCCATGAGCGTATACGTCATTACAGTGTGCACTCCACCCGGTCAGAGATGCATCTGAAGATATCTCAAGTTTAAACTGAAGTCTTCTAATTAGGTTAGAACCTGTTGGTGTATTTATTTTCCACCAATACAATTCTTCCATTATAAGTTTATTAGCATAATTTCTACCCTCGTAGTCGTTGTCACTTACAATTAAGGCTAGAGTCTTTCTAATCTTTTACGGTAGACCACCGCTGGGCAAGCTGCCGTGTCTGTTAACTCGGGTCTAAAATCTATTCAATTTGTAATAAAACCAAAGTGTTTGCATTTCTTACTAGATGTTTGTGAACTTTTTGGTGGTTTATGACAAAGCCCAATTGTTCCAACATATTTTTCACCAAATTTGATGATTTTTTACAGGATTCACACGAATTTTCCACGATTAATAGATAATCAATGCAAGTAATGGATAAAGTACCTAGTTGTCTAATTTTTATTTCATAACTGGTTTCATAATTTGTGTTTATTCTTTTTTAGATTTGGTAATTTTTTGCACAACAGTGCTCAGTACGTGTGAAACGTCAAACACAACGAACAAATATGACTGTGGACGGCGCACGGCCGGCCCCACCAGCCTAGGCGCCAAATTTCAAACTCTAAAAAGTGTGAAATGTTAGCAATAACGAGCATTACAACAAATTAACATCGAGAACAAGACGTGTACATAGTATAATTACAAATAAGCTCACAAAAAGCAAACCGAAGCCGTTATGTTTTTTATCACGACTTGTAGGTCAATTACAGTTTCATGTTTTAAAATTATTGATTCACCCAAGTTTTCTAGGAATTTATTAAAAACAAATGACACACATGATATTTGTACCAGTTTAGATAACCTTATCATAACAACTTATATGAAAATCGGGTTATCACAATTCTATTCAGTCTATATGTGAAGACTGGCAAACAAGTACAGATAGGCAGGAATAACTTATATTAATCTAAATATATAAATAATCGAGCACAACAAACAACTGTAGTCGATGTAAGATCAATTACATTGACTTAATCCAAATCTAACTGCAGTCCAGTGCAGTCTAGTACAGTCTAGTCCAGCGTTTCTCAACCTTTTTTGGCCCACGGACCAGTAAAATTAAAAAAAAAATTCGCGGACCAGTGATGTTTTTTAACAACAAAATTTACTAGGTATTACTACATAAGTTAATTGTAACATTTTTATTATCATTTACTTACAATAATATTTAAATGTCAAGATATATACTAATCATAAATTACATAGAATTAAAATTAGTTTAAAAGATATTTGTATTTCGTAATTTAATAAATCAAAATTTAGTTATAATTTTTTTTTCTTGATAAGTAAATTTGTTTCGCCGATAGAAAAAATTGTCCGCGGACTAGTAAAATTTCTCCGCGGACCACTGGTGGTCCGCCGGACCAGCGGTTGAGAATAGCTGGTCTAGTCTACTCTCATCAAGTCTAGTTCAGTCTACTCCGGTCTAGACCAGTCTATTCCTGCCTAATCAAGTCCAATTTAGTTTAGTCTAGCCTAGTTCTGATTAGTCTAGTACAGCCTAGTGTAGTCCTGATTGGTCTTGCCTGCTCCTCTCTGGACTCCTCTGGTCTTTTCTGGGCTTCGTCGGTCTTGTTCGATTCTCTCCGGTCACATCCGGTACTTTCCGGGCCTGTCGAGTCTTGTCCGGCTTTATCTGATGTTGTCTGGTACTGTTAGTATTGTCTGGTCTAGTCTGGACTGGCCTGGACTAGTCTTCTCATGTCTTGTGTTGTCTGGTCTAGTCCAATCTTATCTGATCTTGTCTGATCTGAGCATGTCTGATCTGGTATAATCTGGACTGATCTGCACACATCTATTCTGGTCCAGTCTGGTCTTGTCTGGTTTTGACTGGCCTTGTCTGGTCTTGTCTAGTCTTGTCTGGTTTTGTCTGATCTTGTCTAGTATTGTTTGGCCTTGTTTGGTCTTGTCTACTCTTGTCTGATCTGATCTTGACTCTTCAGGACTTATCTGGCCTTATCTGGCTTTGTCGGTTGTTCTCTAGTTTTTCTGATCCTGTCTGGTCTTGCCTGGTTTGTCTGGTTTCTCTGGTCTCGTCTGGTCTTGTTTCGTCTTGCCTGGTCTTTTCTGGTCTTGTCTCGTCTTGTCTGGTGTGATCTTGTCTGGTCTGATCTTGTCGAATCTTTTTTTATCTGGTCTTGTCTGGTCTTAACTGGTCTTGTCTGGTCTTCTTTGGTCTTGTCAGGTATTATATGGTCTTATCTGGTCTTCTCTGGACTTCTCTGGTCTTGTAATGTGTTGTCTGGTCTTATCTGGTCTGGTCTGACTTGTCTGGCTTTGTCTTGTCTTGTCTGTCCTTTACGGTTCTTGTTTGATCTCGTCCAGTCTTGTCTGATCTTTTCTGTTCTGATCTAGTCTTGTCTGGGCTTGTCTGGTCTTGTCTGGTCTTCTCAGGTTTTATCTGGTCTTCTCTCAACTTCTCTGGTCTTATCTGGTCTTGTTTGTCTTGTCTGGTCTTGTCTGATCATCTCTGCTCTTGTATGTTGTTGTCTGCTGTTATCTGGTCACGTCTGGTCTGGTCTGTTCTTGTCTGACCATGTCTGGTCTTGTCTGGCCTTGTCGGATTTTGTCTGGTCTTCTCCAGTCTTGTCTGATCTGATCTGGTCTTCTCTGGTCTTGACAGGTCTTATCTGGTTTTCTCTGGACTTATCTGGTCTAATATTGTCTGGTTTTGTTTTGTCTCATCAGGTCTTGTCTGATCTTGTCTGGTCTTGTATGGTGTTGTCTGGTCTTGTCTGGTCTGGTCCGATCTTGTCTGGCCTGGTCTGGTCATGTCTGGTATTGTGGGTTCTGTCTGGTCTTGTCCGGTCTTTGTCTAGTCTTCTCTGATTTTGCCTGTTCTTATCTGATATTGTCTGGTCTGGTGTCAGCTTGTCTGGTCTTATTTGATGTTGTCTAATATTGTCTAGTCTTGTCTGTTCTTATATCATCTTGTCTAGTATTGTCTGTTCTTGTCCAGTCCTTTTTTGTCTTTTCTGATCTTGTCTTATCTAGTCTATTATTATTTGGTCTATTCTTATTCGGTTTTGCATAGTCTAAATTTAGTCTTTCGAGTCTAGTAAATGATTATCTAGTTTAGTCTATTAATATATTATCTAATCTAGTCTAAATATTGTTTAGTCTGATCTAGTAAAATATGATGCCAAGCTTATAATAGAACATTAGGACTAAGTTTATAATACAAACTTAGTCTAAAGGTAATAATAAATAACTAACTACTTACAATAGTATTCTGATATCCCAATCCATATTTCTCGTTGTCCTTGCCCTCGACAGTGAGTTCGTCCATCGTGTTGGTCATCGTGATATTAGCAGGCGCCGAGTATTAATTAGTGTTGAATAATTCTCCGTTTCGCACGTGGAGTGTTATCTCATATCGGCACTAATAGTTTTGGTAAATCTACGCGAATAAAGTCCGTCGCTATTGTTTTCGAGTTGAGCTAGAGAGAAACGAATTGGTTTAATTGGTTGGACAAACGCGAACGATTCAGAGATGTTTGTCGGGAACGTTATCGACGAGACAAATAACGATTTCTAGCCGGCGATTGACTTGTAATTGATAACATTCGGTTTGATATCTACGTAAATGTAGATCGTAATCTGGAAAAAAAGATAAATTGATTAGTAGTTTATTTTGAGTAAACTAGGTCTATCAAATTAAATTTTACATTTTATCTACAACATTAATAGGCTAACAAATAACATGTACCTATAATTAGATAGATAGTTTTAAAAAAAAATCGAAATGTCAAATTATGTAATTTAATGTCAAATTTTCGTTTTCTTTGAGCGATTTAAAAAAAAGGTAGTAATATAATATGTGCCCCTTGAATATCTTCGGTAAACAATGGCAAAGGGCTTAGCACCTGAGAAGAGTGGGAGGACAGTGCTCCTTAGCCATAGTGAAGGCGACCTGTCTAGGGTGGTCACAACTGTGAATAATAAGCCTCCCAAGGAACTTGGGTAGTATGTTGGACAGATTATTTATTTATTGGACTCATAGTCGCCAGCACTCCGTCAACAAGAACACTATGCTGGTACATAATAATTATTACAACATACATAATAATTATTACAACATATTTAATAAAATAAAAATAATAAGAAGAGGCAATTAATTTTTTTTAGTTTCTGGTGATGACTAGGTCATGATCTACCTAGATTTTTGGCGCGTTCGCCAATAGCTAAAATTGCTGAAAGTGAATAGTAAGCTTTGCTAACAAATTTTCAACTTTTGTCGCTTAAACCTTGACCCCAAAATGCACAGAATGCAGTACTATTATCAGCTATTGGAAAGACATATGCCGACCTTCTCTCTCCAATGGCGCTACAGCCCGAAGCGAGCCCTGGCCTCCACCAAACGTTGTCTCCAGCGTTCCCTTTCCTCTGCCGCCGCCCGCCAGTTCCGCACCCCCAGCATCTCTCTCGCATCCCTTTTCACACTTTCCTCCCATCTCGCCCTTGGCCTGCCCGCTTTCCTTCTACCTTCCGGCACTCTGAGTATTTGTCTCGGCACTGCTGTTGGAGCCATCCGGCACACATGTCCCGCCCATCTTAGCCTGCCTAGTTTTATGTGGGATACCACATCTGGGCTTTTGTATAACTGATATAGTTCGAAGTTCATCCTAATTCTCCAGCCCTCTTCGCTGTTAATTGCCCCATAAATTTTCCTCAGGATCTTTCGCTCAAAATCTCCAGCATCTTTTCCGATTTCTGGGTCAGCGTCCATGCTTCGCTTCCATATGTGAGGATGGGTTGTATGATTGCTTTTTATATATTACACTTCGTTTGTCTGCTAGCTAGCTTCGAGTTAAGGATGGTTTTAAGAGTGACGTATGCCCTGTTGGCTTGCATGATTCTATGTTGTACTTCCACCCCTTCGTCGTTCTGATCCGTGACGGTTGATCCCAGATATTTAAAGTTGTTGACGACTTCTACAGTGTACTCTCCCATATCCAGATTATTTACTGCGTGTGCTGGCGCTCCCGGTCTTACCATCATTACTTTTGTTTTATCCTTGTTTATTGACAGACCTATCTCCTTGGCTCTCTTCTCCATTTTACCGTAAGCATCTTTCATTGCCGTTAGCGATCTACCGATGATGTTTAGGTCGTCAGCATAGCCCAAAAGTTGCGTGGATTTATTGTAGATGGTACCGTTGCATTCTATCTGAGCTTTCCTTATAGCTTTTTCGAGCGCGATGTTAAATAATATGGGTGATAGACTGTCTCCTTGTCCCAGACCTGTAATGGTTTCAAACTTGTGCGATGTCGTTTTTTGGATACCGACTTGGTTCCAAGTCTTTTTTAACGTACAGTTTACCAATTTAATGATCTTTTGTGGTATCTCGAATTCTTCCATTGTCTTCATGAGAGTTCTTCTATCGATAGTATCATACGCTTGTTTAAAGTCTACGAAGACCTGGTATGTGCTGATGTTCATTTCCCATGTCTTTTCTAGTATTTGTCTGAGTGTAAACATTTGGTCGGTCGTCGACTTTCCTTTCCGGAAACCTGTCTGATACTGTCCTATAATGCTCTCTGCGTACGGTTGGAGTCTTCGTCCGATTATCCATGACAGCACCTTGTAGGCCGTGTTAAGAAGAGTTATACCACGATAGTTCTTGCACTCCAGTTTGTTTCCTTTCTTATAGATAGGGCATATCTTCCCCTCCCGCCATTCCTCGGGTATCTCTTCTGTCCTCCAGATTCTTCCTATCAGCTGGTGTAAAGCACAGTTCAGAGCGTCTCCTCCCATTTTGATCATTGCAGATGGTATCATGTCCGGTCCCGGTGCTTTGTGGTTCTTTAGTGCCTTTATCGCCTCGCTTATTTCTCTTTGTGATGGTTCGTTATCTTCTCTCAGATCTCTTACTTCTGGTGTGTGAATTGGGTAGTCTTCAGCTGTTTGTCCGGTTAATTCCACTCGTAGTGAGGTATTCAGGAGTTCGTTAAAATATTCCGCCCATCTACCTACCACTTTACTTTCTTCAGCCAATAAGGTGCCCTCTTTACTGTTGATTATTGTTGCTCTGGGCTGAAATCCATTTCGCAGGTTGTTCACTATCTTGTAGCATTCTCTAATTTCGTGTTTCTCTTGGTGGTGTCCTATCTGTGCCACCTGGTCGTTAAAATGGGCCCGTTTCTTCTTCCGAAATAATTTGGATGCTTCCTTTCTTTGCTTGTTGTATTCAGCTTGTTTGGCTCTCGTGGGTCTCTGCAAATTCTCTGCCCTAGCTTTCTGTTGTTTCTCGCGTGCTTCTTCACACTCTGCATCATACCATTGGTTTCGTTTTTTCCTATGGACTTTCCCGAGAGCCTCCTCTGCCGATTCCTTAATCCCCTTTGCAATTTCCGTCCATTGTTCTTCAATACTATGATTTTCCGTCAACACTCCTAGTTTGCGGCGATCTTTTCTTCGTATCGTTGCCTTACCCTGGTTAAGTTCAGTTTTTCCACATCCCATTTTTCTATTCCGCTGTTTGCTGGCTTTTTTGAGTTGGCTAGCCTTTGTTTTAATTTAATCCTCACCAGGTAATGGTCCGAGTTGCAGTCTGCCCCTTTGCAGCTTCTGACGTCCTGTATGTTGGACATAAATCTTGTATTTATTAAGACATGGTCTATTTGATTGAGTGTCCTTCAGTCTGGTGACCTTGTAATGCCGACCTTCTAAGGATGGTTAAAAACCAAGTCGAACCAGAAAACTCAGGAGTCAATATCCTAATATCAATAGACCTGAAAGGCAGAACTTGGTGGTCAAGATTTGATAGCCAAAAATTGGCGATCAAGGTTATTAGTCATTAGAAAATTTTAAAAATAAGAATGAAAAAAAGTTCCATTATTTCTTTTTTTCGAGCTATGAAAATAGACAGTCTGTCTTGTGGTTTTCGGATGTTTTGGCAACAGCACCAAACTAAACAGTAAAACATTAGAATATAAATAAGAAGAAAGTTTTAAATAAACTAGACAGCTAGTGATCTAGTCCGGCAAATAGTAACGTCTAGCTCGAACAAACACTCATTCATGTCAACAGCGGATTTAAGACATTACTCATTGCATTACATTTATTCGTATTATTGGAAATTAGTCAGAATAAATATTTTCTTTTCGTTTAACATGATCGTGAATGTCAGACTTCAATGTAAGCGCATAAAATCCGTTTATTGCGCATAAAATTAGTTTTATTATTAATTAAATAAGCTTATATATAAATACAGTGTGTGAAATGATGAGGCTTCCTGCAGAGAAACTTTTAAAATATGAGTTTTTGGAGAAAATCTTTGGAAAAAAATGTTGCTTCTATCAAAACCCTTTATATTCAAATAAGTCACTTAAGATAAGATCAAAAAATTAAAATTATGTCGAGTTGTTGATTTTAAATATGACTTTCTGTTTGTAAACAAAGTTGGCACGAAACTCAAACATTTATCTTATTATTTTCTCAACTAAAAAATAATTTAATTTTTAATTGTACAATTATTCCACATCTTCAACTCTTTTTCTAAATTGTTTGTAAACCTTATTTAAGATTACAACATCAATTTCTCATACAGCCTCCGCAACCCGCGTTTTTGGGAAATTTACTTCGTTTCGCATTGGTTCCTTTTTTGTTTGGTTCTTTTAAGTCGGGTGACCGAGCTGGTCAGCAAGCAGGGAAAGATGTCATGTTTCAAAACCACCGCCTTATGGGGAAATTACATGTAAAATTCAGTCCCTTCCGCCTCATGGGAAACCCTATTCAAAATAGTACAGTACGTGGACAAGCGTGTATGCGTAGAGGCGCCACCGCATGGTGAGGGGCACCGGAGGGAAAAGAGGGATTTAGACCGGACAAGAATAGACAAGCGGGAAAATTCAAGATGGATTGCGGAGTGGGCATGTATGCATATTTGCAGACATATTAAGGATATTAAAAATCGCGGTTTTTCTTAATCTGAAAGGAATCAATTCAAGTGGGTACTTTTTGGAGCTGCGCATGCGTGAGATTTGACACGTCACTTCTTATATTTCCTGTTTGAACTTTCAAAATTCCCTCGGATTAGCATTTTTCCTGTGATATTTGCCTGAATAATTTCCTGTGTGTAAAAAAAATCTTAAACTTGACTTGTTTCAACTTGTCTGCATGGGTCATATTTCTTGGAAATGTTTCGTTTAACTTTGAATTAAACTTGTTTGGGCGTATTATGTTTAACCCTTTCGCTGCCATGTCAATTAAAAGGAGTAACACACAGCGCCAATATTTAAAATAAATACTGGTAGTTATGCAACCTTTTTCACTTAGATAAGTCACCTATTGACCAAAAGTCACTGAACAAATAAGGAGGCAAAAACATAATTTTTTGGAAGTTTATAAAAAAATATTTATAAACCGTTTAACGACTCGAAATTTAACACAACTAAATTGCAAAAGATTCAAGTATTTTCTAAAAATAATTTCACCCATCTGCCGTCTCCGGGGGCAGCTGGGCGAATTTTTAAAGCTTTCTCACTTTTTCACCCACAACTCGGACAGTTTCGGATAGGTTAGGAATGAGGCGCGCTTCATTCCTAACCTATCCCAACTAATCTAATGCTAACCTACCCTAATGTTAACTCAACTAACCTAACCTAACCTAACCTAATCCAACTAATCTAATGCTAACCCACCCTAATGGCGCTTCATTCCTAACATCTGTAACCTACCCCAACTATGAGGTCTATGTGACCCCACGTGAGGGTGTGAGGTCTATGTGACCCCACGCTAAACAGGGTGTGAGGTCTATGTGACCCCACGCTCAACAGGGTGTGAGGTCTATGTGACCCCATGCTAAACAGGGTGTGAGGTCTATGTGACCCCACGCTAAACAGGGTGTGAGGTCTATGTGACCCCACGCTAAACAGGGTGTGAGGTCTATGTGACCCCACGCTAAACAGAGTGTGAGGTCTATGTGACCCCACGCTAAACAGAGTGTGAGGTCTATGTGACCCCACGCTAAACAGGGTGTGAGGTCTATGTGACCCCACGCTAAACAGGGTGTGAGGTCTATGTGACCCCACGCTAAACAGGGTGTGAGGTCTATGTGACCCCACGCTAAACAGGGTGTGAGGTCTATGTGACCCCACGCTACACATAACCGATAGAGCTGCAGAGTATTAAGTGAGAGTTGATTAGATTCATATTTTATTATTTTCTCAGCTCGCACACCGCTGATAAGAAATTATGTCTGACAAACATCCGGTTGCGTCTTATCGCAAAACCCAGGCAGTAGATTGAAATTGAAAAACACAAATACGAAAAACAAAACGAAGAAATTGATTACACTGGCATGCACAAACATCCGGCTCTGCTTAACCGAATACTGAAACTTTATTTAAATTAAAATCTTATTACGTTTATAAAATTAAACACGGAGTAATTTATTTGTTTCACATATGTTTACAGACAGGTCGAGACAGGTTGAAACAGGTTGAGACAGGATTGTTATCAGTGCTAGACGTTTGCTCCTATCTAGACGTGTGGTTACATAAACATTTTCTATCGTGGAAGTTGTAATAAAAATTATTAGATATTATTTAATTCTCATAAAAGCTTCAAATACTAAACTAATTACGTAAACTGAAAAAGAAACAATATATTCCATTTCTCACTCAAAATTAAACCTAATTGCTGAAATACTTTTTTATTTATATTAAATAATTAATACGATCTAAATCTCAGACAAGTTTAAGAAATTTTACATAAGCCCCGTGTATCTAGTCTCATGTATCTAGCCTCGTCTATCTAGTTCCATGTATCTAGTTTCATGTATTTAGCTTCGTCTGTCTAGTCTCATGTGTTTAGTCCCGTTGATGTATGCAACCAACTTTTTCACACCTCATTTGTCTCAACAGGATCTAATTTTGAATTTCCCCGCCTCGCGTCTATTTTTTGAATTTTCCCGCGCATCTGGAAGTTCCGAAAATGGCGGCCGGAAGTCGAAACCGGAAGTCGAAACCGGAAGTTGAAACCGGAAACAGGAAGTTGAAACCGGAAGTCGAAACAGGAAGTTGAAACCGGAAACCGGAAGTCGAAACCGGAAGTCTAAACCGGAAACCGGAAGTCGAAACCGTAAGTTCCAAGGTCAAGGTCAAGGTCAAGGTTAGGTTAGGGGTCAAGGTCAAGGTTAGGTTAGGGGTCAAGGTCAGAGGAGGTTTGAGGAGGAGGAGGTTTTAGAACGAATCATCTTTCCCTACTCACGTCCGACTGTCACATCAATTTTCGGTATTTTTGCTTAAAATTTTTTGGCAGTGCGAAAATCTCACTTTTTCTTGCAAAAATATTTGTCATTTTTAGTCGCCTAAACTACGCGATCTGGAAGTCTTATGGAAAATCGCCGTACGTGGGTTCTTTCGTCTATCCTTTGGCTAAAAGAAACTCATGCACCGTTTTCAGACGGCGGGGGCCGTTATAGTCGCAGGACCCCAATTCGCAGAAAAATCTGAATAACGTCGCCGACAAGAATCGCGCAGCGACGAAAGTGG
Organism: Phosphuga atrata; assembly: GCA_944588485.1. Lineage (NCBI taxonomy): Eukaryota > Metazoa > Arthropoda > Insecta > Coleoptera > Silphidae > Phosphuga > Phosphuga atrata. The sequence continues at coordinate 46,574,133 of OX155904.1, forward strand.
TGTCGAAGGACGCGTCTCGGAATTTTCTACCGGAGTCCTTACGTGAATTTATTTTTCCCTGGCCATCTTCGCCGTGACCTCCGTAAAACTGGCGATTTTTGTAAATCTAACTTTTGGGATCCGTGTGGGGAAGCGTTCGGCCTGAATCACCAGGTCAGGACGGAATCGCAAACTTCGATCATATCGGAAACGACTGACGTGAGGCGTTCCTCGAATTTCACCTGTGGGACCGCACCGCTTGGGTTTCTGAAAAGGTCAAATTCGGCTTTTTTAACCCCCCGGAGGCGAAAGATCTTAAATGTTTTAACCGCGCGTCTTCGATGTTCTAACTGCGAATGTCCGTCCGCACGTTGTTGCCCGCTTTCGTCCACCGTCCTGTCGCGCCCCTCCAGAGGGTCAACCCCCCCCCCCGAAAATCGAGGTTTTTGCGGAAACGGCCCGACGGAACTGGCGGCAGCGGCGCAAATGGGATTGTACATTTTTCTGGTGTACAACCCCCGTTGAGTGGTGTCATTTTCGCGTCTCAACTCCCCCAGGTCTAGACGCACCAGCCCGAAACCTAAAATCATGATTTTTTTACCTTCGAGGCGCATTTTTCGTCGGATCTCAAAAATTCTTCCCGGACGCTTTAGCTGCCGCCGCGCCGCCTTTTTTACAGCCCTTGCTCGTCGTCCTGCGACCTCCCATTCACCTGGTGCAAGAGAAAATACAACTTTTTTGTCGATTTTGCAATCACTTCCACGGACGCACTACATTTATTTAAAGAGCTCTAGGTCGCCGATTGGGTTCCTTCTCCTCAGAACACTTATCCGCAACTATTTCGGAATCGAAGAATTTTTAAACTGGAACGACTTTTTTGCGAATCTGCGGCAATTTAAGGAGAAAAATTTCTCTATTTCTAATTTAAAGAGGATTAGAGAACCAATTGACGGATAGGAACGGGACCGGCGCCGTTCGATCGGACTTAGAACTAGAACATAGGACAAGGGCATAGTTTGTTTAGTTTGGTTGTTTGTTTGTTTTGGAAAACAACATTTTTTGTACGTCCAGGAAAACTCGCATAGAATCACCAACTTAAGCACTGCAGTAACGGCGCGATTCTCGCAGAGAATTGAACGTTTTATCTTCTAGTGCAAGCGGCACCGCGCTGCGTCGTTTGTAACCGTCGCGACACCCGCCCTAACCCGCCACATTGAAAGAAACTAATGACGAAAGTAAAACGTCCATATTTTTGTAGCTCCCCGGCGCATGTTCTGGATTTTTCAGTGGATTATAGAATGGTCTTTTGGCTTTTCGCACCCATAATTGGCACGTGAGCACGTGGGCGTCGCGTCGCTGCGACGTCTGAAACGTATCGCCTCCCGTTCAACAGAAGTTGTGGTCAGTCTAACCGCTGCAGTTTCGCTGATTGTGGGCGCAGCGACTCGAAAATCCGAGCCACCCATAAACATCACCGATTTTTGCACATTTGTCCCCCTCACCGCGTCCCCGAATCAGACTTTTGCGACATGGACAGATGCCGCCCGCTGCTACGTGTATTTTGGCACCACTCGCGGCTTCCTACGCTCCCTTCGCCCGGTGCGTCCGAAATGCCGAAAAAAAATCTGCAACCGCCTCTTTGGGCGTCATCGGCGAGAATTTGCGTTCGCATCGCGTAGAATAGATGCGAGAATCTAAAAAACCGATCCAAACTTCAGTAGGGCCCCCGATCCGGAAGTATTCTCATAAATGTGTAGGGTGCACTGCAAAAGTGAACCTTGTCGCTGTCTGCGTTCAAGGTGCCGCGGCGGATTCGCGATTTTTCGGCGCAATTCTTTGGATTGAATATTTGGCTTTGCAGCAGTGCAACCGGCGCCGCTGCCGGGCATCGTGGCGCCGAGTTATGGACGAACAAAGACGTGGAAATTTCTCGCCTTTTTTTCAACACGCCCGCAAACCCCCAAGGCGTGGTCTATCGAGAAAACTGACACCTTCATCGTGTAGCCTGGTCCTTTTTCTATACGGACCTAAAAAACCAAAATAATTTTTCTATAATTTTTTTGAAATTTCTTAAACTTTGAATAATAATCACAGCGTTTTATCACTAGATGGCGCTGGTAAAAAAAGAAACCCCGGGCTACATCGCCTGGGGCAGCGCGGTATAATTTCAGGGCCCCGGGTCACATCTCCCGGAATGGCGTGTGAAATGTATTGTGAAATGAACATTGTTTCCCTTTGGGTTTAGTATTTGAACTTGCAGATTTTAAATGTATGTCAAGGAAATAACATCCCCTGAGATAATATTAAACTACAACTACCGAAATAAGAAACGCGTAATCAATTTCGTGTTTGAACTTGTAAACGCACACGAGTATGATTGTCTGAATTGTGAAATTGTTGTTGTGAAATTGTTGTATGAAATTGTGAAAGAACCGCGATTTTTTAATATACTTAACACCCGATTTACCAGCTATTTCAATATATCTATTTCTACCAAAACCAGTCAAAATAACTGGTCTTCAAAAAAATGATTGGTAGGGTTCTCAGTCTTTATATATTTTTTTATAAATAATAAATTACTTCAATTATTTGAATTGTAATATGTTTTATTGATTATAAATTTATTCATTAGTTTATTGAAACATAAACATTTTCAGATTCCTAAACATAAATTAATTGCTATATGATTCCATATCCACAACAGAAAATTAGCAACTCGTAATTTTATTTAAATTCTGAGTATTGAATGCCACAATTATATATTATACATATTTTTGCATGCATTACAAATAATCCTGGTCCTGTTATTATTACAATGTCCGTAAATGGTGTCATTGCGTGTATGAAGGGTGCTACTTGAACTTAATATATCAGCAGCTGATATATCAGCTTCTTTTGGAATTTTGCTTGAAATCTGGCATTCAGAAGCAAGTTCTTCAGTTAAACGCAACAAAAAGTCTTTCCCTGAAATATTTTCACCTGTCGTGTTTTTATAAAATATCCAGGCATTTATTCCAAGTAATTCTAGAATATTGAAAAAACTTGTAGTAGCCTTCTTTTGGAACCTGAGTTGACAATATATTTTCGTGCCATTTGGTCAGTCACATCGACGCCAAATTTAGTATTGTTATAAAAAGTCAAAATATCGGGTAATTTCATAGAAATTACATAAATGATAAAATGATTTTGAATGTAAATACCAACCATTAATAATTTAAATAATAATAAATAATAAACACTAGGTATAAGTTTCACAAATGTATAAAAATGTATATTTATACATTTGTGAAACTTATACCTAGTGTTTTTATTATTTATTATTATTTTAATAATGTTTCACCTAGTGCCTACAGCTGAATCTTTAAATTTTATTAATAATTGAATAAAAAGACCAACTAACTCCCTAATATTATTGGAACGAAGTTCCTTCAGGGACATCTCCGTACGAGTGATTCGGCAGAAAACGTTACGTTACGTTATACGCCTATCCCTTTCTCCCAGTGTATATGTCTATGCCGCAAGCTCTCTCTTTCTTTCTCTTTCTCGCAGTGTATATTTCTAAAATGCTGCGTTCATAGAGGTTCCGTATCAGTTGTATTAGGTGGCCTGGTGTGCCCATTTCCTCTAAGATCTGCCAGAGGGCACTTGATGGAGTCGAACGCTTTGGAATAGTCGACAAAGCACATAAACATTGTGACGTTATATTCGCGTGCTTTTTCGATAATCTGACGAATATTCAGTATTTGTTCGATGGTGCCTTTTCCTGGGACAAATCCACTCTGTTAGTCCGATATTTGGGGAAGAAGAAAAGGTTTCAATCTCTCGTTTATTATAGTGAGCATAATTTTACTGGTGTGTGATATTAATGCAACTGTTTTATAGTTGCTGCATTCTGTAGGATCCACCTTCTTTAATAGTGGAATGAATATTGAGTCGTGCCATTCTGAAGGCAATTTTCCGGTGTTCCATACTGCTTCGCATAATGAGTGTATTACGTCTACTCCCTTTTCTCCCATGGACTTGATGATTTCTGATGTTATATTATCCGTGCCAGCAGCTTTCCTGTTATTTAGTTTTTGAATCACCTTTACCACTTCTGATCTTAGAATGTTTGGCTCCTTTTCTAGACAGTAGGTTGGTGTGCACCTTGGAATTTGCAAGGTATCGGAAAACAGTTTCTGGTAGTCCAGACTTCCGCGATCCCATCTTTGTGTGTTATGATTTCTTCCCCTTTATTCTTTATTATTTGTGTCCGTGGTTTGAATTCTCTGGCTAAATATCGGATTTTATCGAATGATTCATGGGACTCATTGTGTTTAGCCTGGCGTTCAGCCTCCTCACATATATCCTTATACTGGTTATTTTTATCATATCTGCATGATCGTTGAATTTGATGATTTAGTTGTTTCATATGCTGGTTCTTTTGTTCTATATTTATGTTTGACATCTTTAAAATTCTCCTCTTGTCTATAAGTAGGATGGTTGCATCTGACATCCAGTATTTCCGCACTGTAGTACTTTTAAGTGCAGCTTCTGTGTCTGTTTCCATCCATGCATCCATGTTTTGATATCTTCCCAGGATTGGTCAATGTTCTTGGAAATATTTGGTTTTCTAGAGATATTAAGGAGCTCCTGAAATTCTTCTATCTTCGGTGTTATCATTCTTTTGTGGGGTGTCAGACTAGTTGTTCTATGCAGTTTAATTACTAGGTTGGCAAGAAGAAGTTTTCCCACCAATCTACAAACAAAAGTCGAGTCTAAAAGCGAGATATCCAATTTCTAAGGTGTGTCTGAATCTAGGCTTAAATGGTTAATTTTATTCGCTTTATATTATTACCTGCAATAATGTATGAACAATATTGAGTTCAGTTGCTCGCTGGCGTAAAGAAATCCTAGGATGTTCCGCAACTGATTCGATAGCCACAATGGCCACAGCATAATCATCATTGTACGCTTTGCGAGGCTTCTTTTTGTCGGCAACGGATCACGTTTCATCAAACATTTTAATTGATTTTGTTAAAGCTGTTCTCTAAAGCTGTTAAACTTACAGTAGTAGTATGTAGATTTATTTCCTTCACAGGTTTATAAAAAATCCAAATTCTATACATTTCCACATAAAACAATAAATATAATTTATAGCTAATAGAACTAGCAGCTTCCCGCCCCACATATTGTTCTTCTTCTCCCTTCAACTTTCTTCATTCATTGGATCCCTCTTCCATCCTCGTTCAAAATGTCTTCTCCACTCTCATCTGTTCTCTCTCTCAGTTCTACACATTCATTCAACAAGTGCTCTATCGTCTCCTTTTTTTCTCTCCACACATCCTACATATTCTATTCCTATCCTCCATCCAATATCTATTCCCTCTCTCTTCATTTCCACATCTAAATTTTGCCATTCTCACTCTCTCTTTTCTACTCTCTCTTCCTAGGTACTTTGGCAGTTCTTCCGTTATTATTTTTTCATATTTCCCATTGTACCTAGACTCCCTAATTCTTGTTCTCCTTTCTTGAACTTGCACATCTCTATCTCTCTGCACTAATTCATTTCTCATTACTCTACCTCTCTGTCGCATTGTTTTTATCTCCGCGCCTGCATACCCGTTTCTTTCAAGATATGTCTCCCTCTCTTACCACACCCCCTTTCCTATTTCTATCCTTTTTTCTTTGAGGCATTCTTGCAAAATTCTGCACTCTCCTCTCTCTCTCTATCACTCACTTCTCAAAACGTATTGCTCTCTTTCCTGCTTCTATTCTCGTTTGATCTCTCTTTGTTTCCTCCATCACTATATATTCCGGTGTCCCTCTACCTACTCCTAGCACCCATTTCAAATATTTCTGAAGCAATTTTTCTTGCACCCTTTCCAGCCCTTCTTGCTCTCTCCATCCCCACATTTCCTCTCCGTACATCGTTACACTTTTCACCAGGCTATCAAACATCATTACTCTTCTTCTATAGTCATGTCCATATTTTTCTCGCTTCTAATTTCCCATACCGCTTCTATTATTTTATTAGCTTTTTTGACTAGCTCTCTCACGTGAGCCGTTTCTGTGTCTCTTTCATTAAACACATATCTCAGGTACTTAAACTCTTTTACTACTTCAATTTTCTCCTTCTCCCATCTCCACTCATTTACTCTTCTCCCACCACCCCCTTTTCTAAACACCATCTTCTTGGATTTCTCTACATTCACTGTCAGCTTTTTCCTCCTCATATTTTTCTCCATTCTTCTTATCATTTCTTTCTTAGCTTTCTCCTCTATCGCTAGCACCACCAAATCGTCCGCGTATGCTTTTTTCCACATTTTTTCTTTACCCATCACAACCCCCCCTCCCCCGTCTGCGCCTTGCTGAACATCTGGTATATATCTCCAATAAACGCTGCAAACAGGCCAGATTGGGGCAGTCTTGTCTTACTACCTTATGAATCTCAAAATATGCACCCACCCTTCCATCAACTCTCATTTTACTTATCGTCTCTTCATATATCTCTTCTATTTTTGTTACCAGATGCTCATTTATCCGTTTCTTTCTCAAGCATTCCCACAGTGAATCTTTTTCCACATTATCAAAGGCCGCCTTCAGGTCCACAAAAAAAGGCATCAATCTTGCCACCCCTCTTTTTTATGTCATTCCCTATTATGTGATTTAAGATATATACATTGTCATGGTCCATGGTCCCTCTGCCTTGCCTAAATCCCGGCTGCCTGTCTGGTAACACACCCCGCTCCTTCATTTCCTTCATCAGTCTCTCTTCCACAATCATCGCGTATACCTTATATGCCGTATTGAGAAGAGATCCCCCTGTAGTAATTGGCTGTTTCCTTTTCTACTTTCTTACATATGGGGCATATTATCCCTTCTTTCCACTTCTGTGGTAAGCCCACTATCTTCCACACTCCCTTCATTATATCTAACAACCTGTCAGCTTCCCTTTCAGTTCCAGCTTATACTTATATTTGGATATTTTTCATTAAATAACCGGATTGCATACTTATACGAAACTTCTCCTAAACCATAACATTTCACTAGGTACATTCGCTGCTCTAACGTTAACAGTGATTGCATATTAAGCTCGCTAAACTGTCAACAAATGTCACTGGTTAATGAGTAATACATGGGTCACACGATAATGAAGCAAGCAGGACTTGGTAAAAAATACGGGATTTTTTGAAACTTAGTGTTGCGGACTTTTTACCTGGTGTAACTGTTGTTAATCGTCTGCGGCACTCTTTAACTAAGATCCTAAAGCAAAAATTAAGCTTCTACGTTGTCTACGTTGGTTCAATAAATATTCGTGTAATTGTTGAAGATAATTGTTGACATTTTCAAGATTGCAGATAGTAGATGTGAACACAACTAACTCGAGGTTGCCACGTTTAATATTTTTTTTCATAGAAAAATGTTATCCCATATGCATATCAAAATATCAATACTTTTTTAGGATACCTAATCTAACCGGTGTTAAACCAACGGTCATGCCACATTCTCCCATATTGGATCGAGAGCTCGCGCAGCAGCGCTCTAATATAGGACAATATAGCAAGGACCGTTGGTTTAACCAACTGGGCAGGTTTCAATTTCCATTCAAGTAATTTTTGAATTGTTTAGTCGGGATCTCTTAATATATTATGAATATTCATAATAGACAAATAATTTCTAGAAGCCAATTTTGTATATGTACTTTACACAACCATGTGACGCAGAAAAATTTAAATAATTTATATGTTGTCAAAATTAAATTTGGCAACGCTGATACAATAGTATCTACTTTCTCAGTTATGTGACCAGTCATACACGTCAGTTATTTGGTAGGAAATGAAGATTTTTTATTACAAAAACTCAAATATTTCTCCGAAATAAGAAAAAAATATTTTTTACAAGGCCTATGTCTTTCCACTACAATGTGCAACCAACAAAAAAGCAACCCGCCTTTAAGCATCCCGACACAGTTTCAAGAGGCCGTTTTTGCACTTGGAGCAGTTATACGACCCCTCGGCCGGGATCAATCTCCACTCAACCAAATTCTTGACGGTTTCGTCTGGATCCTGCAGAAACTGGTGGATATCCAGGACACTTATATAATTAACTCGAGACATTGTGGCTGTTTGTGGCGTTGCTGTTCGTTGCAATAAGAATGCAACTTCAATACGGCGCTTAAGATTGCATATATGTTGCCAAAATTATAATTTTTCATATAAACGGGCATATAAACAAAAATAAACGTTGCAACGTCGAGTTAGTTGCGTTCGCGTCTACTATCTGTCATCTTGAAAATGTCAACAATTATTTTCAACAAAAACACGAATATTCATTGAACCAACGTAGATAACGTAGAAGCTTAATATTTGCTTCCAGATCTTATTGAAAGATTGCCAAAGACGATTAACTACAGTTACACCAGGTAAAAAGTCCACAACACTAAGTTTCAAAAAAGCTCATATTCTTTACCTAAGCCCTTCGTGATATTTAAATTTTTTGATCATATTTAAATTTCAAGTTTTTGCTTTTATTTTAAGTGATTACTATATTTAACTTTTAGAAGGATAAGAGTTTCTCCTATAACTTATATTAAAAAAAAATGTTTATTATAGGAAACTTCATCATTTCACACACTGTGTATATACAGTATAATCTCGATAATCCGGCGGGTTAATCCGGCAGGTTCAATAATCCGGCACTTTGAGTAAACACGCGTCTTTTCTTTCCGCAGTCCCGCGTAGGGTTGCCACCTCATACCTGGGTCTCGCCCGGCGACGATAAAAAATATGCAATATGCAAAATAGTACAATTTTTCTGATAAAAATCAGTCCCTCTAGTTTTAGCTCCTTGCTGAATCCTCAATTATGAGGACAGCATGGCTTTACCATCTTAAAAGGCGATGAATAGTGAGCCTTTTTCATTCTTCTCAACCTTTTAGGAGTTTCACTTAATGCAAGTCCCAGCACCTCCGCCGGACTTCTTTTGAAAAAAAGGAGCAATTTTAAGTAAGGTGGAACAAAGTAGAAGGGATGATTGCTTTCTTAGAATTGTCAATGTTTGTCTTGTCTTAAAAACTATTTAATTTAACGGAACTATGCGGAACTTTTTTTTAAAATCAATGTATTCAGTATATTACAAGATTTCTTAAATTTACATTAGTCGTTAACAAAACTTTTCTTATAACGCAATTGATTAAAACTTTCTACAATTTTGAAATTTTTTTATATATTATTGGTAATGGAAATAAAGTTCTTATATAATTTAATAATTTATTTGCCTTTACTAGGTTCGATGTGAAAACTAACATCTTAATCATAGGCTCTAAATTGTTTCAATTAAATTAAAAATTATTATGTTTTATGATGTTATAAAATTATTATGATGTTATAAATGAATAAATAAATTTTGAATCAAATTTGATGTTTAAATAAATAAACGAAATGATAAACAACAGGGATAATAATAACCAACATTTAATTTTGATATTATTACATGTAAATACATACTTGGCGCTATACTCTCCATATTTAAATAGTTCAAAATTTTTGAGCGCAAACACAAAACTGGCGTAGTAACTTCGTGAAATATCGAGCGCATTAATTCCTTCTTGGTACCGAAGGGACAAGAAAGATGTTTGAAACGTTCCCACAACCAATGGCATTGGTTTATCGCATTGATTTGTTTGTATTATTGTGAATGAGTTATCAAACAATACATTTTAGGTGGTTTTGATTAATTGTGAGACATTGTAAAATTCTATTAAAAGTAAATTTGAAATCCGGTCTAGTGTGCGCCGACCGCGTTAGCTATTCCGTACACGGTACACGAGATACACGCGACATTCTGCATATAATTTTGTGCTTATTCAATTTTACTTACGCCGTCCGGAGAAATAATAGTTAAACCCGGAGCCCGGAGATAACTCACTGAAACCCGGAGTCTCCGGGCCAAACCCGGAGAGGTGGCAACCCTAGTCCCGCGTCGGATATAAACGCGCACAGCTAAAATAAAGTCAACAGGTACACCTTTAAACTCTAAAGTGACCACATTTTCATCAAGACAAAGCGGGACAAATGGGACGAAATGGTAATTATAATTTAGTTGATGAAAGCAGACCAATAATTCAATCACTCGCCAAAATGAACACATTCATAAATACATTATTGTATGTGAAGGATGCCTAAGGATGAATATTATAATCGTGCGTAAAAGTATCCAAATCGTGCGTAAAAGTCCAATGTACATCAAATTGAGTTTCAATATTAAACGATTTCTATTTGTTGTTACTATGGCAAGAACTTGCGTCACTGAACAAAAATCATCGACGTATTGAAAAAAAAATCTGACATATATTAGAATTTAATTAATTTTTCTTATTTTGAATCAGGAAGTCTCGGCTTCTCAATCTGAATTTATCTGGCTCTAATATAACTTGGTAACCTAACCATAACCTAATCAAGATTAAATCTACTCATTGCGATTAAATCACTCGTCTTCGGCTCGTGCTTTAAACTCATCGCAACTCATGTACAAAAGCCCATCTTCACAGACTTGTATCGTCAACAACTCGACATTGTTTCAAGTTTTTGATCTTAATACATAAACTACTATTATTGTATACATTCATATACTTGTCTTTAAATATACAAACATGTATTTACATACATTCAAAATAAGAAATTCAGATGTTTTCTAAAAAGCGGGACATTTTTAAAAAATGCGGGACGCGGGACTGTCCTCCAAAAAGCGGGACAGTCCCGCCAAAATCGGGACGTGTGGTCACTCTACCTAAACCATAACATTTCACTAGGTAGATTCGCTGCTCTAACGTTTACAGTGATATCATATTAAGCTCGCTGAACTGTCAACAAATGTCACTGGTTAATGAGTAATACATGGGTCACACCATAATGAAGCAACGTTCGGACTTCGTCAGGACTTGGTAAAGAATACGGGATTTTTTGAAATTTAGGGTTGCGGACTTTTTACCGGGTGAAACTGTTGATAATCGTCTGCGGCACTCTTTAACTAAGATCCGAAAGCAACAATTAAGCTTCTACGTTGTCTACGTTGGTTCAATAAATATTAGTATAAATAATTTGTATAATTGTTGACATTTTCAAGATTGCAGATAGTAGATGCGAACGCAACTAACTCGACGGTGCCACGTTTATTATCTAAAAAAAATTCCATATGCATATCAAAATATCAATACTTTTTTACCAGGTCCTTGCCACATTGTCCTATATTGGATCGAGAGTTCGCGCGGCAGCGCAGAGTTAAATCTAGGATCTAGAACTCTGGATCTAATAGGACAATGTAGCAAAGACCGTTGGTTTAACCAACTCAGCTGGTTTCAACTTGCATTCAAGTAATTTTTGAATTGTTTAGTCGGGATCTCTTAAAATATTCTGAATATTCATAATAGACAAATAATTTCTGGAAGCCAATTTTGTATGTGTACTTTACAGAAACATGTGACGCAGAAGAATTTAAATAATTTGTATGTTGTCAAAATTAAATTTGGCAACGCTTACCCAATTGTATCTGCATTCTCCGTTAAGTGAGCACTCATACACATAAGTTATTTGGTTGGAAATGCAAATTTTTTATTAGAAAAATCTAAATATTTCACCGAAATAAGAAAAAATGTTTTTTACAAGGCCTATGTCTTTCCACTACAATGTGCATGCAATTTATGTGGTGGTGCCGTTAATAAGTAGATACCAATAAAGCAACCAACCTTCAAGCATCCCGACACAGTTTCAAGAGGCCGTTTTTGTACTTGGAGCATTTATACGACCCCTCGGCCGGGATCAATCTCCACTCAACCAAATTCTTGACGGTTTCGTCTGGATCCTGCAGAAACTGATGGATATCCAGGACACTTAAATAACTAACTCGAGACATTGTGGCTGTTTGTGGCGTTGCTGTTCGGTGCAATATGAATGCAACTTCAATACGGCGCTTAAGATTGTATATATGTCGCCAAAATTATAGTTTTTTAACAAAAATAAACGTTGCAACGTCGAGTTAGTTGCGTTCGCATCTACTATCTGTCATCTTGAAAATGTCAACAATTATTTAAAAAAAAACACGTATATTTATTGAACCAACGTAGACAACGTAGAAGCTTCATTTCTGCTTCCAGATTTTAGTTAAAGAGTGCCAAAGACGATTAACTACAGTTACATAAGGTAAAAAGTCCACAACACTACGTTTCAAAAAATCTCGTATTCTTTACCTAAGCCCTTCGTCATATTTAAATTTTCTGATCATATTTAAATTTCAAGTTTTTGCTAAGCGATTACTAGAGCTAAGTAGAGTTAAGTGATTACTAGATTTTACTTTTAGAAGGATAAGAGTTTCTCCTATAACTTATATTAAAAAAAATGTTTATTATAGGAAACTTCATCACTTCACACACTGTGTATATACAGTATAATCTCGATAATCCAGCGGGTTAATCCGGCTGGTTCAATAATCCGGCGTTTTGAGTAAACACGCGTCTTTTCTTTCCGCTGTCCCGCGTAGGGTTTCTACCTCATACCTGGGTCTCGCCCGGAGACGATAAAAAATATGCAATATGCAAAATAGTAAAATTTTTCTGATAAAAATCAGTCCCTCTAGTTTTAGCTCCTTGCTGAATCCTCAATTATGAGTACTGCATGGCTTTACTCTCTTAAAAGGCGATGAATAGTGAGCCCTTTTCATTCTTCTCAACCTTTTAGGAGTTTCACTTAATGCAAGTCTCAGCACCTCCGCCGGACTTCTTTTGAAAAAAAGGAGCAATTTTAAGTAAGGTGGAACAAAGTGGAAGGGATGATTGCTTTCTTAGAATTGTCAATGTTTGTCTTGTCTTAAAAACTATTTAATTTAACGGAACTATGTGGAACTTTTTTTTAAAATCAATGTATTCAGTATATTACAAGATTTCTTAAATTTACATTAGTCGTTAACAAAACTTATCTTATAACGCAATTGATTAAAACTTTCTACAATTTTGATATTTTTTTATATATTATTGGTAATGGGAAATAAAGTTCTTATATAATTTAATAATTTATTTGCCTTACTAGTTTCGATGTGAAAACTAACATCTTAATCATAGGCTCTAAATTGTTTCTATTAAATTAAAAATGATTATGTTTTATGATGTTATAAAATTATTATGATGTTATAAATGAATAAATAAATTTTGAATCAAATTTGATGTTTAAATAAATAAACGAAATAATAAACAACAGGGATAATAATAACCAACATTTAATTTTGATATTATTACATGTAAATACATACTTGACGCTATATTCTCCATATTTAAATAGTTCAAAATTTTTGAGCGCAAACACAAAGCTGGCGTAGTAACTTTGTGAAATATCGAGCGCATTAATTCCTTCTTGGTACCGAAGGGACAAGAGAGATGTTTGAAACGTTCCCACAACCAATGGCATTGGTTTATCGCATTGATTTGTTTGTATTATTGTGAATGGGTTATCAAACAATACATTTTAAGTGGTTTTGATTAATTGTGAGACATTGTAAAATTCTATTAAAAGTAAATTTGAAATCCGGCCTAGTGTGCGCCGACCGCGTTAGCTATTCCGTACACGGTACACGAGATACACGCGACATTCTGCATATAATTTTGTGCATATTCAATTATACTTACGACGTCCGGAGAAATAATAGTTAAACCCGGAGCCCGGAGATAACTCACTGAAACCCAGTCTCCGGGCCAAACCCGGAAAGGTGGCAACCCTAATCCCGCGTCGGATATAAACGCGCACAGCTAAAATAAAGTCAACAGGTACACCTTTAAACTCTAAAGTGACCACATTTTCATCAATACAAAGCGGGACAAATGGGACGAAATGATAATTATAATTTAGTTGATGAAAGCAGACCAATAATTCACTCACTCGCCAAAATGAACACATTCATAAATACATTATTGTATGTGAAGGATGCCTAAGGATGAATATTATAATCGTGCGTAAAAGTATCCAAATCGTGCGTAAAAGTCCAATGTACATCAAATTGAGTTTCATTATTAAACGATTTCTATTTGTTGTTACTATGGCAACAACTTGCGTCACTGAACAAAAATCATCGACGTATTGAAAAAAAAAATCTGGCATATTTTAGAATTTAATTAATTTTTCTTATTTTGAATCAAGAAGTCAATCTTTTAAATCTGGATTTATCTGGCTCTAATATAACTTGGTAACCTAACCATAACCTAATAAAGATTAAATCTACTCATTGCGATTAAATCACTCGTCTTCGGCTCGTGCTTTAAACTCATCGCAACTCATGTACAAAAGCCCATCTTCACAGACTTGTATCGTCAACAACTCGACATTGTTTCAAGTTTTTGATCTTAATACATAAACTACTATTATTGTATACATTCATATACTTGTCTTTAAATATACAAACATGTATTTACATACATTTAAAATAAGAAATTCAGATGTTTTCTAAAAAGCGGGACATTTTTAAAAAATGCGGGACGCGGGACTGTCCTCCAAAAAGCGGGACAGTCCCGCCAAATCGGGACGTGTGGTCACTCTACCTAAACCATAACATTTCACTAGGTAGATTCGCTGCTCTAACGTTTACAGTGATATCATATTAAGCTCGCTGAACTGTCAACAAATGTCACTGGTTAATGAGTAATACATGGGTCACACCATAATGAAGCAACGTTCGGACTTCGTCAGGACTTGGTAAAGAATACGGGATTTTTTGAAACTTAGTGTTGCGGACTTTTTACCTGGTGAAACTGTTGTTAATCGTCTGCGGCACTCTTTAACTAAGATCCGAAAGCAACAATTAAGCTTCTACGTTGTCTACGTTGGTTCAATAAATATTCGTATAAATAATTTGTATAATTGTTGACATTTTCAAGATTGCAGATAGTAGATGCGAACGCAACTAACTCGACGGTGCCACGTTTATTATCTAAAAAAAATCCATATGCATATCAAAATATCAATACTTTTTTACAAGGTCCTTGCCACATTGTCCTATATTGGATCGAGAGTTCGCGCGGCAGCGCAGAGTTAAATCTAGGATCTAGAACTCTGGATCTAATATAGGACAATGTAGCAAAGACCGTTGGTTTAACCAACTCGGTTGGTTTCAACTTGCATTCAAGTAATTTTTGAATTGTTTAGTCGGGATCTCTTAAAATATTCTGAATATTCATAATAGACAAATAATTTCTGGAAGCCAATTTTGTATATGTACTTTACACAAACATGTGACGCAGAAGAATTTAAATAATTTATATGTTGTCAAAATTAAATTTGGCAACGCTTACCCAATTGTATCTACATTCTCCGTTAAGTGAGCACTCATACACGTACGTCAGTTATTTGGTTGGAAATGCAAATTTTTTATAAGAAAAATCTAAATATTTCTCTGAAATAAGAAAAAAATATTTTTTACAAGGCCTATGTCTTTCCACTACAATGTGCATGCAATTTATGTGGTGGTGCCGTTGATAAGTAGATACCAATAAAGCAACCAACCTTCAAGCATCCCGACACGGTTTTAAGAGGCCGTTTTTGTACTTGGAGCATTTATACGACCCCTCGGCCGGGATCAATCTCCACTCAACCAAATTCTTGACGGTTTCGTCTGGATCCTGCAGAAACTGGTGGATATCCAGGACACTTAAATAACTAACTCGAGACATTGTGGCTGTTTGTGGCGTTGCTGTTCGGTGCAATATGAATGCAACTTCAATACGGCGCTTAAGATTGTATATATGTTGCCAAAATTATAGTTTTTAAACAAAAATAAACGTTGCAACGTCGAGTTAGTTGCGTTCGCATCTACTATCTGTCATCTTGAAAATGTCAACAATTATTTAAAAAAAAAACACGAATATTTATTGAACCAACGTAGACAACGTAGAAGCTTCATTTCTGCTTCCAGATTTTAGTTAAAGAGTGCCAAAGACGATTAACTACAGTTACATAAGGTAAAAAGTCCACAACACTACGTTTCAAAAAATCTCGTATTCTTTACATAAGCCCTTCGTCATATTTAAATTTTTTGATTATATTTAAATTTCAAGTTTTTGCTAAGCGATTACTAGAGCTAAGTAGAGTTAAGTGATTACTAGATTTTACTTTTAGAAGGATATGAGTTTCTCCTATAACTTATATTAAAAAAAATGTTTATTATAGGAAACTTCATCACTTCACACACTGTGTATATACAGTATAATCTCGATATTCCGGCGGGTTAATCCGGCAGGTTCAATAATCCGGCACTTTGAGTAAACACGCGTCTTTTCTTTCCGCCGTCCCGCGTAGGGTTGCCACCTCATACCTGGGTCTCACCCGGCGACGATAAAAAATATGCAATATGCAAAATAGTAAAATTTTTCTGATAAAAAATCAGTCCCTCTAGTTTTAGCTCCTTGCTGAATCCTCAATTATGAGTACAGCATGGCTTTACTACCTTAAAAGGCGATGAATAGTGAGCCTTTTTCATTGTTCTCAACCTTTTAGGAGTTTCACTTAATGCAAGTCCCAGCACCTCCGCCGGACTTCTTTTGAAAAAAAGGAGCAATTTTAAGTAAGGTGCAACAAAGTGGAAGGGATGATTGCTTTCTTAGAATTGTCAATGTTTGTCTTGTCTTAAAAACTATTTAATTTAACGGAACTATGCGGAACTTTTTTTTAAAATCAATGTATTCAGTATATTACAAGATTTCTTAAATTTACATTAGTCGTTAACAAAACTTATCTTATAACGCAATTGATTAAAACTTTCTACAATTTTGATATTTTTTTATATATTATTGGTAATGGGAAATAAAGTTCTTATATAATTTAATAATTTATTTGCCTTACTAGTTTCGATGTGAAAACTAACATCTTAATCATAGGCTCTAAATTGTTTCTATTAAATTAAAAATGATTATGTTTTATGATGTTATAAAATTATTATGATGTTATAAATGAATAAATAAATTTTGAATCAACTTTGATGTTTAAATAAATAAACGAAATGATAAACAACAGGGATAATAATAACCAACATTTAATTTTGATATTATTACATGTAAATACATACTTGGCGCTATATTCTCCATATTTAAATAGTTCAAAATTTTTGAGCGCAAACACAAAACTGGCGTAGTAACTTCGTGAAATATCGAGCGCATTAATTCCTTCTTGGTACCGAAGGGACAAGAGAGATGTTTGAAACGTTCCCACAACCAATGGCATTGGTTTGTCGCATTGATTTGTTTGTATTATTGTGAATGGGTTATCAAACAATACATTTTAAGTGGTTTTGATTAATTATGAGACATTGTAAAATTCTAATAAAAGTAAATTTGAAATCCGGCCTAGTGTGCGCCGACCGCGTTAGCTATTCCGTACACGGTACACGAGATTCACGCGACATTCTGCATATAATTTTGTGCATCTTCAATTATACTTACGACGTCCGGAGAAATAATAGTTAAACCCGGAGCCCGGAGATAACTCACTGAAACCCAGTCTCCGGGCCAAACCCGGAGAGGTGGCAACCCTAATCCCGCGTCGGATATAAACGCGCACAGCTAAAATAAAGTCAACAGGTACACCTTTAAACTCTAAAGTGACCACATTTTCATCAAGACAAAGCGGGACAAATGGGACGAAATGATAATTATAATTTAGTTGATGAAAGCAGACCAATAATTCAATCACTCGCCAAAATGAACACATTCATAAATACATTATTGTATGTGAAGGATGCCTAAGGATGAATATTATAATCGTGCGTAAAAGTATCCAAATCGTGCGTAAAAGTCCAATGTACATCAAATTGAGTTTCATTATTAAACGATTTCTATTTGTTGTTACTATGGCAACAACTTGCGTCACTGAACAAAAATCATCGACGTATTGAAAAAAAAAATCTGACATATATTAGAATTTAATTATTTTTTCTTATTTTGAATCAGGAAGTCTCGGCTTCTCAATCTGGATTTATCTGGCTCTAATATAACTTGGTAACCTAACCATAACCTAATCAAGATTAAATCTACTCATTGCGATTAAATCACTCGTCTTCGGCTCGTGCTTTAAACTCATCGCAACTCATGTACAAAAGCCCATCTTCACACACTTGTATCATCAACAACTCGACATTGTTTTAAGTTTTTGATCTTAATACATAAACTACTATTAATGTATACATTCATATACTTGTCTTTAAATATACAAACATGTATTTACATACATTTAAAATAAGAAATGCAGATGTTTTCTAAAAAGCGGGACATTTTTAAAAAATGCGGGACGCGGGACTGTCCTCCAAAAAGCGGGACAGTCCCGCCAAAATCGGGACGTGTGGTCACTCTACCTAAACCAAAACATTTCACTAGGTAGATTCGCTGCTCTAACGCTTACAGTGATATCATATTAAGCTCGCTGAACTGTCAACAAATGTCACTGGTTAATGAGTAATACATCGGTCACACCATAATGAAGCAACGTTCGGACTTCGTCAGGACTTGGTAAAGAATACGGGATTTTTTGAAACTTAGTGTTGCGGACTTTTTACCTGGTGAAACTGTTGTTAATCGTCTGCGGCACTCTTTAACTAAGATCCGAAAGCAACAATTAAGCTTCTACGTTGTCTACGTTGGTTCAATAAATATTCGTATAAATAATTTGTATAATTGTTGACATTTTCAAGATTGCAGATAGTAGATGCGAACGCAACTAACTCGACGGTGCCACGTTTATTATCCAAAAAATTCCATATGCATATCAAAATATTAATACTTTTTTACAAGGTCCTTGCCACATTGTCCTATATTGGATCGAGAGTTCGCGCGGCAGCGCAGAGTTAAATCTAGGATCTAGAACTCTGGATCTAATATAGGACAATGTAGCAAAGACCGTTGGTTTAACCAACTCGGCTGGTTTCAACTTGGATTCAAGTAATTTTTTAATTGTTTAGTCGGGATCTCTTCAAATATTCTGAATATTCATAATAGACAAATAATTTCTGGAAGCCAATTTTGTGTATGTACTTTACACAAACATGTGACGCAGAAGAATTTAAATAATTTATATGTTGTCAAAATTAAATTTGGCAACGCTTACCCAATTGTATCTACATTCTCCGTTAAGTGAGCACTCATACACGTCAGTTATTTGGTTGGAAATGCAAATTTTTTATTAGAAAAATCTAAATATTTCTCCGAAATAAGAAAAAAATATTTTTTACAAGGCCTATGTCTTTCCACTACCATGTGCATGCAATTTATGTGGTGGTGCCGTTAATAAGTAGATACCAATAAAGCAACCAACCTTCAAGCATCCCGACACAGTTTCAAGAGGCCGTTTTTGTACTTGGAGCATTTACCTCGACCCCTCGGCCGAGATCAATCTCCACTCAACCAAATTCTTGACGGTTTCGTCTGGATCCTGCAGAAACTGGTGGATATCCAGGACACTTAAATAACTAACTCGAGACATTGTGGCTGTTTGTGGCGTTGCTGTTCGGTGCAATATGAATGCAACTTCAATACGGCGCTTAAGATTGTATATATGTCGCCAAAATTATAGTTTTTAAACAAAAATAAACGTTGCAACGTCGAGTTAGTTGCGTTTGCATCTACTATCTGTCATCTTGAAAATGTCAACAATTATTTTAAATAAAACACGAATATTTATTGAACCAACGTAGACAACGTAGAAGCTTCATTTTTGCTTCCAGATCTTAGTTAAAGAGTGCCAAAGACGATTAACTACAGTTACATAAGGTAAAAAGTCCACAACACTAAGTTTAAAAAAATCCCGTATTCTTTACCTAAGCCCTTCGTCATATTTAAATTTTTTGATCATATTTAAATTTCAAGTTTTTGCTAAGCGATTACTAGAGCTAAGTAGAGCTAAGTGATTAGATTGTACTTTTAGAAGGATAAGAGTTTCTCCTATAACTTATATTAAAAAAAATGTTTATTATAGGAAACTTCATCACTTCACACACTGTGTATATACAGTATAATTTCCATAATCCAGCAGGTTAATTCGGCTGGTTCAATAATCCGGCGTTTTGAGTAAACACGCGTCTTTTCTTTCCGCTGTCCCGCGTAGGGTTTCCACCTCATACCTGGGTCTCGCCCGGAGACGATAAAAAATATGCAATATGCAAAATAGTAAAATTTTTCTGATAAAAATCAGTCCCTCTAGTTTTAGCTCCTTGCTGAATCCTCAATTATGAGTACTGCATGGCTTTACTATCTTAAAAGGCGATGAATAGTGAGCCTTTTCCATTCTTCTCAACCTTTTAGGAGTTTCACTTAATGCAAGTCCCAGCACCTCCGCCGGACTTCTTTTAAAAAAAGGAGCAATTTAAAGTAAGGTGGAACAAAGTGGAAGGTATGATTGCTTTCTTAGAATTGTTAATGTTTGTCTTGTCTTAAAAACTATTTAATTTAACGGAACTATGTGGAACTTTTTTTTAAAATCAATGTATTCAGTATATTACAAGATTTTTTAAATTTACATTAGTCTTTAACAAAACTTATCTTATAACCCAATTCATTAAAACCTTCTACAATTTAGATATTATTACATGTAAATACATACTTGACGCTATATTCTCCATATTTAAATAGTTCAAAATTTTTGAGCGCAAACACAAAACTGGCGTAGTAACTTCGTGAAATATCGAGCGCATTAATTCCTTCTTGGTACCGAAGGGACAAGAGAGATGTTTGAAACGTTCCCACAACCAATGGCATTGGTTTATCGCATTGATTTGTTTGTATTATTGTAAATGGGTTATCAAACAATACATTTTAGGTGGTTTTGATTAATTGTGAGACATTGTAAAATTCTATTAAAAGTAAATTTGAAATCCGGCCTAGTGTGCGCCGACCGCGTTAGCTATTCCGTACACGGTACACGAGATACACGCGACATTCTGCATATAATTTTGTGCATATTCAATTATACTTACGACGTCCGGAGAAATAATAGTTAAACCCGGAGCCCGGAGATAACTCACTGAAACCCAGTCTCCGGGCCAAACCCGGAAAGGTGGCAACCCTAATCCCGCGTCGGATATAAAAATAAAGTCAACAGGTACACCTTTAAACTCTAAAGTGACCACATTTTCATCAAGACAAAGCGGGACAAATGGGACGAAATGATAATTATAATTTAGTTGATGAAAGCAGACCAATAATTCACTCACTCGCCAAAATGAACACATTCATAAATACATTATTGTATGTGAAGGATGCCTAAGGATGAATATTATAATCGTGCGTAAAAGTATCCAAATCGTGCATAAAAGTCCAATGTACATCAAATTGAGTTTCAATATTAAACGATTTCTATTTGTTGTTACTATGGCAAGAACTTGCGTCACTGAACAAAAATCATCGACGTATTGAAAAAAAAAATCTGACATATATTAGAATTTAATTAATTTTTCTTATTTTGAATCAGGAAGTCTCGGCTTCTCAATCTGGATTTATCTGGCTCTAATATAACTTGGTAACCTAACCATAACCTAATCAAGATTAAATCTACTCATTGCGATTAAATCACTCGTCTTCGGCTCGTGCTTTAAACTCATCGCAACTCATGTACAAAAGCCCATCTTCACACACTTGTATCGTCAACAACTCGACATTGTTTCAAGTTTTTGATCTTAATACATAAACTACTATTATTGTATACATTCATATACTTGTCTTTAAATATACAAACATGTATTTACATACATTTAAAATAAGAAATGCAGATGTTTTCTAAAAAGCGGGCCATTTTTAAAAAATGCGGGACGCGGAACTGTCCTCCAAAAAGCGGGACAGTCCCGCCAAAATCGGGACGTGTGGTCACTCTACCTAAACCATAACATTTCACTAGGTAGATTCGTTGCTCTAACGTATACAGTGATATCATATTAAGCTCGCTGAACTGTCAACAAATGTCACTGGTTAATGAGTAATACATGGGTCACACCATAATGAAGCAACGTTCGGACTTTGTTAGGACTTGGTAAAGAATACGGGATTTTTTGAAACTTAGTGTTGCGGACTTTTTACCTGGTGAAACTGTTGTTAATCGTCTGCGGCACTCTTTAACTAAGATCCGAAAGCAACAATTAAGCTTCTACGTTGTCTACGTTGGTTCAATAAATATTCGTATAAATAATTTGTATAATTGTTGACATTTTCAAGATTGCAGATAGTAGATGCGAACGCAACTAACTCGACGGTGCCACGTTTATTATCTAAAAAAAATTCCATATGCATATCAAAATATCAATACCTTTTTACAAGGTCCTTGCCACATTGTCCTATATTGGATCGAGAGTTCGCGCGGCAGCGCAGAGTTAAATCTAGGATCTAGAACTCTGGATCTAATATAGGACAATATAGCAAAGACCGTTGGTTTAACCAACTCGGCTGGTTTCAACTTGCATTCAAGTAATTTTTGAATTGTTTAGTCGGGATCTCTTAAAATATTCTGAATATTCATAATAGACAAATAATTTGTGGAAGCCAATTTTGTATATGTACTTTACAGAAACATGTGACGCAGAAGAATTTAAATAATTTGTATGTTGTCAAAATTAAATTTGGCAACGCTTACCCAATTGTATCTACATTCTCCGTTAAGTGAGCACTCATACACGTCAGTTATTTGGTTGGAAATGCAAATTTTTTATTAGAAAAATCTAAATATTTCTCCGAAATAAGAAAAAAATATGTTTTACAAGGCCTATGTTTTTCCACTACAATGTGCATGCAATTTATGTGGTGGTGCCGTTAATAAGTAGATACGAATAAAGCAACCAACCTTCAAGCATCCCGACACAGTTTCAAGAGGCCGTTTTTGTACTTGGAGCATTTATACGACCCCTCGGCCGGGATCAATCTCCACTCAACCAAATTCTTGACGGTTTCGTCTGGATCCTGCAGAAACTGGTGGATATCCAGGACACTTAAATAACTAACTCGAGACATTGTGGCTGTTTGTGGCGTTGCTGTTAGGTGCAATATGAATGCAACTTCAATACGGCGCTTAAAATTTTATATATGTCGCCAAAATTATAGTTTTTTAACAAAAATAAACGTTGCAACGTCGAGTTAGTTGCGTTCGCATCTACTATCTGTCATCTTGAAAATGTCAACAATTATTTAAAAAAAAACACGTATATTTATTGAACCAACGTAGACAACGTAGAAGCTTCATTTCTGCTTCCAGATTTTAGTTAAAGAGTGCCAAAGACGATTAACTACAGTTACATAAGGTAAAAAGTCCACAACACTACGTTTCAAAAAATCTCGTATTCTTTACCTAAGCCCTTCGTCATATTTAAATTTTTTGATCATATTTAAATTTCAAGTTTTTGCTAAGCGATTACTAGAGCTAAGTAGAGTTAAGTGATTACTAGATTTTACTTTTAGAAGGATAAGAGTTTCTCCTATAACTTATATTAAAAAAAATGTTTATTATAGGAAACTTCATCACTTCACACACTGTGTATATACAGTATAATCTCGATAATCCAGCGGGTTAATACGGCTGGTTCAATAATCCGGCGTTTTGAGTAAACACGCGTCTTTTCTTTCCGCCGTCCCGCGTAGGGTTTCCACCTCATACCTGGGTCTCGCCCGGAGACGATAAAAAATATGCAATATGCAAAATAGTAAAATTTTTCTGATAAAAATCAGTCCCTCTGGTTTTAGCTCCTTGCTGAATCCTCAATTATGAGTACTGCATGGCTTTACTATCTTAAAAGGCGATGAATAGTGAGCCTTTTTCATTCTTCTCCACCTTTTAGGAGTTTCACTTAATGCAAGTCCCAGCACCTCCGCCGGACTTCTTTTGAAAAAAAGGAGCAATTTTAAGTAAGGTGGAACAAAGTGGAAGGGATGATTGCTTTCTTAGAATTGTCAATGTTTGTCTTGTCTTAAAAACTATTTAATTTAACGGAACTATGCGGAACTTTTTTTTAAAATCAATGTATTCAGTATATTACAAGATTTCTTAAATTTATATTAGTCGTTAACAAAACTTATCTTATAACGCAATTGATTAAAACTTTCTACAATTTTGATATTTTTTTATATATTATTGGTAATGGGAAATAAAGTTCTTATATAATTTAATAATTTATTTGCCTTACTAGTTTCGATGTGAAAACTAACATCTTAATCATAGGCTCTAAATTGTTTCTATTAAATTAAAAATGATTATGTTTTATGATGTTATAAAATTATTATGATGTTATAAATGAATAAATAAATTTTGAATCAACTTTGATGTTTAAATAAATAAACGAAATGATAAACAACAGGGATAATAATAACCAACATTTAATTTTGATATTATTACATGTAAATACATACTTGGCGCTATATTCTCCATATTTAAATAGTTCAAAATTTTTGAGCGCAAACACAAAACTGGCGTAGTAACTTCGTGAAATATCGAGCGCATTAATTCCTTCTTGGTACCGAAGGGACAAGAGAGATGTTTGAAACGTTCCCACAACCAATGGCATTGGTTTATCGCATTGATTTGTTTGTATTATTGTGAATGGGTTATCAAACAATACATTTTAAGTGGTTTTGATTAATTGTGAGACATTGTAAAATTCTAATAAAAGTAAATTTGAAATCCGGCCTAGTGTGCGCCGACCGCGTTAGCTATTCCGTACACGGTACACGAGATACACGCGACATTCTGCATATAATTTTGTGCATATTCAATTTTACTTACGCCGTCCGGAGAAATAATAGTTAAACCCAGAGCCCGGAGATAACTCACTGAAACCCGGAGCCTCCGGGCCAGACCCGGAGAGGTGGCAACCCTAGTCCCGCGTCGGATATAAACGCGCACAGCTAAAATAAAGTCAACAGGTACACCTTTAAACTCTAAAGTGACCACATTTTCATCAAGACAAAGCGGGACAAATGGGACGAAATGATAATTATAATTTAGTTGATGAAAGCAGACCAATAATTCAATCACTCGCCAAAATGAACACATTCATAAATACATTATTGTATGTGAAGGATGCCTAAGGATGAATATTATAATCGTGCGTAAAAGTATCCAAATCGTGCGTAAAAGTCCAATGTACATCAAATTGAGTTTCATTATTAAACGATTTCTATTTGTTGTTACTATGGCAAGAACTTGCGTCACTGAACAAAAATCATCGACGTATTGAAAAATCATATATTCGACATATATTAGAATTTAATTAATTTTTCTTATTTTGAATCAGGAAGTCTCGGCTTCTCAATCTGGATTTATCTGGCTCTAATATAACTTGGTAACCTAACCATAACCTAATCAAGATTAAATCTACTCATTGCGATTAAATCACTCGTCTTCGGCTCGTGCTTTAAACTCATCGCAACTCATGTACAAAAGCCCATCTTCACAGACTTGTATCGTCAACAACTCGACATTGTTTCAAGTTTTTGATCTTAATACATAAACTACTATTAATGTATACATTCATATACTTGTCTTTAAATATACAAACATGTATTTACATACATTTACAATAAGAAATTCAGATGTTTTCTAAAAAGCGGGACATTTTTAAAAAATGCGGGACGCGGGACTGTCCTCCAAAAAGCGGGACAGTCCCGCCAAAATCGGGACGTGTGTTCACTCTACCTAAACCATAACATTTCACTAGGTAGATTCGCTGCTCTAACGTTTACAGTGATATCATATTAAGCTCGCTGAACTGTCAACAAATGTCACTGGTTAATGAGTAATACATCGGTCACACCATAATGAAGCAACGTTCGGACTTCGTCAGGACTTGGTAAAGAATACGGGATTTTTTGAAACTTAGGGTTGCGGACTTTTTACCGGGTGAAACTGTTGATAATCGTCTGCGGCACTCTTTAACTAAGATCAGAAAGCAACAATTAAGCTTCTACGTTGTCTACGTTGGTTCAATAAATATTCGTATAAATAATTTGTATAATTGTTGACATTTTCAAGATTGCAGATAGTAGATGCGAACGCAACTAACTCGACGGTGCCACGTTTATTATCTAAAAAAAAATCCATATGCATATCAAAATATCAATACTTTTTTACAAGGTCCTTGCCACATTGTCCTATATTGGATCGAGAGTTCGCGCGGCAGCGCAGAGTTAAATCTAGGATCTAGAACTCTGGATCTAATAGGACAATGTAGCAAAGACCGTTGGTTTAACCAACTCAGCTGGTTTCAACTTGCATTCAAGTAATTTTTGAATTGTTTAGTCGGGATCTCTTAAAATAGTCATAATAGACAAATAATTTCTGGAAGCCAATTTTGTATATGTACTTTACACAAACATGTGACGCAGAAGAATTTAAATAATTTATATGTTGTCAAAATTAAATTTGGCAACGCTTACCCAATTGTATCTACATTCTCCGTTAAGTGAGCACTCATACACGTCAGTTATTTGGTTGGAAATGCAAATTTTTTATTAGAAAGATCTAAATATTTCTCCGAAATAAGAAAAAAATATTTTTTACAAGGCCTATGTCTTTCCACTACAATGTGCATGCAATTTATGTGGTGGTGCCGTTGATAAGTAGATACCAATAAAGCAACCAACCTTCAAGCATTCCGACACAGTTTCAAGAGGCCGTTTTTGTACTTGGAGCATTTATACGACCCCTCGGCCGGGATCAATCTCCACTCAACCAAATTCTTGACGGTTTCGTCTGGATCCTGCAGAAACTGGTGGATATCCAGGACACTTAAATAACTAACTCGAGACATTGTGGCTGTTTGTGGCGTTGCTGTTCGGTGCAATATGAATGCAACTTCAATACGGCGCTTAAGATTGTATATATGTCGCCAAAATTATAGTTTTTAAACAAAAATGAACGTTGCAACGTCGAGTTAGTTGCGTTCGCATCTACTATCTGTCATCTTGAAAATGTCAACAATTATTTTAAATAAAACACGAATATTTATTGAACCAACGTAGACAACGTAGAAGCTTCATATTTGCTTCCAGATCTTAGTTAAAGAGTGCCAAAGACGATTAACTACAGTTAATTAAGGTAAAAAGTCCACAACACTAAGTTTAAAAAAATCCCGTATTCTTTATCTAAGCCCTTCGTCATATTTAAATTTTTTGATCATATTTAAATTTCAAGTTTTTGCTTTTATCTTAAGTGATTACTAGATTTTACTTTTAGAAGGATAAGAGTTTCTCCTATAACTTATATTAAAAAAAAAAATTTATTATAGGAAACTTCATCACTTCACACACTGTGTATATACAGTATAATCTCGATAATCCGGCGGGTTAATCCGGCAGGTTCAATAATCCGCCGCTTTGAGTAAACACGCGTCTTTTCTTTCCGCTGTCCCGCGTCGGCTATAAACGCGCACAGCTAAAATAAAGTCAACAGGTACACCTTTAAACTCTGAAAACTTGATTCGCGAATCTGACCAAGCTAACTCTACAATTGTCTTCGGAATTTTCAGTCTTCAGAAGAAAGAGATTTGGTGTTACGCTGACAAACGATAAAATAGCTTGGCTTCAAGGCACAAGCGAAGAAGCTGTTCATTCCTTTTCTGACTAAGAAATCCTCAGGCTAATTTGTTACACGGATGACGATTAAGCTAAGAATGAACTAACTTGAATGATTTTACTCGGCTAACTGGTCCGCGAAATATTAAATTACGATGATATACATAATGCAACGAGCCTTAGAAATGCTATTATTCTCGAGTTTAATTTAATTTCCAAGACTTGTTATTTACACATATTATTAGAATCATGATTAAAGCCGACATTATTTCAACTAAATCTATTTATATGCTCTGTTAATGTTATTCTTCATCTTATATTCCCATTAAAATGTCGAATTAAATTTAGTTACATAAATCAGTTTTACTAAATGAAAATCTAATCAAAACAGAGATTATTAAATCAACAACAACAAACTTCATTGTAAATCATAATTAAAGCTGACATTATTTAAACTAGACGTAAATGTACGAGCTTAGTATTATTTTTCATCATTCATTCTCACTAACATACCTAACTAAATAAAATAGTTACATAAATTAGTATTACTACATGAAAAATCTTATGCAAAACTAATTACTAATTATATTATTACATACATTACATAATACATTACTAACTTAACAACAACAATCAGTCTGAATCATAATAAAAGTTGACTAGATCTAAATGTAATCTCTTAATAGTATTCTTTATCCTATATACATGAGGAATCTTATGCAAAACTAAAATTAGTAATTCAACAATACCGAAAGTAACTCACTTATCCAGTCTATTGAAGATATTGAGGTAGGGCTGCTCCACAAACTGATAGAGTTATGAAACAATATTTAGCAATAAGGAGAAAAATTCCGCTATCGATAGATTAATTAATTCCAATCGCACTCGCGTAATATTTGCACAGTCGCCGAGCAAACATTTCACCGCAATAATTCGCGGTTTCCGTGCAAATGTAAAAATTCCCCACACCAAAACACAATTTAATTACGAGTAAAAAGAAAACCCCATAAAAACAGAACAACAATAACAACACTAATTAATTAGTTTTGCGGTGCAGTCTACATTTCGATGGAATATTTTATACTAACTCCATCGATCTACTTGCGAGAAAATGGCATTTTTATTTGAGGATCAAAAGTGCTGTGACAGAGATAAACGCGTCCTGTCACGCCACAAAAAATCTGATAATTTTATTCAACAAAAACTCGTCTATTATTTACATTCGTTGCAAAAACAATTATTAAACATACTTAATAGTAGTATTTAATCTACGCTATATCGAATTTGATTTATAATTGCAAGGAAAACATGACACTCATATACTGATGTCTTTAGTTTTCTTAAATTTGAATCAGCCGCTCCATGGTAAGACCGACAAATGATGAAGCTAAACGTCAGTTGACTAAATGTCAGTTGATACAACATATAATTAAAAGTGAACAATTTATTAATTTATAAAATTAGTTAAGAGTTGAATTAGAAACTTTAAATGTTGTTTCTCTTATTCTTAAAGGTAAGATAAATCATTGTAACAGCTATATATTGTCAATAAATACTCTTATTCTTATATAGAAAAGAAATTTCGTTTTTAATTTTAAAAAACTTCAAAATTGGACTATAGAAAACATTATATGTATTTGATTTATATTTAATATATACTTAATAAAAACAACAAGTCCTGATTAGAATTAATGTGTAGGGGAGAACAGGGTAATGTCTACTAAGGGAAAATTTTGATAAAAAACACATTTGTGTTAACATTCTTATAATTTTTAATTAGGAACTCTTACCTTGATTATTAAAGTATATTTTAATCATAGTTATAATGAATTACAGTAATTTATTAAGATACAATAACGATTTTACAAAAAAAGTCAGTCCCTCCAATTACCCGACATATGCGGGTAATGAAAGCCTATTTAATGCTCATATTGGAAATGGGAGCCATAATATTTATTCTTTCCCGAAAATTTAACTAAACATACTTTACTTGGCATCTAGTATAAAAAGAAGATATATGTATCTAAAATGACATGAAAATATATTGTGAAAGTTCATGGGGTTATGGGAGCTATATCGGGTAGTGAGAGCCATGCTAGGCTACCAATACCCGCTGACCACCACTTGAACCTTGAAAAGTAATAACAAATATATAATTCTGCTTTCAATCACAATTTAACCAATTGGACTTGTTAGTAAATGAATCTAGGGATGTAATAAGCATAAACATAATAAAATAAGAATATAACTTCATGCTTACTTGGCGCTAACAATCGGCAGTTTTTTATAAGCGTGGAACCAAAAACACACAAGGGAGGGACGGCCCTCGTGACTTAACGCATAGGCGCTAAAAGATCGTGCGAGTCAGGCGAAGGTTCTCGATGGTTGACGGAAGCGGCCGAGTGTATACGATTGCACAAATGTGCATACTTTCCGTTCAATTACCATCACTCCCATTACCCAACCGCTCTCATTACCCCGCGCTGCCCTAATGGATAATAAATAAGTGTAGCATAGTCTCGATCAGGGGTGGGCAAATATGGAAAACGCATGTGACTGACTTACTACCGTGCTAAAGACAAAATCGACCCCCTCAAAAAATCCGGCGTAGGTATATGAAATTCATTGTTCCAAATGCAATAGCGTATACCAGAAAAGACGAAGTTTTTGAACGAGGTTTTCAGAACATTCTCGCGCTTTTCGTCTTAAAAAAGAAAGATAGTTCTTTTTCAAACCCTTGTCTCGAATGTAATCATAAATTCACAGAAATGGACAATCTAAAAGTCTTACACAATTACAACAAAGGCCCCCAACACTTAATTTCCTAGTCATTAGCAGCGGCGCTTTTAGGCATAGGCGCACTAGGCGCGCGCCTAGGGCCTCCGATTTTAGGGGGCCACAAATTGGCAAATAATGACAAAGTGTGGTGAATAAATTGGGACAAATATTCAGAAAAAAAAAACTAAAGAAGTATCATGGCATTGTTGTTTTTTTTGTATTATTATTAAAAATTACTCGCATGACTTTTTGTTTTTACTAAACGACACACACAGAATCTTACAGAGCATTCAAACCCAAAGAATGTAGTTCATGTCTCTTCCACCACGTCGTCCAATTTTAGAAAACGACGAGAGTAGCGGGGAGTTTTCTAATGGACAAGAAACATTCAATGTCACTAGAAACGTTTTTAATGATGGTACCATTGATGGACAGAATTTAAATTAAATATGTGTTATATCATTTATTCCTGCGGGGGAAGGTGTAACCCCTACCAGGCGCGTCCCCGGGTGGCGGATAGGGGATTGCACACGCGGACCAACACCATTGCACGGTAACCATGCTTCGGCACGAGATTACCAGTTTCCTCTTATCTTTCCTTCTTTGATCTTTCGACCTCCCTTGGTCAACTCTTCGGTCTACTCATGACCACCTTTCAACCCCTGATGCTAGTAGGTATCGAGGGCTAGGGAGTTAAACTTCTTTCTTCTTCAATCTATTACTCCTAATCCTACGGTGGTGGACCTTACCCGTGCCAAGAGGATGCATGGCCAGAAGGAGGTCAGTCTGGTCCCTAACGAAAGGAAACCTGGCAAAAGGTATAAATTGCACCCCCCCCCCCTCAATGGATAGTGCAAACCGAGGTAACAACCACCAGGTGGGTACGGGCAACAGCTCGGAATCCCACCCTGCGCAAGCAGGCCGCCCAATCGGATCTGGTGTGGGCAACAATCCATTCCCGGAACGTGAGTTCCCCAAAAAGTCCACCCGTAAAGGGAGACTCCCGTCCTCTAAGGACAACACAAGTAGCAGGCTAACGAAACCCAGGCCTAGCACTAGTAATGATGCAGAGCTGAATAAAGCGACATCTAGCAAAAAAGAGGTGAAACCGTCCGTCAGAGC
The DNA here is from genome assembly GCA_944588485.1 of Phosphuga atrata. Classification (NCBI taxonomy): domain Eukaryota; kingdom Metazoa; phylum Arthropoda; class Insecta; order Coleoptera; family Silphidae; genus Phosphuga; species Phosphuga atrata. The sequence continues at coordinate 46,605,556 of OX155904.1, forward strand.
CTACAGGGATAGAAGGGCGGCTTACAAACTCCTCGATAAATTTAAGGGCATCCCGGAGGAAAAGCGGTCTGATCAAGACAAGGCGAAACTCGAGTGGGCCCTTAAAGTTACGAAAGAGCATGAGTCGGCGGCAACAAAGGGATCGTCAAAAAGAAAGGACAGGTCGATGGACGAATCCCCGCTCATAGGGAAAAAAGGGCACGACTGGGTCCTTAGCCACAGTCCAACAAAAAGGGACTCCCGAAGCGCTCATACAGTGAGATCATGAAAGATCATCTGGTATGGGCGGTCATTGACAGAGGTCACCGGGATGGGAGTATCGCGCCAGCCAAATGGGGACTGGTGGAAGCGGCTCTCTTGGGCAAATACCTGGACATTCTCCAGAAGAATCCAGGCCCAGCTCCTTGCTGCAGAGACGAAGGTTGGCATCAAGGACATATCAAGCTGGTGGCTTGTGCAGATCAACGATCAGCGGACCTGTACAAGCAAGCCATCGGGGAAGTGGGGGAAGTCTGGCCAGGCGCCCGAATCGAGGCTGTCCCAAGGGACAAGATCCCGAGCAGACCGAGATCGAGAGCCTGGATTCCGACGGAACCCTCTGACCCGAGGACAATTCTGAAGATAATTCAGACCAGCAACCCCACGCTTCCAACTGAGGATTGGAGCGTTATCAAAGTTAGCGATGCAGCGGGTATGAGAAGGCAAGTAATTGTCATCTTAAACGAAGCATCTCTAGCACCACTGGCAGAAAGTAAGGGAGTGATCAGCTACGGCTTCGGCTCCACTACCCTGAATGTTTACAAGAGTGACCAGAGAACCCCAATCCCCCGAGGGAAGGGGAGCCTCGGTCACATTCAGACAGTGAGATGTCAGATATGGGGGTCACGAATATGTTCGGACCTCTCCATCTAGATGAGATTAGCGAAGCAGAGGAGAATCTGGCGCTAATCTCTGTCACCGAAGACGACAACGACGTAACGACCGTCGCGGTGCCAGAAAACTCTCTTAGCAATGGTGGGGGTAATACAATGTAACCTCCACCACTCCAAAGCAGCCTCGGCTGCTCTGCTCCTCCAACTGTCAAAGGGAGGAGTCGACATCGCCCTAATCCAAGAATCCTGGGTCGTGGGTACCAAGATCTGTGGACTGGGCTCTGACAAGTACAGGTTACTGTACGTAAAAAACGCAGGTAAGCCACGCTCGTGCGTCCTGGCGGATAAAAGCATCAACGCTTTTATGATGCCTAACCACAGCGATTGCGACACTGTCACTGTATCAATGGGACTTTCTAATCATAGGTTATGGATGATCTCAGGATACTTCGCCCATGAGAAGGAAAGTCCCCCAGAGGGTTTCCATGGTATAATCACAGAAGCCAACCGAGTAGGGGCGGACGTGATCATTGGAGCCGATGCCAATGCCCACCACACCATATGGGGCAGCTCGGACACGAACAACAGAGGTGAGTCTTTACTAGAATTTATACTAACCTCCGACCTAGAAATATGTAATATAGGTAACACTCCCACCTTCACCACAGCCGTGAGAGAGGAGGTACTTGATATTACACTCGTTTCCACTAAAACGCCTAACCTTGTAAGCAATTGGAAAGTGTCAAAAGAACACTCCTTTTCTGATCATAGGTTTATTGAATTTAAGGTAGGCATACAGATGCAAACTAGGCCTAAGTTTGTAGACAAACGGAAGACTGACTGGGGTAAGTACAAAACTACCCTATCGGGTCTTCTATCGGAAGAGCCGCCCCCAACACCAAAAACAGGGGATGAGCTAGACAGAACTTTAAAACAGTTAACAGGTGCCTGTAACAAGGCCATGCGCACATCATGCAAATTTGTGAGCAGGATAGGTAACAGCAAACCACGGTGGTGGACGCCGTTAATAAGCTCCCTAAGAAAGGAAAGCAAGAGGCTGTTCAACGTGGCAAAAAGCACCAATGAGTGGACTGCCTATAAGAACAGCCTACGGAATTTCAAAACGGAGAATAGGAAGGCCAAAAGGTCATCCTTTGCTCGGCTCTGCGAGCAAATGGAGGAAACCTAAGAAGCCAGCCGACTGCGAAAAATTTTATCTAAGGATCCGGCAGTCCAAAGCTTCATACAGAAGCAAGATGGAAACTGGACAACCTCATGTACAGAAACGCTGGAGCTATTCATGGATACACACTTTCCAGACAATGGAATAAGTGTAGTGGACTCCACCATAACTGCTCCACCTCGGTATCTGGCTGACAGAATTGTAGGTGGAGATAAGCTAACCTGGAGCATCAAAAGCTTCAAACCCTTCAAGTCACCTGGACCTGACGGGATCAGTCCAGTTGAGCTGCAAGAGGCCATAGATATAGTTACACCTTGGTTGGAGACTATGTTTAAGGCATGTATAAACCTCTCATACATCCCAAAAATATGGAGAGAGGTCGAAGCGGTCTTCATCCCAAAAGGAGGAAAGGCCTCACACACCTCCCCCAAAGACCTGAGACCAATCAGCTTATCATCGTTCCTGCTAAAGACACTTGAAAGACTGATTGACTTGCACATGAAGGAGGCATTACACCCTGAAATGCTGTCAATGTCTCAGCACGCATACACAAAGGGGAAATCCGTGGAAACAGCACTCCACGCCTTTGTAAACCAGATAGAGAGCTCGATGAGGCATAAGGAGTTCACGATGGTTGTCTTCCTCGATATAGAAGGGGCATTTAACAACGTGAAGCCTGAAGCCATAGAATAAGCCTTAATTGGACTAGCCATGGACAATGCTCTATGTCACCTGATCGGAAAAATGCTCCGTGAAAGGAACATTAGGGCCACAATGGGAGAATCCCACATAAGAAGGAAGGTGAGTAGGGGAACCCCACAAGGAGGCGTCCTCTCACCATTGCTTTGGAACATCACGCTAAATGAGCTGCTCCTCCAATTTAGGAAATCCGGCTGCAGGGTCGTCGCCTATGCGGATGACGTAGCAATAGCGGCCTCAGGGAAACACCTCAATACAATGTCGCAACTTGTTGAAGGGGCCCTATCGAAACTAGCGCAATGGTGCAAAAGGTGTGGCGTAGATGTCAACCCGGCGAAAACCGAGCTAGTCATTTTCACAAGGAAACACAACATCCCAGAATTCAGGCCCCCAATGCTAAAGGGCACTGAACTGGCGATCAAGGAGAGCGCCAAGTACTTAGGTCTCATACTAGACCGAAAGTTATCTTGGAAGCTCAACATAAACGAAAGAGTACGGAAAGCAAAGGTGGCGCTGTACTCTTGCAAGAGAGCGGTGGGGAAGTCTTGGGGCCTCATCCCCAAGATTACCTTCTGGCTATACAGAGCCGTAGTCACACCAATACTCTACTACGGCGTTTTCATATGGTGGCCGGCACTTAATAAAGGAGTCCATCAAATGGCGCTTACAAAAGTGCAGAGAATGGCGGCGCTCATGATAACGGGAGCCATGAGAACGACGTCTACGAAAGCCTTGGAGACAATCCTGGACATAGCCCCGGTCGATTTAATGGGCAAGCAACTTGCCATTACCACAGCACTTAGACTAAAGTCAGTGCGAATGTTGACATCGGACTATCGTGGACACGCCGGAATAATCAATGAATTTAAAGGGGTGCCCAAAAACATAGACCGATGTCTAGCAACACCTGCTTTTGGTAACAACTTCTCATACCACATACCCTCTAAAGAGGAGTGGATGGAAAAGAAAGAGGTACCAGCAGGACACACGCAGGTCTTTACAGACGGCTCACGGAGGGAGGACAAAGTAGGCAGCAGAGTTTTCTACAACGACCTCAACCTCAGAATTAGCTTACGCCTGCCGGACTACTGCAGCGTTCTACAGGCGGAGGTAACCGCCATAAAAGGGGCAGCAGAGTGGCTGATGGTAAATGGGGACCCTGGTGAACAGATCCACATTTACACCGATAGCCAAGCTGCTCTCCGGGCAGTTACTAGCGTGTGCACCAACTCAGCAGTGGTCTCTGGCTGTCGGAGAAAGCTGAATGAGCTCGCAGCACACACAAACGTGAGACTCACGTGGGTACCAAGCCACAGTGGGATCTCAGGTAACGCAAAAGCGGATGAGCTTGCAAAGATCGGCACAAGCCTGCACTCAACCGAAATATTACAGGATATTGGTATTCCATTTGCCTCGTGCAAGGAGACCATAGCCGAAATAACCTCGAACCTAGCGGAGCGAAGGTGGAGGGATGAAGAAACCTGCGAGGTAACCAGGCAAATATGGCCTCACCGAAACAGGAAAAGAAGCACCAACATCGTCTCTCTAAAGAGAAACGATATCAGACTGGCAGTGGGAGTCATCACGGGACACTGTCCCATTGGCAAGCACGCTGAGAGACTGGGCATAGCGAAGCGGGACTACTGCAGAGGCTGCCTGGACGAGGAGGAAGAGGAGAGTGTTCAGCATTACCTATGCCAATGCCCCTCTGACCGCAACACGATTGCTCTTCTTAGGCCGACCTTTCTTGGATGATCTCTCTGACCTCGCATCACTAGAGGCGCAGACTCTCATGGGGTTCATCCACGGCTCGAAATGGTTTGACAAAATCCCCTGAGGAAGGTTGTACTGCAAGTACCGTGGTAACACAACGGGCCCATCTGAGGCCTATGTGAGCATTAGCTGCCACTTAAACCTAACCTAACCTATATCATTTATTAGCATTAATTAATTAAATTTGTGTATTCGCGATTTCCACACATCACATAACCTCAAAACTATCTCGTCGAAAATTTGACACTCTGACAGCTCTGAATTTCAGTGCTAACGTTGAAAAAAATAACTCATAACAGCACTCGGCGAACCATAACCGCTCGCATATGAGTGCTGTTATGAGTCCATTACAGATGCAAAATAGAAAAAATGTCATTAAAATTCGCGATTGAAATGTTTACGTTTCATTGATTAATTTATTAAAAGTCTTGCTTGACGTATATTAAATTATTACTTTTTTTTATAAATCTAAGTAAATTATGAATTTATATTGTAGGTAAAACTTGTACGCGTTTACGTTAAAAAATACGCATATTGTAAAATACTCTTACGTACCTAATTATTATTTTTTAATGTGGTTTTACTATAATCACGCATATTGAGAATTGGGACTCCCTAGACTAGGGCCACATAGTCACCTTGCGCCTAGTAATGTAAACGCGCCCCTGGTCATTTGAAATTTTCAAACAAAGCCGTAACCCATTCGTTAATCTCCTTAACGAGCAAACCTACTTATTCATTTCGCAACTTTTTAATCTTGCTCAATCGTCTCCAGGTAATTCCCTAATTGCAAAAATCCACCTCCCCCCGCTCAAAAAACCCGTAGTATAAATTCAATCAATCATCAATTTATAAAGCATTCACAACATACAAATTTATCAATCCGGCCCAGGTGGCGAATAGGGAAATGGTCAGCAGATATGCTGGGTACCGGGGAAATAAAATACTCGGGGACCAAAACTAGCACAGGACACGACGGTACTACATGTCAGGAGCGGTACTCCAACAGCGTCTGGCCCAGAATAGGCGGCTGATTTCCAAACCTAAGACAGCAACGGGAAACTACCTAGATACAACACTCTTCCCCAGGATATTTACTATGGCTGAAAACGAAAATACCACAGCCCTCAGTCCCCTAACTGGGGAGAGAGTGCTAAGAATCTCCCGGTCAGCCAGTATCCTAAAAGCTACATTAAAGAGAAGAATAGGCACATGAGAAGAATGTGCAAAGCATGTTTCAAGCTGGAAAGGCGGCTAACACGGTTAAGGAAATGTTGCGATTATGAATTGATATACTCGGAATTAGCGAAACGCGATGGCCTGGTTCTGGGAAGTGCGAAATAGAAGACCATCAGATTTACTATGCTGGAGAAGATAGCTCTCAACATCGAAATGGGGTAGCAATAATAGTAATGAGAGAAGTCTATAGTACCGTGCTAGGATTTGTACCCATCTCTGACAGAGTAGCGATAATGAAGATCAACTCAATGCCCTGCAAGTTAAATATAATCCAGATTTACGCAACAAGATCGGAAACCACCGAGGAAGAGATAGATATATTCTATATTGACATGAAAGAAGCTGTTAAACACACACGAAAAGAAGAGATTACCCTTCTTATGGGGGATTTTAATACAAAAGTGGGCTATGGGGATGATGATAATGTTGTCGGAAGATATTTGGGATAAGAGTGCGAAATGAAAGAGGAGAAGTGCTTCTCCAATTCTATAAAGAATTTAATTATATAATTACGAACACAATGAACATATAAGAAGACAGACGAGGAGAGTGTATAGTACTACAGATGACATAGAAACACGGCAATTAAAGTGGTATGGACACATGCAAAGGATGACTGGAGGAATATGGTCCAAAATAGCATTTCAATATGTACCAAGACCAAGGAGAAGAAGAGACAGACCAGCATTAAAATGGATAGATGGTATTATGGAAACCATGAAAGATAGAGCCATAGAAGATGTGGACTGGAGAGACAAGGAGAGGTGGAAAAAGAAGTGCGGGATGCGGCAAAGGCTGTAGGAACCTTGTTGTATAGATAGATAGACGAACACATGGTTTAACCCTTTGAAGCACGGATTTTAAAAAAATACCATGTTCCACCATGCATTCATGTACTTCCAGTGAGTTGAGTGGATGCACAGAAAGACCATGCTAAATATTGCGAGGTGGTTCAAAAAATATCCTACCATTATAATTCTTAGACTATTGCCGAAACGGCTTTAAAATAAAACGGTTTCAGAATTTCATCACTAATCTACGCAACAAAAAGGTGGGACAGTTTTAATACCGCCATGCCTTAAAGGGTTAAACAAACACCCAGCCGACTTCACATCTGGAAGTCTCCCGCTGATAACGAACGGCATATAGTAAGGAATCAGATTGATTTTATAACGGTGAACAAGAAGTTCCGAAACTCGATAACATCCGGGATATATCCGGATAATATCCGGGATAAAAACCTACCCTGAGGCAGACGTCCCATCTGACCATAATCTACTACTATCCACTTTAAGACTACGATTAAAGAAGCTAACTAAATTTAAACGAACGGAACGAATGGATAGCCATAAACTTAAAGACGAAAATATTAAAACCAAAACAAAAAATGAGCTTAACAGAAATATAGCTGAAATCAAAGAAAAATCATATAACGATATTGACCAAAAATGGATGGCTACAAAGAACACCATAGTGGAGACGGCAAAACCCAGACTTGTCACAGGAGGAAGAAGGAAAAATTCCAGATGGATGACCGATGAAATATTGGACATCATGGAGGAGCGGAGAAAATATAAAAACAACAACAAAAAAAGATATCGACAAATCCATAGCCTCATTAAAAGAAAGATTAAAGAGGCAAAGGTGGCTTGGTTGGCAGAGAAGTGTACCGAAATCGAACAACATGATTCGTTTAATTTACATTAAAAAATTAAAGAAGCTGCAGGTATGTTTAGTTTTAGGTGGAAGGAGTACATGTAGGCACTATATAATTATGAGAACCGAGGCATTTTGGAGGAACAAAACATACAAACTGGGCCCTCTATCGCCACAGAAGCGGTTGCGAATGCAATCAGGACGCTTAAAAACAACAAAGCAGTAGGACCCAATGAAGTTCATGCATATTTGCTAAAACTCATAGAACAAAACCACCTGGACATCATTACAGAGCTATTCAATTGCATTTATGAGAGCGGCATAACTCCAGAAGAATGGCTGGTTTCAACAATTATTCGCATACCGAAGAAGTAGGGAAAGATAGTATGTTCTAAAACAGCCTCCCTTATGGGAAATTACATGTAGGCATCCGCCTTATGGGAAATTACATGTAATCCCTCCCCTTATGGGGAATTACATGTAAAATTTAGCCTAACCCTCCGTATGAAGAATCCTATAGAAAATAGTTCGGAACGTGGCCGAGCGTGTATGTGTAGATGGCGCCAGCGCTAGGGTGGGTGCACCGGAGGGAAAGAGGGATTTAGATCGGACAATACCGGACAAGAGCGGACAATACCGAACACGAATAGAGTAGCGGTAAAATTCAAAATGGGTTGCGGGGTGGCGAGTGTAGAAATAAACACTGTCAGTTTCTTGGAATGAATCTGTGTGTTTAACCTATTAAGAGTTTGACCTAGTTTTTGGTCAATGAACCCGTGCAAAGAATCGTTGGAAAGTTAAAACCGTCGAGTCAGCATTTTCCTGTTTCAACTTGTCTGGGTGATTCTGAAAAATTTGGATGAGTCATTGATCACGTGACACATACAGCGCATTTTGATTGGTTTATTGAATATTCGTTTTTGGGTATAAATACGGGAACTATAGACAAATTGAATTAGTAATATCAACGCAATGTCATTAACAACTCCAACGATAACCATACCAGATTCAGGGATAAGTTCACCTACATTCTTGGATGATTCATTACAAGAGTTCGATGAAGTGATTAAAAGTGAATGTCGTCTCATAAACGAAGTTAGTTACTCTGTTAGCAGGTCATTATTAGTTTCAGCGCAGTTCGAGGATATTATCAGTGTGTTCGAATATTCAATTTAAAAAACAGTCTAACTTTAATCCCAATTGAATGGTCTACATTAAAAAATCAATGGCAGAAGTTGAATAATTTATTTGCAACAAAGCGACAAAGAGATGTTAAAAGGAAGTGTTCCTACTGCAGTTGTTTGCTAGAAGCTGACAAGGAAAGAACACAATATACCGAAATAGTTCCCGTTTACGATAGCTGTAACATTATTCTTAATTCATTGCCCAGAAGGAATAGATATTACGTTACAAAGCAGAGGATTTCAGTTCGATTTGGATCGAGAGACTGTATGCAAGTTAAATGGTTTATTCAAATTAATCGATTATCGCTTGGAACGTTTGAAAACGTTAAACTTTGATAATTATTACAACGAATGTCTACAACCTTTCATAAATTTACCGGCAGACTGTGACGTCATATCAACGCTGGAAAGTCTGATACGAACTTCTTCACAGCTAAAAAATGCGAGGACTACAGATCTATTAGTCTAATGAGTCACGTTCTAAAAACATTCCGAAAAGTCATACATGAACGTATTTATCCCAAACTCGAAGAACATATCGGAGAGACACAATTCGGATTTATGAACGGACTCGGGACACGGGAAGCACTGTAGCCTTAAGGTTCTAATACAAAGAGCACGCGATGTAAACTGCAATGTCTTTGCCTGTTTCATCGACTTCGAGAAAGCTTTTGATAGAGTAAATCACTCAAAACTATTAGGAAACGCTCAGACAGTCAGGCCTGGATGACACGGATATCCGCATTATATCTAACCTTTACTGGAAACAAAAGGCTCGTGTTCGGTGAGAATGCGCTCTCTGAAGAGTTTGAAGTACGCCAAGGAGTTCGACAGGGATGTGTGCTCTCTCCTCTGCTCTTTAATGAGTATTCGGAGAGACAGTTTAGAGGGGCTTTGGAGAACACAGATGACGGCATTTTACTAAACGGCGTACTTATTAATAATTTAAGATACGCTGACGACACAGTCCTAATCGCAGACACAGTTGAGGGTCTCCATAGGCTAATAGACAGAGTAACAGAAGTTTTAGAAACCTACAACATGCGCCTAAACACAAATAAAACAAAGATTTTGATAATAAGCAAACAAAATATTGATGGCCAGTTTTACGCAAACAGCTCCCCACTGGAAACAGTTACATCGATAAACTACTTGAGCACATTCCTTAATAACAAATGGGTACAAATAAATGAAATTAAGATCCGAATTGAGAAGAGTAGAACAGCTTTTAATCGCATGAGAATCGTGCTGTGCAATTTAAATATAGGCTTGCACCTCAGGGTCAGAGTTCTCAGATGCTACGTTTTCTCAATACTAACATATAGGGTGGAAGCTTAGACTCTGACCGACGCTGCATGTAAACGTCTGGAAGCATTTGAGATGTGGTGCTACAGGCGCATGCTTAGAATATCATGGATTTACCACGTAACCAACGAAGCCGTCCTACAGCGTATGAGAAAACAAAAAGAGGTTTTAAGCGTAATCAGAAACGCAAACTTTCATACTTCGGACATGTTATGCGAAACCAGAAATAAAGCCCACTTCAGCTTATTATGCAGGGCAAGCTTAACGGCAAAATAGGTCCTGGAAGATGACGAATATCGTGGCTGCAAAATCTAAGACAATGGACAGGAATGACAACTATGGATCTATTTTGGGATGCAGCAAATAAAATCAGATGGGCCATAGTAATCGCCAACATCCACTGAGGATAAGACACAAGAAGAAGAAGATCAATTTATAATTCACTTGAAAATGACCTTTAACAGTCGAAACTCGTGATCACTACTCGTGATAAGTGTAAAAATTGTGAATAACGGGTTATATAATATTTTTACATATTATAAACATAATGAATGTATCAATTCTCTGTTATGTTATATTCTGTTATATGATTGTATTTATAATTAGCGTGGTTGCGTTAATATTTATTACATATACTAAAAGAGTAGCGTGTGCCATTTTAGGAGGGGGCGGAAAAAATACGTAAAATCAGCTGTGGAGAATGAAAACAGATGTTGAGTGATTTGCGAAACAAATTTTACCGGGCATAAGTAGCAAAATGTTTAAAAACGCGAATTTTTGCAAAAATGGTTGTGCGGTAATGTTTTTTAAAAACAGGACGTTTGCGGCAGACGAGCCGAAAGTAGGTGGTATTTTGCATTTTCTTCATCACCGTTCGATGATGGTCGACGGTATTTTGCGTGCGGTATACCAATTCGTAAATACCAGGAGGTTTCCACGGCCGATAAAAGGAAACCGGTAGGATGCCAATCCGCATTCAAGATCTACAAAAGTACAAATGATACAACTTCCTGTCCTACAATGGCAACTCGAGAAAACCCCGGGCAGTATCATAGGCTAATAAAAGTTGCAAAAAGTTTGTAACTGGCAATATTTGTAACTGGCATAATACCAAGTTATTGCAATAAAACGAAATTCGCATATTGCGTTTCAGATGGGAGGTGCTTGCAAATTTTTGCACAGTGTCCTTTCGCCGGCAATTGCCAACATTCAAACAGGAAGCGTGATTGGGAACCGGAAGTGGGAATGGGAACCGGAAGTGGTAACTATAAGTGGGAGCGGGGTGGAGGGCGGTAAAGTAGAGGTAGAGGGTTTTTTGAGCGATTGTAGCCGGACTTTGCAACATTGTGAGAAAAATTCTAGTTTCGCTTAATGTATACACGATGTCAAAGCTAGCTTTAAAAATCAGGAGGCCACGTTATTTACACTAGAGTGCTAAAAGCTAATCAACAAGCCAAATCCAAACGAGCTGTCGCGTTGTAAAAGCGTTTACGCACGAAATTTGTATACAATTTTTTGACCGACAATTATTATTTAAGAAACAAATAGATTATTTACAAAATTGGAAATTATTTCATTTTTTTGGCACAATGTACCAAAGTACACAATGTTTACCACATAGTAGCCGTACTTTGCAACTTTGTGTGAAAAAATCTAGTTTTACAATTCAGGAGGGCAAAAAATATATTTCAGGTCTATATAGATCATATATAGATCTGTTGAAGTTAATAGTTTCGCTTCATTTTAGTCGAAATCCTTAACACAGGATTTTTTAATGGAAGAGTTTATATTTAAAATGTTTAAATATTTATTTTTTATCACTCATGCTATAATAGTACTATCTTGGTGCACGTTTTTTAATGCGATAAATCATCACTATTAGGCCGAGGCCGCACTACGGTTTTTCCCGCGAGCGGTAACCGCGAAACAGCTCGAGAAACACAGTACGCTATGGGAAAAATCAGTCCCGGGAAAAAACCGTATGTGAGGCCGCTTGTATTAGCTTACGTGAGTCACAAAATCACGCGATAAAAACCGCGGCGGTTTAGCCGTAGTGCGGCCTCACTTGCGGTTTTTTCCCACGAATGATATTAATAGTGTATAATAATGTACTGTGTGTTTCTCGAGCGGTTTCGCGGTTATAGCGGTTACCGCTGGCGAGATAAAACTGTAGTGCGGCCTCGGCCTTAGTTGTATTACCACATAACTTGGATAACGCACGGAAATATTCATCGAGTGTCTCGAATTTGTTTTAAATAAAAAATTTGAATTATAAATGTTTTAATTATTTAAGTTATGTAATGAGCTCAGATTGTATAGTGTTACCGGATACTGATGATGAATTCACACCACCGGTGATAATAGAAAAGCAAATGAAGTAATTAATAATTTAACTCCTCAAAAATCAAGAGCACAATATGAAGCCGCTCATAAAAAATTTATGGAAAAATCAGAAAAATGCGATCAGAGAAAATTATTAAAAGTTTCTCGGAATCGATTTTCTTATCGTACTTCAGTGAACTGTCCAACAATCGTAAGCAGTAAACTTTGTGGACAACTTATTCGATGCTGCGACACATGATTGACATCAAGCACAAATCTAATATTTCTAAATATTCAAGATTAATTGCGTTTATAAAACAAAAAAATAAAGGGTATACAAACAAGAAAGCTTAAGTACTAAGTACTGAACAAATTAATGAGACAAGAAATTCCTGGCTGTGAAGGTTAATAAATTTACTAACAATTTCAATACAATATAACATTATATTACATATAACAAGTAAATAATCACACGTATTTATTTACATGTTTTTAATTTCAGGTAGCTTTTATTTTTGGCGTACAAATAGGCGGTGTGCATGCAGTGCCGGATTTCTGCCTAGGCCTACAAGGCCAGGGCCCTGTCAGCCTAGGGGCCCCGGTGCCGGAATATTTACATAAGCTAAAAAGCCTGGCTCTTGTCCAAAATGGCGTGAAACAGAATATTGATGCCGACTCTTCTTCTTCAAGGCGTCAGTATCTATCGCTGTCACTTTTTAGCCGAACAGTTTTTAGCTATGGTGAAATACGATCTCGAACTTGGCTCATATTTTCGAAGAGCCAGGGTGCAGTGTTTGGCGCCCCTTGTAAGATGTTTGTCAAATTGGGGTCGCTAGCTAATGAAGGGTACAACGACTGGAAAAAACGCAGTTCAAAGAATGAAAGAACATGATAATTCGGACGAAGACAGGTCATCACTTGCGACACTATTAGCTAGAAAGAATGCTGGCGGTAGAGTTGACAAGAGTATTGTTCTTCAAACGGAAGAAGAAACAAAATACTGTCATGGGGTTTTGATGCGCATTGTGGCTGTTGTGAAGTCACCTTCTGCACGCGGATTGCCGTTTAGAGTTCCCATGAGAGATTTGGATAAAAAAATAATGGGAACTATGCTATGACCCTAGAACTTTTGGCCGAGTTCTTTTTTTCTTTTTTTGGTTGAGTTTTCTGGACTTACACTTAAAACGACACGGAAACAAGGGAAGTGGCACAACATCATATATCTTTCCTCAAAAATATGAGATGAAATGATCAATATCATGGCAGAAAAGGTAATAAATACAATTGTGACTGAGATAAAACATGCCAAATATTTCTCTATCTCTGTGGACTCTACTCCGGACATTTCTCATGTAGATAAAATTTCTTTCATAGTGAGATATGTGTTTGAAGGCTGATGTCCTGTCGAACGATTTTTTAAATTCATTCCTATTTGTGGCCATAAAGCGGAAGACCTGGCTAAAGTCGTCCAGGGGAATTCTCCAAAACGCATTCGAACACGCAAATCAGTTGACATTTGTCAACAATATTCAATTGTTTCACTGACCAGATTGAGATGGCGCATCCTATAAAAACTAACAGCATTTATAAACATTGTATTTTATATTTACTTATTGTTAGTCATTCATGGTCGATCGTCGATGGTATAAGTCTGGGCGCCCCTACTTTAGACTGTATACGTAGCTACATGGATATTTAGACTAAATATTGTCTAATAAACTGCAAGGACAAAACAAATGTGAAGAAAGAAATAGTTTAAATATGTTGTTAAAAAATATCAAAACAAAAAATTCTCAAAGATAATTCCGTTCGTGTTGTCTATATAGTATTTTTTGCCTTATATTTGTTTTGACGATAAGAATGTGTAGTTTATAGACAGCTGATGTGCTGACGTAGACGATACAGTCGAGACCTCACTAAGTTTTCGTATGTTATTATTATTATTCTGCATTATTTTTCTTTGCGATAAACAGAGTTTTGGAAGGCAATAAAGACGGCGAGAAAATAAATTAACAAGAAAAAAGGTATTTTTATTACTTTTCGGGTGTTTTCTTTTTTTGTCTGTGAGCATCCGAGAGCACCAACTCGTTTATGCCCGAAAATTTTATTTTTCAAACTCGTTCTCGCATACATTAACTATGCAATTATCGATGCAATGCAAACCCGACAGACGTTTATATCCACAAGTTTTAAATATGCAAATAACAAGCTTTAAAAAAACTTGATGCCGCTACAAAATCTAATGCTCGGCTTACAATTAGTTCTGTTATTATACTTGTCATTACATCTATTGTCTAGTCATTACATCTATAGTCTAGTAATATGGAATATGCATCAATTTTTTTATTTGTTTATTTCACTATTTACACCGTTATAACATAGTAAAAAATATAAATACTGTTTAAAAATGCTTTAATTATGTTAAAAAAAAATATTTTAAATAGAGAATAATTTTGAGCTGATTAAACGCCACCATTTGGGCGCGCTCTCCGTTGATGACGTCACGACACGATTATATGGGCATGCGCAATTCGGACCGCGGCCTTAGAGTCTAGTCGATTGTTTGTTTACTACACGTGTTCTCGTTCTTAACCTATTTCACCATGAAGAAAACTAAAAAGCCGCCAGGTTATAGGTGTTGCTTAGTGGCTCAATGCAAGAACACTACCGTAAATACACCCGATAAAGTGTTTTTTTCAGTCCCGACAGGTGAAGAAATACGTAGGGAATGGTGTAAGGCTATCAGAAGAGATGAAATATCTGCAATAAGTTGTTTACATTGTTGTGAAGATCACTTTAATGTAAGTGTAGGGACTCATTATTGACAAAATGAGTTGCACAGGTTCGGGTTTTTCCTAAACCGTTTATGGCCCAGACCGTTTTATAAGCGGGCTGGAGCTGATCAAACAAAGCCGATAGGTTCGGGTTTTTCTTAATCGTTTTATGGCCCAGACCGTTTTTATGAGCGGGCTGGAGCTGATCAAACAATACCGATTTTTCCTCCCTCTTACTTGGCGTCAGCACCAATAGGAGGGAAGAACGAACAACCAATCGGGACAACGGAAAACCTCTCCCACCAAAGTTACCAGAGAGAAGATGCGTTTGACCGAGGGATAAAAGGACGGGACGGGAGTGACAAAGGGACAGTTTTTAGAAACAACTTCGAAACAACATCCAGACACAACTTCCAGCAGAACATCAGTGAACACAACTCCCAGCAGAACATCAGAGACAACTTCCACAACTCGCATCAAAACCGGCACGCGTCACGTGACGCGCAATAAAAAGTTACATCGTCTCCGGGTTTGTTATTTTCCTTTTCTCCACACACTACCCCGTCACCAAAGTGGTGACCCCGACGTGATCTACATATTTTACAAGTGACGGTGGTAGCAACGTGCGCCAAGACACTCGCGACAAGCTATGGCGAATAACCACTCCAACGGGGCGCGAGTGAGACTGCCCGCATTTCTACCAGAGGACCCGGACCTCTGGTTCCAACTAACTGATTGGGCATTGAAAAACGCTGGTGTCACTACCAGTACCGAGAAGTTCGAATACATCGGTACGTCGCTCGAGCCGCGGTACGCTAAGGAGATCCGCGACCTACTTCTCGACCCACCAAAGGAAGCCGACGACCCGTATCAGAAGCTGAAGGACGAACTTATCAGGAGACTCGGAAAAACACAGCAACAACGGACACGGCAGTTGTTGGAGCGCGAGGACATCCGCGACCGAACTCCGTCACAATTTTTGCGACATCTGCAGCTACTTGCCGGCGAACACGGGGCCCAGGACATCACCAAGGCCCTCTGGATGGACCGCCTCAACCCGGTCGTGCGGGCCTGCCTAGCGACGCAGCAAGAAAACACCTCCCTCGACGAGTTGGCCAGGATCGCGGACAACGTTTTGGACTCGATCGGGACCCTACAGCCGCGAAACCAGGTATCCGCAGTGTCATCTTCCCTCGAGTCGAAGATCTTAGAGCAATTGGCCGGCCTCCAACGACAATTGGCGGAGGTGCAGATAGACAACCGACGGGAAATCTCGGCCATTAGGTCAGAGCTCCAGCAAGCGCGCCGCAGCCGTTCAATCAGTCGAGACCGCTCGGATCGGTCACCGTCGAACCGCAACCGCTCAGGTTCTCGCCTTCCGGTCCAGTACGACGGAATGTGCTGGTACCATTACACGTTCGGTGACAGTGCGCGCAAATGCAGGCCTCCGTGCGAGTTAAACGCCGTCTTCACCGCGCGTTCGGGAAACTAAGCGGATCATCGCTTATGGCGGCAAGCGATGACTGCCCAAACGTACGCCGCTTGTTCGTGCCAGATCGCATTAGCGGCACGAAATTTCTGATAGACACTGGTTCGGATCTGTGTATTTTTCCCTGTAAACTTGTGCGTGGTCGCCGGACAAAGACGAACTACGAACTTTCCGCAGCAAACAACAGGCCGATTGCGACGTACGGCTCAGTGACAATGACATTGGATTTCGGATTGAGACGCGACTTCACGTGGAACCTTGTGATCGCGGACGTAACACGCGCGATTATTGGCGCCGATTTCCTGGCTCACTACGGCCTGCTGGTAGACATGCGAAACAAACATCTCGTAGATAGCCTGACGCAAGTCAAGACGACCGGAAATAGGCCGAGTTCGGGTAACATCGCAAGTGTCAAAATCGTCATCGGAAATTCTGAATATCACGAGCTTTTGCAGCGCTACCCAGAAATCACGCGACCCGACGGAGCATGCAAGGCACCAACAGTGAAACACAGCACCGTCCACCACATACACACGACGCCCGGACCACCTGAAGCCGCAAGACCGCGTCGACTTGCCCCGGACCGACTGTTGAACGCCAGAAAGGAGTTCGAGTCCATGCTGCGGTTGGGCATTTGCCGCCCATCTAAGAGCAGTTGGGCTTCACCTTTGCACATGGTGCCAAAGAAAGGCGACGAATGGCGTCCCTGTGGTGATTATCGGGCCCTCAACGCACGCACCATCCCGGATCGTTACCCGGTGCGCCACATCGAAGACTTCGCGCAGACGCTCAATGGGAAGAAGATCTTCACCTCGATCGATTTGGTAAGGGCATATCACCAAATTCCAGTCGCGGAAGAAGACGTTCCTAAAACGGCCATTACCACACCATTTGGATTATTCGAGTTTCCATCCATGAGCTTCGGGTTGCGAAACGCCGCGCAAACGTTCCAGCGGTTCATCGACGAAGTCCTCCGCGGTTTGGATTTCTGCTACGCTTACATAGACGACATCTTGGTGGCATCATCGTCCGAAGAGGAGCATCGTGGTCATCTGCAAATCCTGTTCGAACGCTTGCAGCAGTTTGGTGTCGTGATCAACCCCAACAAGTGCTGTTTCGGCGCGGCAACCATACAGTTCCTAGGGTACCGCGTCTCCGAGAGAGGAACAGAACCGCTTCCCGAAAAAGTCGCCGCGATCCGAGAATATGAGAAGCCGAAGACTGCCAAAGGACTACGGCAGTTCCTGGGGATGCTCAATTTTTATCGAAGGTTTCTACCCAGGGCTGCTAAAACACAGGCGAACATCAACGACCTTCTCAAAGGTAACATCAAGGGGAGCACGCCGATTCAGTGGAACAACGGAGCCGAGGCAGCCTTCATGCAGTGCAAGGAGGAACTGGCCACCGCAGCACTCTTGGCGCATCCTCGACCCGGCGCAGACCTGTCTCTGGTGTGCGACGCGTCGGACTACAGCATAGGCGCAGTCCTTCAACAACGAGTCGACGATCACTGGGAGCCGCTTGGATTCTTTTCAAAGAAGCTTAGTAGCTCCGAGAATAAATATAGCGCATACGATCGGAAGCTCCTAGCGATTTACTGTGCAGTTCAGCATTTCAGGCATATGGTCGAGGGCCGTCCGTTTACCATCCTCACGGACCACAAGCCGCTAATTTTCGCCTTCCGCCAGAGATCCGACAAATGCTCGCCACGCCAATTCCGTCACCTGGACTTGATTAGCCAATTTACAACCGACATCAGGCACATCGCGGGGCAAGACAACGTCGTCGCCGACGCTCTATCCAGGGTCGACGAGATCACTGTTCCAATGGACTTCGAGGCTCTGGCGACATCGCAGCAACAAGATCAGGAACTTCAAGGACTCTTGCAGGATGACAGCTCCGAGCTGCGACAAATCCGCATTCCGGGTTCAGACGCCGCGATCTTCTGCGACGTCAAAACACCCACTGCCAGGCCTTTTCTCACGACGCCGTTCCGCAGGGGAGCCTTCGACGCCATCCACGGGCTGTCTCATCCTGGGATCAGGGCAACAACGAAAATGATGACACAGCGCTACGTTTGGCCCTCCATCAACGTGAACTGTCGCACCTGGGCACGAGCTTGTATCCAGTGTCAGCAATCCAAGGTCACCAGGCATGTATCCGCTCCAGTCGGCTCATTTGCAGCACCTTCCCGCCGGTTCGAGCACGTTCATCTGGACCTGATCATCATGCCGTACTCGCAGGGATACAGGTACTGCCTAACCTGCGTTGATCGTTTCTCGCGATGGCCGGAGGCAATCCCTCTACAGGACCAGGAAGCCGAAACCGTTGCCCGCGCTTTCTACAACAGCTGGGTTGCACGTTTTGGCACACCTCTCCGGATCACCACCGACCAAGAAACCTGTGACTCCCAACACCGACCCAGGCCTCCGAACAAGATCAGGACGCCGCGTTAGATTCACCGAATTTTACCAGGCCGGTTTGAGATAAACCCTGTAACTTTGTAAATTATGCACTTGTATCGTTAATCACTAGCAGGGGGGTCCTGTAGGGACTCATTATTGACAAAATGAGTTGCACAGGTTCGGGTTTTTCCTAAACCGTTTATGGCCCAGACCGTTTTATAAGCGGGCTGGAGCTGATCAAACAAAGCCGATAGGTTCGGGTTTTTCTTAATCGTTTTATGGCCCAGACCGTTTTTATGAGCGGGCTGGAGCCGATCAAACAATACCGATTTTTCCTCCCTCTTACTTGGCGTCAGCGCCAATAGGAGGGAAGAACGAACAACCAATCGGGACAACGGAAAACCTCTCCCACCAAAGTTACCAGAGAGAAGATGCGTTTGACCGAGGGATAAAAGGACGGGACGGGAGTGAAAAAAGGACAGTTTTTAGAAACAACTTCGAGAGACAACTTCGAAACAACATCCAGACACAACTTCCAGCAGAACATCAGTGAACACAACTCCCAGCAGAACATCAGAGACAACTTCCACAACTCGCATCAAAACCGGCACGCGTCACGTGACGCGCAATAAAAAGTTACATCGTCTCCGGGTTTGTTATTTTCCTTTTCTCCACACACTACCCCGTCACCAAATAAGTATAACTTATTTCGATACCTAATATGATTTCAGTTAATCAGAAGAAAGTTTTGTATTGAAAATCAATCACACAAGCAGTAGATAACTGTATCTAAATCCAGTTTACAAAGTTATACCTACTTATGTGTTTTGTTTTTATATTTACAATACATCTAATTACAGATAGAGGAGGATACACAAAATTATGTACAATACAACATAATGAAACAAGGTGTAAAAGTGTTACTACGATTAAATAAAGGAGTTCTACCTCACAAATTTCATTACCAAAATCGAAATATGCAGCCACCCGTTTTAAGAATGGGTGCTATCAAGAGAAAACGGTCAGCACTGATGAAGAAGCTCTCTCGGAGTCTACTGCCAGTAGTAGTGATGTTCTGGAAATATGTGAATCACCACAAACAAATAACGATGAAGCAAAATCCTGTTCTTCACATATTGAAGAAATAAATTCATCGGAGAATGAAAATAAACAAGTTATTGATAAAGCTGTGCAAGTGAATATTAAACCACCACAAACAAATAACGATGAAGCAGCATCCTGTTCTTCCCATATTGAAAAAATTAATTCATCCGAGATTGAAAATAAACAACTTATTGATAAAGCTGTGCAAGTGAATTTTAAAACTAAGTATAGAAGTAAAGGTGTTCATGTAAATTTCACTATAAACAAGAAAAATGTAGCACTATCTCCATTAAAATGTCCTCCTTCATTAACAAATATTGCAACATCACCAATAAAATCATTTGCCAAAAAACAATTGTTTGCCGATAGCCCAGATCGTACGTCAATGTCTTCTAATTCTTCTGTGAAATCTCAAGATTATGTACCAAGTTGTTCATCCGAATCAAGCTGGATGCAACATGAAGACTCGGAGAATGAAAAACATTTAGCAAGTCTAATGTGTACTGTCATGTTAACTGCTATAGAAAAAGAGCCTAAAATGTTGTTAGGTTTTCCAAAAAAATCATATCATATAATAAAATTATTAAGTGAAAATCTACCCTTTGCTACCATAGATATATTAATTACTCTAAAGAAAATAAAATTAAACGAGTCATTTAATATATTAGCTTTACAATTTGGATATTCACAAAGTACAATAAGCAGAATATTCAGTAAAAGCATACCTATTATAGCTGAAAAAATGAAAAATCTAATTGCATGGCCAACACCACAAGAAATCTACAAAAAGCTACCCATATCATTTGGGTCCCAGTATGCAGATGTTGTTTCTATCATCGACTGCCTTGAAATTCAGATTGAGAAACCATCTGATGCAGTCCACCAATCACTTACTTGGTCGCAGTACAAAAAATGCAATACCTTGAAGTATTTAATTTCATGCACACCTGATGGGTTCGTTAATTTTATTTCTGAAGGTTATAGCGGAAGGGCTACAGATGTTTTGATAGTTCAAGACTGTGGTTACTTGCAGTGTTTACCACCTAACCAAGCAGTGATGGCAGATAGAGGCTTCAAAGATTTGTCATGTTTATTAGGAGCTAAAAGATGTAAACTTATAAGGCCACCATCAGTTTCGAAGTTGTCACCAAGCTCAAAACAAGAAGTGAAACTATCAAAACAGATTGCGGCATTGAGGATTCATGTGGAACGTGTGATAAATAGATTAACGGAGTTTCACATGCTGCTTCATCATGCTTGCGTCGACCACAATTTAATCCACTTCATAGATGAAGTGATAATAATAGCTTGTGGATTAATAAATATGCAAGATTTCTTAATAAAAAAGTAAATACAAATAAAGCTTTGTTTTATTTAAAATAATATAAAGAATTTCAATGATAATGTACATTTATTTTATTATAAGTTTTGGAAAGATGGCACGAGTCCAAAACAGGATGCATTTTTCCAACAGAGTTACGCACAGTTCATTATCATAATCTACCTCCAAAATACGGACTTCTTTGTTGTTTCAAAATCACTCTGGGCAACACAAAAAAGGGCTTTTTTTTGTTCGAAAAATGCGTCTGCAATTGTACTTGTGCCATACATTTCTTGGACACTTTATTTCCTGAACATATGTATCGATTCATGGCTTTATCTGATGAAGGGCATTTAATTTCGATACTATAAATATCAGTTTCTCCATCTGGAGAAGCACCCATAATTGGGTAATTTGGATTTAATTTTAATCCACATTTTTATCCACTATCAGTCATTGTCTTGTGGGTGTCCTCAACGATGCAACTTGGTATGAACTTATGAACTGCTTGGCGTGACTGTGGCTCGGTGTGAACTGGTCGGGTTGAATTGTTCAGGTGAACTTCTCCGGTGAACTTGGTGAACTGAATTGTTTTCATCATGTGTCCTTTGCTTTTTGACGATCGTGAGCCTTCCGATCAGCTGTTCCGTCGTCTTGTTGTTTGTTTCTGTGTTTTTTTTTTTTTGTGTCGGTTTGCTTGTTTGTTTGTCGGTTTGTTGTTCTTCTGTTTGTTCTGTCTCACTCATAAACGGTTTCTTTTTTCTTTTCTTCTTCTTCTTCTCGTTGTTGGTCCTTGGTTTGTCCTGGTGTTGGTTACTGGTTCGCTCTCCTGGCGGTCCCTGGTTCGTCCTTCGTTCTCGTGGTGGTTACTTGCTCGTCCTCGTGGTGGGTGCTGTGTCTCTCTGGTTTGTTCGTGTTGTTCCTGCCTGTTTTTGTTCCTGGGTGCTCCGCTGGGTTCCGGGATGTGGGCTCTCCTGTGAAAAAGAAAGATCAGTGATTACCTATGTTGTTGAGGTTTTGGATGTTTCCATTTAACGTTGATGTTGTAGTTTGCTGCGTTGTTGATTGTTGGGTTGTCATGCGTTTTCATGCGTTCGAAGCTTTTCGTTGCTAGTTTTTCTATGTGTTGCTTGATTGTCTCCATGTTTAGATCGCTGTGCAGCTGCTCATTGGTCATGTACCATGGCGAATCTGTTATTTCTCTCAGAGTTTTGTTCTGGATGATTTGGAGTTTGTAGATTTTCCTTTCTTTGGATTGTATCCAGCACGTCGATGAGTACGTCATTGTCGGCCGTATTATGGACTTGTAGATTTGTAGTTTGTTCCTTATGTTCAGCTTGCTTTTCCTGTTTAAGAGCGGGTAGAGGTAGCCTTTAATTTGTTTTGCTTTTTTCGCCGTCTGATCGATGTGTTCTGAAAATGTAAGAGCTTTGTCTAGGATTACGCCTAGATATTTGATTCGGTTTTCCCATTTTATGTCTGTGTTGTTGATTCTCAAGCAGCTACTGGGTTCGTGCTTAAATTTTTTCTTCGTGAAGATAATTGCCTGTGTTTTTTCTGCGTTTAGTTTGATCCTCCAGGTGTTACACCAGTCGTTAATCCTGTCCAGGTGATTTTGGAGCCGTTTTGTTATGGCCTCGGTCGAGTATCCTCTTGTGAAAATTGCTGTGTCGTCTGCGTATAGTGCAATTTCTGTGTCGTTTAGTTTTGGGATGTCTGCGGTGTAGATGCTGTAAAGAAGGGGGCCCAGGACAGATCCTTGTGAGACACCGGCTGTCATTGTCTGAGTTGTGGAGATGCTGTCGTTTATTTTGACTTGGAATGTTCTGTTACAGATAAAGGACGTCACTAGTCTGATCATTGGTGTTGGGATTTTAAATTGGTGCAGTTTGTATATTAAACCTAGGTGCCATACCTTGTCGAAAGCCTTAGAGACGTCCAGAAAGACGGCTCCCGTGGCTAACCCTTTGTTGAAAGCGTCGATTATTGCTTCGGTTATTCTTGTCGTCTGATAGGTGGTAGAGTGCTCTGTTCTGAAGCCGTACTGTTCGTCGGGTAGAATACGTTTGTCTTCAGTTATTTCTGTCAGTCTTTTGTGTATTACTTTTTCTGTGATTTTACTGAGACCTGTCAGCAGACCTATTGGTCTGTAACTGGAGGTGAGGTTTCGGGGTTTGTTCGGTTTCGGGATTAGAATCGTTGTTGCGTGTTTCCATTGGGTCGGAAACACTCCAAGTTTCAGTGCGGCGTTTATGATTTGTGTTATTCTGTCTATTGCGTTCGGTGTTAGGTTTTTTAGCGCGACGTTGTTGATGTTATCGCAGCCTGGTGCTTTCTTGGTTTTTAGGTTTTTAATTATACCTTTTATTTCTTCCGGTGTTGTTTCCTCTATTTCCGTGTTTTCTACGCTACTATTTAGTACTCTCAGTACGGTTTCGCGTATTTCTTGCCTTTTGCGGAGTGGGTGTGTGTCGACGTTCGGTTTAAACTGCTGTGCAAGCGACTTTGCGAATTCCTCCGTTTTCTCCTCGTCCGTGCTTGCTACAGTGTCGTTTGTTGTTTTCAGTGGGGGAATTGTTCTCCTCTCCTTGTTTCTAAGATTCTTGGCTAATTTCCATGGTTCCTCTATTGTTTCGTTGATGCGTTCTAGTTTGTCTTCCCATTCGGCGTTGTGCTGTTCGCGCAGTGCCCATTTCAGTTGGTTTGTCAGTCTGTTTAAGACGTTCTTGTCCGTCGGTGCCAGCGTCCGTTGGAATACCTTGTTAGCTTTGCGCTTTTCTTTTAGTAGATTCCTGATTTCCTGTGGGAGGGTTGTTGTCGTGTTGGCTGTCCGTTTCCTTGTGGCGGCCTCGAGTGCTGCTTTTATTTCGTTTTCTATCGTCCGTGCTGCTTCTTCTAGGCACGGGGGCTTGTAATTTCTGTACAAGTGACGTTCGTCAGATTATCTTTGAATTTGTTCCAATTTGTGATAGTTTTCTCGATTGTTTTCCTGGCCGTATTCGCTTGGAGATTTATGTGCACTGGGTTGTGATCTGAGCTCAAGTCCTTGATGCAGATTATTTCCACGTTTGCTGTGATGTTTTTCATAACGGCTATATCCAAAATATCCGGCATTCGCTGAAGTCCTGGAAAGTGTGTTGGTTCGTTCGGTGCAATTACTTGTAACTTCCGGTTTTCCGTGTACCTTAGTAATTGTCGGCCCTTGGTGTTTGTTACTCTGCAATTCCATTGCGAGTTCTTTGCGTTGTAGTCTCCTGCGGCTATGGTACCTATATTTCTGTCGAATATTTTGTCCAGGTCGTCGGCATTTATTTGTTTCTGTGGCGGCGAGTACAGTGCGTAGAGGGCTATGGGTCCGTCAGTTGTCTGTACTTCTACTCCTACCGTTTCCGTGTCCGTGGTTGTTTCTACTTCCGGCAGTTCGTGGTGTTTTATGTTTCTTTTGATGACGATGGCGACTCCACCTCCGGCTTTCTCGCATCTGTCTTTTCTATAGACTTGGTAGTTTGCTATGTTCAGTTGGTTGCAACGTCTGAGGTGCGTCTCGTTGATCAGGGCCACGTCGACGCTGTGTTCGTTTAGGTGTGCTACTAGTTCCTCTTTCTTGTTTTGTATTCCGTTTGCGTTCCAGAATGTAAGTTTCAGATTGTCTCTAGTTCTTCTAGTGGTCATTGTTGAGTGTGAGCATGATGGTTGTGATTCTTCTAGTGAACTTTTCTGTTTCCTCTTTGCTGTGTCCCATTTCGGCAAAGTCGAGCATCATTTCCGTCAGTTCAGATCTGATTACTTCGTTGCTTTTCCTTTTGTTTCGGCTGGTTGAAGGTTTTGTCTCCGGGTTAGGGTTGTTGCTTCTTCTTATCGGTTTGGGTATTTGGCTCGTTGTCGGTGTTTGGGCTGTTTGTCTCTGTGTTTGGGCTGTTTGTCTCGGTATTTGGGTTGTTTGTCTCGGTGGAGGTCTCGTTTCCTGCTGTCTTTGTTCCGTTTGTCTTGCTATTTCCGGTCTCGCCGGGCAGTTTCTCCATATAGAGGTGTGTTCGCCTCCGCAGTTTGCGCATTTCGGCGGCAGTGTTAGCGGTTTCTCGCACAGGTGCGTTCTGTCCGCATTTCATGCATTTGTATTCGGCGTTGCAGTGCCTCTGCACGTGGCCGAACATCTGGCATCGGTGACATTGCACGGTTTCTCCTCGTGTTTTCAGTGGTTCCATTTTCACGCACAGTCCGTAGAATCGATCCATTTGGTAGATGGATTTGTATTCCTTCCCAATTTCTACCAGGACCATTTGGATTGGCGTGGCTTCTCTCCCTTTCATCCTGGTCACTTTTATGGCCGGGTAGCCGTTGTCGTTGAGGTTCTCTTTGATTTGCTCCTCCGTCAGGCCGCAGGGAACTCCCTTCACTACGACCTTCAGATTCCTTTCCGTGCTCAGTTGGTGCGTGTGGAATTCGTAGTCTTCTTCTTTCATCAACTTGTACATGTTCCGGTAGTCAGTTATGGTTTGGGGCTGGATTCTTATCCCGTCCCTGGTAGTCGTTGCCCTGGTGTAGTTGATGTTGTTTCTGTTTAGCTTCCTTGAAAGCCCCTGAATTGTTTTTCGGGGGTGAGCGTTTTTATATCTCCTTCCAGGTATGAGGAATCGTTCGTGGGGTAATGTTTCTATAATCTGCTCATAAAATGTACATTACGAAATTTCCAAATTCTTAAGAAACCCTATTGTAAAATCCATTAGGTGATTTATAAATTGTCCGAGGGATTATAGGAACAAATTCCATCATAAAATATCCATTACCAAATTTCTCAAATTCTAAGAGATTTTGTATCTTTTATAATCTCTACCTGGAAGATTTTATTATCCGCGGCCCATGGTCGTTTCAGTCTTAAATGATTTCTAGTCTCACTAGGATGCTTTACACTTACACAATAAATACAAGAAAATTACACAATAAATAAATTCACAACACACACGTTATTACTACGTTTTCTAACCTGCAATGCAATACAAATGTAAACACTACGCATTGAACTATATATATAGAGTTCAATGACAATACGGAGTTGTGTTCTGACGTCACCATTACCAACACCATTGGTTTAAACTTTTAACCAATAATGCGTTTTACAAATTTGAATTTCCTCACTTAATTTGCTCACTTTAATTATTAATTTTAAGTAATTAAAAAAATATTAATTACTAAAATAATGGTTTAGTACAAATGTCCGGTCAATAAAGATTCAGAAAAAAAATATTTTAACCAAATTTAAATTTCATGCATATTCCCTATTACATCTATCGGTTTTTTTTTGTGTAAGGCTGGCGGCTAAGCTCTACCAGTCTAAGTGCGGAGCTCCCATCCGCTAAACCCCTAGTCCACTTGGCGATGTTTTTCCACCCCGGAATCATTATTATCTTCAGGGTACATCTATATTCTAGTCATTACACATATGTCTAGTCACTACATTTATAATCTAGTCATTACATCTATGGTCTAGAGCAGAGTTTTTCAACCTTTTTCATGCCGCGACCCCCTTAGTATGGAAACATATTTCCTACCCTCCGCTGTTTTTAGCATGTATTTTTTATGATATAAATATCGAATCCGTACATCATTTTTACTTATTTTTATAATTAGATATCGGCCAAATATGTAATTTCTTACATAGAACAAACATATTTTTACCGCATCGGCAAACGCCTCCACGGAGAAGCGATAGGACAGTAGCAATGCAATTTCTCCTATCTGTGTTAATAATATAATTTGTCATAGAGGGACTATTTCCAATATATGTATATAAACATACATATATACCAACATATATGTTATATAAAAATTAAAAGAATGTCCCTGATATAACCCAAAATGGTAACTCAACACCAAACATCCAAATGAAAAAAACAACAGGTTGCAATTTTTTGAAAGAAAATTGAAGGGCCTTAATCATCAAAAAATGCTGTCCAATACAGTTGTCTAATACAAATGAAAAAGAGTTGCTAGCTAGTTATCGAGTAGCTTTTCGTGTGGCTAAAGCTGGAAAACCTCATACGATATCCAAAAATTTTATTCTACCTGCGGCTTTAGATATAGCAGAGATTATGTTTGGGAAACAAGAGGTAGAAAAGTTTAAAATATACCACTCTCTGTTACCATTCAATGCAGAATAAACGATATGGCGACTGACATGCGTGAACAAGTCATAGAAAAAAGTACTTTGTATCCCTGCAGTTTGATGAATCTACTGATATTGCGGGTTGTACGCAGTTTATGGCTTTTGTGCGTTTTTAATCCAACGACAGATTGATAGAAGAAATACTGTTTCGTAAAGTTTTGCTTACGAATACTACAGATCAGTGCTTATATAACGTGTATCTTGAACCTACACAAGACTTCCAAATCGATTGGATGAAGAGATGCATAGCTATTTGTAATGACGTAGCAAAAGCTATAACTGGTACGAAAAGCGGCTTTATTACCTGCACTTAAAGCACTGATGCCAAACGCTTGTTTGCATTGCTTGATGCATGGCTTTCTTCATCGCCAAGCTCTTGCGTCCAAAACTTCGGCACAGAAATACAATAACGTTCTTATTATTAAAGATTATTATAAAATTAGTAAATTATATTAAAGGAAAAGTGTTACTGACAGGTTTATTTCGAAACATTTATGAGGATATGGGTTCACTGCACCAAAGTTTGCTTTACCGCACAGAGGTTATCAAAAGGTAAAGTAATTACAAGAGTTTTGGAACTTCGAGCTGAACTTTTGGTGTATTTACTGCAGGTCAAATCCAAATATACCAAATTTATTTGTGACCCCGGAATTCCTCTTGAAACTGGCTTTTCTTTCGAGCCATATTCGAGCTTATAAACACTTTGAATAAAAGCCTTCAAGGGAGGGATGTAAAAATTCAATAAAGATAAAATCCATGGCTTTACGAAAAAAATAAACCTGTGGTCATCATCCATAAAGCAAGACAACTTTGATTCATTTTGTTCTACTCAGTCTTATATTGTAGAAGTGCGATCTGAGATAAACATCAAATCATATATACCTGGTATGGAAATTGTATTTCAGAATTTGGATTTGAAGAAGAAGTGTGTCATTCTCGGTGGAATTACTTTCAGAAACACTGGGAAAAGGTGGATCATAAATCTGTTTTTAAAAGCAGCTACAGACGTGGCATTTTGAGAACCAATCTAAAAGAAAATCTGTTGTAACTATCTGCTGAAGGAATGTTACACGGGGAATTCATGTCTTATCACTTTATACTTCATATCACTTTGGATGATACCTTTTGGCTAAAGAGAAAAAAACAGAATATCCACTATTAACCAGAGAAGCATTAAAGTCTTTGATTCCATTTGCCACCTCCTATTTCTGCGAGTTGACGTTTTCGTCGAAGGCTCAAATAAATGGCAAACAGAGAAATCGCCTAAATTTAGAAAGCGATTTATATGTGTTGCAAAAGCGGATCCGGGATGGGAAAAATTGATTAACAAGAAACAGGTCCAACCATCACATGATTGTGAATGTGTGCCTATTCCTTGTAACATTAATGATTCATGTGACTCGAAGGTATTTGTTGATTTTTTTAACCTAATTTGTGCTCTAACTAACCTTTTCAAAATAAATATAACATTTTGAAATAGAATGATTTTAGTGTTTGTACTTTGAATGCCTCTTTAAGGGATAAGGCCACTCTACAGGCCGGAAAAATAGGCTTTTTGTGATTTTTTTTTTCAGTGAAAATATCAAATAAATCGAGATTACAAAGTTATAAGATTTTTGTACATATGATTAAATGTAAAACTAAATTTTTTGAGAATCATTTATTTAAAAATGGCGGATGTAAAGCGTTTCTCAAATGGCCTCTCTATTTTGGAAGGTCCGTATCCACGGCCGTACCAACAGCTACTGTAAATTTTGAATTATGATGAAACACTAAATTTTTCTTTATTGTACATTACAACAGCAAGAGAAGTACGTAGGATATTTTTGATTTATTGATTTTTTGCCGAGTGGCGGAATTCCAAAGTCAAACTTTCAAAATTCTCGGAAAAATCGCCAGAAAATTGTTAATAACAAATGAACTATGCCATATAAAAATCTTACGAACATATTTAGACAATATATTTCTAAAGATCCAGACATTACAAAAGCATCAACCGCAAAATTACTTTCATTCTGTACTTCGAAAAACAAGTACTTCGAGATATTTCCAGGCCATAATCTTTTAAGGTATCACTTTTGAGGACCTAAGGGGCCCTTTAAAACAATTAAAAAAAATCGATTTTTTAAAATCCTAGAGTGGCCTAACCCCCAGGTAGTTTACTTGTAAAACGGTTTTGCTTGATAATTCAACTATAGACCATTCCTTCTTCTTCTTCTTTCGAATAGGCCTACTTTGGACCACGCTTGTTCAACTGTTGGGCTTTGAACTTTGCCCAGTATTGTCGCATCTTCTACCGGTGTAACTCCTTTCTCTCTTCTGTCCAGGGGGTACCTTTCCTTCGAGGTTTTTCCTGAAATCCACGGACTTCCTTCAGGGTGCGTCTCAGAGACTGTCTGTTTTTGAGATCTGTTATTCCCAGTTCTTTAATATCCTTCTCGGTCTCTGTCAACCAAGTGGTACGAAGCTTCTTGTTTTGCCAGAAGGTAAACAGACGGTTGGTTAGTCGGTTTGGAGGCAATCTTGCAATGTGGCCATAGAAAGCTACCCTACTTTTCCTTGCACAGTCAGAGAGCATCTCAATATGTTCGTAGAGCTCAGAGTTATGCCGTCTTCGGAATTCCCCATCTTCCTTTACCGGGCCTAGAATCTTCCTGAGGATTCTCCTCTCTCTGATTTCCAATTTGTCTATTAGACCCCTTCGGTTCAAGGAAAGACACTCCATGGCATCTAAGGCTTCTGGTCGTAAGACTGATGTGTAGTGCTTAAGTTTCAGGTTGCGTGACAGGCATTTCTTATTGTAAGTGTTCCTAGTCAGCCGATAGGCTAGTTCTAACTTGCTGACTCTCTTAGATAATGATGCTCTTTATGATAAGTTGGGTTCAATCCATTCGCCGAGATACTTAAATTTCTCAGTCCTCTTGATGTTTCCTTGTTCTAGTAACATCTCTCTGTTTGCTTCTCTAATGTTGGTGAAGAATTCTGTTTTCTCCAGCGACACTTGAAGACCCACTTTGGCAGCCTGTTTTCTGAGACAGTTTACCTGCATTGTTGCCATCTCAAGAGAATCAGCAAATAGTGCCATGTCATCTGCAAAGGCCAGGCAATCTACAACCAGTCCATCGTTCTTACGTCCCAGGTAGATACCACTCTGAGCACCCAAATTGTTCAGTTCCTTGCGCCATTCTCTCATAACCTTTTCAAGGACACAGTTGAAGAGAAGTGGGGAAAGTCCGTCTCCTTGTCCCACCCCAGTTTTTATTTCGAAGCTTTCTGAAATCTCGCCTCTAAATTTAACCTTGGAATGAGTGTTGGTCAAAGTTTCTAGGATTAGTCTGCGGGTTTTGTTGTCTAGTGCTAGTTCCTGGAGTATTTTGTTAAGCGTTTCTCTATCGATGGAATCGTAGGCCTTCATAAAATCAACAAAGGTGACGACCACTTTGTGGTTTCTCATTTTGGAGTGTGCAAGTACCATTTTAAGGTGGAGAATCTGTTCAACACAGGATCGGGTCTTCCTGAAGCCCCCCTGGTATTCTCCCAGTTGACTATCCAACTGATTTTCTGCCCTTGTTTGTAACGCCTTCGAGAGAATCTTGTATGTTACCGGGACGAGAGAAATTCCACGGTAGTTGTTTAGATCCTTAAAATCTCCCTTTTTGTGAAGCGGATGGATCAGAGCAGATTTCCAATCGGGTGGTAATTTCTCTGTTTCCCAGATGTCCTGGATGATCTCGGTTAGCTTGCGCACGGCATTGTTTCCAGCACCTTTCCACAGTTCAGCAACGATAGAGGCCTCTCCAGCTAACTTATTATTCTTAAGAAGTTGAATGATCTGGTCAACTTCTTCCAATGAAGAAGACCATTCCGTGTATATATTTTCGACGTTATACGATGCTATTATTTTCGACCAAGGCAAAGGAATTATAGAGAGAAATGGAAAGATGGTGGCAATTGCAAGAAGGGAACATAAATTGTATGAACTATTTTTGATGTATCCTGGAGAAAAGTTCAACCTATGTGAAATGGAAAAGAATACGGAGCTATGGCACAGACGTTTGGGACACACCGGACTCAAATCACTACACAAACTGAAATCATTAGTAAGAGGAGTAGAAGCAATTCATTTGGTAGAAGACAGACAAATTTTCCCAATCTGCGTACAAAGCAAACAAACACAGCTACTTCGTCAACACCAACGTAAACGCGCCAAAAGGCCATTGCAATTAGTACACAGTGATTTATTTGGTCTGTGGGAGAAGGCCAAAGCCCGTCCTGGGCTGTAGCGCCATGGGTTTGTTTTGTTTTTTTGTTTAATTTATTTGGTCCAGTAAACCCGAAGTCCTATAATGGAATGTGCTACGTACTGACCCTTATAGACGACTTTATCCATTTTGCGGTAGCCTACTTTTTAAAGTTCAAAGGGGAAGTGTGTTTCAAAAATTCAAAATTTATGAAGCCATGGCCATGAACCATTTCAACTTAAATATCTCACGATTTAGATGCGACAATGGTCGGGAGTATCTTTCTACTGAGATGAGAGAGTACTTCGAGCATCGCGGAATTAAATCTAATTTTACAATCCGTCATACAGAACGGATGAACAGGACAATCTAGGAGAAAGCAAGATGTATGCTTTTGGACTCATCCTTGTCCAAGAACCTTTGATCGGAAGCAGTGCTGGCAGCTATTTACTTGATTAACAGGAGCCCGACAAGTGCACTGGAAAAAACTGTTCCTGTGGAATTGTGGTTCGGAGACAAGGTCGACCTGAGTAAATTGAAAGTGTTCGGATGCAAAGCCTACCTACATCTACCCAAGCCGCTCATTGGCGGGGAGTTCAGCCCTAGATCAAAGGAATGCTTCATGATTGTTTACTGCAATAACGGTTACAGGTTGTGATCACCGGAAGACGCGAAGGTTCTCAGTAGATGTGATGAAATCTTTGATGAAACTCCGCGATGGAAATTACAGGAATTCTGCGAAGCAGATTTCTACGACAGCGAACCAGCGGGTGATACCGCGACGGGCGGAGAGAGTACAGTGCAAGATGTCGGAAATTTATCCCCTCCACCGCCTATGATTCAAGAAGAAAAAGAGATTCAGGAATATAGCAGCATGGAAAACATCGGCTCACTCCGAGAGAATGACACCTCAGGGAGTACAGAGGTTAGGAGGAGCACAAGGACCAAAAGAGCGCCCAATCTATTCAACAACTATGTGGCTTTGGCCCTCAATGCTGAAACCTTCGTTGAAAATCTGCCGATAAGATGCAGCATATTGGTACGCTGCAGTCGAGGAGGAGCTGGCAGCTCTCGACGAGAACAAGACCTGGTCTTTAGTACCTCTACCCGCTGAAAAAGGGGCAATAAACAACAAGTGGGTCTTTAAGCTCAAACGAGACGAAAATGCCAACAATGTGCAGTATAAAGCTTGTTTAGTCGTAATTTGATGTTCTTAACGAAAAGGATTCGACTATGACGAGGTATACGCCTTAGTTTCTAGACTGGACACGCTAAGGACGCTCTTAGCGGTTGTAAACAACCAGGATCTTTACACAAGACAGATGGACGTGAGAAATGCGTTCCTGCATGGAAAACTTAGTGAGGAAATTTATATGCAGCTATCTGACAAATTCGTTCAGTCACTTGGATTTGTTCAATCCGAATATGACAAGTACCTTTACAGAATGTTTAGCGAAGAACAAAAGATCTAACTCCTTATATATGTGGACGACATCCTCATGGTAAGCAGCAATCGATCAATTGAAACCCTCTTTCAACAGAAGTTTTGAATGAAAAACCCTGGACAACTTCGGGTGTTTCTAGGTATCAAGATACAAAGATCAAAACGAGGAATGATGCTGAGTCAACTTATCTATAGAACCTTCAATGTTTCGGAATGGACAATTGTAAGGGTGCATTTACTCCAATGGACGTCAAACCTCCAGCAGGCAGCGATGGTGAGTTTATTATCGAGACAAAACCCTACCAACAAATGATAGGATGTATGATGTATGGAATGCTAACTACGAGACCCGAAATCAGCGCTGCGGTAAATTTCTTCAGCCGATTTCAGAATCATGCAACTCATAAACAATGGAATGGACTAAAAAAAATAATGAGATGCATTCAACAAACTAGAGATATTGGACTGTTCTTTCCAAAGCATCAATCGGAACCACTAGTTGGATATGCTGATGCTGATTGGGGAGGAAATACAGACCGCAAATTTATCTCAGGCTACCTGTTCCGGGTTCTAGGATCTACCATTAGCTGTTCGACGAGAAAGCAAGCCACAGATACCTTGTCTTCTACGGAAGCCGAAATATTGTTTATGTTGCAATTTATAATGAGACATAAAGGCCGGATCAAAATTTTTAGATGGCTGAATGCGGCCCGCGGGCCGTGGTTTGGCGATCGTCAGTCATTATTTAAAGCACATAAAAAATAATGGTTGGTCGCTTTATAATTACTATTTATAATCAACTTAAAAAATAACAAATAATAAACTAAAAATCTGGTAAAATTTGTTTATAGGCACGTACAGGCACGCTTTGTTTAAAAATCAAGCATAAATAAAGATTATTTTCCATTCACTGGCTGTCATTGAAAGCATGTGGGCAATAAATTACTCTAAAACTCGATAATATTTGTTTATTTATTTATTTTATTTTTTTTATTTACTGTGTTCCATTTATGAACTTCGTGCTATAAATAATTATATATGGATATGCAGGGTGTTCAATCCAGGAACCGAGAGAATTTGCACGCTAAGGGCAAATTCTCAGGTGCATAGAGAATTTGTACACTAAGGTTGCATAGAAAATTAACAAAAACAACGCTCATTAATGTACACTGCCCCACGGAAGAGCACTCAGAGAAAATGAAGCAGCATTTTACCAGCAGCTGAAAAGGGTGTACGACAACTCACCAAGAAATTCGATCGGCTAGAAATAATCTTAGGCGACAAGAATGCGAAGATAGGGAGAGAAACGGAATACCTAGGCACCATAGGCAAGCACAGTCCACACACGACATCAAACAATAACGGAGAGATGCTGATAGATTTTGCAGCAGAAAAGAACCTAATTATCAGCACCACATACTTCCCCCATAAAAACATACCCAAGGCAACATGGGCATCGCCAGACGGACACACAAACAACCAAATCCATCACGTAGTCATTTACACTAGTTGGATATGCTGATGCTGATTGGGGAGGAAATACGGACCGCAAATCTATTTCAGGCTACCTGCTCCAGCTTCTAGGATCTGCCATTAGCTGGACGACGAGAAAGCAAGCCACAGTTGCTTTGTCTTCTACTGAAGCAGAGTACGTCGCCACGTACGTATTCACAGTGGTGTAGTGGTGAACGCATCCGCTAGCTATACATGAGTTCCCGGGTTCAATCCCCGGCCAAGCCGTGAAAATTTTTCACGGAAAGTAATTCTACCTAGTTAAAACCTCTCAACTAGTGCCGTTCGGAACCGGTGATAAACTACTAGATCCCGAATATCAGTGGATGATTCGTTCCACAAGTATGCGCGAGAGGTTGCCTGCGCTTTCGGAGAGAGTAAGGCACCTTGAGAAGAAGTAATTGACAGAAGGTGGGCGACAAACATTCTAGATGTCAGAGCACAGAGGGGGGCGTGCTGCGTCTCGGGCCATTAGCTAGTAGGATGTAGATCAATAGGTAAGCGCAGGGTAAAAACAATAAAACAGAAATGCTAAATATCTAGGCATTAAAAGCACCTGAATTGCGAGAAATACTATAAACCCAAATAACAATCAAACTTGATGCAAACTGCGGAGCTAGAACAAACAGTGTAGAGGAGCTGTGGGAGCAAATGAAAACGATTCTGATGGAAGAAGCTACGGATGTACTAGGAACACTAAACAGGAAAAACGGAAAGGAATGGTTTGATGAGGAGTGCAAGAAAACCATCCAGATCAGAAATGAAGCACATGATAAGGCGCTACAATCCCTGACAAGAGAACCAACAGAGGCATTCAGACAAGCAAGATGAGAAGCTGACAGAATAGAGGAAGCACTACAATGACCAGATATTAAAAATCGAATCGGACTTCCACGCAACGGAAACAAGAAGTACATACAAGTATCTAAAACCGATAGAGCAAAATGCTATCAAGCGGTATATAGATGGTTCGAAGACAAAGGAAGGTACTGGAGTTGGAGTGTTTGGACCACGAACCAAATACTTCGAATCCATGGGAACATTCCCAAGTATCTTCCAAGCAGAGGTACACGCAATCGAAAGATGTGCACAGTTTAACCTAGACAGCAATTACCGCAAAAAATGAATTGCTATTATGTCAGACCGACAAACAGCCTTCAAGGCCATTAGCTCATACACCATCAGATCCAAACTGGTATGGGACTGTGTGGGAAAGCTAAACAAGCTTAGTAGAGAAAATAAGTTAACGCTATACTGGGTACCAGGACACACTGGTATAAACCGAAACGAAGAAGCCGATCACCTAGCAAACAAGGGATCCAATAGTCCCTTTATAGGTCCGGAACCCTCTAGCGGCATGAGTGTGAACACCATCCACAAAAGTTTAGATGAAGAAACAAGAGAACAATGGATGAAAACCTGGAAAGAACTTCCAGGGTTAAGGCAGTCCAAAGTGATGCTGGGATCTTTTAACCAGAAAAGAACAAAAGCTTACCTGAAATTAAGCAGGAACAAGCTTATAATTTTGATAGGAGTCCTGACGGAACACTGCAGACTTAGGAAACTTCTCAAGGCCCTAGGCCTAGAGGAGGATGACGGATGCAGATTATGTGGTTCAGCAGAGGATCTATACATCTGCTCAAAGACTGCGGAGCACAACTCTGCAAGAGACAGATATACCTCGGGCTCACTGCTTGAACACAGAGGAACTGCAAGCCTTGAATCCCACCCAGATACTGAAATTCCTAAAGGAATCAGGATTCGAGGAGGCGCTCTAAATGGGTAAGAACACCAACGCTTGGAGGAGGAGGGTGGGGTACAATAGATTTATAAAGTTCGCAGTACAAGTCAAGTCGTCACCACCATATCTACAATCTATAATCTAAAAACGATAAGGGAGGGCTACAAACCAAAGACAACAGTAGGCAGAAACCGAACAGGACGAATCGTAAGCGACCAAGATAACATCCAGGATATGTGGAAAAATCATTTCGAATCTTTGCTAAATGATACTGATAGCGGTACAGAACCTACGATTGAGAAAGACAAGGATGACTAAAACGCTGAAGAGCCCTTGGAAGGAGAGGAAAATGAACTCACAATAACCTCAACTCTCCAAGAAGTGAAAACAGCAATTAAAGCACTGAAAAATAACAAAGCTCCCGGAATTGGTGGTATCAACTCAGAACTGCTAAAATAAGTGGGGATAAGCTGGCCACCTACATGCGCATACTAATAGCGAAGATATGGGACGAAGAAACAATGCCGAGGTAATGGGCACAAAGCATAATTTTCCCAATCTACAAGAAATGGGACAAACTATTATGTGCGAAATACAGGGGTATCTGACTGCTAAGCACCCCATACAAAATCTATACCACCATCATAAACAACAGAATGAAAAACAACTGATTGTGGGGGGCTTTGAAAGAGGTTATTATGTGATCTCTGTCTTCTGTGACCTCATCAAAGCCTTTGACTGTGTATTTTTTTTTTTTTTTAAATTGACTGTGTAAACCACAATACATTAGCTGATAAGTTCAAAAAATACGAGGTCGGTGTGAGAGGACTGCAGTCATTGATTGATTATCTTTGTAACATATATCAGCAGACTTTCTGTGGGGGTGGCCTATCTGAAAGGAAATTGGTTAAGAGTGAAGTACCTCGGGGTACTTCGCTTCTTGGGCCGTTATTTTTCCTCATTTACATCAATGACCTGTCTACTGCTCCATTCCAAAATGAGTTGATTCTCCTTTCTGGCGATACAACAGTATTGTGTACTATTGTGCGACAATGTAGTGCTAAGTATGAACAACATTATTCTGGACCTAGCATCATTTGCCCAATCTACAAGAAAGGAGAGTAACTATTATCTGCGAAGTACATGGGTATACAGAATGAAACCGCTGCGCAAACAACTGATTGGGGAATATCAAGCTGGGTTCAGACCAGGCAGGTCCACAACTGACCAGCTATTCGCCGTAAAACAAATGCTCGAAAAGCATTGTGGCACAATACTAATATATATATATATATATATATATATATATATATATATATATATATATATATATATATATTTATATATATATATATGTATATATATATATATATTTATATATATATATATATATATATATATATATATATATATATATATATATATATATATATATATATACAATCTCTGCGATTGTGGAGAACTGCAAACCGCGCAACATATGTACACTTGCCCACTGTGCTCCGCTAGATATACCATAGAGGACCTTATGCCAGCGAAGCCGAATGCAATTGACGTCGCCCGCTTCTGACCAAAAAATGTTTAGCTCACGTCTGAAGTGACGATAGACACTTAAGGTCCTATTGGCAGAGATTGGAGTCCACAGGGTAGCCCCACTTATTTAGGGTAACTCTCGATCTTGCCTTGTCCGTCCGCATTCTGTTTAGCTCCTTCCAGATTTCCCAGTTTTCACCGCCTCCTGGTGCCAGTTCTTCATTCGACAACATCCAATGTTGGTTTGAGGTCTTTCCCCAAATGTCCACTCGTAATCTTCCGTTGATCTCAGGAAGCTTCGCCTCAGCTTCAGTTTGGTGTTAAGGCAGTGACGCTTGAATGTTAAGGCCCTGTCCAATGTTACGCCGAAGTATTTAGGGTTGGGGCAGTGCTCCAATGGTACTCCCTTCCATTCGATCTGTATTTTTCTGCAGGCCTGCTTTTCTTGAGATAGAAGGCACATACCTGCGTTTTTTACTTCGTTTTCCCTGAAGCTCCATCTGGAGATCGGGCGTTAGCTCTTTGGGTTATTAGCTTCTTTGCCTGGTTTGAGGATAGCTATGATCTTGGCTTTTCGTCAGATGTTAGGAAACTTAGACTGTTGTAGGCAGGCATTGTTCATGTCCAATAGCCACCGTTTTGATTTCGGCCCGAAATGCTTGACCCGCTCGGTCAGGATGTCGTCTGTTCCAGCGGCCTTCCGTGGTTTGCATTTCTTTTTGGCGATGTTCAGCTCTTCCATGGTAAAGGTGGTGAACAGTTCGGTCGTTTCGTCACCCTCTCGCCCTATCCAGTTAATATTGGTTGCTTTCTTGGGGGGCATTTGATCTGGTTTGCCATTTTTCACGAACTGAATGGCTATTTGATCTGCTGTTACGTTGGTCGTTGTTTAAGTGCTTTAATAGTCGTCTCCACGCTTTGTGGCTACTTATGCTCATATAAAGCTCCTCCAACAGTTTGATCCATGCCTGCCTCTATTGTATTTTCTCCCAGGGGGTTGGCTTCGAACAGGGTTAAGTAGTTTTGTAATAGGGCTTACGACGAGTCTTATCTGTCTAGTCATGTTTCTCTAGTCTTGTCTGTCTAGTCTTGTCTGTCTAGTCTTGTCTGTCTAGTCTTGTCTGTCTAGTCTTGTCTGTCTAGTCTTGTCTGTCTAGTCTTGTCTGTCTAGTCTTGTCTGTCTAGTCTTGTCTGTCTAGTCTTGTCTGTCTAGTCTTGTCTGTCTAGTCTTGTCTCTCTAGTCTTGTCTCTCTAGTCTTGTCTCTCTAGTCTTGTCTGTCTAGTCTTGTCTGTCTAGTCTTGTCTGTCTAGTCTTGGCTGTCTAGTCTTGTCTGTCTAGTCTTGTCTGTCTAGTCTTGTCTGTCTAGTCTTGTCTGTCTAGTCTTGTCTGTCTAGTCTTGTCTGTCTAGTCTTGTCTGTCTAGTCTTGTCTGTCTAGTCTTGTCTGTCTAGTCTTGTCTGTCTAGTCTTGTCTGTCTAGTCTTGTCTGTCTAGTCTTGTCTGTCTAGTCTTGTCTGTCTAGTCTTGTCTGTCTAGTCTTGTCTGTCTAGTCTTGTCTGTCTAGTCTTGTCTGTCTAGTCTTGTCTGTCTAGTCTTGTCTGTCTAGTCTTGTCTGTCTAGTCTTGTCTGTCTAGTCCTGTCTGTCTAGTCCTGTCTGTCTAGTCCTGTCTGTCTAGTCTTGTCTGTCTAGTCTTGTCTGTCTAGTCTTGTCTGTCTAGTCTTGTCTGTCTAGTCTTGTCTGTCTAGTCTTGTCTGTCTAGTCTTGTCTGTCTAGTCTTGTCTGTCTAGTCTTGTCTGTCTAGTCTTGTCTGTCTAGTCTTGTCTGTCTAGTCTTGTCTGTCTAGTCTTGTCTGTCTAGTCTTGTCTGTCTAGTCTTGTCTGTCTAGTCGTGTCTGTCTAGTCTTGTCTGTCTAGTCTTGTCTGTCTAGTCTTGTCTGTCTAGTCTTGTCTGTCTAGTCTTGTCTGTCTAGTCTTGTCTGTCTAGTCTTGTCTGTCTAGTCTTGTCTGTCTAGTCTTGTCTGTCTAGTCTTGTCTGTCTAGTCTTGTCTGTCTAGTCTTGTCTGTCTAGTCTTGTCTGTCTAGTCTTGTCTGTCTAGTCTTGTCTGTCTAGTCTTGTCTGTCTAGTCTTGTCTGTCTAGTCTTGTCTGTCTAGTCTTGTCTGTCTAGTCTTGTCTGTCTAGTCTTGTCTGTCTAGTCTTGTCTGTCTAGTCTTGTCTGTCTAGTCTTGTCTGTCTAGTCTTGTCTGTCTAGTCTTGTCTGTCTAGTCTTGTCTGTCTAGTCTTGTCTGTCTAGTCTTGTCTGTCTAGTCTTGTCTGTCTAGTCTTGTCTGTCTAGTCTTGTCTGTCTAGTCTTGTCTGTCTAGTCTTGTCTGTCTAGTCTTGTCTGTCTAGTCTTGTCTGTCTAGTCTTGTCTGTCTAGTCTTGTCTGTCTAGTCTTGTCTGTCTAGTCTTGTCTGTCTAGTCTTGTCTGTCTAGTCTTGTCTGTCTAGTCTTGTCTGTCTAGTCTTGTCTGTCTAGTCTTGTC
This sequence comes from Phosphuga atrata, assembly GCA_944588485.1. Taxonomy (NCBI): domain Eukaryota; kingdom Metazoa; phylum Arthropoda; class Insecta; order Coleoptera; family Silphidae; genus Phosphuga; species Phosphuga atrata. The sequence continues at coordinate 46,646,038 of OX155904.1, forward strand.
TGTCTAGTCTTGTCTGTCTAGTCTTGTCTGTCTAGTCTTGTCTGTCTAGTCTTGTCTGTCTAGTCTTGTCTGTCTAGTCTTGTCTGTCTAGTCTTGTCTGTCTAGTCTTGTCTGTCTAGTCTTGTCTGTCTAGTCTTGTCTGTCTAGTCTTGTCTGTCTAGTCTTGTCTGTCTAGTCTTGTCTGTCTAGTCTTGTCTGTCTAGTCTTGTCTGTCTAGTCTTGTCTGTCTAGTCTTGTCTGTCTAGTCTTGTCTGTCTAGTCTTGTCTGTCTAGTCTTGTCTGTCTAGTCTTGTCTGTCTAGTCTTGTCTGTCTAGTCTTGTCTGTCTAGTCTTGTCTGTCTAGTCTTGTCTGTCTAGTCTTGTCTGTCTAGTCTTGTCTGTCTAGTCTTGTCTGTCTAGTCTTGTCTGTCTAGTCTTGTCTGTCTAGTCTTGTCTGTCTAGTCTTGTCTGTCTAGTCTTGTCTGTCTAGTCTTGTCTGTCTAGTCTTGTCTGTCTAGTCTTGTCTGTCTAGTCTTGTCTGTCTAGTCTTGTCTGTCTAGTCTTGTCTGTCTAGTCTTGTCTGTCTAGTCTTGTCTGTCTAGTCTTGTCTGTCTAGTCTTGTCTGTCTAGTCTTGTCTGTCTAGTCTTGTCTGTCTAGTCTTGTCTGTCTAGTCTTGTCTGTCTAGTCTTGTCTGTCTAGTCTTGTCTGTCTAGTCTTGTCTGTCTAGTCTTGTCTGTCTAGTCTTGTCTGTCTAGTCTTGTCTGTCTAGTCTTGTCTGTCTAGTCTTGTCTGTCTAGTCTTGTCTGTCTAGTCTTGTCTGTCTAGTCTTGTCTGTCTAGTCTTGTCTGTCTAGTCTTGTCTGTCTAGTCTTGTCTGTCTAGTCTTGTCTGTCTAGTCTTGTCTGTCTAGTCTTGTCTGTCTAGTCTTGTCTGTCTAGTCTTGTCTGTCTAGTCTTGTCTGTCTAGTCTTGTCTGTCTAGTCTTGTCTGTCTAGTCTTGTCTGTCTAGTCTTGTCTGTCTAGTCTTGTCTGTCTAGTCTTGTCTGTCTAGTCTTGTCTGTCTAGTCTTGTCTGTCTAGTCTTGTCTGTCTAGTCTTGTCTGTCTAGTCTTGTCTGTCTAGTCTTGTCTGTCTAGTCTTGTCTGTCTAGTCTTGTCTGTCTAGTCTTGTCTGTCTAGTCTTGTCTGTCTAGTCTTGTCTGTCTAGTCTTGTCTGTCTAGTCTTGTCTGTCTAGTCTTGTCTGTCTAGTCTTGTCTGTCTAGTCTTGTCTGTCTAGTCTTGTCTGTCTAGTCTTGTCTGTCTAGTCTTGTCTGTCTAGTCTTGTCTGTCTAGTCTTGTCTGTCTAGTCTTGTCTGTCTAGTCTTGTCTGTCTAGTCTTGTCTGTCTAGTCTTGTCTGTCTAGTCTTGTCTGTCTAGTCTTGTCTGTCTAGTCTTGTCTGTCTAGTCTTGTCTGTCTAGTCTTGTCTGTCTAGTCTTGTCTGTCTAGTCTTGTCTGTCTAGTCTTGTCTGTCTAGTCTTGTCTGTCTAGTCTTGTCTGTCTAGTCTTGTCTGTCTAGTCTTGTCTGTCTAGTCTTGTCTGTCTAGTCTTGTCTGTCTAGTCTTGTCTGTCTAGTCTTGTCTGTCTAGTCTTGTCTGTCTAGTCTTGTCTGTCTAGTCTTGTCTGTCTAGTCTTGTCTGTCTAGTCTTGTCTGTCTAGTCTTGTCTGTCTAGTCTTGTCTAGTCTTGACTGTCTAGTCTTGTCTGTCTAGTCTTGTCTGTCTAGTCTTGTCTGTCAAGTCTTGTCTGTCTAGTCTTGTCTGTCTAGTCTTGTCTGTCTAGTCTTGTCTGTCTAGTCTTGTCTGTCTAGTCTTGTCTGTCTAGTCTTGTCTGTCTAGTCTTGTCTGTCTAGTCTTGTCTGTCTAGTCTTGTCTGTCTAGTCTTGTCTGTCTAGTCTTGTCTGTCTAGTCTTGTCTGTCTGGTCTTGTCTGTCTAGTCTTGTCTGTCTAGTCTTGTCTGTCTAGTCTTGTCTGTCTAGTCTTGTCTGTCTAGTCTTGTCTGTCTAGTCTTGTCTGTCTAGTCTTGTCTGTCTAGTCTTGTCTGTCTAGTCTTGTCTGTCTAGTCTTGTCTGTCTAGTCTTGTCTGTCTAGTCTTGTCTGTCTAGTCTTGTCTGTCTAGTCTTGTCTGTCTAGTCTTATCTGTCTAGTCTTGTCTGTCAAGTCTTGTCTGTCTAGTCTTGTTTGTCTAGTCTTGTCTGTCTAGTCTTGTCTGTCTAGTCTTGTCTGTCTAGTCTTGTCTGTCTAGTCTTGTCTGTCTAGTCTTGTCTGTCTAGTCTTGTCTGTCTAGTCTTGTCTGTCTAGTCTTGTCTGTCTGGTCTTGTCTGTCTAGTCTTGTCTGTCTAGTCTTGTCTGTCTAGTCTTGTCTGTCTAGTCTTGTCTGTCTAGTCTTGTCTGTCTAGTCTTGTCTGTCTAGTCTTGTCTGTCTAGTCTTGACTGTCTAGTCTTGTCTGTCTGGTCTTGTCTGTCTAGTCTTGTCTGTCTAGTCTTGTCTGTCTAGTCTTGTCTGTCTAGTCTTGTCTGTCTAGTCTTGTCTGTCTAGTCTTGTCTGTCTAGTCTTGTCTGTCTAGTCTTGTCTGTCTAGTCTTGTCTGTCTAGTCTTGTCTGTCTAGTCTTGTCTGTCTAGTCTTGTCTGTCTAGTCTTGTCTGTCTAGTCTTGTCTGTCTAGTCTTGTCTGTCTAGTCTTATCTGTCTAGTCTTGTCTGTCAAGTCTTATCTGTCTAGTCTTGTCTGTCAAGTCTTGTCTGTCTAGTCTTGTCTGTCTAGTCTTGTCTGTCTAGTCTTGTCTGTCTAGTCTTGTCTGTCTAGTCTTGTCTGTCTAGTCTTGTCTGTCTAGTCTTGTCTGTCTAGTCTTGTCTGTCTAACCTTATCTGTCTAGTCTTGTTTGTCTAATCTTATCTGTCTAGTTTTGTCTGTCTAGTCCTGTCAGTCTTGTCTATCTAGTCTTGTTTGACTAGTCTTGTTTGACTAGTCTTGTCTATCTAATCTTCTCTGAATAGACAGTCAAGGCTTGAACCTTGTCTAGTATTGTTTGATAAGTCTCATCTGTCTAGTCTTGTCTGTCTTGTCTTGTCTGACTAGTCTTGTTTGCATAGTCTTTTCTGTGTAGACTTTTTTGTCTATATTTCTGTCTAGACTCTTCGTCTAGTCTTCTCGGTATAGTCCTGTCCGTCTAGTCATATCTATATAATCTTTCCTCTCTAATCTTATGTGTTTAGTCTGCTCTGTGTAGTCTTCTCTATCGAGTCCATAATTCTTCTGGTTTTAGTCTTCTCTGTTTAGTCTTATCTGTCTAGGCTACAATATATGAAATATTTTAAACAAATTGTAATATTACAATGACGAATTAATTAACAAAAAATCTGCATAATATAGTTAGCTAGTATCCAGTCTTTTTGTTCAATTAGGGCTATTATAAGTGGATTGAATTTGTTAACGAGACGATATGAGAAGCGTCAACAGAACTTGTTTGCCGAGCACGTAAATCATTGTATTGTCTCTTTTCGTTGGGTTGTTGCGCAGGTAGAATTGTTTTCCTTAACAATTAACAATGTTCAAACGAAAGGAAAAGACAAATAAATGCAATGTCATCATGTAATCTTGGCCGTCTGCTTACAATTAGGCACTTAATGTACATTTATGAATTTTGGGTAAGACTAAACAAACAAAACTAGACAGATAAAAATAGACGAATATGACTAAAAAGAGAAGACTAAATAGACAAGTCTAGTGAGACGAGTCAAGACTGGACAGACAAGTCCAGACAGTCCAGTTCAGTTATAGTTATTATATAACTAAACAGATAAGACAAACTAGTCTAGTCAGATTCTACCAGATAGACTAAAGTAGACAGACAAGACTAGACAGATAATTCTGGACAAAGAGGACTAGGCAGACAAAACCAGACTAGACAGACAAGACTAAATGAAACATACAAGACTAGACAGACAAGACTAGACCGACAAGACTAGGCAGACAAGACTAGACAGGCAAGACTAGACCTACAAGACTAGACAGACAAAACTAGACAGACAAGACTAGACAGACAAGACTAGGCAGACAAGACTAGGCAGACAAGACTAGGCAGACAAGACTAGACAGACAAGTCTAGACAGACAAGACTAGGCAGACAAGACTAGGCAGACAAGACTAGACAGACAAGACTAGACAGACAAGACTAGACAGACAAGACTAGACAGAGAAGAGACAAACAAAACAAGACTAGATTAGACAAACAACACGATTTATCAATACTAAACAAGCAATTCTAAACGTTGTGGATCAGGCAAAATCACAAGTCTGACAAATTTATTTATGTAATATTTTGTAATCTGATTTATAATTTATGGGTTTTGTTTGCGTTAGTTGGCGTTTCTTTTAGCCGCTTGTTGGCAGATATATTTTATTGGGGTGCGGGAGAGGTTAGCGATAATGAGACGGTCGCCGTCGTCGTCAACAAGTTGCTGGACGGACGGACTTTATTTATAAATCCAGTTTGGAAATAGACTTGTCCCCGTCCCATTGTTCCGTCTGCTGCCTGGCCCAAGGCCAACATTCCCCAGCCGATTATAAAATCGTAAACTCTATTACATATTATCATCTAGCTTAGTCCGGTTTTAGCCTTATTCTGTAAACTTATCAAATTAAGTTAAGCAGTTCTTCTTGTATAAGCACATGAATAAGGAAAGAATTAACTCTTGATACTCTAATAATATTAAAGACATTAATGCTCCCCCACGCAAATGCTCCCTCAGGGGTTAACACTTTGTCGAAGTGAGAGGGCTCAGTGCTTTCAAGGATCCTGAGAGAGATGCCAGCGGTAGGTCCACCCTTGCTGGTAAGGTGAAAGGTGAGAAAGGAAGCTTCTGCCAGTGCGTTAGCCCACACAGGAGCCCCGTATAACATGATGGAGTGGGCCACTGAGCTAAGCAGCCTGCGTTTGCTGCATTTTGGACCTCCTACGTTTGGCATCAGCGTTTGTAGCGCGTATGCGGTTTTTGTAGCTTTTGAGGCAGCACAGCTTATGTGTACTGAGAAGTTTAATCCTCCTTCTATGACGAATCCCAGATATTTCACCCATTCCTTGGGTTTGATCTTAGTTTCTTAGATACTAAAGGATATTGGTGAGAGTTGCCTCTGCTTTTTCAGGCGCAAACCTTAACCCCTTATTTGTCATCCATTTGTTTATTTTTTCGACCGCTATGTTTGCTTTCTGCATCAGTGTCTTTTCTGTCTTTGCAGTTACGACTATTGCTAGGTCATCTGCAAATCCGATTGTGGTTACTCCTTCGGGTTGCGACATTTTGAGCACTCCATCGAACATTACGTTCCAGGGTGTGGGGCCCTAGACCAATCCCTGTGGGACCCCACTGGTGATGCTGTATTCTCTTGTGTTGTTTCCTATATGGAGACTGATCGTTCGGTTGTTTAGATAGCTCCTTACCATCCCTTGTAGATATGGGGACATGCCTTTTCCAGATATTTCGGTCATTATGTGCTGCCAGGATGCAGAGTTAAAGGCGTTTTTCACGTCTAACTCAATGAGAGCCCACATTTGGCGGTTCCGTCCTGCTCTCGCTTCTACGTTCTCGACAATGTTTAAAATAGCCGTTACCGCGTGGCAAGTAGAGCGACCTTCTCTGACTCCATATTGTCTTGTGAATAATTCCTTTCCTGGAGCTTCCAACTACTATTTTATCCGTATCAGTAGCAGCTGTTCAAGAAGTTTTCCCATGATATCTAGAAGACATAAGGGCCTGTACGACGTAGGCTCTCCCACTGGCTTATCGCCTTTTCTTAAAAGTACTAGTCTTGCTCTTTTCCATGGCACTGGGAAGGTTCCAGTCCTAATGTTTTCATTCATCACTGCAAGTACAGCTTGTGGGTATTGGTGTACCGTTCTTTTGATGATCTCTGCAGGTATGTTGTCCGGTCCTGGAGCTCTGCCAGTACGAAGTCGATTGCAGCCGGTTTTCAGTTCGTCTTCTGTGAAATCTACGGTAGTATGGACTGTCGGCTGTTTCCACTGCGGCGTATCTTGTGTTGGGAAGAGAGCTTCTACTATCTCATGTATTTTGTGTGCTGGAAGCTGGAGTCGTGGCGGCCGTACTTTTAAATATCTTTGAGAGATCCTATATGCGTCCCCTCATACATCCTCGTCTATGACTTTGCACAGCTTAGCCCAGTGATCCCTTTTAGATTTGTTTATTTTCATTTTTAGTTATTTTTTTTTTGTGGCCGCGTATTTCTTTTGTAGCGTTACAAGCTTGTCGTCTTCGCTATGTCTACTTCTTGCTCTTTGGTATTTTCTTCTATTATCTATGCACTCTGTCCTTGAACGTGCAATTTCGTCGTTCCACCAATATACCTGTTTTCTGCCTGAGCTTGTTTTTTTCCTGGGCATAGATACATCGCATGCTCTATTAATTTTTCTAATAAGTTCCTCCGCATTCACTGTTGGTTCCTTCATTTCGTGTGACAGTTAACTACTGAATTTTTCCTCGTTTATCTTTTTCAGGTTCCATCCAGGTTTCATTTCTAGGTATTGTATATGCTGCTTGGTTCTGCCAGGGTTCATTCGCCACTGTGAATACTATATATTTGTGGTCACTGAGGGATTCTTGGTCGAGAACCATCCATCCTGTAATTCTGTTCGCGATTTTCTCTGTGCGAATGTTAGATCTATTATCAATCCGGATTTCCTCCTCTCGAAGGTACGTTTGTTTCCCTCATTCTGGATAATGAGGTCAGTTTCAGCTGCCCAGTCTGTTATCATGTCACCTCGATGGTCTGTTTTTTGAAATCCCCACTCCGTTGATTTAGCGTTGAAGTCACCCGTAATCACCCTACAACAATTTCTTTTGTGGTTCCTCTCATATCGCTGCTTAGTGCCGCAAGGGATGTTGCTAGTTGTAGGAAGGTCTCGTTCGGTGAGAAGTAGCAGCTATACAGTCTAAACTGTTGCACTTCTACCCAAACGAAGCCTGTCCCACTGCCTGAACGTAACTGCCATTTTTTTTATTTTGAATAAGTATTGCTGTGTCTTTCTTTTCATCAGTGAACCATTCCGCGTTATTTACTGTTTTTTGTTTGGTTCGCTTAACACTAGGATGTCAGCTTGTAGTTCTTCTGCTGTGGCATTTAGCATGTCATGCGCTGCGCGACATCCGTTTATATTGATTCATATGATAAGCATTTTTATGTTTTTTTGGTGTTTCTCGCCTCCGACAGCGCCTTCCTGCACTCTGGGCATTTTGAGGTGTCGAATCGATGACTCTTTTGGTTACATACCGGGCAGAATGGTTCGTTTTTACATTCCGCTGCCTTGTGACCTTCTTGGCCACATTTCAAGCAGAGTTCTGACAGCCAGCATTTGTGGCACCTTTTTAGGTCAATTCTCTCTTGTATTCTGCACTTTATCCAACCAATCGATATTTTCCCAGCTGCTAATAGCTTTTTGGCAAAATCACTGTGCAATTTGGTTTTCCCTATATGTGGGTCGCAGGTTCTTAATTAACACGTTTTTTTCTCCGTCCTGCATTTTTAGGTGCTTTTAAATAGCCTTCTCTACCTCTTCTGCAGTAACGGTGGCGTCGAGATCTTTTAAATGCAGTACAGCATCGGCCGTTTTTTGTACGTATTTGTACATCTGGTATTTGTCTTGCTATTTCATCTCTTAGACGGTTGACATTCCCACGATTCACTTCAATTAGCAGTTCTCCGTTCTTCGTCTTCCTAATACCCTTTACGTCAGTTTCTGTTGATGTAAGATCAACTTCAGTTTTAGCTTTTCGCAGAAGGTCGGCGTATAAGTAATTTTCTTCTCTTATTAAGACGGCCTCTGTTTGACTTTCCTTTTTGCGTAGCGTGCTTATACCCTTATGAACTAGAGGGAATGCTACAACAGCTCAATCAGGCGTTAAGAAGCATTGGGCTTAAAATGAACCAAAGCAAGACTAAGATTATAAACCCTTGCGTCCACCACATTTGCATAGACAAGAATCATCGAGTGCGTGCAAGAATATACCTATCTTGGGCACACTATGATGTTAGGGAAGGGGAACCAGACGACCGAAGTCACCAGATGAATCGAACTTACATGGGCAAACTCCGGTACATCCTAGAAAACGACACATACCAATAAATCTCAAGAACAAAGTATACAACATGTGCATTCTACCTGTAGCGACGTATGGGTTCGAAACAATAAAAACAGTTACAACCGACTAAAGATTACACAAAGGGCTATGGAATTCGTGATGCTGGGAATATCACTGAAGGACAGAATCAGGAACGAAACAATGAGAGAGAGGTCAAGAGGAACCGACGAGCGTGTAGCCAAGTTAAAATAGAGCTGGGGTGGTCAGGTGGCAAGGCAGAATAATGACACATGGATGCTAAAAACAATGGCGTCCAAGAACAACAACTAGAAGTAGAGGCCGAGCGCAAAGAAGGAGGCTAGTTGATATAAAATTGGCCGCAGGTAGGCACAGAAGGCATAAAATCGATAGACGTGGAAGAGAATCGGAGAGGCCTATGTCCAGGAGTGGATGAAAAACATACGCAAATGCTACGCTTCACGTTAAGATTGATGAGGACACTAAAACGGAGAAACCTAGGATAGAGAGGTGTAAACCAGAGAGATACAATCTCTCCCAGGCTATTTACCTTAGGTTTTCATAACATTTGACTGGAAGGGAAAACATATTAACATAAACGGCACATGCCTACCTCAACCACCTAAGAATTGCCGACGATATTGTACTAATAAGTGGCGACCCAGATGAGCTCGAAAGTCATGATAGAACAACTGAGACGCATCGAAAAAAGTGGATCTGGAGATGAGCCTTCAGAACACTAAAATCCTGAGGCCCGATGATATTCAGGTTTCCGTGCAGTAACAGACATTGGAGGTCGTAGACGTTTATCTTGACCATAATATCAAACTGGGCAAGGAAAACCAAACCACAAAAACTATCAGGAGAATGGGACAAGCTTTTGGAAAACTCGGCTTCATCCTCACAGATCTACAAATGCCGATTAACCTCAACCGGAAGTATTTTTCGAGGCCTGTGTGTTGCCCGTGGCAAGCTGTGGGATGGAAAACGTAACGCTAACAAAGAACAGCGCAGTTTGAGGACGTACCAGAGAACGATGGAACGATCAATGCTGGGGATAAGCCTGAGATAACGGATACGAAATAAACGGACAACACAGGAAGCGGACTAAAGTTATGGATGTCGTGCGGAGAATTTACTCTCAAAAATGGTTATGTGGTGAGGCAAGACGACGAGAAATGGACCAAGAATATAGTCCAGTGGAACCAACGAAACGAGGTGTGGGAAGGCCGCAACCTAGGTGGATGGATGATCCGAAAGATTGCGGGTATAAACTGGCTGCCTGCAGCACAAAACCGAACTGATTGTGAGTGGAAGAGTAGGGAAGAGGTCTACATATAGGAGTGGATAACGACAGGCTGAGGGAAAAAAATAACTAGATCCAATTTTAGGTATTGGCTTGTAGTTTGAAAAAGTTGGTAAAACTAAAAACGAATATAACATTGTTCCCAATTATTACCAACCTGAGAGACAAGAAGCACCAAGATATAAGGTTCCTTACAGAAAATTAAATTATCTTCATCTGGCGAGTTTATCGATTTCCATCCTTATATTTCTCTCACCCGTGGGGTGAAGTAACCCGACTTTTCCACCCTTATACTTAAGCTTCCTTTGCAACTGATTGTACAGAAATAAAATAAATGTGTATTCAGCGATATAGAAGAGAACATTATAACTCATATTAGTACACAGAATAATAGTCCAGTCATTTTAGACAAACAAAGGGGTCAATCTCGGAATCTAACAGAAGAAGCTGAATTTTTGTATAGACCTTTATTTTAGCATTACAAATGTTTTCTCAAAAGTCACATATGCCAACAGGTGAGCGTCCTTAAATATTCAAGGTCAAAGGCCGCAAAAATCAGTTTTTTGGGGGACATCTCGTTTTCTCTGCCTGCTATCGTATTTGCATTTATTATAAAAGTTGTAGAGAATATAATTCTCTACATATTTCATCTCAAACATTTTTTTATACGTCGATCTGTTTTTGAGATAAAGGAAGCAGAGTTTGGAGCGCTGATGAGCACCCATACGTACCTTAGCCCAAGGTTAGCCTGAATCCCAATGTATCATACCATTTTTTTTTACTTAATTACTTATTAAATATTACTTAAATAACAATTTAATACCTTATATTTATATTTCTTTAAATCAAATTGTCATCAAATATTACTTATCTATGACATACAAATAATGAAGTAAATCATTCTAAATACATTTTAATGCTATTCTAATTCAACCCCATGAATGGGGTTGGGTACTGCAAAATGAAACCCTAACGCCGGTAACAAAACTTTTACACCTTCACCAGTTGAACTACTCACTTCAATATTCTGCAACTGCAAGATTGGTTGTGGTTCGCGTTGTGGATGCCATAACTTAGAGATGCCATGTTCTTTAGCTTGTGGTCAATGCAATGAAAAAGCGGTTTAATACCTTGGGATTCAGAATTTACCTTGCGCTAAGGTACGTATGGCAGCGCTTCACAATGCGTCCGCTATCTCAAAAACAGTACGACGAATAAAAAAAGTTCTGAGATAATATTTGTAGAGAAATTTATTCTCTACAACTTTTGTAATAAATGCAAATACGGTAGGAGGCAGAAAAAACGAGATATTCTCAAAAAACTGATTTTTGCGACCTTTGACCTTGAATATCTAAGGACGCTCACATGTTCGCATATGTGACTTTTGAGACAACATTTGTAATGCTAAAATAAAGGTCTATACAAAAATGCAGCTTCTTCCATTCGATTCCGGGGTGAAATGCTACAATGACTGGGCTATAAAGAAACTAAGTAAATAAACTATCTGTGCAATAATACAATCCACTAGTAGGCTTACCTCCACTGAGGTAACAAACAATCTATCTAGCTTGTCTCTCTTGGCTTATCTGTCCACTCCATTTAATGTGATCTATTCAATTCACTTCAACATATTATTAGTAAGTTACATATTTTATGCAAATTCTTAAATAGTAATAAACGCTGTTCGTAATTCGATAACACGTCGCGGCGAATCTTGCTCGGCGCCCGCGATATTTATTGTTCATTATGCAACTGTTGATAATCCGCGGCCTTGAGGTCATGTATTAGGTATTAAGTTTCTTCCTGTTGCGACAACACAAACACGTAGCGGCTTCGCGGAAGTCCGGAAAACTTCTCAAACAAAAAAAACAAATCAAACAATCTGAATTAAATTGTAACGCAAGGACCAGCCGTTTAGTGAAATAAGATTTACTCGTTGTATAAGGCCAGATAAGACCAGACAAGACCAAACAGCATCAGACAAGACCAGACAAGACTAGACAGGACCAGACAAGACCAGACAAGACCAGACAAGACCAGACAGGATCAAACAAGACCAGACAGGACTTGATAAGACCAGACAAGACCAGACAGAACCAGACAAGAGCAGACAAAACAAGACAAGACCAGACACGACCAGGCAAGACCAGACAAGACCAGACAATACCAGACAGGACCAGACAAGACAAGACCAGACAGGACCAGACAAGACCAGACAGGACCAGACAAGACAACAAAACATGTGCCGAAGCGCAGCGGCCCACGATTTGTTCCAACAAGTAATGACTCACGAGGGCATAGACATAATCATAGGCCAGGAGCCGAACAAAAAAAGAGCAAGTAAGTACTCTTGCGATATCGACCACGATAGCTTCATTGGGACCGGCTCTAACATAGACGTATTCAAACATGGCAGTTTTAAAGGCGTGACTGCGGTGGAATTGCCTACCGTACTCGTGTGCTCTCTGTGTTTCTCCCCTAACGGCGACAAACATGACTACCTAACACTGCTGAACGTCCTTGAGACAATTCTTAGATCGTCAACTAAACAAGTACAACTAGCAGGAGATCTAAACGCAAAGTCGCACCAGTTCGGATCGACCATAGAAAATGAAAGAGGAAATCTGCTGGACGACTTAATAGATGCCAACAATCTAGTACCTCTAAATCTAGGTAGCAAGTTCACATTCCAAGGATCCAGGGGCAGCTCAACCATAGACGTCACTTTCTCAACACAGAGCATAAGCAGGCTCATCAAAAAATGGAGGGTAGATGATTAGAGTGAGAACCTCAGCGACCACCATTCGATCCACTTTGCACTTGCTGCAGAGAAAAATACCCTACCGTGCCAACCCACCCGGCGTGGCTGGAACATAACAGAATGCAACTGGGCCACATCTATCAAAAACACAGCAAACGCATCACCAATAAACCCAGAAATATCAACGCCAAAAAATCGAGCACAAGAGTAACCGTCGGCCGGTATACTAGTGGACACGCCAAATTGCTGAACTTCGAAGATCCTGCACACGGGCCAGAAGAACACTCACAAGAGCAACGAAGAAACACGGCATATCAATGCAAGTGGACAAGGCCAAAGAGGAATGTCGCAAGCAAAAACAAATGCTGAAGAAAGAAATTGCTAAGGAAAAAGACAGATCGTGGCAACCACTCTGTAATGATCTCAATAACGATATATGGGGGAAGGCGTACAAAATAGTAACTGGGAAACTGAAACTAAGAACCAAAACCATCCTAACAGAGGAAGAAGCGATAGACCAAGTGAAAAAACTATTCCCAAGTCATCCCGTCACGGAGTGGACAGAAACAAGTAATGGCTCAATAAACACCCCTAAATTAGAAGCTTTTGAAATAACGGCCATGACAACATTGTACCCGAACTGGTAAAATTTGTGTCTAACCAAGAAGTGGAAACAGTAACCAACGTTATGAACAAATGTCTCCCTGAAGGGCAATTTCCTGACATTTGGAAGGTCTCCAAACTTGTTCTCATTCAGAGGCCCAAAAAACATGCGCAAGATGTGAAGCCCTATAGACCGATCTGCCTCATAAACTCGTTGGGTAAACTATTAGGGGCTCTTATTATATCAAGACTCGAAAAAAAAACTAGAGAGCAAAGAAGCCATACACGCAACCAATTCGGCTTCGATTTGAATTCGAAAAGGCCAACGAAATTAAACAGAAGGCAACCAAGAACAGAGAGGTATGTGCACTGGTAACACTGGACATCAAAAACGCCTTTAACTCGGCATCCTGGAAAGGCATAATTGATGCTTTGACAACGAGAAAAATTAGCGAATACCTCCTAAACATAATTAAATCCTACTTAACAGAGAGATACGTGGTGGCGGAGGCGGGATCAAAAATAAAGACATCCAGCGGGGTACCACAAGGATCGGTACTTGGACCAACACTGTGGAACGTTTTCTATGATAGAATCCTGAGATAACGACAGCATACAGAACTGTCTCTTCAGAGGCCGTGCTGGCTATCGCCGGGATGGGCCCGAACACACTTTGTTCCACTGCCTCAGATGGGACGCAGAAACCATCATGCTGAAGAACACAATGTCCCAAAAAGTGAGAGAAGAAAGAGAAATGCTAAGCAGAGACAATTGATTAAAACACGAATGATACATCTCTGATGATATAACGAAACTACGGCGGCAGTAAACCGTCCGGGCTGCCCACCCTGAAGGAATGCGCGAGCATCCTTGTGTTTCTGAAACTCAAGAACTCTTGCACAGATTAGCCACGAAATGTCACGTGTTTACAGAGAAGCCATGGAGATAGAAAAACGAGACTACTGCATGAACAGGAGAGATGATTCCTTGCGACATACCCCAGCATGGCGACCGATCATATCCACCCTCAAAATGCAATCCCAGACACCCCAGACACATACACCACCATCAAGACAAACAAACAATCGAACCGAAGCACCGCACACAACGCGCATGACCCGAAGCCAGACAGCTATAAGTAGTAGTCGCATCCCACGAACGAGCATAGTCTCATAGTCTAACCGACCTTAGGAAGAAGAACGTTACACTATTCTAATCTTGACTTTCCAATCTTGACTTAAAAAATCAAGAAAAAACCCCAAGCTGAAAAATGAATACGTTACGCCACAGCCATGCAATTTGATCCAGCCGTCCTGGACACCGTGTACGACAGCGTCATCGAGCACCTGCTAAACTACATATTGAACCGGAGAAAGAAGACCCAAACTGACAAGGAACAACCCCAGGAAACAGCCACGACCAGAAGAACCACCGCCGAGAGAACAGCCGAAGCCGCCCCTAAAAAAACAACCAAAGCCGGAACAACGGAAGCCGCCCTCAAGAGAACAGCCGAAGCCGTCCCCAAAAGATCAACTGATAACGCCCCCAAGAGAGCAACAGAAGCCAGAAGAAGAAGAGCCAAGCCGATGGAAACTGACACCCCCACCGAAGCCGCCTCCAACTCGACCAGAAGGACGAGGAAACATTCAAGTTTCCTAAGAAAACAGCCAAACCAAGCACGTCAAGGCCCGCAGGTAAGTATGACCACTATGCATCTTTTGATACAGAGGACAGTGATGACGAAGACGACATAGAAACCGAAACCGAAATCCCCACCGAAGAAATGAACAACACGCCCCCCCCCCCCTCATTCTACGGAACAAAGAAAATGGACAAGACTTAACAAGAAACTGGACAACAAAGGCATAAAATTCACAAGGGCCACGTCGACAAGAGACGGAATAAGAATCCAATCGCAAACGATAACGGACTATCGTCAAATGTATAAACTAATGAAAGAGGAAAACTTCGAGTTCCACACACACCAACTCAGCTCCGAGAAGAACCTCAAGGTGGTGATCAAGGGAATCCCCAACGAAGTTGAGGAAGAAGAAATTTTAAATGACTTAGGCGAAACCTGATTTAGGTTACCCGGAAATTAAGGTAACAAGAATGGAGGGAAAGAACGCGACCCCTATTCAAATGGTATTAGAGGAAATACCAAAACTGTACAAATCTATCTACCAAATGGATAGGATATACAGACTCTGCGTAAGAATAGAGCCACTCAAGATCCACACAAACTCAGAAGAGTCACAGTACAATGCCACAGATGCCAAATCTATGGACACGTCCAGAGAAATTGCAACGCGGAATATAGGTGCATGAAATCTGCAGAAAAACACAACACGCAGGAGGAGAACATGTCTCAATATGGAGGAACTGCCCCGTCAAACCGACAAGACAACAAGACAACAACAACGACCAACTCCCAGGACAAACCCGAACAGACAGACAGATGAAACTACAGTTAGGAAAAATACAACATAGCGGGACACAGCACATGTAACCGCCAACGAAAATAGACAAAACACCGAAAAGAAAACACCGACCACAAAGACAAAAATGGAAAAAATAATGAACAAACTATCGAACTTGCTACTAAACTACGCCTCTGTACAAACAGACGAGGAAGAACTGACAAATTTCACAAAAACCATCACAAATATCATTAGCCTCATCAAAAATGACTAGAAAACGAAACGTGGGCGGATTAAAGATTGTTTTCTGGAATGCAAACGTCGAAAGTAAGAAACTCGAACTTGTAGCACACATGACGGAATACAAAATAGACGCATAGTTAATCAACGAGACGCACCTGCGACATTGCAATCGCCTGAACATACCGAACTACCAAATCTTCAGGAAAAACAGGGGCCAACAAGCCGGAGGCGGCGTTACCATAATAATCAAGAGGAATTTGAAACACCACGAATTGCCCGAAGTAGACACGACGGATAACACAGGAACGATAGGAATCGAAGTAATGACCGCAGATGGTTCACTGGCCTTGTATTCACTATACTCGCCACCAGGGAACGAAATGAGCACTGCAGACTTGGATAAAATATTTAGAAATAACACAGCAACGATAGCTGCAGGAGACTTTAACGTAAAACACACACAGTGGAACTACAGAAGAACTAATCAAAAAGGAAAAGAACTAAAACGTTACAAATAAAACCGCCTACGAACGGTTCTAGCTCCAAACGAGCCAACACATTTCACAGGTAATAACAGACACCCGCCGGATATATTGGATATAGCGGTAATGAAAAATGTTACAGCAAACGTCGACATAGTCTGTATTGAAGACTTGAGCTCCGATCACAACCCCGTGCACATGAACGTCCAAGCGAAAAATGGGAGAAGAACGTGCGAGAAAACATTCATAAACTGGTAAAAGTTTAAAGAGAACCTAGATATTACATGCACAGATATTAGACCCATTAAGCCTAGAACAGGCGGCGTAAACATTCGAGAATGAAATAAAGGAAGCGCTCCAAAGCGCCACAAAGAAGCAAACCATCAACAGAACAGCTACACTCCCACCGGAAATAATGAGCCTAATACGCGCGAAACGGAAAGCAAACAAGACGTACTAACGAACATTAGCACCGACAGACAAAACGGTCCTGAACAGGCGCTACAAAAACAACACAACGCAGAGTGGGAAAACAGACTAGACCGAATAACCGACACCAGAGACGAACTGTGGTATTTAGCCAAGACTCAACAGAATATTATAATATAAATAATACAATTGAATACAACAGAACCGCAACACAATACCACCTATCAAAAAGAGCGACGGCAGAACAGCAACCTCTGACATTGACAAGACAGAGACTTTCGCAAACGCCCACGAAAAACAATTCACGCCAAATGCCCCAAACGCAATCCACAACTCTCAAAGAATCTACGAAACGGTAAGGAGGATTCTAAGCAGCGAAGAAAACTGCGAAATAGGAGAATCAACGCCAGAGGAAATATCCGAGATAATAAAAAACCTTAAGAATAGGAAAGCAGCCGGTTGTGATATTATAAACAGTGTGGCTCTCAAGAACTTAACGCCGCCCGCTGTAGACGGAATGAATCAAATACTGAGCTCAAACTCAGAACGTTTCCGATCGAATGGAAACACGCCACAGCAATACTGATATCCAAACCTAACAAACCTAGGTACATTACGTCGAGCTACAGACCAGTAAGCCTACTTACAGGACTTACAGGACAGAAAAATAACGAAGAAAATAATTCATAAACGACTGACAGACCTAGTTGATGAAAACCAGATAATCCCCGACGAATAGTACGGATTCAGACAACAACATTCGACAACGTACCAGACAACGAGAATAACTGAAGCGATAATTGATGCATTCAACAGAGGATACGCCATGGGAGCGGTTCTCCTAGATATCTCAAAAACTTTCGCCAAGATGTGGCAAGAAGGATTAATATATAAAATGAATACATTCAAAATCCCGCTGGGGACATTAAAACTACTAGCATCGTACCTTGGAAACAGAATGTTCCAAGTGAAATTAAATGACACGATGTCAACGACTCCCCCAATTGGAGCGAGTGTCCCGCAGGGGTCTATACTGAGGCCCCTGCTCTACAACATTTACACCGCTGACATACCTAAAATGGAAAACACAAAAATCGCACTATATGCAATAGTCACTGCAATAGTCACAAGAGGAATCTTAGCGAACACCGTCACACAGAGGTTACAAAACTACGTAGATGAGATAATTCGCTGCTGTAACACCTGGAAAATACAACTTAACGCTGAGAAAACGCAATGCAAGGCTGGATAATATTTTTTCCAATAGCAGCTTTATTGCCACTGTTTACGATCCTCTCTTATCCGATCATGCAGGAGTGTGCATGACTTGTCTAACTTCCAAAGAGGTAAGTAACGAACATCAAAAAACCATTATCAAGGTTAGAACTAAATCACCCTTAGGTCTATATAACTTACACGAGTACACTGAGAAAATCAACTGACTATCAATTCAAACTTAGACACTGAGTAAGTGTTTAATAAATTTCATTCCATCATTAAAGACGCTGTGTCAATTAACCTTCCCATTAAACATAAAACTATTAACAATACCAACTCTCGTACCCAAAATATAAACACCAACAATTGGTTCAACACCAATTTAAAAAAGATGAGAGAAACTCCGACACTTCTCTATAATCTAAAAAAGCAACAAGCTATTCACGACAAAACATTCAAAAATTTCAAGAAATCGTATCGAAAAGAAATTCAAAGAGCAAAAAGAAATGCAAATGAGGCGTATATTGCTAAATCAGATAAACAAAGAGGTATATGGAAAATTATAAATGGGAATAAAAAGCAGCATAGTAAACCACAACCAGACATATCGATAACAGATGACTTCAATCAACACTTCTCGCGCATTGCAATCACTGTGATTAATGCAAATACAAATTCGAATGATGAAATACAAGTACCTTAAACCAACAATCCAGTATTTTATTTTACCGAAGTATCATGTAATCAAGTGAGAGAGGCCATATTCAATTTAAGAAACTCTACTAGTAGCGATGCATTCGGAATAAATTCAATCATAATCAAAACGTAGTCAGGTCATTAGTTACGACTGTCAATATGACACACGCAAATTTTTTCTCCCTTCTTTTTCAATTACAATACGCGGTAAAAACCCTCCCGATCTGTGTATAATTTTTGTTCGCGGTGAAGACTAAACAAGTAGCAACATTATCTTCTGGCTGCTTCAAATGATACCTGTACCTCAAAAAGAAGTTAATTCTAGTTGAACTCTCTGCTGCGACGGAGTGATTTAATCACTTTCCTTCCATTTTCGTGTATCAGTTTTCCGTGATAAAGTTTAGTGAAAATTAGTCATTTTGTGCTCCAGCCAGTGCTCTCACGGCGATAAAATGTTTCAATATTAAAATTACATCGAGATTATTAACTTTCTCTTCACGAACACTAAAGTTTTGTGTTTTTAATGACTTCAAATGGTGGTAATAATAAATCGTCACTCTCTTCAAAATGTGCTAAGTGCAATAAATAAGCATCTCTGTTTTTTTGCACAGAATGCCAGCTAGTATTCCACAGAGGGTGTTCCAGATCAAAGTATTTTACTGCAGTTGATGACGACACAGTCATTTGTGAAAGGCATAAATTTGTCAGCGGTGTCACTAGTGGTTCCGTGATTTTTAATTCCTCCATTCCCTCCGACCTAACCGGGGAGATAAATGATCTTAAGATTGAAGTCATCACGCTTAAGCAAAATATTGGTGAACTTAAGCTTTTACTAGCGACTCTCAGTGATTTTGATGTCCTCAAATCATATTTGACCACTAGCAACAACGCTATATTTAGTGAACTTATAGAGCTCAAGAATCTTGTCTTATCTACAAAACCTGTTGCCAATTCTGATCCTTCGATATCCGCAAGCAACTTATCTCCCGGCGTCCTTCCAGTCAGTTTTTCAGAGTCGGCCAGCATTACTACAACGTGGGCTCTTACCAAATTGTCCCAACCTCCAAGGAAGTTCTGTTAGTCCGAAACCCAAAAGAAGCTCCAGAACCCCTCCCAGTGGAACCCTCACGTGGAAGTCACCTTGTCGCGGTGTGAGGGCTTAGTTTCGCGTACCGTTGGACGTCACGACTGGAACAACCCCGGTTGGGGCGTTCGGCGGAGGGCGAACAACCAAGAACTTCCAAACCCTTAATCCCAAGGTGTCATGCGACCCGTGCCAAAGGGACTGGTTGATGGCCAAGGGCAACCGGCCATCGCTTACGGAGCCCCTCTGATACCTGGCGACCTCAGAGGGTATCCAGCCTTACCACTATCAAGCGGGGCTCTGATGTGGTGGACCTTTAGTTCCCTTGCGACTCGTGGGATTTATATGAATTCCAAAAGTAAAAATAATCCATGTGTACGGGACCTAACCGACACAGAGAACAAGGAAGTCAGCCCGGATTCCCGGGAAGACGACCTTGACCTCACACTCGTAGACATGAGCAGTCCAGCCATGTCTACAGAGGCAGAGGTAGATGTTCTTGTAGGGACAGAGGAGGACTTGCCGCCTCCTGTCACAAAACAAGAATGACCAGCAGGCGCACCAAAATAGCCCAAGTGAACATCCATCATGCCAAAGCAGCTTCAGCTGTGATAGCTAGGATGTTCACCAAGCAGCACCTAGGGCTAGCGCTGCTTCAAGAACCCTGGACCTACGGAGGTAAGATCAAAGGCCTTAGCAACAGGGAATGTAAGTTGGTATGGGACAGCCGTGAGGTCTCCCCTAGAACTTGCATTATGGTAAGAAATGGCATAAATTACTTATGTCTTTCAGAATTTTTAACGCGGGATTTAGTACCGATTCAGGCCCTCATCAAGATCGAGGGTCTCCACCGCGAAGTAGTGATCGCATCAGCATACTTCCCTGGCGATGGTAACAGCATACCACCCATTGAAGTACAAAAGCTGGTGGAACACTGTATTAGGAGAAGGCTGCCACTCATCCTGGGATGTGACGCGAACGCACACAATGAGATGTGGGGCAGCACGGACACTAATAAGAGGGGTGAGTACCTTTTAGAATACCTCATTAAAGAGAACTTAATTGTGTACAACGTTGGGAACACACCAACATTTGTCACTAAAGTCAGAAATGAGGTACTGGATATTACGGTAGGTAAGTAAACTAATTAAAAAGTGGAGGGTTTCAAGTGAGCCCTCAATGTCAGATCATAGGATCATAGAGTTTGAGCTGGAAGGAGCGAGTGAGGAAAACACCCCCATTCGAAACCCCAGACAAACTGTGTGGCCTATGTTTAGTTCCCAACTAAAAGAAAACCTAGAGCAGGTGACAGTGCGGGGTAGTATCAAACACTACACCGTGCTGGAGCAGGCTGTAGGAGAAATAAATGTAGCAATCACCACGGCATTTGAATCCAGCTGCCCGGTAAAAACCGTGAAGGAGCATAAGGACGAAAAATGGTGGAACAAAAATTTGTCTACATTAAGAGCAAAAGTACGTAGGCTTTTCAACAAAGCCAAGCAATACGGAAATTGGCTAGAATACTCTGAGGTGCTTACCACCTACAACAAAGAGATCAGAAGGGCAAAAAGGGAAAACTTTAGGACCTTCTGTGAAAACATAGAATCCACGCCGGTGGCAGCTAGACTGCACAAAGCACTAGCGAAGGATAGAGTGGAAATGACAACCACTCTCAAGAAACCGGATGGGACCTTCACGGAGGATGAAGAGCAAAGAGCTCTCCTCCTACTAGAAACCCATTTTCCGGGATGTAGAGTATACAGGGAGACCGAGGGCTTGATGCAACCACGGAAACCAAGTCGGGCCGACTGGAAGAGGGCAGCGTCCATCTGTACGGAAAACCGAATCAGATGGGCTATCGGCACTTTCCAGCCTTTTAAGGCCCCAGGAGTGGACGGACTAGTTCCTGCCTTCCTACAAAAGGGAGAGAGAGAACTAATGCCGTATCTTCTAAATATCTTTAGAAGTAGCTTAGCGCTCGGATATATACCGGAGCTATGGAGAAGGGCTAAGGTGGTATTTATACCGAAGGTGGGGAAGAAAGACACCACTCAACCGAAGTCATTTAGACCCATTAGTCTAACATCTTTTATGTTAAAGACAATGGAGAAGGTGATTGATAATTACCTTAGGACTATAGTGCTGGTAGGTACACCACTACACAGGAGTCAGCATGCTTACAGAGCAGGGAAATCCACAGAAACCGCCCTGTATCAGCTGACAAACGAAATAGAAGCAGCACTAGAGATAAAGGAAGTAGCGATATGTGCCTTCTTGGATATAGAGGGAGCTTTTGACAACACCTCACACGAGGCTGTCAGGGCGGCTCTCGAAAGAAGGAATATCGACAGCACTATCTCAAAGTGGATGGGAGAAATGCTGAGAACTAGAACGGCGGAGACACAAGTGGGAAAAGACACCATTAAGATCTCCACAACTCGAGGGTGCCCACAGGGAGGTGTACTATTACCGCTAATGTGGAGCCTGGTAGTTGATAAACTACTGGTTAGGCTAAACGACCTAGACATCAAATGTCAAGGTTACGCCGATGACATAGTCATAATGGCCAGAGGAAAATTTGAGGGAACGCTCTGTGAAATTGTTCAGAGAGGCCTCAAAGTAACTAGTAGATGGTGTCAAACAGTGGGATTAAGACTCAACCCGAGCAAAACCACGGTGATACCATTTACTAGAAGGAGAAAACTAAACTGCCTACATCCCATACTCATAGATGGGAAGGCAGTAGAATACCAACAGGAGATAAGGTATCTGGGTATCACACTAGATAGCAAACTCCTATGGAATAGACACGCTGAGGCAGTGGTAGGTAAAGCCAAACGCGCCCTAATGGTGTGCAGAAATCTGGCAGGAAAAACGTGGGGTTGTAACCCCACTATCCTGCGATGGATGTACACCATGATAGTGAGACCTGCAATCACTTATGGGGCGGTTGCGTGGGGAAGTAGAATCAAGCTGGCCTCTATGAGGAAACAGCTTGAGAAGATTCAAAGACTGGCGTGTGTCTGCATCACGGGGGCGATGGGGTCGTGTCTGACAGCAGCATTGGAGCTGCTGCTGGATCTGACTCCGCTGCACCTTGTGGTGGAGAGCGCCGCCAGATCGGCGATCGTAAGGTTCAGCAAGGAAGGAATGGGCAGAAGCAAAATAATCGGGAGCAGAGACCGAAACAGCCTCGCTGCCAAGATCCCCTGGCTGGAAGTACCAAAAGACGAAATGGTATGCAAATACCACTTCGAGAAAAACTACACAGCAATGTGTAGTAGTAAAGCCGATTGGAGCGACGAATCCTCAGCATACCACATAGAGCAAAATGCCATCAAGTGGTATACAGATGGTTCGAAGACAAAGGAAGGCACTGGTGCAGGAGTGTTTGGACCTCGTACCAGATACTCCGAATCCATGGGAACATCCCCAAGTATCTTCCAAGCAGAGGTACACGCAATCGAAAGATGTGCACAGTTTAACCTCGACAGGAAGTACCGCAAAAAACGAATTGCTATCCTGTCAGATAGCCAAGCAGCCATCAAGGCCATTATTATTTATTAGCTCATACACCATCAGATCCAAACTGGTATGGGACTGTGTGGGGAAGCTGAACAAGCTTGGCAGGGATAATAAAGTAACGCTATACTGGGTACCAGGACACACTGGTATAGACGGAAACGAAGAAGCCGATCACCTAGCAAACAAGGGATCCAGTAGCCCCTTTATAGGTCCGGAACCCTTTTGCGGTATGAGCGTGAACACCATCCGCAAAAGTTTAGATGAAGAAATAAGAAGAAAATGGATGAAAACCTGGGAAGAACTTCCAGGGCTAAGGCAATCCAAAGTGATGCTGGGATCTTTTAACCAGAAGAGAACTAAAGCTTGCCTGAAACTAAGCAGGAACAAGCTCAGAATTCTGACAGGAGCCCTGACGGGACACTGCAGACTTAGGAAACATCTCAAGGCCCTAGGCCTAGAGGAGGATGATGGATGCAGATTCTGTGGCTCAGCAGAGGAAACCCCCATACATCTGTTCAAAGACTGCGGAGCATTACTCCGCAAGAGACAGATGTACCTTGGGGCTCACTGCTTGAACACAGAGGAGCTGCAGGCCTTGAATCCCACCCAGATCCTGAGATTCCTAAAGGAATCAGGATTAGAGGAGGCGCTCTAAATGGGTAAGTACACCAACACTTGGAGGAGGAGGGTGGGGTACAATAGATCTATAAAGGTCGCAGTACAAGTCGTCACCACCATATCTACAATCTACCCCTCCCAGCTTGCCCCCCGGCATCCCTCCAGTCAGTTCTTCAGCATTAACCAGCTATACAAAAAACGTAAGCTCTTACAATAGTTGTCCAACTCTCCAAGGATGTTCCGTTAGTCCCAAACCCACAAGAAGCTCGGCAACCCCTCCCAGCTTGCCTCCCGGCATCCGTCCAGTCACTTCTTCAGCGTCAACCCTCAAAGAAAGTTCTGTTGGTGACAAACACTAAAGAAGCTTTGCAAGCGGTCCCAGACATGATTCTGGCTCATTCTCTCATGAACCCATTCTTCTGGGAACCGGACCTTTAAACGATCTGCGTGCTGCAGTTCCTAGTAAACGTGTTTGGTTTCATCTGAGCAACTTCGCACCTGAAACCAAGGAATCCCAACTGATAACATATATTAATTCAACATTTAATATCTTGGACTGCGATTGTAAGTGCCTCCTTTCTAGTAGTAAATTCTGTACCTTTAAGGTTGGTGTCAATGAGAAGGATAAACGTATATTCCTTAATCCAGAATATGGCCTGTTAATATTTCAATTAGGATCTTTGTTTTCAAGAAGTCAAGTGGTTACCAGAGGCTTCCCAATACTGTTCCTATTCGACCTTCGCCCTATGTTACTGATAATTCAACTGACAATTCAACTAGTAAAAGCTGTAATAATCCCCCTTTTTTATAAAGGACAATTCGTTCACCAACTTGTCCACCAAGTCGCACACCATGTTCGCACACCAAGTCGTCCAATTTCCGCCTTTACTATCAGAATGTTCGTGGTCTCAATACGAAGTTTGATATTTTATACCCGGCTATGTGTGACCTTGATTTCGATATCGTTTGCCTCACCGAAACTTGGCTTCACCCAAATGTTCTGAACAGTGAATTTATGCCACCTCAATACACAATTTTCAGATCAGATCGTGACTTCATGAACTCTGGACTCTCCAAAGATGGTGGAGTTCTTATAGCCTCAAACAATACTTTTTTTGAATGTAATCCTGTTGACATCTCAGTTGTCTCTATTGCTTGTGCTTCTATTGATGTAGTGGCCTGCTCTTGTTTGTATTGGCCTTTGTAACTCGAAAGCTTCCTTTTGATTTGCTCTTATGACTCAATTGTTATAACTTATAACAAATTTCGTAGGAAATCATCTGCGCTCGATAATTTCATCTCTCTGTGTGGTCTCAGACAGTGGAATACCATTAGCAATGCTAACAGTAGGTTGCTTGACCTTGTACTGAGTGACCTATCAATTACTGTACTTAAGGAAATCTGTCCAATCGTCCCCGAAGATGCTTATCACCCCGCCCTCTCGGCATCGATTTCAATTTATGCGAAACAAGAGATGCCTAACTTTAAGAAAAATCATATAATTCATCCTAAATCTAAATCATACAATTTCCGGCGTGCCGATCTTCCCTTGCTGTATCAGGCTCTTAGCAACTCTGACTTCTCCTTCGTGGAAGAACCTAACTTATCTTCCAGTGATCTCTTAGAATCATTTTACTCCTTCCTCTATTCCATTCTTGATAAATTTGTCCCACCTTGCTCCTCTTATCGTTCCACCTTTCCTCCTTGGTTTTCACCTACAATTATTAATGGTTTTCGCAAGAAACGTACACTCCATCGTGGCTTTAAGGTTTCAAAATCTTTACAGGACTAATCAAACTCGTCAGATCGCAGGTGAAGTTGCAGATAAGATCAGCTTTCTCTTATTTTATCAAGGAATCATCCAATAACATCTCTGTTGATCCGAAACGCTTCTGGTCTTTTGTTCGTTCTAAAAAGCGACTTAGCCGTATTCCGGGCCTAATGTCTTGAGAAGATTCCACTTTCAACTCCCCTCAAACTATTGTTGAGGGCTTTGCTAATTACTTTAAAGGTGTGTATAAACCCTCGTCTCCTAGTACTAGCGTTTCGGATATATCCCGCTTGAATCTCCCTCTTATTGAACTCACTAACGTTTCTGAAGATGAAGTATTATCAACCCTCAAGCAGTTGAAGTGTAACTTGACCAGCGGTGCTGACTTAATACCTGCCTTCCTAATTCATGGCTGTGCACATATCTTGGCGCCACTACTTACCAAAATTTTCAACCTGATTCTGCACGAAGACACCTTTCCAGCTATTTGGGAAAAAAAAAATCCACAAAGATCTGTCCTATACATAAAGCTGGCTCCTTATCTGAAATCGGTAACTATCGTTCCATATCAATTCTTTCCAATTTTTCCAAAGTTTTTGAATCCATCATTTATAAATCAATCATCCATAGTATCAAAAATCTTCTCTCCTTACAGCAACATGGCTTCATGAAGGGTCGATCAACTCTCACCAACTTAGTTGTCTTTACCCAATATACAATACCAGTTATTGCTAATAGGGGTCAGGTTGATTGCATTTACACTGATTTTTCTAAAGCATTTGGCTACATAGATCACGCAGTCATTATTAAGAAGCTTCACTCTTTTGGGTTTGCAACCAACCTACTTGATTTATTCTCCTCTTACCTTGCAAATCGGTCGCAGTTTGTTTTTCATTGCGGATATGCCTCGACAGAATTCGTTGCCACTTCCGGTGTTCCGCAGGGGTCCAACTTAGACCTTTGCTATTTAATATATTTATTAATGAATTGAGTTCGTCTCTATCAGCACATCATTTACTTTATGCTGACGACCTTAAGATTTTGATTTCTAATAAGCATCCTGATGACTGTTTGGTTTTACAAGCGAACCTGAAAATTCTTGAAAATTGGTGCGATGGCAATCAATTAAGTCTTAATCTTAGCAAATGCAAAATTGTCACTTTTACCCGGCTTCTGCACCCCTTTAAATTCAGGTATACCTTATTTAATGTCCAGCTTGATCGCTTTGAAACAGTCAAAGACCTCGGTGTTAGTTTTGACTTTTTGTCATCTTTCTTTTGTGCAACATATTTTCTTATCTGTGTCCAAGGCCGCGAAAGCACTAGGAATCATAATTCGAAATTCTCGGGGTTTTAACAATAATTTGGCGCTAAGGGTGCTCTACCACACTTATGTAAGATCAATCTTAGAATATGAATCAATTATTTGGGATCCTTACTTCAAAAAGTATACCGCCGCTTTGGAAGTTATTCAGAGGAAATTTTTAAAATTGCTATGGTTTAAGACATTCGGAGTTCCTCCTCCGGTTCATATTGATCATTCATCGCTGCTCGGTGAGTTTGGGTTTCTACAACTGAAGTCTCGACGTTCTCTGGAGGGTCTTGTTTTTTTATATAAGGCCATTCATGGCGTGATTGACTCTCCTGAAATTATAAACAATCATAATTTCCTAGTGCCTAGAGTTGCGAGTAGACAAACGGTTTCTTTTTATAACCCGCCATATAGCGGTTCAATATCCTTGATTCCGCCACTGTTTAAGATTTGCTCTTTGTACAATTCAATTAGTCTAGAGTGCGACATTTTTGGGACCTTCGCGGAATTTAAAACTAAAGCCCTCAAAAACCTAGCAGACTAGTCTTTTATTTTAATCCTCTTACTCAGGATACATTTGTATATTATCCTATTTTGTTTTGAATTTGTATGCTCTGTTAAATGTTTATATTAATTGTTTACTTACTTATTTGTATTTGTATTTTTTTTTTGTTGATTCTTTGTTCTATGTGCCCAACCTGTGTTACCTTGTTTGTATTAAATTTTTTTTTAATGTATTATTTATTGTTTAGTTGTAACTAATCTTATATTTGCTCGGTCATTGGTCATATAAACTGTTGAGCAATAAATCGTTAAATTAAATTAAAATTAAAACATTAGCAAACATCATCGTAATACCTTTGACTAAAATCATTAACAAATGTATTCGTGAATCATATGTCCCGTCAGCATTAAAACTGTCCAAGGTTGTTCCTATTTTCAAAAAACGCAAGAGCGCTGAACTAAACAACTATAGACCAATCTCTAGTACCAACTCTTGCAAAAATATTTGAAAAACTATTAAAAAATCAAATCAACGACCATTTTGAAAACTACAATCTCTCTTCACCGCGTCTATTTGGTTTTCTGGAGGAATTTGTGGAGCTAAAGAACAATAAATCAGATAATCGACAGATGTTATATGGGGTGCCTCAGGGATCTGTATTAGGTCCCACCCTGTTTCTTATTTATATAAATGACTATTTGCGGATGATACTGCAATTTCAGGCGCTAATACAACTATAGTTTCTCTCCGCTCTGACATACTGGATACCACCAACAAAGTTAAACAATGGTTCAATGGCAATAAACTAATTATTAATGAATCCAAAACACAAACATGTGTATTCTCACTCAGGAGGATAGATGAAACAATACAATTGCTTGGAATACATTAAGACTCGAACATGACCTAGGCAACACATATAGATTGCCTCTCAACCAAAACCGACAAAAAAAATATGTATCCTGCGGCAATTAAAATATACAACATCCATTCAAACTGCACTAACGGCCTATCATGCATTGATTCATAGTGCCCTCTCATATGCAATTTTAGTATGGGGTCACTCACCCCATGTGGACAAAAGTTTTTAAACTACAACGTAAACGCATAAGAATTATGGCGGAATTTCCATTCAATGATGATTGCCGAGAATTATTCAGAAAGTATAAAATATTGACAGTACCCTGTGTCTTCATCTTGCATTGCTTATTGTATATGCACGTGCACATCGACGAGTATGACCAATTTGATCTAAACTACTGCACACGATACAAACAGCTAGTTAAGCCTAATTTCCTAAGATTAAATAGATCTAGAAGCAGTACAGGTTATCACTGTGTCAAGCTATATAATTCGCTACTGAGAAATGTAAAAAGTACAGCCTTTAAGTCCTTAAAAAAAATACATCCAAAATTTTCTCACACAAAATGCATTTTACTCCATGGAGGAATTTTATTTTGCCTTTCATAGATATTATTGACTTATGTAAATTTGTATAATTTGAACAGGAAATAAATAGTATTATTATTATTTCAACATTAGCAGCGATGGTAGCAGTGGTGGAGACGTAAATATTCAAGAAAGTAATAACAAACAGTCCTGATAACGAATGAAGGAATGTGACAAATGAGGATGTCATTCCAGAAAAAATACCATTTTGATCTAGACCACGGAACCCTGGTTCTCAACTAAATCCAAATTACACATACCCATTAGAGTATTTCAATTCGTTCTTTGCCGATGAGTTGATCCAAACGATAGTTGCCGAGACTAATACGTACGCAAATAATAAAATTCAAGGGAAACGGTTCTCATGGCATTTATGGACTGATATCACAACTAAGGGGTTGCGAGCATTTCTCGGCATAATATTGCTTATGGGGACAATATCACTTTCGAACCTAAAGGAGGATTGGTCAACGGACAACAAATACAGGATGCCATACTTTGCCGAAATATTTAGGAGAGACCGATTATACAATGTGCTCTAAAGTACTGGAGGGCAGAAGGAATGCCTTCGGGTCTTCTGTCCGATGAAGGGAAAACCCCTATCTGCAACCTCCACGTGGTAGAGTATGGTAACATCATGATGATGGTAAATGCAGAGGGGGACCGAACCGTTGCCGGGATAAGCAGCAAACTTATTCTTAGGAAAAAGCTGGGCTCTCTTTGGTCCAGGGGGTTAGAAATAACCCCCGAAGGCGGATGAACCGAACAATACGGTCAACGGCATAGGATGTAGAAGGCAACGGGAAACCACTACATTAAAGATCGTCACAGATATCCCTAGTACAATCAATGGCCATGTTCAAAACAAAATATTGTACCGGAGCATCAAGTCTCCCAATCGGATCTCCGGGGGGGGCTGTTTTGAATATTGCTACAAACAAAAAAACTCTATTGCGCATCCCAAAGACCTCAACCAAAGATAAAAACTATAGAATAGGAACATGGAACCTGCGAAGTATGTTCCAGGCAGGAAAAACGGAAAACGTCATAAAAGAACTAGAACGAATGAAGATCGACATACTCGGATGCAGTGAAACGAGGTGGCCGGGTACTGGAAGATCTGACGTAGATAACTATCACATCTACTACTCAGGCGACGATAAAACACAGAATAAGAACGGCGTTGCAATTATAGTCACGGAGGAGGTACATAAAGCAGTTCTAGGATTTGTACCAATATCAAACAAAGTGGCAATAATGAAACTAAATTCCAGCCCTTGCATAATTAATATAATACAGGTTTATGCACCCACAAGCGAAGGAAGCGACGAGGACATCGAACAACTCTACGAAGATATAAGAACAGCACGAAAACAGACCAAAAGGACGGAAATCACAATACTAATGGGTGACTTCAATGCGAAAGTGGGTAAAGGAGAACAAGAAGATATAGTAGGAAGATATGGTTTGGGAACTAAAAACGAGAGAGGAGACCTGCTGATCCAGTTTTGCAAAGAAATTGAGCACTCAATAATGAACACCTTCTTTAAGTTACCTCCAAGAAGGTTATATACGTGGAAATCGCCGGCCGACCGCGAACAGTGTGTAATTAGAAACCAAATAGACTTTATTACAATAAATAAAAGGTTTAGAAACTCCATCACATCCACTAAAACTTACCCTGGAGCAGACGTATATACCGACCATAACCTACTGCTGTCAACACTTAAAGTACGCTTTAAGAGAACAGAGAAGAAGCCCCAATTGAAGAGACATGACATACAGAGACTGAAAGACCCCAACGTGATGCAACAAGTTAAAGACCAGATTAAAGAAGGTATGAACAAGATTAGAAGCCTTGCCAGCCGCAACATAGAACAACAAGTCGAAGCCATCACCAATGTAATGAAAACTGTTGCAGATAAAAACCTTTACACAAATCATAGAAAAAAGAAAAGCAAGTGGATTACAGATGAGATCTTAGGTTTGATGGAAGAACGAAGAAAAACAAAGAGCAAAGACTTAAAGTCATATAAGCAAATCCACAACAACATTAAAAAAAAGATCAAAGAAGCCAAAGAAAACTAGTGGAAAGAACAATGCTCTGAAATAGAAGAACTAGACAGAAAACATGATGTTTTAAATACACATAAAAAAATAAAGGATGCAGCTGGAATAAACAAACCACGACAGAATAACATAATTACCGACAAAAACGGGACTACACTACTGAACGTGAATGACAAAGTAGCAAGATGGCAACAATACATACAGACTCTTTATGCTGACGATAGCCGAACAGTTTCTAACACAAATAGCCCAGCACAAACAGGACCTTCTATAACTCATCAAGAAGTTCTTAAGGCAATTGGAAGACTCAAAAACAACAAGTCCCCGGGCCCAGATGAAGTTCTTGGCGATATGTTAAAGCTCATTGAGGAAGAATACCTAGACCTAATCACGGACTTATTTAACAACATATATGAATCGGGAGATATACCCGAGAAATGACTAGTCTCTACGTTTATACCGATTCCTAAAAAAACCACAGCTAAACAATGCAAAGATCATAGAACTATCTGTCTCACAAGTCACTTCATGAAGGTCTTTCTTAAGATTATTTACGAACGAATATATCAAAAACTAGAAGAAGACATTAGCGAGACACAATTTTGGTTTAGGAGTGGATTGGGGACTAGAAATGCCCTTTTTGGTCTGAGTGTTCTGATTCAGAGAGCAAGAGACGTGAATTGCGATGTTTTCACGTGTTTTATCGACTTCGAAAAGGCATTCGATAGGGTTAACCATGATTTGCTAACAGAAACCATAAAGCAATCAGGAATAAATGACAGAGATGCACGAATAATCAACAATCTGTACAGACAACAAACAGCATGTGTTCGTGTGGAAAATATAATGTCAAAGGAATTTCCAGTAGAACAAGGTGTCAGACAGGGCTGCGTACTATCCACGCTACTGTTTAACCGATACGCAGAAAACCTTTTTAAGAATGCACTCGAAGAAGAACAGATTGGGATAAAGATAAACGGGGAAATAATTAATAACTTAAGGTATGCAGACGACTCTGTACTAATTGCCGACAGTGCCGAAGGACTACAGAGACTGATTGATAAAGTAGTAGAGGCATGCGAACCACTTAATATGCGATTGAATGTGGCAAAGACAAAAATTCTAATCGTCAGCAAAAATGCGTCTAATGCCCAATTCCTGGTAAATGGGGCCCAACTACAGAGAGTACCATCAATATCGTACTTGGGTGTAAACCTCAATGACCAATGGGCTCATAGTCGTGAAGTAAAGATCAACATAGAGAAGGCACGTTCTACATTTAACCAAATGAAGAATGTTTTGTGTAACATGCGCTTGAACATCCATCTTCGAACACGCATACTTAGATGCTACGTCTTCTCTAAGCTTTTGTATGGAGTGGAGGCATGGACACTCTCCGAGGCAACTAGTAAGCGACTGGAGGCCTTCGAAGCATGGTGCTATCGTCGAATGCTTAGCGTTTCCTGGA
Organism: Phosphuga atrata; assembly: GCA_944588485.1. Taxonomy (NCBI): domain Eukaryota; kingdom Metazoa; phylum Arthropoda; class Insecta; order Coleoptera; family Silphidae; genus Phosphuga; species Phosphuga atrata. The sequence continues at coordinate 46,678,123 of OX155904.1, forward strand.
CCCACCATGTTAGCAACGAAACCATACTCCTACGCATGCAGAAGGACAGAGAACTGCTCACAACAGTCAAACACAGAAAACTGTCATACTTTGGCCATATCATGAGAAACAGCAACAGATATAGGCTACTTCAACTCATCATGCAGGGAAAAATCGAGGGGAAGAGGTCACAGGGAAGACGACGGATCTCCTGGTTGAAGAATCTGCGACAATGGACCGGAAGAACATCGGTTGACTTGTTCAGATCGGCTGTGGATCGAATCCGATGGGCCATATTGATCGCCAACGTCCACTGAGGATATGGCACAATAAGAAGAAGAAGAAGAAGATTATACAAATATATTGGATTAATAGTTAGGAGTAGTTTTTATAACGTTCAAGGTATTTATTTATTTTCTTTATTGCGCACTCTAATACCTCTCGTCCACAACGACGCACGCTCGTCAAGCGGCTCCGTCCGCAAAGGGTTAATATCTATTTTCTGCATATTTAACAAAACTAAGATGTTTATACCATACCATCACCTATGATAAGACACACTATGATAAGACACACACAACTGATTAGAAACATATACAAGGACAACAGAATAAAAATAAGAAGCCCAGAGGGTTTATTATTCAACATTATTATGGACGAGATAATAAAGAACATCAAACCGATGCACAGAAGAGTATTTTGATAAAGAAGAGTATTTCAATTTTTGAAGAGTAAGAGTATTTTGATAAAGTTAGATAATCAATCTGACAATTGACCGCCATAAAACTGCTACTCGCACTTGCTTATTGTTGTAAAGTTATTCGGAGCTCAGTTATTGTTGCAATCGCACAGTTTTGTTAGCAACGCTTTTGTTAGTGGTATTTAGTTCCCTTGCTATAGTGTTTTCGTGTGGTTGACTACAGAAAAAATATGTATTGAATATGGAAGTGGAAGGTATGTACCATATTTAAAAATACTATTTTATTGCTTTCTGTTTTTAGTATACGTATACGAGCTATGTTTAATATGTCATACTTTTGTATTTATTTTTAATTAGAATTTTACTACAGCTAATGGGGAACGAGCTGTCGCGTTGTAAAATCATTTCCGCACGAAATTTGTATAATTGTTTTGGCCGAGAATTATTAGTTAAGAAACAAATAAACCCTCCGCCAAAACTTCCGGTTCCCAACCGGTTTTTAGAGTAATATTGGCACAATGCGGGAAAGTACGGTTACAATGACGGAACAGTTTTTACATTCATCAAATATTATTAATTGTAATAATAAAGAATTGATGATTAAGTTAATTGTAACTAACAATTAAAATTTTAATTGCAATTAAATTAATTGTAAACCACAATTAATGGATTTAATTGCAATTGATTTCAATTGCTTCTCACAATTAAGCACTTAATTGAATTAAATTAATTGCAATTAATTTAGTTGCAATTAAAATTGTAATTGTTTGATTCTACAATTAATTAAAAATTAATTGAATTATGCCCAACACTGGAAGAAAATGGAAGAAAAGTTTTTTTTAATGGAAGAAAAACTTGTGGGAATAACTAAATGTCCAGCTGATAAAAAACTGCTTTAAATCGGGCCTTAAGGTGTTTCAAGAGTGATTTTAAGAAGAAATGGACAGCCAGTAGTTATTAGAATTAACGTTTCTTGAAGAACAATGAAAAATGGCTCATATCTTCAATCGAATTGCCTTATTGCTCTGCAGAACCTACACAAAAACCAGGACGACCAACTAAATTCGAAGAGTTAAGTGACCGCAGCAAACGTCGAGGTACGTTGAGGAACTGACCTATGCAGCTATCGTGAGTCAGCGGACTTCAGGAAATAGTAACGCGTCAAAATTAATAAAAGAAATAACTTCCACCCCAACCAGAACTACAAAATTTCGCAAAGTTATTTCTTCTGCTCACAAGCAAATAGTTGTTAGGAAACATACACCGGAAGAGGCTCTGGCAATCTTTGTAGAAGGCGACTTCAGTCGAAGACAGTGGGAAGTAATTCACGGAGCTAACAAGAGCATCTAGCCTTGTTATTCTCTTATAAAAAAAGGCCAAAAACCAATGTTACCCCAATGAGCAATCGATTCGAGTGACTGAAACCTGCTCTGAGGTTGAACTACAAGCTCTACTTGATCACACTGCATTGCGTCTATATAAATACGCAGCAGAGGTTATAGAAACTTGTTCAAAGGAAGAGAAGCAAAACATGGTTTTAATTTCAAAATGGGGCTGTGATGAAGCACAGCAGTCGCAAAAAAAACAAAAATTTGAAAATAATACTGACAGTGACGCAAATATTTTTCAAAGCCCATTTGTGCCCTTAAGATTAGTCATAATGATTGATGGAGAAAAAAAAAATCATATGGCAAAACCCAGTCCCGTCCTCTGTCAGTTTCTGCAGACCCATACGCTTTATTAATGAATTAAAAGATGTAACTAAAAATGAAATAGCGTACATCAAAAATCAAGCTGCAAATTTAAAAGAAACACAATTGTCTACACCTAATGGATTAGGTAAAATAACGCATAAAATGATATTAACAATGATTGACGGAAAAGTATGTAATGCTGCAAATGATACTGCAGCCACTATGAGATGTAATATTTGCGTACAGACTTCCAAAGATTTTAATAAATTAATTGTAGCAGAGGAAGTCAGCACTTAAGTTTGGACTCTCTATTCTTCATGCTAGAATTCGTTTCTTCGAGTCGCTATTACATTTGGCTTATAAATTATCCCTGAACAAGTGGCAAGCGCGAACAGCCGAAGAAAAAAAGTTAAAGAAACAAAAGAAAAAATTCAAATGAACTTTAAAGAAGAAATGGGTCTGCTCGTAGACATTCCCAAGGCAGGATTTGGGAACACCAATGACGGCAATACGTCCAGAAGATTTTTGCTGACCCGGAATGTTCTTCTCGAATCACAGGCATAAATGTTGCTTTAATAAAACGATTCAAAGTAATATCAGATGGGATTTCGAGTGGCAACAGCATTGATATTAATAAATTTGGAGCTTTCGCACATGAAACTGCAAAAATGTATACAAATTTGTATGGTTGGTATCCTATGTCGCCAACTTTACATAAAATTTTGATGCATGGTGCCAAAATAATATCTAATGCAATCCTGCCTATCGTCCAATTATCGGAAGAGGCAGCTGAAGCCCGCAACAAGCACATACGGTATTACCGACTTAATTTTGCCAGAAAATTTTCACGAGTCGATTGTAACAGGGATATATTAAACAGGCTGTTACTAACTTCAGATCCGTATTTAAGTTGTAGTAGACCAAAGCAGCACACAAAAAGTAAGCCGTTTTCAATGGAGACAATCAATTTAATGGTCGCGAGCACACCACATTTACCTCCAAATGAAAACGATAGCGAAGTATAGAAAACGAAGAACATGAAGACGAACAGTTAGAGTCGGACTAATGACATTTTTTTAATGACTAATGACAGTTTTTATCGCAAATATGAGAAGTTTTTTTTAAATAAATATCTAATATCAATAAACTTTGGCTTTCATTTGATGACATTGCAAAAATGCGAAAAATAATTTTGACCGGTTTTATTATACGAATCCTCTCCTCTGTGCGATGCGAGGATACAGAATCAGACAAAACAATTTAAATATTATAAGTTATGCAGATGATGCTGTATTGGTTGCGGAAGATGAAGATGGATTACAAAGATTACTCTATAAGTTCAGCCAAACATGTAAGAAATACAATATGGAAATCTCTATCGAAAAATCCAAATCGATGACAGCAGCGAAAGAACCGCTAAGGAGTAAACTGATGGTAGAGAACAAACCAATAGAACAAATAATGGAGATAAAGTATTTAGGAGTGAAAATGACAAGCCATAGAAACTTAGACAAAGAAGTAAAGGAGCAAACAAGGAAAGCAGAAAGAATAGGAGGCTGCCTAAACAATACGATATGGAAAAATAAACATTTAAGTTTGGAAACGAAGACACGAATATACAAAGGGGCGGTAAGACCTATCATGACATACGCCAAGGAAACTATGGAAGAAACTGCTAAAACTAAACAACGGATGCAAGTGGCAGAGATGGCAATACTAAGAAAAATAATAGAAAAGACAAGAAAAGAAGATTACACACAAAAGAAAAATAATAGAAAAGACAGAATACCTAACGACAACATACGAGAAACATGTAAAATGCAACCAATAACGGAATGGGTAAACGCCAGACGACAGGAATGGGATAGCCACGTGTCAAGAATGGAAAATGAAAGATTAGTAAGGATAGCACGAAACAGCCAAACCCAAGGGAGGAGAAGTGTTGGACGCCCCAGCAAGAGATGGAAAGACAGCTTCTGAATGTTATCGAACTAAAACAGGCAAAATTGACTAACACGAAGAAGAAGATGAAGAAGATGTTTATATGCATGTATATTATCTAGACCAGAGATATGTTATGATAATATTAATTGATTTGTTCATTTGGCCATTAAAATTATAAAAGTTACAATCCTCAACACCAGAGATATGACTCATTATGTTATCTATTACTAGATTAGATTACTATAATAGATTACTAGATTAGATTACTAGATTTAGATATACTTGCATCTATCTATGCAAACTTATATCGTTAATAAACTGTACTAACAGCGCGCAGCGGTCAAACAAGTTATTAATTCCATTTTTAAAGATTTGGTAATCTATTGAGAAACATTGTCATTGTGAGAATTTACAGTAATTTGCAGGTTATTGTTATAAATGATAAACAACTTACGAAATCGTTCGTTCGCTGTACAACACTCGTCCGTTTCAGTTCAAATAAACAAACTGGACGGACAAAAGTTACAATGATATTTTGAAAATATTTACAGGAAATTCCATAATTTATTCGCGGATTTATAAAAGTTATTATTTTAAACAATTCATATAACTTCTTATAATAGTATTCACAACAGTTGCAAATTATACAAGCAAAACATATTAAGGAATTTATATTGTCGTGTCTTATCTTGAGTAGTCTTTTCTAGTTTTATTTAGACTAAACTTCTGTCTGATCTTATTACGTCTTGTCTAGTATGATATTATCTGGACCTCTATGGTCCTATCTGGTGCAGTCTAGGCCATTCTGGTCCTCTCTGCTCCTGTTTGCTTCTGTTTGGTCCTGTCTGGTTCTATCTTATCTGGTCCTTTCTAGTTCTATCTGGTCCTAGCTGGTTCTGTTTGTTCTTGTCCAGCCTTGTCTAATACATTCTGGTCTTAACTGCTATTGTGTGGTCTTGTCTAGCCCTGTCTAGTCTTGTCTTGATTTGTCTGGTCTTGTCAGGTCCTGTCTGTCCTGGTCTTGTCTGGTCTTGTTTGGACTTTACTTTATATTTGTCTATATATATATATATATATATATATATATATATATATATATATATATATATATATATATATTATATTACTATATATTTGTCTGGTCTTGTTTGTCTAGCCTTGCTGATATATTCAGTTCTTGTATAGACTTGGCTGATTGTGTGGTCTTGTCTAGTCCCCGCTGCTCTTGTCTATTCTTGTCCGATCTTGTCTGGTCTTGTATAGGCTTACTTTGTCTTTTCTGATATTTTCTGTTCATGTCCGGTTATATGTCGTCTTGTCTGGTCTTCTCTGCTCTTGTCTGGTCTTGTCAGGTCTTGTCTGTTCTTGTGTGGTCTTATCTTGTATTGTCTCGTCTGGTCTGGTATTATCTGGTCTTGTCTGGTCTTGTCTGCCATTTCTGGCTTTGTCTGGTCTTGTTTGGCCTTGTCTGGTCTTGTATGGTCTTGACTGGCCTCATCTGGTCTTGTCTGGCCTTGAATGGTCTAGTCTGGTCTTGTCTGGTCCTGTCTGGCTCTGTCTGGCCTTGTCTGGTCTTGTCTGGTCTTGTCTGGTCTTATCTGGCCTTATCCCGTCTATTCTCGTCTAGTCTCGTCTGCTCTGGTCTTATCTGGTCTTGTCTGGTCTTGCCTGGTCTTCTGTGAACTGGTCTGATCTTGCCTGGTCTTCTCTGAACTGGTCTGATCTTATCTGGTCATGGTTGGTCCTGTCTGGTGTACTCTGAACTGGTTTGATCTTACCTGCTGATGGTTGGTCTTGTCTGGTCCTGTCTGGTCTTTTATGATCTTGTCTTGCCTTGCCTGGTCTTGTCTGGTCTTGTCTGGTCTTGTCTGGTCGTGTCTGGTCTTGTCTGGTCTTGTCTGGTCTTGTCTGGTCTTGTCTGGTCTTGTCTGGTCTTGTCTGGTCTTGTCTGGTCTTGTCTGGTCTTGTCTGGTCTTGTCTGGTCTTGTCTGATCTTGTCTGGTCTTGTCTGGTCTTGTCTGGTCTTATCTCATCATGGTTGGTCTTGTCTGGACTTGTCTGGTTTGATCTGGTCTTGTCCGGTCTTGTCTGGCCTTGTCTGATCTTATCTGTCACATATTTAAAAATAGACCTATTCTAAGGTCTTGTTTGGTCTTGTCTAGTATCGTTTGGTTTTGTCTTTTATCCTTGCCTCGGCTCGTTTGTTCTCATCTGGTCTTGTCTGCTATAGTCTAGTATAGTCTGGTTTTGTTTTTTCTTATTTGCTGTCGTCTGGTCTTGCCAGTCTGCCTTCAATCGTATAGTCTTGTCCTGTGTCGCCTTGTCTGGTCTGGTCTTAACTGATCTTTTTTAGTCAAATCTAGTCTCGTCAATGCAGAACCAGATTGTGCTAGTCTTGTTTGGACCAGTTTTAACATTTTTTGCAAACATTTAATACAAATTAACATCTAAAAATTTCAAGGATTCCTATGTGATGTAACGATGAAACAAGGAGAAATTTTGCACAGCGATTATCTTATCCGCTTTACGCTTTCAGATAAGATTGCTTTGTTTTCTCGAGCAAATTCTTATTTATTTTATTTTTTTAGAAACAAGACTAGTACATATGGAACGATTTTTTTTGAATGGAATAGTTATTGTGAATGGAAGAGTTGAAAAGAATGGAATAGTTGCTAAAGGTGGAATAATTGATGAGAGTTAAATTGTATAATGAATTTCACACGTGTGTCGCTTGAACGTGAAGTTGTATATGAAAGAGTAAGGTTTTTAAGTAAGGAGCTGCGCGATTCTTGTAGAAAACGCATCAGCTTAGGTTGTACGAGTTGCAAGATGTACAACTCCTACTGCACAAAATTTTAACTAATATTTCATTCGTCTTAAATGATTTTAATGCTGTCAGGTTTGTAAAATAATATAATCAAACACTTTTGAGATGTACTTAATCATATAGTGTTGCCAATTGTCTGAAATCAAAGTGACCTTAATTTAAGGAATGATATTAGAAATGAAAAGCTCCCAACCCAACGCTCATAAAAAAGTTACTATATCTAACAATGTGATATTAGTTACTAAGGTATACAACATGGACGATAAAAAATCAGCTGTGGAGTAAAAGTTACTGAAAATCTCTATAAAACTTTCATAACCTTTAAATTAGTTAAGTGACATTGATTTTGTCAACTTTGATGTTCAACATAACCAACATATTGTTTTAATCAAGTTGGTATCTTGTGTTGATGAGTTACCAACACACTCAAACATAATCTCACAAACTATTTGTGGATGGTGGTTCGTTATTGAGGCCCTAGCCCGTTGGAAACTACCGGAGACGTTGCTGAGGCTTACTGCCGATTACCTGCGCGACAGAACCATCAGTTACCGCGAGGGGGAGAACTGGCGTGAGCAGGGGTTGTCTGCCGGGGTTCCGCAGGGATCGGTTCTAGGACCATTCTTGTGGAATGTCGCCTATGACGGCCTTCTGCGGACGCTGAGACGGTTACTGCCCACAGGGGTGGGTATTGTGGCATATGCAGACGACCTGGCACTCGTCTTTACAGACAGGTGCTGGGATATGCTGCGTCTCAGGGTCACGCGCGCGGGGGAACTCGTTCGGGAGTGGATGGAGACGGCGGGCCTTCAGCTCGCCGCCTCTAAAACACAGGCGGCCCTGCTCTCCACTAGAAGGTCAGGCAGAGGCATTCTGGAGATTGAAATTTTGGGAGAGAAGATACCGGTCGAACGGTCGATTCGGTACCTCGGTGTGATCCTCCAGGCGGGTCAGTGGGGATTACACGTGTGCCATGCCGCCGGCAACGCGGCACGCGCATCACAACAGGTGGCGCGTCTCATGCCGAGGGCCTCCGGGCCTGGTGAGGGTAGGAGGAGGCTTATCGCCAGTGTGGCCACTAGTAGACTCCTATATGCGGCACCGGTGTGGGCAACGGCGGTGAGGGGTAACGCTTATAACAGGGAGCGTTTGCGACGGGCACTGCGCCCGGTGGCCATCAGGGTCGCCCGGGCTTACCGCACTGTTAGCAGTGACGCCGTGGAGGTCATATCGCGGATTCCTCCCGCGGACCTCCTTGTTATGGAGCGCGCGTCGGTGAGGGACGCAAGAACTTCTGGTGGGAACCGCGGGGAGGCAAGGAGAGCTGCTCGGGAGCAACTACTTGCCTGCTGGCAGTCACGTGGCGGAAACGGCGCGTGGACTCGTCGTCTCATCCCTGATTTAATTCGGTGGATGGGGCGAGGGCTGGATGAGGCGGGTTCGTACTTTCTCACCCAGCTTCTTACCGGACACGGGTCCTTCCGAGCGTATCTCCATAGGATTGGGAAAGCCCCAGACGACAGGTGCATATCCTGTGGAGAGGGCGTGCCCGACGACGCGGAGCACACTCTCGTAGCGTGTCCGCGTTGGGAGAAGGAGCGACAGGCCCTGGCGTCGGCCCTGGAACGGGAAGTCACGGTCGAAGCCGTGGCGGGTGGCCTCGCCGGCGAGGTGGGGCGGGGCGTGTGGGCGGCCTTAAGCCGATTCGCGGCCACAGTCATGCGGGCTAAGGAGTTGCCTGTGTGGGAACAAGGGCGGTAGAGTTTTTTCCTGTTTTTTTTTTGTTTGTCTCTGTTTTTGTTTTTTTTATTACTTGTGTTGTAATTGTTGCAATTGTAAATGCTATTGTATAGCATATTTTGCTTTACTTTTTTTTACTTTCGTGTAAATACTGTTGTATTTTTATTCGAAGGGTAGGCAGAGGCAGTAATGCCATCGCTGGCGGTCCCTCTGTCCTTCCGTTTTGAGTGGAGTCACTTTGGAAAATAAAATTTAAAAAAAACTATTTGTGGAAGTTACGTTGTTGTTGTCAAGTTTGACAGATAGCATAACCAGTAAAAGTCAGCTGTTAAGACTTTTTTTCGTCAAAGATGTAAGCCTTAGTTACCAACGTCACTTCATCATATATAGTAACCTCCTTTTATGAAGGTTGGCAACTCTTGATTTTCATTGTAATTCCTCCAGTTATAGTGTTTGCTATTAGACAATTAGCAACACTTAGCAAAATTATGTTGCTAAAAGTTTCAATAAAAAAAAACAATGACAAATAAATTACTCAACTGGGGTTAATGTCAATTTTGACTTGATTTTCATGTATTTCTTTATATAAAAAATGCAGTGTCAAGATTATCGACCATGAAAATTCCAAAATGGTCAAGTTGCTTCAATAGAAATATCTATGATCTTAATAGATCTGAAAGAGTTTCTATTATATCTATTACTGTTTTCAAGTTGTTGCTATTTCAATCTATTAGTATCAGTTCCGGTTTGACTTCGAGGGATGCGTATTTGATCTAGATATATATGGCGCTTTGCGAAATGTAACCTAATAGCTTAATCTAGGTTAAACCAACATTCAGCTTTACAGCTTTATCTAATTTTTGATCTCTTGTAGTTTGATCTCTCTTACCGCTTGTAGTTTGTCTTAATTTTTCTGCCGCTTTGCGGTATGCAACCCAACCTAAGTTAGGTTAACAGACTTTGCCACTTTAGCTTATTTTAGATCGAGGTGTTCTAACCTAATCTAGGTTTAACAACACCTCTTGCTAATTTATTTTATTATGGATCGAGAGGTCACGCGGCCACAAGGTTTGATCTGGAAGAATAAAAATTGCACACTTTTTAGAAAAAAAATCTGCTTTATCGAGCAGTGTTATACGCAAGTTTGGTAGAAATGAGAAGAAGCTTTGGAGAATATCTATACATAGTTTGTTAATTAAATCCTGCGGCAAGGCTATCGGCGTCAAAGATACCAAAACGAAAATAGAAAATGTATAATCTATATAGAACTAAATGATTTTTTAATTAATACCACTTAAACTTTTCAAGCTGTAGCCATTTGATACAAAGTATGGCATGCGACTGTTACTATATAGTATCTATACTTACTCTGAATTAAAAAAATAACTACGTTTTTAGCACTAATTCCGCGTAATTAGTTGTAAAAACATAGTAAATTTTTCAATTCAAAGTATCGATATTGGAATTTACTACTCTCTGTAATAGTATGAATTTGAGGGCAGAAGTCTGAGGCCAGAATCGCGAAGATGTCAAAATATCAATATCTATAGAAAAATGTATGGTCTATATAGAACTGAAAGAATTTGTAAAAATATGTTACAGTTATTAACCTATATTTGAATTCATTGTTTTCTCTTCCGGTTTGGCTTTAAGAGGGGACGGCCGCCGCCAGATAAAATATTTTGCAAAATTGACAAAGTGATTTCATAGAACGATGCCCTGTGTACAATTGTGTACAATTTTATTGTTCTACGTGGGGTGGAACTCATAAAGGCTATGTTTTAAGGAAATCAAACCTGTCAATCACGAATTTTATCCAGAACCGAACGCGGAAATTTAAAAATACTCAAAAATAGCGAAAAAATGCATTAAACTTCAAACGATTCCAACGAAATTTTTACTGTACATGGAAACCTATAGAAAGTATACACGGACGAAAAATTCAACGTTCCGCTGCAATCGGGGACGACGCGGCAAATTATTTTAGTTTTGGAGGAATTTGGCAAATATCTCTGCAGAGTCGCGAAACAGAAAATAAGGATTCGGTGCACCGTATGTGGAATTCTGGTATCTACAAATAAGTATTCTTTGCAAATTTTATAAAGTCTTTTGGTTTTGTCACAAATGTGAAAAATGTGAAAAGTGAATTTTTTTTCCCTTCTCTGAATTTGATTTTACATTTTACATAGGTTTAAATGGAGAATGAATTCGGAGTTGAATGAAAAAAAATCCAATGACCAAACAATTAACAGCGGAGCGATGAAATTAATGCGTTTTATAGATCTGTGTTAAAATTATTTCTTGCAAACCCAAGCAAATGAGGTATATGATTTTTCGAAGATGAAGTAGAAAAGTAGACGAAATTTTTCGCTCGGACGCTCGAGGCTATCAGCCGCAAAAAGCACATTTCAATAGGCCTTAATGAACACTAATGAGATGGCTGTTCCTTCAGCCGTGAAGTGGTAGAACTGATCGTTTATCAACAATAACTCTTTTGTTATACACGCTAGGAAGTCGCGCAATACACCTTTAGATTCCAAATTAAATGTGTAATTTTGAACTATTCTTGTAGAAAACTCGTAATTCTCACCATTTGGAAAATGGATTTTAAATTACCAGATGACCCAAAAATTTACATCGTTCCCCATCTAAAATTAGCCGAATTTCTAGAATCTCCAATCAGATATTTGTAAAACAAAAGTTTTCTTTTATAAAATCAGTAAAAACTCTAATCAAATATGGCCGAGCTTACTTTTACTCAAGTAAAAGTGTGAATTTGCAAGAATATTCAATTGTTACTAATATAGAATTTTCCAACTTAACAAATCTGAGAAATAAAATTTTCCCAGACACCATTCACCACGGAAAATGGAAGGAAACTTTGGGGGCGGAGTTGCTTATGCAACCGTTGCTAGCCATCCCGAATAATGGCAAATGAATTGCATTAAAAAAAATCCTTGGAAAACGGTTTGCAATGGAATGATAAAATTTGCTCCACTGGTAGAAGAAAGTTTACTCGATCGATTCATGTTAGAAGAATTTCTTAGAAATGTAGGGAAATGAAAAACACAAATGTTTGAAAATCAAGTGAACAGTTTCGGAGATTTCAAACGTCGGCCACGTCCGGACCGTCAGCCGCAAAAAAATTCATGCAACATATTTTAATAGAACTTGATGAGTTGTATTGTATATGTTACAGTCAAAGCGTTAACTCAGTCGGTGTATACGGTCACTGGAAAAAGCATACATTAACTGAATCATTCAGACAAAGTGTACATAAATTAATCTATGAATAGTTTCACTAGATAATGTATACACTCTATATTTAAAATTAGATAAAGTAGTATTAGGACTATTTTACTTATTGTAAGATGTTTATTTTTCTCTTTTAATCTTAGGGTTGACGACATCTTTTTTGAAAAATATTCATTATTTTTTTTTTTTCACTAAATAACCTACTCTTTAAACCGCATTTTACAACCGTATCTCCGTTCGTTCGTATGTAATAGTACCTTGTTCTGCATCATTATAATAATTTGCAATAATTTTGAAAGAAAAAAAAAATCCTTTTCAAAATAATGCATAATTTTGACATTTTAGGGTTACAAAATTTAAACCACATTCACTCTTTAACTAATGCCTCGCCGTGAAAGTATGCATTATCGCGGTATTGTATACTTTAACTAGATATGGTATGCATCTTATCTTTCAATTGATACTTTGTCAAAAAATATACGTAGAAGTATACATTGACTGGTGGATGTATGCACTAACTGAATTTTATACTTCAACTGTAACATATATATATATATATATGTTGTATTATATGAATTTGAATCGAAAATGCCGATAAATATTGAAATGGCTGTTCCTTCTGCAGTGAAATGGGAAAACTGACAGTTTTTGGCCAATAACTTTGTTGCTATACATTCGAGGAAGACGCGTGTTGTATTGTTGGAATCTAAATTCAATTTAAAAGCTCCAATTATTCTTAAAAAAACTCGTAAATATTACGGTTTATGAAATAAATTTTTAAATTCAAATGTGAAATGGCCTGAATTTTAAGAATCTGCTAAAAGAAAAGTGTAAAAACTTCGTTTTCTTGTAGAAATTTGTGAAAAATTGCGAATTTTGACGTTGCTATGTGTTGCTAATCAAGAGCCAGAGTCGCCGAAATCTGCAATTTAGAGATTTCAAGATATCTCTTTGAATTTGATTTGAATTTCAAGCTAACATTGAGCGAAAAATCAGAATTTTGATTTAAAATCTTTTTTTTAATTTTATCTCCTCTCAAGCACACGAATAATCATAAACGGTTAAACTTCAACAATGACATTTTCACATAACCTGAGCGAAAATAGTGTCAAAATGATCAGCTGTAAGTGTAAATTGGCGATTCAGTGGCAAGCAATGGTCGTAGTTTTTTTTTAACCTGGAGTGCGAATCCGTTGATGGATTTGAGAAATTCAAACGCCATACTGTTAGCCTTTTCACCGGGCATGCACTTGTCGGACTGGAAATGTGAATTTTCTTTTTCGCGTTTCCGTTTGAAGAGGTGAAAAAAATGTGACTTTGCGAATTGGGGCCTGCGGAACGTCACCGGAGGTGGAATGCGCCGAGAGAGGTGTCGTTCGAAAGTAGACAAGTGGGGCTATAATCCCTGAAAAGAGCAATACAAATCTAAAACATTTCACCGAATATTGAAGGTTTCAATTTGCTCAATTTTGAAAAATTTCTTTCAAGTTTGGTCGGGCGTCGAGATCCCCAAATGCGATCGAGCGGTGCGTCGTTCCTATCGCCTTATAGACCCTTTCGTTCTCTATTTATAAACCGCCACCGCGACGCCCTGCTATTTAATTTAACGAATCCCGGAGGATTTTCCCGTACGTCTGCAAAACATGGTTTTTCGGGCGTCCCGGCGCCATCCAGCGCGCAATCGCAAGTAAACTCCAAAACAAACTAAAATGCACTATGCCGAATCGATTGGTGCCGGTTCGGTCCCGATCCGACTGTTGGGTATCCCAGGAGAGGGATCCCCGCAAATTAGGTGAAAAAAACACCGCGTTTTTCCGATTTTTGTGTTAAAATTGACCCAGAGTGGGAACAGGATGCTGAAGGTACCAGATTCTTCCACTGCCGGTTGTGGGTAAACATCTCGCATCGATCGAACCGGTTTGGAGACACGGCGCTCTTCTATCAACAGAACGGCGTCCAGAACAGTGATGGAAAAAACGTTTTTTTTTTTTCGTTTACATTTTTCGCCGCATCGGGTGAACCGACGGCCGCGTACTTTTCCGCATGACGTCAAAAAACGTGAAATCGACGCGGCAAGAGGACGCAGTAAAAAAATCGACCCGTGGACCAAAATTGCTCCTCAAAGGTGCTAGAAACGATCTCCTGTTTTTGGCACCTGGTGGAAGCCGTGTGGGACTTGCGTGCAACAGACGGACACGGGTCGAATGGCCGTTCAGTTTTACAACAGAAAATTACAATTTCCCGTTTCGACGCACAAGAAGAACGGAGTTTTTGAAGAAAATGTGAAAATGCACCTACAGCCGCCCCCTGCGGGGGGCGGAACTTGTAGGGCTCGTCTAAAAAAACCTAATTTTTTGTTCAATTCACCGGAAAAAAATCAAGACGTAAACTGCATTTTTAAACAATTTTTCTTAATTTTCAAAAAATCTTGATTTTTGGACCCCTTTTTAGTTCAGGGAAGGTACCTTACTCGATTAGTATATTTCAAAAAAACTCATAAATCTACAAAATTCGCACAAAATTTATTGAAGAAAGAGGATTCACGGCGTTAAATTTACGTGATGACGAAAAGCAATATTTTCCTCCTCAGTCAAATTATCAACAATAACTATTTCCCAAAGCTATTGTATCAAACTAAATTATGAGTTTCTTCGTTTAGAGCTAGTTTTAACTAATAGATTCGAAGTAGGTTAGATAACCCAGTTATTAGAATTCATAATCTTGTATTATTTAATCCAAACAACATATATTTTGTATGAACGATCATCTCCACGTTGGTAATGCAAGATAACATACTTTTGAAAACTTGTATCTGAAAACTGTATTTTGTATTTAGAAATGAAGCAAACCTAACGCAAGTCTAGAAGCTAAGCGGACAAATGATTGCAATAGAACTTTCTACCGTTAGTCCTGTCTGTCTAGTCTTGTCTGTCTAGTCTTGTTGTCTGTCTAGTCTTGTTGTCTGTCTAGTCTTGTTGTCTGTCTAGTCTTGTTGTCTGTCTAGTCTTGTTGTCTGTCTAGTCTTGTTGTCTGTCTAGTCTTGTTGTCTGTCTAGTCTTGTTGTCTGTCTAGTCTTGTTGTCTGTCTAGTCTTGTTGTCTGTCTAGTCTTGTTGTCTGTCTAGTCTTGTTGTCTGTCTAGTCTTGTTGTCTGTCTAGTCTTGTTGTCTGTCTAGTCTTGTTGTCTGTCTAGTCTTGTTGTCTGTCTAGTCTTGTTGTCTGTCTAGTCTTGTTGTCTGTCTAGTCTTGTTGTCTGTCTAGTCTTGTGGTCTGTCTAGTCTTGTTGTCTGTCTAGTCTTGTTGTCTGTCTAGTCTTGTTGTCTGTCTAGTCTTGTTGTCTGTCTAGTCTTGTTGTCTGTCTAGTCTTGATGTCTGTCTAGTCTTGATGTCTGTCTAGTCTTGTTGTCTGTCTAGTCTTGTTGTCTGTCTAGTCTTGTTGTCGGTCTAGTCTTGTTGTCTGTCTAGTCTTGTTGTCTGTCTAGTCTTGTTGTCTGTCTAGTCTTGTTGTCTGTCTAGTCTTGTTGTCTGTCTAGTCTTGTTGTCTGTCTAGTCTTGTTGTCTGTCTAGTCTTGTTGTCTGTCTAGTCTTGTTGTCTGTCTAGTCTTGTTGTCTGTCTAGTCTTGTTGTCTGTCTAGTCTTTTTGTCTGTCTAGTCTTGTTGTCTGTCTAGTCTTGTTGTCTGTCTAGTCTTGTTGTCTGTCTAGTCTTGTTGTCTGTCTAGTCTTGTTGTCTGTCTAGTCTTGTTGTCTGTCTAGTCTTGTTGTCTGTCTAGTCTTGTTGTCTGTCTAGTCTTGTTGTCTGTCTAGTCTTGTTGTCTGTCTAGTCTTGTTGTCTGTCTAGTCTTGTTGTCTGTCTAGTCTTGTTGTCTGTCTAGTCTTGTTGTCTGTCTAGTCTTGTTGTCTGTCTAGTCTTGTTGTCTGTCTAGTCTTGTTGTCTGTCTAGTCTTGTTGTCTGTCTAGTCTTGTTGTCTGTCTAGTCTTGTTGTCTGTCTAGTCTTGTTGTCTGTCTAGTCTTGTTGTCTGTCTAGTCTTGTTGTCTGTCTAGTCTTGTTGTCTGTCTAGTCTTGTTGTCGGTCTAGTCTTGTTGTCGGTCTAGTCTTGTTGTCTGTCTAGTCTTGTTGTCTGTCTAGTCTTGTCTGTCTAGTCTTGTCTGTCTAGTCTTGTCTGTCTAGTCTTGTCTGTCTAGTCTTGTCTGTCTAGTCTTGTCTGTCTAGTCTTGTCTGTCTAGTCTTGTCTGTCTAGTCTTGTCTGTCTAGTCTTGTCTGTCTAGTCTTGTCTGTCTAGTCTTGTCTGTCTAGTCTTGTCTGTCTAGTCTTGTCTGTCTAGTCTTGTCTGTCTAGTCCCGTCTGTCTAGTCTTGTCTGTCTAGTCTTGTCTGTCCATTCTTGTCTGTCCATTCTTGTCTGTCCATTCTTGTCTGTCCATTCTTGTCTGTCCATTCTTGTCTGTCCATTCTTGTCTGTCCATTCTTGGCTGTATAGTCTTGGCTGTCTAGTCTTTTCTGTCTAGTCTTGTCTGTCTAGTCTTGTCTGTCTAGTCTTGTCTGTCTAGTCTTGTCTGCCTAGTCTTGTCTGCCTAGTCTTGTCTGTCTAGTCTTGCCTGTCTAGTCTTGTCTGTCTAGTCTTGTCTGTCTAGTCTTGTCTGTCTAGTCTTGTCTGTCTAGTCTTGTCTGTCTAGTCTTGTCTGTCTAGTCTTGTCTGTCTAGTCTTGTCTGTCTAGTCTTGTCTGTCTAGTCTTGTCTGTCTAGTCTTGTCTGTCTAGTCTTGTCTGTCTAGTCTTGTCTGTCTAGTCTTGTCTGTCTAGTCTTGTCTGTCTAGTCTTGTCTGTCTAGTCTTGTCTGTCTAGTCTTGTCTGTCTAGTCTTGTCTGTCTAGTCTTTTCTGTCTAGTCTTGTTTGTCTAGTCTTGTCTGTCTAGTCTTGTCTGTCTAGTCTTGTCTGTCTAGTCTTGTCTGTCTAGTCTTGTCTGTCTAGTCTTGTCTGTCTAGTCTTGTCTGTCTAGTCTTGTCTGTCTAGTCTTGTCTGTCTAGTCTTGTCTGTCTAGTCTTGTCTGTCTAGTCTTGTCTGTCTAGTCTTGTCTGTCTAGTCTTGTCTGTCTAGTCTTGTCTGTCTAGTCTTGTCTGTCTAGTCTTGTCTGTCTAGTCTTGTCTGTCTAGTCTTGTCTGTCTAGTCTTGTCTGTCTAGTCTTGTCTGTCTAGTCTTGTCTGTCTAGTCTTGTCTGTCTAGTCTTGTCTGTCTAGTCTTGTCTGTCTAGTCTTGTCTGTCTAGTCTTGTCTGTCTAGTCTTTTCTGTCTAGTCTTGTTTGTCTAGTCTTGTCTGTCTAGTCTTGTCTGTCTAGTCTTGTCTGTCTAGTCTTGTCTGTCTAGTCTTGTCTGTCTAGTCTTGTCTGTCTAGTCTTGTCTGTCTAGTCTTGTCTGTCTAGTCTTGTCTGTCTAGTCTTGTCTGTCTAGTCTTGTCTGTCTAGTCTTGTCTGTCTAGTCTTGTCTGTCTAGTCTTGTCTGTCTAGTCTTGTCTGTCTAGTCTTGTCTGTCTAGTCTTGTCTGTCTAGTCTTGTCTGTCTAGTCTTGTCTGTCTAGTCTTGTCTGTCTAGTCTTGTCTGTCTAGTCTTGTCTGTCTAGTCTTGTCTGTCTAGTCTTGTCTGTCTAGTCTTGTCTGTCTAGTCTTGTCTGTCTAGTCTTGTCTGTCTAGTCTTGTCTGTCTAGTCTTGTCTGTCTAGTCTTGTCTGTCTAGTCTTGTCTGTCTAGTCTTGTCTGTCTAGTCTTGTCTGTCTAGTCTTGTCTGTCTAGTCTTGTCTGTCTAGTCTTGTCTGTCTAGTCTTGTCTGTCTAGTCTTGTCTGTCTAGTCTTGTCTGTCTAGTCTTGTCTGTCTAGTCTTGTCTGTCTAGTCTTGTCTGTCTAGTCTTGTCTGTCTAGTCTTGTCTGTCTAGTCTTGTCTGTCTAGTCTTGTCTGTCTAGTCTTGTCTGTCTAGTCTTGTCTGTCTAGTCTTGTCTGTCTAGTCTTGTCTGTCTAGTCTTGTCTGTCTAGTCTTGTCTGTCTAGTCTTGTCTGTCTAGTCTTGTCTGTCTAGTCTTGTCTGTCTAGTCTTGTCTGTCTAGTCTTGTCTGTCTAGTCTTGTCTGTCTAGTCTTGTCTGTCTAGTCTTGTCTGTCTAGTCTTGTCTGTCTAGTCTTGTCTGTCTAGTCTTGTCTGTCTAGTCTTGTCTGTCTAGTCTTGTCTGTCTAGTCTTGTCTGTCTAGTCTTGTCTGTCTAGTCTTGTCTGTCTAGTCTTGTCTGTCTAGTCTTGTCTGTCTAGTCTTGTCTGTCTAGTCTTGTCTGTCTAGTCTTGTCTGTCTAGTCTTGTCTGTCTAGTCTTGTCTGTCTAGTCTTGTCTGTCTAGTCTTGTCTGTCTAGTCTTGTCTGTCTAGTCTTGTCTGTCTAGTCTTGTCTGTCTAGTCTTGTCTGTCTAGTCTTGTCTGTCTAGTCTTGTCTGTCTAGTCTTGTCTGTCTAGTCTTGTCTGTCTAGTCTTGTCTGTCTAGTCTTGTCTGTCTAGTCTTGTCTGTCTAGTCTTGTCTGTCTAGTCTTGTCTGTCTAGTCTTGTCTGTCTAGTCTTGTCTGTCTAGTCTTGTCTGTCTAGTCTTGTCTGTCTAGTCTTGTCTGTCTAGTCTTGTCTGTCTAGTCTTGTCTGTCTAGTCTTGTCTGTCTAGTCTTGTCTGTCTAGTCTTGTCTGTCTAGTCTTGTCTGTCTAGTCTTGTCTGTCTAGTCTTGTCTGTCTAGTCTTGTCTGTCTAGTCTTGTCTGTCTAGTCTTGTCTGTCTAGTCTTGTCTGTCTAGTCTTGTCTGTCTAGTCTTGTCTGTCTAGTCTTGTCTGTCTAGTCTTGTCTGTCTAGTCTTGTCTGTCTAGTCTTGTCTGTCTAGTCTTGTCTGTCTAGTCTTGTCTGTCTAGTCTTGTCTGTCTAGTCTTGTCTGTCTAGTCTTGTCTGTCTAGTCTTGTCTGTCTAGTCTTGTCTGTCTAGTCTTGTCTGTCTAGTCTTGTCTGTCTAGTCTTGTCTGTCTAGTCTTGTCTGTCTAGTCTTGTCTGTCTAGTCTTGTCTGTCTAGTCTTGTCTGTCTAGTCTTGTCTGTCTAGTCTTGTCTGTCTAGTCTTGTTTGTCTAATCTTGTCTGTCTAGTCTTGTCTGTCTAGTCTTGTCTGTCTAGTCTTGTCTGTCTAGTCTTGTTTGTCTAGTCTTGTCTGTCTAGTCTTGTCTGTCTAGTCTTGTCTGTCTAGTCTTCTCTGTCTAGTCTTGTCTGTCTAGTCTTGTCTGTCTAGTGTTGTCTGTCTAGTCTTGTCTGTCTAGTCTTGTCAGTCTAGTCTTGTCTGTCTAGTCTTGTCTGTCTAGTCTTGTCTGTCTAGTCTTGTCTGTCTAGTCTTGTCTGTCTAGTCTTGTCTGTCTAGTCTTGTCTGTCTAGTCTTGTCTGTCTAGTCTTGTCTGTCTAGTCTTGTCTGTCTAGTCTTGTCTGTCTAGTCTTGTCTGTCTAGTCTTGTCTGTCTAGTCTTGTCTGTCTAGTCTTGTCTGTCTAGTGTTGTCTGTCTAGTCTTGTCTGTCTAGTCTTGTCTGTCTAGTCTTGTCTGTCTAGTCTTGTCTGTCTAGTCTTGTCTGTCTAGTCTTGTCTGTCTAGTCTTGTCTGTCTAGTCTTGTCTGTCTAGTCTTGTCTGTCTCGTCTGTCTAGTCTTGTCAGTCTAGTCTTGTCTGTCTAGTCTTGTCTGTCTAGTCTTGTCTGTCTAGTCTTGTCTGTCTAGTCTTGTCTGTCTAGTGTTGTCTGTCTAGTCTTGTCTGTCTAGTCTTGTCTGTCTAGTCTTGTCTGTCTAGTCTTGTCTGTCTAGTGTTGTCTGTCTAGTCTTGTCTGTCTAGTCTTGTCTGTCTAGTCTTGTCTGTCTAGTCTTGTCTGTCTAGTCTTGTCTGTCTAGTCTTGTCTGTCTAGTCTTGTCTGTCTAGTCTTATCTGTCTAGTCTTGTCTGTCTAGTCTTGTCTGTCTAGTCTTGTCTGTCTAGTCTTGTCTGTCTAGTCTTGTCTGTCTAGTCTTGTCTGTCTAGTCTTGTCTGTCTTGTCTTGTCTGTCTTGTCTGTCTAGTCTTGTCTGTCTAGTCTTGTCTGTCTAGTCTTGTCTGTCTAGTCTTGTCTGTCTAGTCTTGTCTGTCTAGTCTTGTCTGTCTAGTCTTGTCTGTCTAGTCTTTTCTGTCTAGTCTTGTCTGTCTAGTCTTGTTTGTCTAGTCTTGTCTGTCTACTCTTGTCTGTCTAGTCTTGTCTGTCTAGTCTTGTCTGTCTAGTCTTGTCTGTCTAGTCTTGTCTCTCTAGTCTTGTCTGTCTAGTCTTGTCTGTCTAGTCTTGTCTGTCTAGTCTTGTCTGTCTTGTCTTGTCTGTCTTGTCTGTCTAGTCTTGTCAGTCTAGTCTTGTCAGTCTAGTCTTGTCTGTCTAGTCTTGTCTGTCTAGTCTTGCCTGTCTAGTCTTGTCTGCCTAGTCTTGTCTGTCTAGTCTTGTCTGTCTAGTCTTCTCTGTCTAGTCTTGTCTGTCTAGTCTTGTCTGTCTAGTCTTGTCTGTCTAGTCTTGTCTGTCTAGTCTTATCTGTCTAGTCTTATCTGTCTAGTCTTGTCTGTCTGGTCTTGGCTGTCTAGTCTTGTCTGTCTAGTCTTGTCTATCTAGTCTTGTCTGTCTAGCCTTGTCTGTCTAGTCTTGTCTGTCTAGTCTTGTCTGTCTAGTCTTGGCTGTCTAGTCTTGTCTGTCTAGTCTTGGCTGTCTAGTCTTGTCTGTCTAGCCTTGTCTGTCTAGCCTTGTCTGTCTAGTCTTGGCTGTCTAGTCTTGTCTGTCTAGTTTTGTGTGTCTAGTCTTGTCTGTCTAGTCTTGTCTGTCTAGTCTTGTCTGTCTAGTCTTGTCTGTCTAGTCTTGTCTATCTAGTCTTGTCTGTCTAGCCTTGTCTGTCTAGCCTTGTCTGTCTAGTCTTGGCTGTCTAGTCTTGTCTGTCTAGTTTTGTCTGTCTAGTCTTGTCTATCTAGTCTTGTCTGTCTAGCCTTGTCTGTCTAGTCTTGTCTGTCTAGTCTTGTCTGTCTAGTCTTGGCTGTCTAGTCTTGTCTGTCTAGTCTTGGCTGTCTAGTCTTGTCTGTCTAGCCTTGTCTGTCTAGTCTTGGCTGTCTAGTCTTGTCTGTCTAGTTTTGTGTGTCTAGTCTTGTCTGTCTAGTCTTGTCTGTCTAGTCTTGTCTGTCTAGTCTTGTCTGTCTAGTCTTGTCTATCTAGTCTTGTCTGTCTAGCCTTGTCTGTCTAGCCTTGTCTGTCTAGTCTTGGCTGTCTAGTCTTGTCTGTCTAGTCTTGTCTGTCTAGTCTTGTCTATCTAGTCTTGTCTGTCTAGCCTTGTCTGTCTAGCCTTGTCTGTCTAGTCTTGGCTGTCTAGTCTTGTCTGTCTAGTTTTGTCTGTCTAGTCTTGTCTATCTAGTCTTGTCTGTCTAGCCTTGTCTGTCTAGTCTTGTCTGTCTAGTCTTGTCTGTCTAGTCTTGTCTGTCTAGTCTTGTCTGTCTAGTCTTGTCTATCTAGTCTTGTCTGTCTAGCCTTGTCTGTCTAGCCTTGTCTGTCTAGTCTTGGCTGTCTAGTCTTGTCTGTCTAGTTTTGTCTGTCTAGTCTTGTCTATCTAGTCTTGTCTGTCTAGCCTTGTCTGTCTAGTCTTGTCTGTCTAGTCTTGTCTGTCTAGTCTTGGCTGTCTAGTCTTGTCTGTCTAGTCTTGGCTGTCTAGTCTTGTCTGTCTAGCCTTGTCTGTCTAGTCTTGGCTGTCTAGTCTTGTCTGTCTAGTTTTGTCTGTCTAGTCTTGTCTGTCTAGTCTTGTCTGTCTAGTCTTGTCTGTCTAGTCTTGTCTGTCTAGTCTTGTCTGTCTAGTCTTGTCTGTCTAGTCTTGTGTGTCTAGTCTTGTCTGTCTAGTCTTGTCTGTCTGGTTTTCTCTGCCAAGTCTTGTCTTTCTAGTCTTGTCTGTCTAGTCTTGTGTGTCTAGTCTTGTCTGTCTAGTTTTGTCTGCCAAGTCTTGTCTTTCTAGTCTTGTCTGTCTAGTCTTGTCTGTCTAGTCTTGTGTGTCTAGTTTTGTCTGTCTAGTCTTGTCTGTCTAGTTTTGTCTGCCAAGTCTTGTCTTTCTAGTCTTGTCTGTCTAGTCTTGTCTGTCTAGTCTTGTCTGTCTAGTCTTGTCTGTCTAGTCTTGTCTGTCTAGTTTTGTCTGTCCAGTCTTGTCTGGTTAGTCTCGTCTGTCTAGTCTTCTCTGTCTAGTCTTGGCTGTCTATTCTTGTCTGTCCAGACTTGTCTGTCTAGCCTTGTGTCTCTAGTCTTGTCTGTCCTGTCTTGCCTCTCCAGTCTTGTCAGTCCAGTCTAATCTGTCTAGTCTTGTCTGTCTAGTCTAGTATAAAGTACTATAATACTTATTTTACTGAGCAATTTAATAAACGTTTAGTCGGAATGCATTTATAAATATTTAATTTAAGAGTCTTATTTATCAAAGACTTACCTAAAAAATCGCAGAAAATTCTCGAACAAACTGAGAAACTATCCAAATACACCTTGAAAAACTGAGCAAACTAAAATTTAAATCACAAATTTACGCACACAGTTTATTTATTCGCACCGAAAACAACAACAAACAATCACGTTTAATTCAATTAGCAATTAAATAACAATAAAACCGCGTTTGGAAGTGATGATAAGTTATCGACACTTGTTTGTGCTAAATTTCAAAGCGTGCACGTCGTTCCGTCCGCACATCAACCGTGCGACTGATTGATAAAGTACAACAGAAATAAAAACGCGATTGGCGCGAGTTCCCCGACATAGACACACACTCTCACGTGTCGCCGACTCTACGGTCAGACATAATTTACATCACCGTTGCAAAACGAAATTAGTCGTTTGAACACGTTAAATTGTTCTTTTCTCCCGTTGCTCTTGCCCGTTTGAACTAGTCACAACCGTGTTACATAATAAATCGGCAACAATATAACCTTGTGTAACATTTAGTGAACTTAGAGATAGAGACTATAGAACAAAGCAGAATATATTAGCTGGATGTATAATTATCTGGTGCTTTTTTCGCGACGTTTTGTTGTTTGAATTTGACGTTTAATTGAGATTTGTCAAAGTATAATTGTTTAAAAGAGTTTGGGAATTAAAATGCGATCGAAATACCACATTCGATAAAATAATTCGTTAAAATTTTTTGTTGGACATTGTAGAGGAAAATCTAAAGAATAATAACAAGTTACATGCTTAATAGTAAATTAACAAATAATACTAAAAATTACTTCGATTAGATGACCACCGTTTACTTCGATGCATGACTGAATCTAACATAACCTAACCTAAATTAACAAATACCTACTCCTAATACTTAAAAATTACTTCGATTAGATGACCTCTGTTTGCCTCGATGCATGACTGAGATCGAATTCTCTTTAAAAAGAAAACCGTCAGCGATTGCAAATCACTACTTACTGAGGAAGTAGAATCGGTCCAATATAATACCGATCTATTCGAACATAAAAGCATCAAAGATCTTTATAAGAGAAGGCTAGAGCAAATATTTGATGAATACGGCTCACACGTGACTCTATAATAGAATATCACAAACTCTATGCGTATGACCGCTGAGTGGGTACTAGGAACGAGACAATACGGGGGCGGGGTGTAGAAAAGGTGACATATCCTTCAACGAGCTACAAAATAAAAAAAATACACCCACAATTAGCCCCACATATACATCCACAAGCCTTACCGGCTTCAAGTTGCAGAAATAACACTAGTCACCCCAGAGATAATAAATAACGCAGCAGAATCTATGAAAAATAGTGGCCAGTGGCCCCGAAAATATACCAGCCGAGCTGATAAAATACGGATCGGATAAATTATCAAACTTGCTATCCGAACTATTTACGTGATATGCAAACGGATACAAGATACCAGAAATTTGGAAACAAGCCTGGATCACACCGATGCATAAAAAGGGCGCACAGCGATTGAATCACACCGATGCATAAAGGAAGGACTGCTATAACTACTGCTGTGTATATCTGTAACGAATAACACCAGCCGGATGTATGGAAAGTACTAAAATCCATAATTGAGAAACTAAAATCCATAAAGAACAAGACGGGTTCAGAGCCTGGCCAGAGATTTTAGATTTCGGTGGTGACTTGTTCTGCGAACTGAAAAAAACTTCATAGATCTATTGTACCCCATCCTCTTCCTCTAATTATTGCTATACTTACCCATTTAGAGCGTCTCCTCTAGTCCTGATTCCTTTAGGAATTTCAAGATCTGGCTGGGATTCTAGGGCTTCTAACTTACGTTAGCACTAGCTACCATAAATTTCAGTGCCTCACTCCTGACCTTACTGACAAATATTGGTGTATTCCCAACGTTATACACATTTAGGTTTTCTTTAATGAGGTAATCTAAAAGATACTCACCTCTCTTATTAGTGTCCGTGCTGCCCCACATCTCGTTGTGGGCGTTCGCGTCACATCCCAAGATGAGTGGCAGCCTTCTCCTAATACAGTGCTCGACCAGCCTTTGTACCTCCATGGGTGGTATGCTGTTACCATCGCCAGGGAAGTATGCTGATGCGATCACTACTTCGCGATGGAGGCCCTCGGTCTTGATGAGGGCCTGAGTCGGAACTAAATCCCGCGTTAAAAATTTTGAAAGACATAAGTAATTTGTGCCATTTCTTACCATAATGCAAGTTCTACGGGAGACCTCACGGCTGTCCCATACCAACTTACATTCCGTGTTACTAAGGCCTCTGATCTTATCTCCGTAGGTCCAGGGTTCTTGCAGCAGAGCTAGCCCTAGGGCTCCTTTGTGAACATCCTAGCCATCACAGCTGAGGCTGCTTTGGCATGGTATATGTTCAATTGAGCTATTTTGGTGCGCCTGCTGGTCATTCTTGTTTTGTGAGAGGAGGCGGCAAGTCCTCCTCTGTCCCTACAAGAACATCTTCCTCTGCCTCCGTAGACATGGCTGGACTGTTCATGTCTACGATTGTGAGGTCAAGGTCGTCATCCCGGTAATCCGGGCTGACTTCCTTGTTCTCTGTATCGGTTAGGTCCGGCACACATGAATTATATTCACTTTTGGAATCCATATATATCCCACAAGTGGCAAGGGAACTAAAGGTCCGCCACGTCAGAGCCCCGCTTGATATGGTAAGACTGAATACCCTCTGAGGTCGCCAGGTATCAGAGGGGCTCCGTTAGCGATGGCCGGTTGCCCTTGGCCACCAACCAGTCCTTTCGGCACGGGTCGCATGACACCTTGGATTAAGGGTTTGGAAGTTAAAAATGAAATATGCAATAATTACTTGAGTATAACCTTAGCTTAATGCTAATTGTAACATGAAAGGTGCTATCGAATCAAATCTATAAAATTACTTTATATTTCGAAGAAATACTAGAATAGCAGTGTGGTTTCCGACCTAATCGTTCCACAAATGACAAGCTACACACAATAAGACAAGTACTAAAAAAAGCGCACGAGCATAAAATTGCAATTAAAAGTCGTTGTTTATATTGTAGGAAACAGGCTTTTTATACAGCAAACCGAAATAAACCTAACCACATGAAATTAATGGGTATCCCTAGTAAACAAATAAAACTAACTCAGCTAACAATAAACAACTCAAATTCAGTAATTCAGAATAAAACGACAGACATTTTCCAGATCAGTCTTCACTCATTCTCTGTCATCTCTTCTATGTAACCTAGTCTCACATGCCGTGTTAATGAAAATTGGTGCAACCAACAACATATGTACCAAAAATAAACAAATTATTGCATATGCAGATAATATTGCATTGATAAAGCTGTCAAAGAAATTTTTAACGACCTAGAAAAAAGAAAATTGAATTACTAGTTCATTATATGTAAAGAAAAATATAATTTTCTTTAATATTACTCCGCTTAAAAACAGAATCATAGTAGTCCGAGGCAGCGGACAACGGATAACCTAGGCAACAGATACTATTTGTTATTTTATTTATGTTATAATTTTGTAAAACTAGTTTAGTGATTTGGGAATCGACATTAGAATTAAAAATATTAATTGTCGTTTCTTTTCTTATAGGTAAGATTTTGTTATTAGAATTTATAATATTGTTTTTAAAATTTGTTTAATATTGTTCATAAATAAATTATTTTCTTATAGAGCAACTCAAGATTGTTTTAAATTGACTGTGTCGACCCAATCAGTAGAATGTACCATTATAAAACGACAATTTTTTCAGAAAATGGAAAAGTTGAAATTTACGTTCGAAGTAAAGGCAGCAACAGACGAAAAGTCAAACCATATAGTTATAACCTCAATTGTCACACAAGATGACAAAATTTTCCTGATTCCTGAGGAGTTTCAAGCAGCATCAATTCACAAACTTATCTACGCCTCTAAAGCTTATGCTACAGTAAAAAATGCATTGAAAAAAAGATATCAAACTAGAAGTGTATGGATAAAAATGACAGAACATATACTAAAAACATACGTGGATGAGGATGGAAACATGATTTTTCAAGACCAATTTTTAGAGGAAATTACAGAAGAAAAACTGACTATTGCCCATGAAGGTAATTCAGAAGATCCAATAGTGAAAGTTTTAATTTAGTTTTAAAAATTAGTTGAAAATCAGCACAAAACAAAAAAAAGTTATCAGATAGGTTTGTACTTGAAAAATTTGATGGTAAAACATATAAGCGCATATTATTGGATGGAAATATTTGAAAAAGAATGCGATAGGTTTGATATAGTAAGAGACGAAGAAAAAATCTTTAGATTATTTCTGGAAAAATCAGGTACAGACTGGTATTCATCCATGATGATCAAGTATAGACATTCAGAATGGTTAGAATGGAAACCTTTTTTTTTTGAATAATTGGAGTTTAGGGGTTTATTGAAATTTTGTGTTATGGACTTTTTACTTGGTGTAACTATTATTAATCGTCCTTGGTACGGGTTAACGGAAAGGTCGCAAAGGTTGGAAAGCAAAAATTAAGCTTCTAAGTTATCTGGTTCAAAAAATATTCGTGTTTTTCTTGAAATAGTTGTAAACATTGTCAACGTGACAGATAGTCGACGCGAATGCAAATAACTAGATGTTGCCACGTTTATTATTTTTTCTAATTAACAACAGATTTGTTTCGAAATAAAAAAAAAAAGGAAAACTTTTAATATATCCAGAGAAAAATATAAATGAATTTTCATAAAATTAAATTTAAAAAAATCATATAAAACCTTATAGGTAATGTCCAGTATAATCATTATCAGATTTTCTTCAAAAAATAAAAAACGAAATCTTAAAAATACAAATAAATTGAAATTTAAAAAATAAAAACTAAAAAAAACTTACAAATAATGTCCTGTCTATTCATCATACGATTTACTCAAAATAAGAAAAGATAAACAAAGTTGGCCCAAGTCTTCTTTCGTCTAAAAAACAGAAATAAATTGAAATTTTATACAAATTCAAGTTGCAACCTAATCTAACCGGGGTTAAACCAACGGTTACTGCCACTTTGGCTTATTTTGGATCGATAGTTGTTTGTTGTATGTAAGTTATGTTTATATCTAAGTATGTTGTCTTGATTTATCTTTATTTTTATTTTTATTTATTTGTGGGCAACCTAATCTAACCAGAGTTAAACCAACGATCCTTGCAACTTTGTCCTCTAATGCAGGGGTCTCCAAACTACGGCCCGAGGGCCACATCCGACCCGCGGACAGATTTTGTCCGGCCCGCGGAGAGCTAGCATACTTGAAAACTCCTTTTAGAGAACATATTTTTTATAGCAAATTAAATTTAGTTTACTGAAGTATTCTAATTTTATGTTGAATAATTATTAATATGACATCTACATTGATATGGTCATGGGCTAACTACTCATAACATTGTTGTAGGCTTATTGTTATTGTTTTTGTGATAAGTTGGATAAAGAAACACAGAATTGTAATGAGTAAAGACATGTATAATATGCAGAAAATTTAACTTCAGTATATAATAACTAACAAATTATTGAAATGAATCCAACTAACATTTTATACATTTTAAATAAAAACATAACTTATAACAAGCATAATGACATATGAAATACTAATGAGATTTATGTAATTGAGATTTTCCACTGACAATAGTTTGTAGTTGTGGACTAATTTTACTTGTACCAATTATTAAAAGAGATTTAAGATGCTCATCAGTTAATTTAGAACTGTAAACATTTGTTGTGTACTTCATTTTGGAGAAGGTCTTCTAACACAAATAAGTAGTACCAAAAACAGAAAACAGCCCACGAAATTTATGCAAATTATCAAATTGTGCCAGTGGAAGACTCTTATAAAATTCCAACAAAGATGAGTTTTGATATTTGTTCTTAATTATATCACTGCACTGTAGATCAATCATTTCCATTTGAAGTTCCGGGGCTAGGGTTTCAATGTCAGTACCAAAAGGATTCTGAAAAATCTTAATTTGATTCGCAATGGCATCAAAGTCCGAGAAACGAGTATCAAAATTTATTTTCAAAGCACTCAAAGTTTCGATTGCAAAATAGATAGGAAACTCAGTCTCAGTGGTGTGGCTGAATATTTCACATGTTTTAAAATATGAAAAACATTTACTTCGTAGTTGTGATTGAAACAGTATCAATTTCTTCCGGAATGATTTGATATTAGTGTATAAATAAAGAAGATGCTGGTTTTCTCCTTGCAATCTCAAATTCAGTTCGTTCACATTTTTGTCAAATCAACATAGAATGCTAACTTCCACAGCCATGCGTTGTTTTGTAATTCAGTAAAAGGGCGATGCTTTTCATTCAAAAAAATTTCGATCACTGCTCGAAGTTAAAAAAAGCGCTGAAGGACTTTCCCACAACTAAGCCAACGTACGGCAGTATGATAAGGTAAGTCATTTTCTCCAATCTCTTCAATAAATTATCGGAATAGTCGGTGATTCAGCCCAAAAGATCTGATAAAATTAACAGTTGATATGACTGGTTTCAGAACTTCAGACATATCCAAACATTTTCCGCACAAAGACTGTTGATGAATGATACAATGTAAGACTAATGGTTTTGAACCACAGTCATTTTCTACAGCCTTTGACACAAGAGCAACCACTCCTTTATCTTTCCCACTCATGTTTTTGCCTCCATCAGTTTTAATACATTTCAAGTTTTTCCATCGAAGGTTCTTTTGATTAATGGCCATTCCAACTCCTTTAAAAATATCTGTACCCGTAGTTGTGCCATGAATACTATACATATCAAGAAGCTCTTCATGCACTTCATAGCTTTTATCTACTCCTCGAATATAAATCAACACCTGAGCAGTATCTGACACATCCGTTGACTCATCCAAGGCCAAAGAAAACCACTCAACATGTCCATTTTTGTCGAACAGTTGAGAGGATATATTTTCAGCCATGTTTTCTACCCTTCGAGCCACAGTGTTTGCTGACATACTGACAGTTTTTAATAAATTTACCTTTTCACGCACTATTTTATTTCACAACAGTGTCATAGGAACTAACTTGTGGTTGCTCCACTAGCCTTCTTATATATTCCAATTACTGCCATCTAGAAGTGAGTGGAAGACACCAGAACTTTCTCGAACCAACGAGATTATTCTGTATGTGCTATTAGCGCCATCTGTTAGCGATAGAAGGTACTACCTATTTCCGCTTGTGTCCGCCAGATGTCGTGACACGTTACTCCTCATGGTTCGTACTCTACGACTAATCTAGAAATTACAGATAATGTCAGGAAAATTAATAATATGCAGTGTTGCCGTTTTGCGTACTTTTTCGGACTTTTTTTTTCATCAGTGGACTATTTCACTTTTTACCACCGGCAACAATGATAATATGGTTTTGGCCCTCGGAACTTACTGGAGTAATCAGGAGTAATCTGGAGTATGGCCCTAAGGCTGGAAAGTTTGGAGACCCCTACTCTAATGGATCGAGAGTTAAGTTTGGATTAGGTTGTCTTAATATTTATGTTATCTTGATTTATCTTTCGACTTAGCGGCGAAAAACCTAATCTAACAGCGGTTAAACCAACGGTTATTGCAACTTTGGCTTATATTGTATCGATATTTGTATATTGTCTTGATTTAGCTGTCCGCTTCGCGGCGGAGAACCTAATCTAACCGGAGTTAAACCAACGGTGATTGCAACTTTGGCTTATATTGGATCGAGAATTAACAACGGTTAGATTAGGTTGTTGTTAGGATTAGGTTCAGAGTTCGCGCTCCCGCGCGTATGTTGTCTTCATTTTTCTGTCCACTTCGCGGCGCACAACCTAATCTAACCGGGGTTAAACCAACGGTCATTGCCACTTTGGCTTATATTGGATCGAGAGTTCGCGCTCCCGCGCGTATGTTGTCTTCATTTATCTGGCCACTTCGCGGCGCACAACCTAATCTAACCGGAGTTAAACCAACGGTCATTGCCACTTTGACTTATATTGGATCGAGAATTCGCGCTCCCGCGCGTCTTATAAAAGCAGAAAAAAACTTACAGATATTGCCCATTACAATTTTACAGATATTGTCTATTCATCATACGATTTCCTCAAAATAAGAAAAGAAAAACAAAGTCTTCTTTCGTCTAAAAAACAAAAATAAATTTAAATTTTGTTCAAATTCTAATTCTTGGACAACCTAATCTAATCGGGGTTAAACCAACGGCCATTGCCACTCTGGCTTATAATGGATCGATATTTCGCGCTCCCGCGCGTATGTTGTCTTGATTTATCTGTCCGCTTCGCGGCGGACAACCTAATCTAACCCGGGTTAAACCAACGGCCATTGCCACTTTGGCTTATATTGGATCGATATTTCGCGCTCCCGCGCGTATGTTGTCTTGATTTATCTGTCCGCTTCGCGGCGGACAACCTCATTTAACCGGGGTTAAACCAACGGTCATTGCAACTTTGGCTTATACTGGATAGAGAGTTCGCGCTCCCGCGCGTATGTTGTCTTGATTTATATGTCCGCTTCGCGGCGGACAACCTAATCTAACCCGGGTTAAACCAAAGGCCATTGCCACTTTGGCTTATATTGGATCGATATTTCGCGCTCCCGCGCGTATGTTGTCTTGATTTATCTGTCCGCTTCGCGGCGAACAACCTAATCTAACCCGGGTTAAACCAACGGCCATTGCCACTTTGGCTTATATTGGATCGATAGTTCGCTCTCCCGCGCGTATGTTGTCTTGATTTATCTGTCCGCTTCGCGGCAAACAACCTAATCTAACCAGGGTTAAACCAACGGTCATTTCAACTTTGGCTTATATTGGATCGAGAGTTGGCGCTCCCGCGCGTCTTATAAAAACAGAAAAAACTTACAAATTCCTCAAAATTTAGAAATTTAGAATTTAGAAAAATTTAGATTTCCTCAAATTAAGAAAAGAAAAACAAAGTTGGCTTTCGTCTAAAAAACAAAAATAAATTTAAATTTTGTTCAAATTCTAATTCTTGGACAACCTAATCTAACCGGGGTTAAACCAACGGTTATTGCCACTTTGGATTATTTTGGATCGAGAGTTGTATGTTGTATGTAAGTTATGTTTATATGTAAGTATGTTGTCTTGATTTATCTGTCCGCTTCGCGGCGGACAACCTAATCTAACCGGAGTTAAACCAACGGTCCTTGCCACATTGATATTCAATTCAATAAAAAAAGAAACAAAATAGAAGGTAAATAAAATATAATTAAAAGCTGAGGGAAAAATAAATCAGACTATGTTAATGACACTTATAATTTTAATAAGGCTGTAATGATAGGAGTTGAAAACTTAGTGATCTCGTTCAAGACGGTTAACTTACGATTTAAGCAGGCTTTGTAAATTTCAAGTGCCTATAGGTGATTAAGCTTACAGGATTTGTGGTGAACATGTAGGAGTTTGGTGTTGTCGATGGAAGAACTATGCCCTGTAACTAGATGGTGGTCTGCTAAAAGGGGAGTTGGAAGAGAAGTTGGAGAAGTTACAATGCCTGAATTCATATGTTTGTGGAACTGGTTAAGATGTTCTTTTATACGTAGTGATATAGCCCTGACAGTTTGGCCAACATACAGGGAATCAAAATTATCAAATAAGAGGGAGTAAACCCCCGGCATGTGATAATAGAAGCAAGCTATCTTTTGCACTAACCAAGGAACCAAGGGATAATGAGCCTGTCGTAAAGTAAGATGAGAATTGATGGGAAGAGAAAAGATATGCTAAATCAATGGAAGCTTGAATGACAAACTTCAGAGGAGCCCACACGGTGGGTGTTTTCAATGCAGGAAGAAAATTTAAGGATAGTTTATGTTTAACTAAATTTTTAATGTAAAAGCTTTCTATAAGATTGACGGGTAAGATATTATAGAAAGCGATCTGTAAAATGACATCCAATTCCCTTTCAAAGGGCTCAGGGTTAACGGGAACTTGAAGAATCTATGCAAAAGGGGATTACATGACGCAAACTAATGGGAGAAAGGATGCAATTAGAAGAAAGGAATAACTCAATGGATTAAACAAACATTAAACAAGGTTAAGCAAGGACCGTTGGTTTAACAAACTCGACTGATATCAATTTCCATTCAATTAATTTTCTAATTGTTTAGTCGGGATCTCTTAAAGTATTCTGAATATTGAATATATAGAATATACAAATAAGTTATGTGATCAGTCATAAACGTCAGTAATTTTTTATTATAAAAATCTAAATATTTGGAAAAAAGGAAAAAATATTTATAAGGATTAAGTCTTTCAACTACAATGTGCATGCACTTTATGTTATGGTGGCATTAATAAACAAATACAAAAAAACTAACCTTGAATTATCCCGACACAGTTTCAAGTGGCCCTTTCTACACTTGGGGCAATTATATGAACCTTCGGCCGAAATCAATCCCCACTCGACCAATTTCTTAATCATTTCGTCAGGATCCTGCAGTATTTAAAAAATATGGAGGACACCATTAAAATCCACACGAGACATTGTAGCTGTTCATTAAAATCTGGTTGAAATATCAATGCAACTTCAAACCGACGTATAAAATAATATATATGTTGCCATAGTTACAGTTTTTCATATAAAAGCAAAGAGGATCGGATACTCTTTGATATAAACGGGCATATAAACAAGAATAATCGTGGCAACATCCAAATAATTGCGTTCACATATATTGTCTGAAATCTTAAAAATGTCAACATAAAATTTCAAGAAAAACAACGTAGAGGCTTCATTTTTGCTTGCGGAGCTTAGTTAAAGAGTGCCAAAGACGATTAACAACAATTACAACAGGTAAAAAGTACACAAGCATATTTTCAAGACAGACCCGTAAAACCGTTTATAACCCAATTGTTTTACAAACTTATTCCAATGGGTTGGATGGTAAGCAAATATGCTTAATTTTTTAAGTATCAATCAGGATCTTTGTTAGAATATGCTATAAAAAAAGAAAAACTCTTACTTGAAGTAAGAAAGACAATTGATCAGGGGACCTTCATCGATATAATTGCTGCCGGTTTACCAGATTTTATAACAGATAGGATAAACAAAGAAGGAGTTATTGAAACAAAAAACTTATTTAATGAATTTGGCAAATTGGAACATTTAGTTACAAAAAAAAAATATATTAAAAAAAAAGATAACACAAAGCCGATAAAAGAAAAATGTAACATTTGTGAAAAATTTAAGAAAGGTGTGCGCTATGACTCAGAAGATATGTGCTGGTTCAGAACAAGGAATAATAATGAAAGAGAAAAGGATAAGAAACAAATAAAGTTCATTAACAATGCAGAATTGGAGTATGAACTATAGTGTGAGGACCAAGAAAACTAATTGTGCCGCCATTAATTAAAGTAAAATTAGTATTGAATGATAATGTTAAAGCATTTGGGATCTATGATTCAGGCTCTAATGTGTCATTGATAAATTCAAAGTTAGTGAATTTAAACAATGAGAAATCAAATCATTCAAAGAATACTAATTTGAAAACAATTAAACGGGCAATTGGCAGGATAACACTGGATGTAACCATTTTTAATGTGAATAA
The DNA here is from genome assembly GCA_944588485.1 of Phosphuga atrata. Taxonomy (NCBI): domain Eukaryota; kingdom Metazoa; phylum Arthropoda; class Insecta; order Coleoptera; family Silphidae; genus Phosphuga; species Phosphuga atrata. Next base: position 46,712,310 of record OX155904.1, read on the forward strand.
AAAATGGATGTCTTTGTAATAGACAAGGAAAATTTCGAGTATAATTTTTTAATTGGTCTTGATTGCATAAAGCAGTTTTACTTAACTCAAAACGAAAATCTAGAAATTGTTCAGAAAGTTCCTATACAAAGAAGTCAAATAGTTTCCAAGAAAGAAAATCAGATAATAGCATTTCTAAGGAAAGAAAATATGATAATTCAATAAATTTCAATGAAAACTTCAAAGGAGAAAACTTCGAAATTTGTATAAATCATCTGGACTACGAAAAACAGGAAGTAATTGATAACTTAATATTGAACCATAAATCTGTATTCTATATATATATTATCTGCAAAGGATAAATATAACATCGGAACAGTAACGGGTTATGAAGCTCGCATGGATCTATTGGTAGAAAAATATTTCAGTAAAAGGCCATATCGTTGCACAATAGAAGATAAAAAGCAGATTGAAAAACAGATTGAAAAATTATTGGAAAAGAATATAATAGAAGAATCTTACAGTCCGCTTGAAGCCCCAATTACATTGACTCATAAAAAAGGTGAAAACAAAAAATCAAGATTGTGCATAGATTTTCGAGATTTAAATAAAATTGTTATCCCTTAATCGCAGCCGTTTCAACTTATTGAAGATCTTATGGTAAAGACAAGAGATTGCAAGTTTTTCTCAACATTGGACTTAAACTCAGCATTTTGGTCGATACCTCTACGAATTACAGACAGATACAAGACTGCATTCATCACTCAAGAGGGTCACTTCCTATGGACGTGTTTGCCATTCGGTTTAAAAACCGCACCAGCTACATTTCAGAGAATAATGTGTAACATAATACGGAAACACAAACTTCGAGACTTCGCAGTAAATTTCATTGACGACATCCTAATATTCTCTAAATCTTTCTCAGATCACGTTAGACATCTAAATCAGCTGTTTTAGGCAATAAAAAATGAAGGTTTAAGATTAAAATTTTCAAAATGCACATTCGCAGCTAACTCGGTTAAATATTTGGGTCACATAATTAAAAATAATTCAGTTAGACCTCTGAAAGATAACTTGATTTTAATTAGAAACTTTCCAAATCCAAAAACGCAAAAAAATGTGAGACAATTTTTGGGAAAGATAAACTTTTATCACAAGTATGTGCCAAAAATAGCATTGAAATTGGATCCATTGCATAACCTTTTGAGAAAAGGACAAGTCTTTAATTGGACAAAGGCGTGCAAAGAGTCATTTGATGAAATGAAAAACATTTTATGTTCTCAACCAATTCTAACCATTTTTGATCCAAAGTTACCTGTACACATATACACAGATGCTAGTATACTAGGAGTAGGAGCTGTCCTAAAACAGCCACAAGAAAACAACCAGGAAAAGCTAGCGAAGTTCAAAAAAATAAGAAGGCCATATATCTGGAATGCCTAGCAATCAAAGAATGTATTAAGTATTGGCAACATTGGTTGATAGGTAGGAAATTGAGGTTTTCAGATCACAAGTCATTGGAGAATATGAACATAAAGTCAAGAACAGATGAAGAATTAGGAGACCTAACGATACTACCTATCACAATATGATTTCCAAATTAAATATTCTCCAGAAAGATACAACATCGAAGCAGACTGCCTAAGTAGAAATCCAGTGCTAGAACAAAATGAGAACCTAGATGAACAACTAAAAGTAGTAAACTTAATAAAATTAGAAGATATTTTAGAAGATCAATTAAAAAATGACAAGATACAATGCAGAAGAAACCAGCTAATATCAAAGAAAAATGTTTATTATAAGAAAATAAGAAAAAAAGAAAAAATTATTCTATCAGAAATTTTTAGTATAGAATTTATTAAAAATGTACATACAGAACTAGATCATATTGGAATTAAACAGATGCACAAAATGATCAGCTCATGGTATACAGCAAAAAACATGACAAAAATCATAATAAAAACCTGCGAAAACTGTGCTGTATGTATAAAGAACAAATCAAGAGGAACATATTTCAAAACCTTTTGAAATATGTTCTATTGATACGATTGGAGGTTCTGGAGGTTCACGGTCAACAAAAAGATACTTACACCTGCTATGGGATCATTTCACAAGGTACGCATATATTTTGACATCAAAAACTCAAAATGCCAATAATTTCATCAAACTAGTGAACTCTACAGAAACTAGTTTGCATGATTCTTTCAGACCAATATCCGGGTCTCAATTCTAGAGAATTCAAAACATTTTTAAATGAAAAAAATATTCCAATCATTTTTACTGCAGTGAACTCACCTTTATCAAATGGCTTAAATGAGAGATTAAACCAAACACTAGTTAATAAAATCAGATGCAAAATAAATGAAAATGACAAAAAAGTAGCATGGACAAATAGCACATAATTGCGTAAAAAACTATAATGAAACGGAGCACACTGTCACTGGATACGCATTGGATACGCGTATCACTAAATGGCACAGATGTTACAATTTTACCAAAAGTACTAAAACTTAGAAACACCAAACATGATTTGATTAAAGATAGGGATTTATTTATTTATCGTATGGCGATCTACAAATTCACTCTTAAATGTAGGTAGAGTATGTACATATATATGTATAAAACTAACACTTTTACAGATTGACTAACAATTACAAAACAAATATACTATACGCATTTGAGATACAGGCTATGAGTTATAAATCGATATCCAGGGAGGTCAGCCAATTCACGGCAGCAGGAGTGGCATTCAGAATCTCGCTCCATTCTCCTTCAAATTTTCTTATTGAGCACTCGTGGGCTATGTGAGCTACAGTTTGATCTGGCGCTCCACGGTCGCATTCCTGGGAGTCCGAGAGTTCCCACTTGTACAGCATGGACTTGCATCTGGCATGGCCAGTCCTGATGCGGTTAAGGCTACACCATGCTTTCCTAGACATTTGCATTCCTGGGAGAGGGACGGTAGGATCCTCATGGTAATTATGGCTAAAATCGTGATTGGATGTCCATTTGGTTTTCCAAGCTTCTCTGATATGAAATGGCTCATGGTCGGTAAGTACCTTATCTTACCAAATGGGTTTTCGGGATTTAAGACGACGGCCCGGAGCATTATCCAATATCGTGTGGATTGGTAGAATTCTAGGGTGTTTAGGATCGTGTAGTTTGTCCCATTCGCGAACAGCAGCTTGTTGTCTCCTCAGGTCTGGTGGGGCTAAATTTGTTAGTGCGTGAAGCCAGGGTACCGGAGTGGACTTTAGGGTTCCTGATATAATTCTCATGGTATCATTGAGGTGCACATCGACTTTGTTTGAATGAGAACTCTTGCACCACACTAGTGCACAGTATTCTGCCGTTGAGAGAACAAGTGATTGAGCTGCCGTTCGTAGTGTTTCTGCTTTTGCTCCCCCAGTAGTCCCAGCCAGTTTTCTAATTATGTTGATCCTGTTTTTTAGTTTTTGCCCAGTTAACTCCAAATGTCTTTTATATGTTAGGGACCAGCCTAGTGTAACGCCAAGGTATTTTGGGTGACTGTTGTGTTTTCCTCTTTTACCATAGAATGTGACATTCAGCTCTTTATTTGCGAGGCGGTTATTAAGATGGAATGCACATACCTCGGTTTTGCTTGGGTTTGGGCATAGTCGCCACTGTTTATAGTATCTCCCGATATTTTCTAAGTTCGCCGTTAGAGTTTCCTCACCATCCTCAAGGAGCCTGCTTTGAGTGGCTATAGCGGTGTCATCAGCATAGCAGAACTTCCGGGAGTTGGTTGCCGGCATGTCACTGGTGTAAAGATTAAAGAGTATAGGGGCTAGTACTGATCCCTGGGGCTGTCCATTTCTGATGGTACATGACTTGCTAGTTGATTGTCCAAGCGTGACTTTGACATATCGGTTTCTTAACATGTTTCCCACAAGCTTAGTTAACTTGAAGCAGGGTATTGTTTTCTTTAGTTTTAGTATCAGACTATCCAGCCATACGATGTCGTATGCAGCCGTTAGATCAACAAATGCTACTGACGTTTTTAGACCCCTTTGGTATCCTGATTCGATGTATGACATTAGGGCTAGCACTTGCTCACAACAACTTCGGTTAGATCTGAAACCAGCCTGGTCTGGCGGAATAATATCGTCTATAGTTTGATATATTCTATTGTATATTAGCCTCTCCAGTAATTTATAGCAAACACTGAGCAGTGCGATTGGACGATAGCTAGTTGGGTCGTCACTTGGTTTCCCTGGTTTCAGAATAGCAAGGGTCTGGGCTATTTTGAACTTTTCCGGGATTTGTCCCGTATTTAGTATATCTGTGAGGCAATTTCTAAGCCATTCTCTCGCAGGTTGTCCTAGGTGCCTTATAAACTCTGGGAATATACCATCCAGGCCAGCTGCCTTTCGTAATTTGAGTGTTCGTATGGCCTTGTTCAGTTCAGCGTTAGAGAAAGAGGAAGAGAAAAGAGGGTTGTCTTCAAGGTCTCTGTCAGTTATTTTAAGTTCTTCCTTTATCGCTTCTTCAAACTCTTTATGGATCGGTACATTTTCTGAACCTTGTTTAATATGCAACGCTACTTGAGAAGGGGTCACTTTAGGTTCTTTAGTAAGTATAGGCGTGGCAGCTCCAAGTCGACGTAGAAGAGACCATCCCCTTCGGCTGGAGGCTGTAAAATCCATATTTTCTGTCGAACTTTCCCATCGCTCCCTTCTTTCATCGTTGAGCGAGTGCAATATCTGGCTTCCCAGATCTGGTTGCCAGTTTTCTCATACTCTTTGTATAACGTTTCCGTGTTTTTATTCCAACAGGGTATGTATTCTTTTCTATATCCCCGGGGTATGTTACGCTTAGCGCTTCCGATCAGTACGCCAGCAAATCTTCCATAGTTTTCTGATTTTGGTGGGATCCACCGTAGATGTCACCGCCTTGCGAAAGTTCCATGTTGCTTTGGTGTAGATTTTATCTAAGGTACCTGGATTCCGATATTGATAATAACTGGCCGGTGTTGACTGCGTGGGAAGCTTCGCAAGACCTTTCTTGTATGAGGTAGAGGGACTTGCGATGAGTCAGTTGTAACAAAGCACAGATCGGGGTTTGTGTCGCTCCGCCATCGTGCTAAGTGAAAGGTTTTCAAATCCTTAGTATCATAGACCAGATGGAGGTCCAATTTATCTATCCAATTTGATAGGCTCTCTCCGTTCTCGTCATTAGTTGAGTATCCCCAGCTGACATGGTGGCAGTTGAAGTCTCCCAAGTATACTCCTGGATGTTTTAGGGTTGGAAGTGGAGGATTTGGCCATCTAATATTGGGAGGTTTGTATACAGCTGATATTGTCGTTCCTCAATGAGGTCTCGACAGTTATAATTTCAGTATTATTCTGCTGGGTGTTTGTAATGATCTTATATTTGTCAATATCTTGTCGGAGGTACATTATAGATCCATGGATATCTGAGTTAATACTTGCAACTACCTTATAGCCTGGCATCTTCGCTCAAACTAGGAGCTGGGTGTCGTTTGCCATGTGTGTTTCCTGCAGTGATATGATGTCAATGTTGTTATCCATAGCTATTCTGCTCAAATGTTCGCATTTGTCTCGAGATATACCTACCATGTTAAGTTGCAGAATATGGATACAAGATCCAATATCTCTTGTCAATTGGCTCTTACAATTGTCGTTGGATTTTTGGTTTTGTAGATTTAAATGGCCGTGAGAGACGCGCGGTCTAGTTCGGCCGCCATATGTGTAGACTTTTTGCCGCTCTGCTCCAGCAGAGCGTTGCCCGGTGTGCACCATCTTGGAGGTTGTCTATACGTCGCATTTGACTAGCATTATTATTATCTCCTTTTTTGACCATTTTTTCGGGGGAGCAAAATTAAAAACCTGGCACATGCCAGAATTTCATAGCCAACTAAGATAGGGATAAGGCTCTGAAAAACAAAATAAGTTCACTTCACTTTAAAGTCAACACTTTGACTTTAAAGTTGGTGATACCGTTTTTGTGGACAATGGAAACAAACTAAATAGGAAGAAGCTCGATGAAGTAAGAATCGGACCCTACAAAATCGCAGAAAAAATGTCAAACTCAATTTATAAAGATAAACTCAATTTATAAAGATAAACACTGGCCGACAAAAAGCAGAGTCAAACTTTTTCCATTACTCAAAATTAACAACAGCACATGCGTTTATGAAAACTTAAGAGGATACATTATAGATATTTTTTCTCTGAGGGAGGGAGATGTAAAGAAAAATATAATTTTCTTTAATATTACTCCGCTTAAAAACAGCATCATGGTAGTCCGAGACAGCGGACAACAGATAACCTAGGCAACGGATACTATTTGTTATTTTATTTATGTTATAATTTTGTAAAACTAGTTTAGTGATTTGGGAATCGACATCACAATTAAAAACATTAATTGTCGTTTCTTTTTTTATAGGTAAGATTTTGTTATTAGAATTTATAATATTGTTTTTAAAATTTGTTTAATATTGTTCATATATATATATATATATATATATATATATATATATATATATATATATATATATATACCATAGCGTTCTTGTGCGCCTTCCAGTTCTTCGCCATCCCTCTCTGTTCTGTATTCCCCCATATATGAGGCTTTAGGTCTTGCTTTAGTCTTGCTTAGCCGTTGCTTTTTCCTCCTCTTTTCATCTGATTATCTGTTTGGGCATGCGTGTGTCCTCCGACATTTCTACAGGGCCGCACCAGCATAGTTGTCGCATTATATCTTAGATGATGTGTTTTACTTGCAAGACGTTTCTAAGTCTTTCGTTCCTCATGTTCTCTATCCGCGATGTACCTGCTGTTCATCGCCAGAAGTTCATCTCAGTCGCTAGCTTACGCTCCTTGATCATAGCACATAGACCGATTGAGAGCTATATAGCCTTCTTTGCTTTCACCACTCTATCTACTACCTCCTTCTCGCATCTTCCATTGTTAATAATTTTTGTTCTTCTCAGCTTTTAATCGTTGTGTGTCTAGTCTCAGATATTCAGTTTCTCCGCCGACACACCTATATCGCGTTTTGTCCATGTTTACTATTAGTCTCTATTACTCGTACTCTTCCAATATCTTGCTTTATTATTATTAGCTTATGGTATTACACACAAAAAATAGAACAAGTATAAAAATACACTATGACTGCGGGGTGAAGCTGATTTCTGCTCGTGGTGCCCCTGCTAAGGTAGTTGGAATCTTACTTCTATTACCGAACTGAACATCAGCATTTGGTTGCCAGGCTATCTTTCTTAAGATCTCCTGGCATGACACACAAGCCGATACAAAATATCTTGCTGTCGTGTGCTATCACCACTTGATCATCGGTGAAGATTTGCCCGTAATTAGTATGCCTAATCCCTGCCTATTTCCTTCTCCACTTGCGCAAGGTTTGGTCCAGGTTTGTTTTAAACAGTTGTTTATTTTAAACAACCCTGACGTAGTTCGATACGAGAAAAATTTTTAAGAGAGTCTGTCCTCTTTTTAATCTTGAAACTGGATTTTAGTAGAATTGTTAATTGCTTCAAATGCTGTGATGTCTATTGATGTTCCTTTCTTTACTTCCCATAAACTCCGTCGCAAACCTCCACGTGAAGGTCACCTGGTGGTGTTGTGGGAGCTTTGTTTTGCAATGAACCATTGGACAATACTGACTGGAGTCCAACTCCGGTCAGCGGCGTCAATAGGGAGCGAACAACTAAGAACTTTCAAAGCCTTAATTCAAAGTTGTCATGCGACCCGTACCGAAGTGGCCGGTTGGTGGCCAATGGTAACCGGCCAACTCAAACGGAGCCTTTCTGATACCTAGCGACCTTAGGAGTATCAAGCCTTGATATGGTAAGTGGGGCTCTAACATGGTGGATCTATAATTCCCTAGCCATTCGTAGGATTCATATAAGACACGAAAATGAACCCTATTGTGCGGGATCACAGAACTAGTGGACCAGATGGAGCCTGAGCTCCACGGTCCGCAAGAAGTTGCACAGGTAGTAGCGGTAGCTACAGCGGTCTCTCCCTCGGAAGTTACCACCGCAATAGCGGCCACTGCCTTGGTTGAAGAGACAGCAACAGCGGCCACTCCTTCAGATGAACCCATAATGGCGAAGAACGAGGAAGTCAGGTCGGATTACCGAGAGGACGACCTAGACCTCACACTCGCAGATGTTACAGTCCTGCCATGTTTACTGAGGTAGAGGAAGATGTCATTCTTGGCAGAGGCAGAGGACTAGCCGCCTCCTGTTAAAAAGCAAAAATGATCAGCAAACGCACAAAAATATCCCAAGTAAACATCCTCCATGCCAAAGTAGCTTCGGCGGAGGCCTCAGCAACAGGGAGTGTAAGTTGGTGTGACTACAATACAGTAGACACTACAATGCAATAGTTCTACCAGAGGCCTTGTATGCCTCAGAAACAACGGTAATCAAGGGACGAACGAAAATCAAGGATATAGAAAAACAAGAGAGGAAAATACTAAGGAAAATCTATGGGCCGATTCAGAAAGAGGGGATCTGTATAAAGAGACCAACAAAAGTACTGTACGAACAGACAGAGACGATTAGAAACAACATCAGGAAAAGAAAGGCAAAATTCTATGGACACATATAGGATGAATGAAAGTAGACTGACCAAGAAAATTTTAAACATAGTGATGACTAATACAACCTATTACCAATTGGGTAAAGAAAACGTTGGAAGACCTCAAGAAACTCAACATCTCCACAATAGACATGACCGACAAGAAGAAATACGGAGAAAAAATCAGAAAACAGAAGTTTGAACAAACTCCAAAAGAGAAGAAAACAGGAAAGAAGTGGACAGAAGAGATGAAGAAGAAACACAGTGAATATATGAGAGGTTTCTGGGCAGAAAGAAGAAGTCAGAAAAAATTACATGTTAATTCATTGTGTTTTAGCGCTTCTCCTTAAAGTGGAATTATCGATAATACACTTTACACGACGAGAGTTTCGACTATTGAATTTCATTTTAAAGTTATTAAATTTTCACAAAAAAATGGTGGTAAAAACATAGGGAATTTTTCAAATAAAACTCCTGAATTAAAGCTCTATATAATAAAATATTATCTGAATATAAGCAATTTTTTAACGCATAAAATTTATTCATCCAATATTCGATTAGAAGTATACAAAACTCAACGTACAATAAATGGATGAATTTCTAGAATAGATAGCTGGATAAATACAAAAATAAATTAATCAATCCAAAATTCGGTTACTTCGTACAAAATAAATTACTTCATCCAAAAAAAGGTTGATTCATCCAAAATAAAATGTAATCATCCAATAATTGATTTTTTCTTACAAACTATGATTTTTCCTTACATTAATTGATTGAATCGTTCAACATTTTCGAAATTCCCCCAAAAACATGTTTTTTATTTTACATAATAAGTGCAAAATGCAAATTTACGTGTGTATTTAATAATCTTCACACTTTTATTATATGCTAAAAATACTGAAACGAAAAAACTGTTCACCTTATTGATCGGAAAATAAATTGCATTATTCTATCTGCTTATATATAGTATATATAGTGCTTCTTATATATAGTGCATCTATCTTCTTCTCCTTTTTAGGGTTCCGTACCGAAAACGGAACCCTTATAGGATCACTTTGTTGTCCGTCTGTCTGTCTGTCTGTCTGTCTGTCTGTCTGTCTGTCTGTCCGTCTGTCTGTCTGTCTGTCAAGATCTTTTTCTCAGGAACGCGTAGAGGTAACAAGTTGAAATTTGTATCAAATACTCGAGTCTGGAGTCTCTTTCAGCTGTGAAAAAATCAAACTTGTAAGTCAACGCGATCAAAAGATATGACCGTTTATGTCGCATATTTTGCGATTTCACGAGGGAATCAAAACCTATAGGGTACTTCCCGTTGACCTAGAATCATGAAATTTGGCAAGAAGCAGTGTCTTACAGCACATGTCAAGGGAAAAATCTGAAAACCGTAAATATGTAGTTTAATTACAAGAAAAATGCGAATTTACTATTTGAAACTTATGAAAATTCACTAATGTTGTCGTAGTGGTATTGTCAGGCTCCAGAAGCATATGGGTTGCATATTGTTAGGTCCTATTCTATGTTTATTCTGAATTTTCTTTGTTTATATTCGTTATGCATTTCATCACGTACGCTTCATATACATAATATATACAGGGTATATATTATGTCTAAATTTTGCTTTTTTATAACCGACATGCGACATACTCAAGTCCCGTAACATCCTGTATATATTATATTTCGTCTAATTTTTCTTTATAATCTACATAATATGTTGATAATCTACATAATAATACTATACTATACAAGTTTGTACGGAACCCTCGGTGCGCGAGTCACAACTCGCACTTGGCCGGTTTTTTTTTCCAATAGTCCTACTTTGGACCACGCTTGTTCAACTATTGGGCTTTGATCTTTGCCCAGTATTGTCGCATCTTCTGCCGGTGTAGCTTCTTTCCCTCTTCTGTTCAGGCGGTACCTTTCCTTCGGGGTTTTTCCTGAAATCCACAGACTTCCTTCAGTGTTGTTCCTGAAATCCACGGACTTCCTTCAGGATGCATCTCACAGAAGACTGTCTGTTTTGGAGATCTGTTATTCCCTCTTCTTGTATATCCTTCTCGGTTTCTGTCAACCAATCTTGCAGCGTGGCCATAGAAAGCTACCCTTCTTTTTCTTGCACAGTCAGAGAGCCTCTCAATATGTTCGTAGAGCTTAGAGTTATGTCGTCTTCGGAATTCCCCATCTTCCCTTACCGGGAATGTCTAGGGTCTTCCTGATGATTCTCCTCTCTCTGATTTCCAATTTCTCTACTAGACCTCTTCGGTTCAAGGAAAGACACTTCATTGCATACAGTCAGGGGTTTCGTGACTTTATAGACACAAACATGCAAGTGAAAAATGTTCAGTTACCTAATTCAATTTTACGGACTAAAAAATTGCAAGTACAATTGTTATTAACAGTTCAGAAGCTCAAATTACACAATTACTGTACAAAACTAAATGAATACAATGTACTCATTTACCGTTTTTTTTTCTTCGCAATATTAGCGAGCCGGTTGTTCAAAATTTGGCAGCCCACCCCTGCATACAGTGCTTCTGGTCGTAAGACTGATGTGTTTGCGGTGTTCTCTTTCGTTACGCGCCGCGTTAGTTAGGAAAAAAATTTGAAGGAATCAAGTCCTTGTTTGTAAAATTCGTTTATTGTGAAGATATGATTGTATTTTGTATAAAAAAAATTGTTTGTAAAGAGCAATCAAATTTTGGATGGATCAACCTTTTTTGTACAGTTAAACCTTTTTTTGGATGAATTGATTTTATTTTGTACAAATCTATCAATTATTGTACTAAACCATTATTATTTGTAAGATTCAATCGATCATTGGGCGTTTATATTTTATTTTGGACGAAGTAACCTTTTTTGGATGAAGTAATCGATTTTTGTATGAATAAACCGAATTTTGTATTTTTCCAGATATTATTTGTAAAAAAGCATCTATTTATTGTACGCAAAAATCCAAGCCTTTTATTTTGGACGAAGTAACCTTTTTTTGGATGAAGTAATCTATTTTTGTATGAATAAACCGAATTTTGTATTTTTGCAACTATTTTTTGTAAAAAAACATCTATTTATTGTACGCAAAAAATCCAAGCCATTTTTTAAAGAAATTATTTTATATATAAGTCCAAATTAAAAGATGGCGGGGAATGACGATGTTCTGTCGGACCCTCCTCCTGATAACGAAAATAAAATGAAATATTGTGCCAAAGATATTGCAGTTTATGTATGTGTAAACTGTAACAGTGTATTTCATAAAAGTTGCGCAAAAAGATTATCAAATTTGAAAATAATCATTGAACTCCAGATAGAGTGTTGTGAAAAAAAAATCACCCATGTTAGCAGGGACAACTCGGAACAACTGAAAGAGTTGGAAAAGCAACAAGTAGTTTTGGAAAATAATTACCTCAAACAACTATTGCATGAAGTTCAGGAGAAAAATAACATCCTTATGGTAAACAACAACTTACTATTAGAAAAACGAAATACCTTGAAGAGAAAATATGGGCTGAAGCAAAAAAGCCCCCTGAAAAAACATCATTTGTTAGCTGGGCAAGAAAAGTAGGTTCGAGTTCTCAAGATCCAAACCAAAGATCGAAAGTACTCCACATTGGAAATCTAGCCTCAACGAGTTCATCTACTCACAACCAGGGGCACCCCTCACATCACTCCATTCAGAAATTGAAGAGCACTCACAGATGGCAGGATGGAAAAATTGTGAAACAACAAACCCCAAAAATAAACAAAGCTGTACCAGTGAAGGAAAAAATGAAAACAATCAAAGGGAAAGTAATTGGTTCGAAAAAAATGGACGATCAAACGATTTTAATCTGTAAAACAACAGACAAGCAGGAGAAAATGAAGGGTTTCAATACCAAAAACAGAAAAGATCTGCAAATCGTCGACTAGGAACAGGTAAAGTTAGCGAGGAAGATGCCAATGGATTTGTGGGAGCAGATCGAAAGGTCTGGTTATATATTTATAGGGTAAAGACACATGTGTCTGAGAAAATGTTAAAGGACTATATTGTAAAAAAGACACTTTTAAAAACGAGGAAATTGATGTACAAGAATTACCTTCTGATCCAGGAAGATTAAAGAGGTTTGTAGTTACAACTTCACTAAATCGCAAAGATGAAATGTATGATCCCAATTTCTGGCCAAACAAAGTAGGGATAAAAAGATTCGACTTCAGAATCCACGGTGAATTGTTGAAATCGAAAATTTTTTTCTAACACAACAAGCCGTGGACACAAATAACGTACCCAAAAATGAAAACAGTTTGAAAACCACTAAAGTTTTACATCTTAATTTGCAAAGCCTCAAAAACAAAATACTAACAGTACAAGTTCTTCTAGACGAAATATCTCCAAAAGTATTCTGTGTCACTGAACATTGGTGTAGGGGTGATGAGATAGAAAAAATAAGTCTTGGTAATCATAAATTAGTGTGCTACTCCTATCGAAGTGAATATCGAGGAGGAGGTACTGCAATATATGCCTCAAAAGAAATTACAATTAGTACTGCAGAAACACCAGTTGCGCAAGTTGAAAAATCATTTGAATACTCCAGCTGTAAATTTGCACTAAATAAATGTATATGTCACTTAGTTTGTGTATATAGATCTCCATCAGGAGATTTTAATTGTTTTTTAAACAATATGTTTCAAATGTTATTGAGTTCATTACTAGTCGGTCAGAACTCACCATAGTTTGTGGAGATTTCAATGTTAATTTTGCAAAACCTGAAAATGAGTCATTAATGTTATTACAATTATTCAGTCAGTTTGGGATAAGTCCGAGAGTAAACTCACCGACTAGAATTTCTCAGCACTCTTCAACTCTGATAATGTATTCACAAACGTACCCGAAGAAATATCAACTTGTACCATACTAAAAACAGTTATATCAGATCATTTTAGTCAGATCTTTGAGATCGAGTATACTACAGGAGTAGCAAACAAATAAAGCAGCTGTAGAAAAAGATTCTTCATAGAAAAAAATATATTGAGATTCATGTCAGCACTAGAAACTGAAACTTGGGATGATGTTTATAAAGCAAGTGATATAAATAGTAAATATAATAATTTCTACAACATATTATACTACCACTTCGACATATGTTTTCCATTAACCATATCCAAACCGAAAAATAACAAATGCCACTGGATAAATTCTGAAATAAAACGTTATTCTCTCTATATCCGAGATCTCTATGAACTCTACATTGAAATAAAATGCGAAAATGTATATATTAAATATAAGCGAGAAAAGGGTGCTTAGAGAAAGTATCTGTCAGACTATAAAAAATCCGTCAACGATAGTCAAATATCTAACTCACAAAATAAATCAAAAACAGTCTGGAATATCTTTAAAAATCTCAATAATGGAAAATTGGTGAACAAAAACTCTATTGAAATAAAAACAGATATTGGAGCTATAACAGATCCCAAAGAAATTGCTAAACAATTCAACAATCATTTCACACACAAAACTTGTAACAATGATTTGCTGGGTACGAAGGTAGCTCACAATAATAAAACCATTTTTCTAGATCCAGTCATAGAATCTGAAATCAACAATATTTTAAATGAGTTGCAGCCCAAATTTGCAAGCGGGGTGGACTCTATCCCTCCATTCATACTGAAAAAAGTAGGAAAATATATTAGCAAACCTTTGGTGGACATCATAAATGAAAGTATGGCTTCAGGAATATTCCCAGATAATCTGAAGATAGCTCAAGTAATTCCCATATACAAAAAAGGTGACAAAACAGACATCAATAATTACAGGCCTGTTTCTATTCTGTCTTCACCTTCGAAGATTTTTGAGAGGGCCATTTACAAGCGGCTTGTGATATTTTTAAATCGATTTGAAGTACTTGCTCCACAACAATATGGCTTCAGATAAGGCATTTCAACAGAACTAGCAATATATAATGCAATAACTGAAATCTTTGACAAAATCGATGGAAATAAGTTTACAGGTGGCTTGTATTTTGACCTTTCAAAGGCGTTCGATATGCTAAACCACAGTATTTTATTGAGTAAACTAGAAGAATATGGAATCAGAGGAAAGTGTTGATCTCTTAAAGTCATATCTATCGAGACGATCCCAAATAGTAAGTGTTTCACAAAAAAAATAAATGATTTTTTTCAGAGAAAAATGAAATATCGCAAGGTGTGCCACAAGGCTCTATCCTAGGCCCAATTCTTTTCCTGCTATATGTTGGTGATCTCCCGGAGGCTTTGGGACCAGGGCTGGTCTATAAGTTTTCAGATGATACATCGGTAATAATGTCCACTCCTGGGCTTGCAGAGCTTTCAGGGGGGGTTATCAGATAACGAAGAGAACATGTCAACATGGTGTACAAAAAATGGACTTAAGCTTAATACACGGAAAACAGGGCTTATATCATTCTCTAGATATCAACTTAGTCAAAAGTCTATCTATGTTAGGCTAAACTCCAAATCCATTCCACTAATAAATGAAATCAAATTCTTAGGGGTGACAATGGAAAGCAGTCTCAGTTGGGAAACACACATAAATATTCTAAATTCTAGACTCTGCTCTTTATGTGGAGTTATTCGAGCTATACAGGATCAGGTATCAATAAATAGCCTCAAAATATATTAATATGCCCATGTACAATCCATCATACAGTATGGCATCATCTTCTGGGGAAGTTCCACCCACTCAGAAAAAATATTCAAAACACAAAAAAGAATTATTCGATCTATGTTGAAATTACCATATGGAACATCGTGTAAATCCCACTTTGTCAATTTAGAAATCTTAACAGTACCATCTTTATACTTTCTACAACTAGTCACATTTGCCAAAAAACACTAGAATATTTTTACAAGAAACTGTGATTCATATTCAAACCAAATGACAATCAATACAAGATATAGAAATGAACTCAGGATACCACATCACAACTCATCATTTTTTGAAAAAGGGACACAGTATAGAGCAATCAAAGCCTATCACTCTCTTCCTATTGAAATTAGAAATATTGTACACACAAAAAAGTTCAAAACTTCAGTCACAGACTACTTGAAAAAAAAAGTCTATTACAATTTCAATAGCAGCTAAGAGATGAATCGCAATATATCTATATGTGTATACGTGTCTGTATTATGTTTGTGAAAATATGTGTTAGATGCTTATTCTATATCTATATTTATGTAATTTTTAATTGTGATTAATTCCTTCTTGTACATTTTATTTATACTTTAATTTGTATATCATGTCTGATAAACAACCCTTCTCTGTAACCTAAACCTATTTGACGTTGCTATGTCCGCTTGTAGATTTTATGGCAATAAAGGATATTATTATTATAAATATATAATATATATATAATATTTATATGTAATTAGTAGGGCAACCAAAAATATGCTCTTAAAAAACTACTTTAAGCGCTTAAAATATGCTTTATAAAAATGAAAATATGCATTTAAAAAAATATGTGCTCTTAAATTTGAAATAAAATATATGAAAAAAATTGTTAAATTCTAGGCAAGAAAACATAAATATAAAAGAAAAATACAGGTAAACTTAAAAATAATTTATTTTAAATTTTTATTGCAATAAATGACAAACATCTTATTTAAGTTCTCAAAAAGAAAACTATTCCTGTTAGATCGTAGGACATTTGTGTACATTGGAAAACTTCGTTCCACATCAACCGAAGTTATAGGCGCAAATTTAAATGCCATTGCTTCGATAATAAATACTATATTTATTGTCTATTGTTGTAGAACCTCTAGACCTAGACCTGGACAAGTTTATTGAAATTTCTTTCATATTGGAAAAACCATGATTTTTTTAAATAACCGTTTTTTCACAAAGTTAGCTTCATTGTTAATGCCATTAATTACATTCTGAGCATTTTCTATTATCTCTGTTTATCAAGCAGTAGCCTAGATGTTTCAAACGAATTTATTGATGCGCTAAGGTAGCCATCCACATTTCAGGCAATGAAAATCAAATTCAATAAAATTTTATTTTGGTGTCACTTAGTAGCTCTTTTGAAATTTTGATTGATGCGGCCTCTTCTACGTCCAGTGCATTGAACACTTTCACCATTATTTCGAAGTTAGTGACATAGTACACTGCAGCATCAATCCATGTTCCCCATCAGTAGGGAAAGATCCTATGTTCTATTCCCTCCTCACTCCTGGCCCCCCACCACTACATTTAACCAAATTGAGCATAATATGCACTAAAAATATGCAGTTATTTCAAAATATGTCTTGTCATAACCAATATGGGGTGCAAGGGGTGACAGCACACGCTGGCCCAAATGACAACCTTACCTGCACGTGGTGCACCCTGCCAGAAACTAACAAGGCTCTGTCGACCGAGTGACTACCGGTATAAGTAGTCCCCTTCCTGTCAATCAACAGCTTCAGGTGGAAGAATTGAGAGGAAGAAGGTCACTCTTTTGTCCAGGGATGGAGAAATCGACCCAAAGGCGGATGAACTGTAGAAGGAAATCAATGCAGTGAACGGTATAAGGATGAGGAAGAAGTTTGGACACTCACCTCATTAAAGATCGAAGGAGATAAGTCCTAGTAAATTGAACATGACTATGCTCAGAACTAAATTTCAATCCGGAGTTTCAAGTCTCCCATTCGGATCTCCGGGGGAGACAGTGAAGAGCGAACCAACTACATCAATAGATACAAAGAAAAGTAAAATGAGAATTTGTACGTGGAATGTTAAAACAATGGCACAAGAAGGAAAAATATACAACGCACTGAATGAAATGAAACGACTAAATATTGGCATAATGGGGGTAAGTGAAATGCGGTGGCCGGGCACAGGAGTTATAGATATAGATGAACCCAAAGTCTTTTATTCTGGAACATCTAATAACAAGCACGAACATGGAGTTGGCGTCATTATGACCAAACAAATGGCACGAAGCGGGAGGAACTTCACACCGGTATCAGAAAGAGTTATACTGATACAACTGGACGCAACTCCCGTAAACATCAATATTATCCAGGTCTACGCACCTACTGTGTATAAACCAAACGAAGAGATGGAAGAATTCTACGGATCCATCACAGAACTAGTACGAGCCTTACCAAAACAAGAAATCATCATTACGATGGGGGACTTCAATTCAAAACTTGGAGCAGGATTCAAGTCGGAATACATCGGCCAGTACGGGTTAGGAGACAGAAACCATCGGGGGGATACTATGGATGTCTTCGTCGAGGAGAATGAATTCGTCGTACTAAACACTCAATTCAAGATGCCCCCAAGGAAGCTCTATACTTGGAAATCTCCACTCAGCAGGCCAGACCATCTCATCAGAAATCAGATTGATTTTATACTGATAAATAAAAGATTCCGAAATAGCTGCACTTGTGCTAAAACATTCCCCGGTGCCGATATTAACTCCGACCATCTACCAGTGGTTGGGGAATTTAAAGTTCGGTTTAAGAAAACGAAGGCCAAAAGCTATAACAAATATAACATGAGAATACTGAAGGATCCTAACATCAAAAGAGAGGTAGAAAAGGAACTAAACGAGAAAATCAATAAAGAAATTGATGAAACCGCGTCAGTAGAACAACAAATAACAGTTTTAAATAAAATCAGCCAAAACACCAAGAAGACACATATGAAGGAGGGAGAAAATAAAAAGAAGAAATCATGGATGACAAACGAGATACTAAAGTTAATGGATCAGAGACGTGAACAAAAGAACAACAATGAAGAATACAGAAAAATAAACAAGACAATTAGACAAGAAATTAGAAAGGCAAAAGAGAGAGGAAGCATGTCAAGAGATAGAACAGCTGCAGAAAAGATATGATGATTTTAACGTGCATCGAAGAATTAGAGAACTGACAGGCAAAACAAGAAAAAAGAACTTTGGAAAGCTGGTGAACAACGAGGGAAAAATCATCATAAACTTAGAAGATAAAAAGAAAACGTGGAGGGAATATCTCAACAAACTATTTGAAGATGAAGAGAGAATAGCAACACCCATCATCGAAGGGGAAACGGAACCGCACATCTTGGAAGAGGAAGTAGACGTAGCAATAAAACGAATGAAAGATGGGAAGGCGGCGGGGCCAGATGATATGCAAATTGAAATCCTGAAACTGCTAAGTGACAAACATATCAAAATACTTACCAACATCTTCAACAAAATATACAACTCGGGCAGCATACCAGAAGAGTGGTTGAAGTCGGAATTCATCGTATTACCAAAGAAAGTAGGAGCAAAACGGTGCGAGGAATATAGAAGTATCAGTCTCATGAGTCATCTTCTCAAAATATTCCTAAAAATAATAAAGAGAATGTATAACAAATGTGAAGCACAAATCTCAGCAAATCAATTTGGATTCATCAACGCCGTAGGCACAAGGGAAGCGCTTTTCTCAGTGCAGGTGCTCTTTCAAAGATCTAGAGACGTAAACAGCGATATCTACGTATGCCTAATCGATTATCAGAAAGCGTTTGATCGAGTGCAACATCACAAAATGATAGACATCCTTAAACAAGGGGGAATTGACGCCAAAGACCTACAAATCATCACTAACTTGTACTGGAAACAGACCGCATCCATGAAAATTGAAGAGGAACAAATATAAGACATTGAAATAGCTAGAGGGGTAAGGCAGGGGTGCATTATTTCTCCGATTCTGTTCAATCTATACTCCGAACAGATCGTTAATGAAGCGCTAGAAGGCATAGAATAAGGCATTTTACTGAACAGAGTCAGATTGAATAACATCCGATATGCCGACGACACAATGGTATTCGCTGACTCTCTTGAAGGACTCCAAACACTAATGAACAGAATTGTAGCGGCTAGTGAAAAATATGGACTTAACATTAATAAAAACAAAACAAAATTCCTGGTCATTAGCAAAGACAATATAGCTAATGCAAATCTCTACGTTCACAACCAACAAATAGAGAGAGTGAGACAATCAACATACTTAGGTACACTTGTGAACGAAAACTGGGACAATAGCCAAGAGATAAAATGTAGAATTGGAAAAGCCCGAGCTGCCTTCAATACAATGAATAACCTCTACAAAAATCACGAACTACATCTTGAAACCAAAGTACGCATGTTGAGGTGCTACATTTTCCATTACTTTACGGAGTCGAGTCCTGGACACTAAATGATGCAACAACAAAGAAGCTTGAAGCCTTTGAGATGTGGCTATATCGACGTATCCTGCAAATATCTTGGAAAGACCGGGTAACAAACATCGAAGTCCTCCACAGGATGAAGAAAGAGAAGGAGATCATGGACACCATCAAAACCCGCAAGCTCCAATATCTAGGCCACATCATGCAGAACGAGGACAGATACGCCCTATTACAAGCCATCATTCAAGGCAAGATACACGGAAAACGAAGACCTGGACGGAGGAGAATTTCATGGTTGCAGAATCTCAGGGCGTGGTACGGGAAGACTTCGAACGAGCTCTTCAGAATAGCAACCAATAAAGTGAAAATAGTCATGCTCATCGCAAACATCCGAAATCGGATATGCACATGAAGAAGAAGAAGAATAACCAATATGCAATTTATGCTCTTATTGATGAAATATGCAAAACATGCCCTTACGAATAAGGTTCTAAATTAATAGTTTAGTCAGAAACACATTTCTGGCTAGTCCATTCTTTTATAAGTAGGATGAGGAAATATATGCATTTGCATATTTTTGGTTGCCCTAGTAATTAGTTTACAGCTTCAAACACATAAATTATACAATAAATACAATTTTCTTTCTACCACATTTTTAAAAGGCCGCTTTATTCTCTATCTATTTTGGGCGCTGTTCTTAAAAATTGTGCAATTGATTTTAAATGTATCCAGATCTGTACCACAGGATGGGGTCTGGAACGAGAAACTCGTCCCATGCTCATCTCTAACTTGGAACTTTGAACTACCTCAGAATGACAATGTACGATAGAGCGAAATATATTTCTCCGCGACTGCAATGGCGCAATGTAGGCAACCAAGTCTACAAGAAACCAAATAAAAACAAATGTTCTTCTACACCAGTGATTCCCAAACTTATTTGACCTATCCCCCCCTTTCCAGAAAACATATTACCCAGCGCCCCCTGGATTTTTTTTTATTTTAATAGCAATTAATAAGGGATATAAATATTATTGTATCTGTGAGAAGAGGAATTAACGAGTAAGAAACCAATTTTGATGGAGTGCACTATTTTAATAAATCATAAAACGTTTCGGGAAAAAATCTTTCCATCATCAGTGGTGTACTAATTTTCTAGCACCGCAAATCAGTATATTGAATTTTACAGACATATTATATTTGTAATAAAATATGTCTGTAAAATTATCCTGACTTGCGGTCCTAGAAAATTAGTACACCACTGATGATGGAAAGATTTTTTCCCGAAACGTTTTATTACTTATTTATTAAAATAATGATCATTATCAAAATTAGTCTTTTACTCGTTAATTCCTCTTCAGTCTTCACATTATATGCAAGACTGTTAAATTATTTTACATCATTATTGTATGTACGTTTTTCGTAAAATATAGTAAAGAAAGTTGCAAATTAAGAACATCGAAGTTTGAAATTATGAAACTATTTATTAAATTCAGAATAAAAATGGTACAAAAAAGTATCTTAATTTTAATGTGAAGGATGAACCTGGTTTGCTGCTACCAATTTAGCAATTTTCGGTTCTATCTTCGCCAGCAGTAATCTTAAGTCACCGCGATCGACTATTTGCAATCGGTTTCTTTTTTTTTTGTTAATAAATTGGTTACCGCACTGAATCCACGTTCAGACCAAGTATGATGACGGAAATGCAATCAACAATTTTTGAATGACAGCCCAAATTTCTGGATAAGCCGTAGGGATCTCCTTTTGCAGCCAGAATTGTTGGTAGCCACTTTTGTATTTAAATTTCAATTCATCATTTGTAGTTACTTCCATCAATTCTTCTTGTAACTGTGGAGAATCTTCTGTATTTGCACTTAAAAAAGGATCCAATATCCAATCAGGTATATTCATTTTTAATATATCATCAAATCGTTTATTAAAATCTGAATGGAGTGCATCCAAGTGCTCAGAATAAGAAAGTATGACGCCATTTTTTTTTTCTGTTCCTATAATAATATATAAATTAAATTTGGAAACTGGCTGAATTCCCCTCGTCCGAAATTTCGCTTGTACACAAAAAGTTTTGTCATAAATACAGAAAGAACAGATTTTGTTTTTATTAAATCCAATTCATCACCTTGAAGTTGAAAATTGCTTTCATTACATTTTTGAAACAAATCGGTCAAGTAAGCGATGTCACTTTTGGATTGAATTAGTTTGGATAGCAAATCCTCATTTTTAACTTTCAAGAACTCCAGCACCGAGTTAAATAGCTTGGAAAACCTATTTAATCAGGCACCCTTTGACAACCATCAAATTTCTGTATGAAGCAGCAAACGATTAAATTCTTCATCGTTTTTAATACAAAGCTGCTTAAATAATCTTTCATTCAATGATCTGCTTCTGATTGTGTTGATAGCTTTAATTACATATTGTAATGAATTATATAGGAGTGCACTTAAATTTTGGGCAACAAGATGTTGGCGATGAATGACACAGTGTACTGTGAATGCATTCGGCACCTCCCTTTTAAATATGCAAGAAAACCCCTGTTCCGCCCTACCATCGCTGGAGCATCATCTGTGGCTATTGATAAAATATTACTCAGAGGTATTCCTTTTTCTTTAAAAAACTCATCTAATGCAAGAAATATCGATTCTCCCTTCGTGTCAGTTTGCAAATATTTAGCAAATAATAATTCTTGGCAAATTTCTTCTTCCTTTATGAACCGCACATATGCTAAAAGCAAAGCTTTGTTTCCTGGCAAAGTTGATTGGTCAAGCTGAATAGAAAACCGAGATGTTTTTAAATAGCCACACAATGAATCTTCAACATCTTGTGCCATTTCATCAATTCTTCTTTGCACTGTATTATTGCTCAAAGAAATTTTCTTGATAATATCAAATGATGGCTTGTGTAACACAGTATGTATTACTTCACTTATAGCCGGTATTATTAGTTCTTCACCAATAGTATGAGGTTTTCCCGATTTGGCAATCATTAGTGAAATATTATTAGAAGCAAGCAAGCCATCGCCATCTTGTGAGGTTGCGGTTGAAGAGTTTTGCCACTGTCGGTTGTTGGCTAAATTTTTCTTTTAGTGTACGAAAATAACTTAAATCCTTATTTTTTTATCACCATGAATTTTAGTCAAATGTTCTTGTAGTCTAGAAGGCTTCATAGCTTCGTTTGATAATATTTTCTGGCAAATCAGACACATTCGCATATTAATATTTACAGGCGACTCAATAGAGCCATATTTCAAATATTCGATATTATATTGTCTCCATTTTTTCTTTGGTTCAGCCATTATTATCTGTAGAAAAAATAAAACTTTTATAGAGGTATTTAATGAAATATAAATAAGCATGATATCATTAATTGTGAAGCACATATAATTACAACAAAAAAATAATAATACTCACCAATTATAGTCGCACTATTTATTACTTATCTTTAACAAATATCAATCACACTGAGTTACGTGACAGCAACAGTAAGAATTTGAGGTTATGTTGCATTCTTCTTCTTCCAATTTATTGGAATTGGGTGGTAAGGTTATGTTGCATGTTGATATATTTTAAACTACTTCATCTTGTTTCAAAGTTGTGATATCTTCTTTCATATATAAATTTATGAAAATAATATTTACTTTACAATTTTACATTTTATAATTTAGTCATCTAGTTTTCAAATGCAACAGGTATTTTTTACGTATTACATTTTTCTGTTTTGTTTTATATTATTATTACTGCCATATATATGTCGATTTATAAAATGGTTAAGTTAGAATAAGTTAAAATAAATAAGTGAAGAAAAAATAACACCAAAACCATGTTAACAAATGAATACATTTATAAATCTTAACTTAACTTACATTATTTTATTTTATTTATAAATGTGTTATAAGTGTTACCATTTTACTAATTATTTCATTTTTTCTTTTATGCTTGCACCGCCCCCCCTGGTTTCCTGTAGCGCCCCCCAGGGGGCGGTAGCGCCCACTTTGGGAATCACGGTTCTACACTTTAAATTCTATAATCCAAAATAAGCATAAAACTCTACATATGGGGTTAAAAACGCTAAGTTTGCGAGATCGACAAAAAAACGGAAAAACAATTACACAATAATACACAAAACATAATGTGGAGCTATTAATTTGTCCCAAAAAATAATCGGTGTATCAATTTGCCATTGCTTTACGAAAATCCTATGTCCACTTTTGGTTGATTGAAAATTGTATGTTGTGCTCGTAAATATACCCAATAGTGTTTGAAACATGTATTCTTTCGGAAAACTAGCAGATATGCATTTAGCTTATAGTGCTGTTACTGCTGCTAGCGGCAACGGCCGAGCAGATGCAGGGATTTATGTAGAACGTTTTACGAATAGGGAGAAGAGCCTCATCATACAACTTTTAAGAACGTGGAAAATTTGAGAATTCTATGACAGGTACAGGATATGATAGACCGGTTAGTACTGTGGCATTAGAGGAAAATGTCTTGGATGCTGTTGTCAATAATGCGAGAACTAGTGTTCGAACTGTAGCACACGAACTTGGAACCAGTGTGTCAACAGTATGGCGAGTTGCTCGCGAACAGCTCGCGAATTGTAATGACTTTGCTCCACGAGTACAGTTTTGTAGGTGGTAGACACTTCAAGGTCGGGATGGTGAACCTGGCCGACAACAACAAATTTTGTATGCCGAAGAAGAAATATTAAATCTTGTCGAAGTAGATGCTGCCAGTAGTACTTGACAAATATCTCGCCAAGTAGATATTTCAAATCGAATTGTCTCGAGAACACTGCGCGAGAGTCAATTGTTTCCTTTGCTGAAATTCCAAACTTTTCTTTTATTGCATTGGCGACTGATGAAGCAGGGTTTACAAGTAACAGCATAAATAACACAGTCATATTTGGGTTGTATAAAATCCACAAGCTGCTCGTCGTAATCATTTCCAGCTCAGATTTTCGATAAATATTTGGGCCGGACTGTTCAACGGACATTTAATCGATTTACTGGAAATTTCAGTTGACAGAACTATTGGAGGAAGTTTCTTTGAATGTACGTCGACAAATGTGCCTTCTTCAAAATAGCACACCGCAGAATTTTAACCGCTTAGTTCGCTAAAATTTAGATAATGTGTTTGAAAATAAATAGATTGGTCGAGGTGGCCCTGTTTTATGGCCTTCTCGGCTTTCCGACCTTAACTACCTCTATTTCTATATATGTGGCGTTAAGAAGACCACGGTATACACCAACCAAATAATGGATTTAGATCAGTGGTTCTTAAGCTGGGTTCGACCGAACCCCAAGGGTTCAGGAAGTCAGTCTCAGGGGTTCGGCGGAGGTCAACCACCCGATGTCATCGTGACGTAGAAACCGTATTGGTTTCGGAAACTAATGCTACAGAAACGACCTGCAAGACGGTCAAGCACAAACCCGACTCATACCTTCAAGATGACACGCCCCACTCGTCTATCATTGGCTGCGGGTGATCACGCAACAGCCATGCTGGGAAGAAAGTCTGGTTTTGGTGCGCCAGTAAAAAGCAGAAGTCTTAAAAATCATTGTGGAATGCGTGAACTATGTGCGAAATGGTGCTCTGAGGCACCGCATCTTCATGGAGCTGTGTAAAGCTGAATTCGAGGTACTTCTGTACCATTCAAACGTTCGGTGGTTATCCCGGGGACAGTTTCTGAATCGTGTTTTTGCGATACGTGAGGAATTAGCCCTGTTTTTGCAAGAGCACCAACATGGTCGTACAGATTGCTTCAAAAATTCTGAATTTATTGTCATGCTAGCGTACATGGCTGATATCTTCGCAGCTCTCAATCATCTGAATCAACAGCTGCAGGGCGGTGGTGTCAACATCATCGAAGCGGAAGAAAACCTGAAGGCATTTCAAAAAAAGCTACCGTTGTGGAAACGACGAACAGGAAAACTTTCCCCTGCTAGACGAATGTGTAAATAAGATCGAAGATGTGCCTGGAATCAGATATATTTCTGTATGGGGGGAACTGAAGCACGCAATTTTCATGCACTTAGACGAGATTGCAAAGTCTCTTGAAGGGTACTTCCCTTCAAAAGAGTTATATCCAGTGTGGGTGAGGCAGCCGTTTACGTTTGATGTTGAGACAAAAGATGTCAATGATACATACCTGGATGAAATCATTGAAATTCAGCAGAGCCAGGTTCAACAGCAACTCTTCAAAACAACAACGCTCTCATCGTTTTGGTGCCACCAAATAGTAACGTACCCTGCTATTGCGAAGAAATCTCTGGAGATTTTGATACCGTTTGTGACAACATGTATTTGCGAGCAATCCGTTTCGAGGATGCTGGACATTAAAAAGAAGAAAAGGAACAGACTTAGTTGCGAAAATGACATGCGAGTGGCACTTGCCAAGGTGAAGCCTCGCATTTCCGAACTGGCTTCTAAAAGGCAACAGCAGCAGTCACACTGATTTGCAATTTTGTTCTTAATGTTTTATTCTTTGTTCTTAATGTTTTGTTCTTTGTTCGTAATGTTTTGCTCTATAATGGTTTTGTTTATTTTGTGGACCAATAAAATATATACCTATGATGTTTTGAATTTGAAATAATTATATATTTTTTTTCAATTAAAAGTGGTTCGGTTAATGCTCATATGAAACTGATGAGGTTCGGTACCTTCAGCAAGGTTAAGAACCACTGTTCTGCAAGATAGGTTTTTTTTCCTTAATCGTTTAGTTCGCTAAAATTTAGATTTGTTAATTTAGAATGTGTTTGAAAATAAGTAGATTGGTTGAGGTGGCCCTGTTTTATGGCCTTTTTGGTCTTCCAACCATAACTCCCTCGAATTCTATATATGGGTCGTTTTGAAGACCACGGTAAACATCAACGAAATAATTGATTTAGATGATATTCGTAACCGAGTTGCGGCAGCTGCGGCGACAATTCGACAGCAAGACCAAGGCCTTGTAAATTACAAGGGTAATCCAATTCATGGATAAGTCGAGTGAGACTTTGCGTTCAACAACACGGCGATAACTTTGCACAATTAGTTTAAATTGGATTTCATGAAAAAAAATGCTAAATCGCTACTTAAAAAAAAAACAACTATTAATTGAAGTAGTAATATCTCGTGTTGGCCATGAAATTCTGGCATGTGACAGATTTTTAATTTTGCTGCCCCGAAAGAAAGGGCAAAAAAGAGATTAAGAAAGAAGAATAATAATGCCAACCACAGCAAGCGTGCAAGGGGTGACGGCGATGCTGACCCAACTGACAACCTCACCTGCACATGGTGCATCCTGCTGATGACCAACGAAGCTTTGTCGACCGAGTTGCTGCCGGTATAAACAGCACCCCCTAGCCAGCCAACAGCTTCGGGTGGATGAACTAGCAGGGGTGGGGCAACTCCTTGCCCCGGGAGTGAGAAATCACTCTCAAAGGCGGATGAACTGACAAACTGATCAACGGCGTGGAGATGCGGAAAGGAACGGGAAGCTACCGCATTATAGGTCTCTGAGACATCTCTAGTACGCATATCATAATGGCTAAAATCAATACAAAATGTTCCGGAGCTTATATTCCTCCGATCGGATCTCCGGGGAGGAATGCATTGAAATTAGCTAGACCAAAATTAACACACGAAAAATAGCGACATGGAATGTGAGAAGGATGTTCCAATCAGGCAAGATGCATAACGTAGTAATGGAAATGGAGAGATTACAAATAGATATCTTAGGAGTGGCAGACGTCAGATGGCCAGGAAGTGGACAATGTGCAACCAACAACGGTATCATGTATTACTCTGGTACAAAAGATCCACAGGACTTGTATGGAGTAGCTATCCTAGTAACCAAAGAAACAAATAAATCCGTTACAAACATCATACAATACAACGAACGAATAATACTCATACAGTTAGAATCGCAGACAGGTACAGTAAACATCATCCAAATATATGCGCCAACAAGACAGATGACGAATCAGAAAAATTTTACGCAGATCTGAACGATGTACTAAGAATAACGAAAAAGCACGATATAACAATTATACTCGGTGACTTTAATGCGAAGGTTGACAAAAGAAGTGTTGATAATTGCACAGGGCAATATCGACTGGGCCAAACTAATGACATAGCAGAAAGATTAGTGGAAATCTGTCATACTAACCAACTAATCATTGCTAATACTTACTTCAAACTACACGAACGCAGACTCTACACATGGACATCTCCCAAACACAGCGACGATCAAATAATCAGAAACCAAATCGATTATATTCTAATTAATAAGCGCTACAGAAATTCAATTCTTTCTGCAAAAACAAATCCGCGTGCGGATGTTGGATCAGACCGCAACCCTATAGTGTCGAAGCTTAATATAAGACTAAAAAGAACCCAAAAAAAATAATGTATCTAAATTAAATCGAGAACTATTAAAGGATAATCTCATTGTATCGGAGATAAAACAAGATATCCAGGAAAAACTACACGAAATCCAAGCCGAAATAAATGATACAAACTGTGATCCAAATGTCAAGTGGGGAAAGATCAAGAAAACACTAATGCACAAAGCAAATGACAAACTTAATATCAGACAAGTAAAGAAAAAGCAAAAATGGATGACACCAGAAATACTCGGACTAATGGACACACGCCGCAAACATAAAAACAACGATATTTCAAAATACAAAGAAATACATGCACTGATTAGAAGAAGGATCAGAGAAGCAAAGGAGAAATACATGACGGATAGGTGCAATGAAATAGAAGCACCTCAGGCAAACTACGATACATTCAACATGCACAAGAAAGTCAAAGAGCTTACAGGACTTGGGAAAAAGAGGCAAGGTGGCCTATTGAAAGACAGAAACGGTAACATCATCCTGGAATCTAAACTGAAAATAAAGAGATGGGAAGAGTATTTAAAAGAACTTTTCAGAGTCAACAGAGCGGAGTCTCGAAATATAAATATCGAAACACCCGCATTCAAAATAACTAGAGAAGAGTTACATACTCAATTAAGAACGCGAAAAACGGCAAAGCAGCTGGACCAGATGAGGTTTTTACCGAAAGCATCAAATTAATCTAAGAAGACAACTTACAACAACCGATTGATCTATTCAACACGATATATACAACAGGCAAAATACCTCGAGAATGGCTGAAATCGACATTCATAGTAATGCCGAAAAAACATAATGCGAAGGACTGCTCTGAATACAGGCCTATAAGCCTCATAAGTCATACACTTCAAATCTCCTTGAAAATTGTACACAAACGAATAAGTACAAAAGCAGAAAGAGAAATTGGCAATACGCAATTCGGATTTACTAACGGTCTAGGAACTAGAGACGCGTTTGGAATAAATCTCCTATTACAAAGATGTTTAGACATGAACTAAGACGTATTCATGTGCCTAGTTGACTACGAGAAAGCGTTCGATACAGTCAAACATGAACGACTAATCCAGATACTTAGAAGTAAAGGAATTGATGATTACGATGTCCGAATCATACAAAACTTATATTGGAACCAAAACGCGGTAATTAATATGGAAAATGAAACAACAGAAGATATCGAAATACAAGAAGGAGTAAGACAAGGGTGCGTGCTATCGCCCCGGTTATTTAACTTATACTACGAAGCTATCTTCGAAGAAACATTAGAGGATGAAACAGCTGGCATAACGATCAACGGCAAACCTCTAAACCATAATGATTGCTGATAATATCACAGACCTACAACGAATCATAGAACGTTTAAACACCGTCAGCCAAAACTACGACTTAAAAATAAACATAAAAAAAACGAAATTCATGATTGTTTCCAAGACCAATTATAGCAAATTTAACAATAAACAACATCAATATAGAAAAAGTCAGCTCTTACAAACACCTGGGAATCATAATAAATGAAAATAACAATCAAACACAAGGTGCCCAATAGAGATGGCGAGAACAGCGTTCATGAAAATGAAAAATCTTGTAACCAACAGAGACCTAAACATGGAAATCAGAATCAGACTCGTAAGATGCTATGTCTTCACAACCCTTCTATATGGAATGGAGGAATGGACACTCTAAAAACAAGATACGGATAAAATTCAAGCGTTCGAACTATGGGTGTACCGACGTATGTTAAGAATAGCATGGACCGAGAGGAAAACAAATGAAGCAGTATTAACCCTGATGAATAAAGAACGAGAACTCATTAAAACAAAACCAGAAAAATACAATATCTGGGCCACGTCATGCGAGGAGATCGTTATGAATTACTACAACTCATTGTGCAGGGAAAAATATCAGGAAAGAGGAGGCCGGGAAGACGACCGATCTCCTGGCTCAAGAATTTGAGGGCTTTGGTTTGATTGCTCCTCTATAGCCCTGTTTAGAGCAGCAGTGTCTAAAATAAGAATTGCCATTATGATAACCAACCTCCGTTAGGAGAAGGCACCCTCCGTTAGAAGAAGAAGTAATATCTCGCTCAATATATACAAACGTTGTATTTTTCACAAGTGAAAATATATATAACTTTAATGAGGATATAGTCATAACTTTTGGTTGGGGAAAAGAAACTCTTTGTTATATACTCGAGCTTTCGGGAATGTTTATTCCCTTTATCAAGACAACTACAAAAATTTATTTATAAAATTTATCATAAAAATTTATCATAAAAATTTATCATTAGTTTACTCACATGGTCTTTAGACAGGTTTTATAAAAATACTTACTAACGTGAGGTTAACAGTAAAAAGCAGCTTCATGAACAATACTGAACAAATATTTAAAAAATAACAGGGTTAATCCTTCATGTATAAATAGTTTAACAGATTAAAAAATTAAAAAACAAAATTTCATTTGAAAGATTAATAAATTTAAAACAAAATGCAAAAATTTGAAAACTAAAAATAAAATTAAAATAAAAACAACAAATTACATCTTTTGAGAAAGAGAAAGAAGATGATGTCCTAGTTTTAACAAGTAATCGTAGATAATACTGAGATTATTAACATCTGTTTTCTTATGAATAGGATGGTTGCGACAGTTACTACGTGGTAATCCATACTTACATTGAATTGAAAAATTCACTTTGTTTTTTACCACACTTATGTTATGTAACAATGTTATATAACTTATTATTCACAGTTATATAAATTTCTACACATATCACGACGAGTTTCGACGTTTGACGGTCATTTTGAAGTGACTTAACAAATTGATAAAGTTGAATATATACCCTTATAGTTTTGGTGGGGTGGGGGGGCGGTGTTTGTCCGAAGATGAGGACTTATCTGTTTGAGATTGGGTGAGATTAAAAAGTTGGGAAAAGATTAGGTCAGTTTGCTCGTTTAGGAGATTAACTGAGGGATTACGGGTTTTCTTGAAAATTTCTAATGACTAGGAGATTTAGTTTCGGGCCTTTGTTGCAATTATGCAAGATTTTTAGATTATCTATTTCTGGGAATTTATGATTGAATTCGAGACAATGGTTTGAAAAAGAACTAGTGTCTTTTTCAGACGAAAAGCGCGAGAATGTTCTGAAAACCGTGTTGAAAAACTTCGTCCTGTCTGCCCTATGTACACGCTATTGCATTCGGAACAATGAATTTCGTATACAATGACATTTGCGATGTGTTCGCTTGTTTTGCCAAAATATGTCAGGGAGATGAAAGTTTTGTCTGAATTTGAGGTTTTCGGATAAATTTGGGCCATTGCGAATTGGGTTCGTTTATTATTGATAATGTTTTGGATGAGTTTTGTTGGGAAACCATTCTCTGTAGCGATTGAAATGATGGTACTTAATTCTTTGATTCTCTTTTCTGTGGAAAGGGGGATTGAAAAGGCTCGATGTATCATTGAATGATAGGCCGCTAATTTGTGTGTTATCGGGTGAAATGATGAATACGAGATTGTAGAGTTAACATTGGTGGGTTTTCTGTATATATCAAATTCTATTTTGTTGTTTTTGTGAATCAGAGTAAGGTCTAAGAAGTTTATATTGTTGTCTGTTTCTACCTCGATGGTGAATTTAATTTTGGGATGAACGTTGTTTATTAGGTTGAGAAATTGGTCTAATTGACGTGTTGTACCATTAAAACACGCTATTACGTCATCGACATATCTATACCAAAATGAAATATGTTTTTTGGAGAAATCTAGTTTGAAGATTTTTTCTTCGATAGTTGACATGAATAGATCGGCTAAAAGGGGACTTAATGGCGATCCCATTGCTAGACCTGATGTTTGCTGATAGTAAGTGTTATTAAATTTGAAGTAATTTTGATTAACACATGTTTCCAGGGCTTCATAAAGTTCAGATTTTATAAGATGATGACAATTAGCTTTATCAATTAATTTTTGTATGATTTCGAGACACTCTTTAGTAGGTATATTAGAAAACATACTACTGACGTCAAAAGATACAAGTTTGGAGTTTATTGGGGTTGTTATTGGTTTGAGGAGTTCCGAAAGGGCGAGTGAATTTTTTACAGAATATTTTGGGGTAAATTTGGTGTATTTTTTGAAAAGAGTATTCAGTTTAATTGCCAAAACTCTTGCTACACTGTTAATATAGGAGACAACTGGTCTAATGGGAGAATCGGGTTTGTGAGTTTTAATGAAACCATAGAGTCTGGGAGCTGTGGGATTCTGATTTATGATTTTAAATTTCTCAAATTCGGAGAACAAAGTTGTAATATTTTTTAAGAGACTTCTAATTTGAAATTGGAATTTTTGTGTAGGATCCTTTTTCAAGGGAGTTAGTTTTTCTGTTGAAATGAAAGAGTTCATTTTATTAATGTACTGTTCTCTTTCCAGGACGACTATCGAATTGGATTTATCGGCTTTTGTAAGGACTAAAGAATTGGACTCAATTTTTGTTTTTATCGATTTGATCACTGCGGAGTCTGTGGTAGAATTACGGGCGTACGATTTTATATGATCGGCTATTTTGGCTCGGGGTATAAGAGGCACTTTTTTTAGCGCGATTTCTGACTACAATTATTGTGGATTTATCGGATTTGTTATTGATGAATGGGGTGTAGTTGGGGTTTTGGGAAAGAAAAGATTGTTCAATAGGACTGAAGATAACTTTTTAGAAGTTGATAAATTTAGACACTAGATTCGGTTTGGACATTACTTTTTGAGGTTCGGACTTTTTGTTCTTTACGAAAACGGATAGTTTCTTTTTTAAATTTAAATAGGTGGTTGACCCTACTTACATTAGCACGAACAAAGTCATCAAAGATAGTGAATTCTACTGGATGTAATTTAAATGTCAACTCTGAATGCAATATCTTGAGAAAATGTTGAATATCTCTCCTACGATGAAGATTTTTTACACAAAATACAATCTTCGTACAATCTTCGGATCTAATCCAACTGTTTTGGGCAGATTTTATGGCTGCTATTGCGGTCGAAGACGTGGGTTTTAATATTTACATAGTTGGGTACGACTTTGGACCGAAGGCATTCTGAATTGAACCAGATATCCTGTGAAACGAGACAGTATTTTTTCATCAATTTGTTGTACAATTTTGTCTGGGTTGCCGTACAGGCTGATTTTATGAATAAGATGGTTGCGACAGTTACTACGTGGTAATCCATACTTACATTGAATTGAAAAATTCACTTTGTTTTTTACCACCCTTATATTATGTAAAAATCTTATATAACTTATTATTCACAGTTATATAAATTTCTACACGTATCACGACTGGAGTTTCGACGTTTGACGGTCATTTTCAAGTGACTTGTCCGGCGTATACGAAATTCATTGTTCCGAATGCAATAGCGAGTACATAGGGCAGACAGGACGAAGTTTTTCAACACGGTTTTCGGAACATTCTCGCGCTTTTCGTCTGAAAAAAGACACTAGTTCTTTTTCAAACCATTGTCTCGAATGCAAGCATAAATTCCCAGAAATAGATAATCTAAAAATCTTGCATAATTGCAACAAAGGCCCGAAACTAAATCTCCTAGTCATTAGAAATTTTCAAAAAAACCCGTAATCCCTCAGTTAATCTCCTAAACGAGCAAACTGCCCTAATCTTTTCCCAACTTTTAAATCTCACCCAATCTCAAACAGATAAGTCCTCATCTTCGGACAAACACCGCCCCCCTCCCCACCAAAACTATAAGGGTATATATTCAACTTTATCAATTTGTTAAGTCACTTGAAAATGACCGCCAAACGTCGAAACTCGAGTCGTGATATGTGTAGAAATTTATATAACTGTGAATAGTAAGTTTTATAACATTTTTACATAATATAAATGTGGTAAAAAACAAAGTGAATTTTTCAATTCAATGTAACATATGAAAACTGATTCTAAGAAAGTTCTAAGGAAGTTCTTGTAAGGAAGTTACTCTTTAAATTCTATAATCCAAAATAAGCATAAAACTCTACATATGGGGTTAAAAATGCTTAGTTTGCGAGATCGACAAAACAACATTATCAAATTTGTTTAAAAAAAAAATAATGATGATAAATACTTTCTGCACAAAACAAATCGCTGGCTTGGAACAATAAGGTTCTATGTTACACAGTGTTAGTTTCGAGATAATAGCGTTTAAATTCGGAAGGGTATAGAATTTGTATAAGTAAACACGGATCATTCAGCAAAATACGGGACAAAATTTTATTTAATTTTCTATCAAAATTCAAGGAGTCAAATATTTAAAAAATATATAAATTTTTCAAAAAATTCAAACTCAAAAAAAAAACATAAAACTTTGTTGCATAAAATTTTTTTACTTAAATAGTAGTAATGTAACATAGTACTTTGGACCCTATACAAAAAAATCAAATAACGTAAAATAATAAAACATAAAGTCCCAAAATACATGAATTAAACAAAATAATATTACACTTTACGTCAATTGACGTCAATTTTGCTAGAGGTTCCACATGAGGGTCTCTGGGATTTTTTTCTCTTTTATTGTCTTCTTCCTTGAAGTGTTGGATTTCGAGGCAAGTAATTTTGAAATGCCAGTTTTATAGTAGTCCTGGTCCTGTTTTGGCATGAAAGGTAACATTCTTTTTATTGCAACGTGCTTACTTGCAGGCAAATCCACGTTTAGAGTACTTGTTTTTGGATTTGGAAAAACAGGATGTTTAGTTTGTTTACAGCTCCGTGTAGTCTTTTTTATATTACTCACGGTGTAGTCGTGGTCGTCATGGCTTTTTTTGAAGTTTACACTCAGAAGCCCCCGTTTGAATTGTAAAACTGAAATCTTTGTATATGGAACATTAGAGTAATCATAAGAAGTCGACGCCATCGTTTGGTAATCGAAGAAATCAGAACATGTCATCTAAATAATTTTAAATGGTTTGCGCCTGTTTACCATGAGCAAAATTCGCAGAAGAGAGACAGTAGTACTCAACCTTGCTGAGGACCCTCTCGATTGAACTGTGAACGGAATCAATCTCTTGTACACAAGAATGTCCGGGGGCTGAATATTTCATGGTGATGATTTCGACTCCACTTTGCACCATGAAATGACCAAGTGCATAAGACATATTTTTATATGCATAAGACGAATTTCTGTTTTGTGGAACGCAACTGTCATTCCATAAAATAAATTTCTTTATATCTGGATGATCTTTTAAAATTTGACACAAAATTTTCACAAGGGCACTCGCAATATCGTTGCCTTTCCTACCCATCAAAATTTCCGACCACAAATCACAGTATACTTGGCCAGTAATAGAAAAATGAGCGGTCAGATTATAAACTGACAATTTACTGTCATAGTAAAAACAAGATACCTCAGCTCTTGGACACGATAGTACGTTCTGCAGATCAAACGTCACTACTGCTTTGGTCTTATCTTCTCTGTCGCCATTTCTATCATTTCTTTTTTAACGTTAATCTTTTTTGTTTAACGTGTACTAGATACTTTTCCTCAGTTGATTCTTCCCTTTCTTCGGCCGTTTCCAATTAAAAAAAAAGTATTACACCTGTCTTTCTTCGGTCTATGGAAATAGATATTGAAATTGTTGCAAAAAATACTGCGATATAGTGACTGCTTTACCATTGAACGATTGTTTTCTGTCATTCGTTCTACGTATAATTCATACATTTTAACAACAGATAACCCACTTTCGAGATATTCCCTGCGGCTATCTGCACGACAGTAATGCGACTCTAACCGGCTGAAGGAGTTGATGTGGTCCTTGACTTCTTGAATCATTTCTTCAGATATTGTGTTCCTTGTGTACTTTCTTTGTTTGTTTCTACTTGGAGTATTCGTGTTCGAATTTCTTTTTTGAAGTGCATTGTAAATAGTTTTTTCGCTAACAGCCAATGTTCCCAGGAAGTACTTCTTACAAACCTGGACTTTTCTCCCGTGAACAGTAAAACAATATTTGATTGAATTTTCATTCGTTTTCCCTTTTCTTCGTCTTTCGGGCGTAAAAACTGAACAATTTGCAGTGAAAAACATTTTTTTTGCAAAATTATCAAATCTGTAAAACTCCTTGAAGATCTCTTGTCTTTCGGTCTTTGTAATTATTGAGTCACATTTGTGAATGCAATTCGTACAATCTTTTAAATCCCTAACTGCTTTGGCTGGAACAATTTTTTTTCTAGAAGAAATATATTCTTCGCCCTTTTCACTTTTTTCTTTTCTTTCGCTCTTTTTCCACATTTTCGTAAATCTTTTTTCGAATAAGTTTCTTTTCCTCTTCGTCGAGGGTGAGGTCCATCATCGAGTCCTCGTCGCTTTAACTAAATTATTTTAGGAAAAGAAAAGTTTTAAATTTAACATAAAACATAACCTCATTTTTTCTAAATTACCTGAAATGTTGATTAACTCCAATAGTGTCAAAATTGTAACATAGAACCTTGTAGTTCCAAGGCAGCTAAATGTTATGTCAATTAAGTGCATATTTATAGAAAACAATATAGCGAATACCATCATCGGAGATTGGACACCATCGAAATGAACATCTTGTTGAAAACCGCTCTGATCAGCTAGGCAGACGTAGACTCAAACCACTCTCTCAGGTTGCGAAGCCACAAGTTTTTTCTCTTTAGTATCTCTAGTACTTGGTATGTTGGAGCCTATCAAAAGCTTTCTGGAAGTCGATGTAGCAGATATATTAGTGATAATAATAGTCTACAAAGCAGCCACATACGCTCGTCAAGTTGTTAAAGTAGTTTCTAAAATGCTGCATTTAACTCAAATCTCCGTATCGAGGTTCTGGTGATGATCGGTTATGCTAAAAGAAGACAAAGTCAGGTTGAGGTTGCTCAATTATTATTATATTATTACCACTAATTAGCTAAGGTACCATAAGCAAAATTGAGACACAACACAATAATTTGGATCATGTCAGGGATGTGTCCAGACAGCGAAATCCCAGTGTTAAAGCAGATACCAGGCTAAACGTATTATTAACTCTTCAATAAATTTCGGTGCATCCCGATTCTAGTTAAACAGTGCCACAGCGGATTAACAGTAGTCACACTATGTAAGAAGACCGCATCCCTAAGTTAAAAAAAAAATCGTATTCTCCATATTTTCCGAGTTCGAGTTTCTACGGCGATAGGCCCCTTAATTTCTCTCGGGACGACGCATGGGGTCCCTGTAACAGACCAGACAATTAGGAATAGGTTGAGGGTACCAAATTTGAAGACAGGACTACTCGGGCGAAAACCCTCTTTGACGCGACGCACAGTGGGACGGAATTCCAAAAAGCTGGCCAAAAGTCGAAAAAGTATTTGATTCGGGTGAAAATCTTTACTTGGGGGTTTTCGGGGTCGCTGATCACGAATTCGAAGTCAAAATTCAGAAAAACAAAATGGCGGATCCAATATGGCGGAGAATTTCTTCAAAAACGTATTTGATTAGGGTGAAAGTCTGTACTCGGGGGTTTTCGGGGTCGCTGATTACGAATTTGAGGTCAAAATTTAGAAAATCAAAATGGCGGATCCAACATGGCGGTGAATTTCTTCAAAAACGTATTTGATTGGAGTGAAAGTCTGTACTCGTGGGTTATCGTGGTCGCTGATTACGAATTCGAAGTCTGTTTGTGATTCTTGTGAGAAAATAATATAACTTGGCGTCGTTTTATTTTATAGTTTTATTGTAAAAATAGTGTTACACGTCTAAACCGAATGGAGGCTCTTGATGAATGCCGCCTTTCAACTCTAGTGGCTCTTAGTGCTGTTTTTGGTTGGTAGCCATGCCACACCATCTGTAGTTGGTAACAATGAAAAAATGAAAAAGAGCGGTAGAGAATGGTTTGAACATACTCCCCACCTTGAAAGCTTACGGCTTTAAAAATAACATAAGATAAATACGGGAATGCATGATAAAAATTTAAAAAAAAAACAAAAAAAACATGATAAAGCAAATACATATGAAACAAGATTCTTATAGTTCATGCATCACTTTGGACAGGCATTGGCGGTTATTGCCCTACACTGCTGCACTTGACTTGTCCATTGCACTGTTTGTTGGAAGAGGACACACCTTCGTGATGGCACGTTTTACAAGACCGCGCGCGATTTGGATAGACACTACTCTTATATGTCCGTCGCTGCCGGGATGTAAATCTTTTTGACCCCATTTGGCCCATTGGCCACTGTAATGGAGCGGTGTTGTCTTCCTTTAAAACCACAAGGGTTCCGATTTCTGGTTGATTGATTGGGTGCTGGTTCCACTTGGTCCTCTGCTGCAATTGGTGGAGGTATTCCTTTGACCATCTCTTCCAAAAGCCTTGTCTCATGGCCTCCAACAATTGGTATCGAGACAATCGATTAATGCTGAGATCGGTGATATTTGGTTCCGGTGGCGCTCGTAGCGCCTTTCCAATCAGAAAGTGGCCTGGGGTTAGCGGTTCTAAGTCGGAAAGGTCATTGGGTAAGGGAGTAAGAGGACGGGAATTGAGACATGACTCAATTGTTACTAACACCGTGTGCATTTCCTCAAAATTTAGTAATGTTTCTCCTACCACAGGTTTTAAATGACGCTTTGCTGATTTTACTGCTGCCTCCCATAACCCGCCCATGTGAGGCGATCTTGGCGGAATAAAATGCCAATCGATTCCTTCACTACTTTGTGAATTTATGATTTTATTTTGAAATTCTTGTGATTCAAATATCTGTTTCAATTTGTTTCATTCCCTATTTGCACCAACGAAATTTGTACCATTATCAGAATACAGGTGTGCAATTTTACCGCGTCTAGCAATGAATCGTTTTAATGCGTTTAAGAAGGTGGCGGAAGTGTAATCGCAGACTAGCTCTATGTGTACAGCCTTAGTTGCGAAGCAAACAAATATGACAATGTAACCTTTGATTGTTTTGTTAGTGCGACCGTGTCCATTCTTTAAAGTAATGGGGCCTGCATAATCTACACCAGTGCAGGTAAATGGGCTCGACGGTTTCACCCGGTGTTTTTTTAAATTTCCCATCAACTGTTCAAAAGATATCGGTTTTACTCGGAAACAAGTCACACATGATCGTATTATTCGTCGTACGACTCTTGCGCCTGATATTGGCCAAAATTTTTGTCTAATCGCGACTAATGTGGTTTGACACGCAGAATGAAAATTATTGATATGTTCTTGTGTTGCGATTAGATTTGTGATGGGATGATTATTGGGTAAAACTATTTGATGCTTGCTGTCGTGAGGTATGCTTGCGTTCATTAACCTACCCCCTACGCGAAGTACCTCGTCTTTATCTAAAAATGGATTCAAACATCGCAATTTACTGTGATTGTAAAGCATCTTGTGATTTTTTAGTGAATGAATATCGCTGAAAAATGCTTCCCTTTGAACTATTTTTATTATTTTGATTTCGGCTTGGTTTAATTCTTCGCATGATAAATGACCGGACATTTTATTTTTGCGACGTGTATTATTTGAAAAACGTAAAATGTACGCTATGATTCGCACTAATTTTTTGAAAGATGAAAATTTGTTGAATAAATCGAATTCTGTGGTAGAAATACTGTCCATAATCGCTAAACAACACACTTTTACTTCTGGTATTTCTTCGACTTGAGTAGGTCGTTTGTTTACTTTAGAAAAGTCTACTGTACTGTCGCGTAAAAAGTCGGGACCTTTGAACCAATTATTCGACGTCATTAATTGAGTTATGGTTGCTCCACGCGATAACACGTCAGCAGGGTTTTCGGTAGTTTGAACATACCGCCAGTCCTCTGGTGAACTTATTAACTGTATTTCACCTACTCGATGTGCTACAAATGGTTTTAAATTGTTTGGTTGCATTCCTATCCATGCCAAAGCAATTGTCGAGTCTGTCCAGTAAAAATACTTGTTTACGAAAATATCGATAGAATCTTTAACTTTGTTGATTAATTGTGCAAGCATTAATGCAGCAGATAATTCTAAACGTGGTATTGTGATGGTCTTCAGAGGTGAAACTCTGTTTTTGGAACATAGTAAATGTAAAATGCAATCTCCGTTGAGTGAGATTGTACGTACGTAGACGCATGCACCATATGCAACTTGGCTTGCGTCACTAAATCCGTGGATTTCAGTTCTAATCCGTTGTTGAGATCCTAATGATACACATCTCGGAATTATAAGAGAATCTAACTCTGAAAAACTTGTTAAAAATTGTTCCCACCTTGCAAGAAGATGTGATGGTACTTCATCCCAATCTATCTTTAATGACCATACCCTTTGTAATAATATTTTTGCTGTAACCGCAACAGGAGAAACTAAGCCTAGTGGGTCAAACAATCTAGAGATTAAGCTCAGAATTGTACGTTTAGTGACTATTTGATTATTTGGTTTTACAAAAACTTTGATTGTGTCTGTGTGAAAATCCCAATTAATGCCTAACGTTTTTTCACAGGATTGTAAATCTAAATCACTATTATGTTGTGTTGGTAAGATTAAATTATTGTTTGAGGCAAACTTTCGTAACTCAAAACCACCCTTTGCCAAGGTGCTAATTAATTAATCTCGAATTTCGATGACCTTGTCAATAGAGTCCGCTCCTGTTAATACGTCATCGACATAAAAATCGCGTATAATAATTTTGGAAATTTCTGGGTCATTTTCAGCTACTAATGATGCAAGCTCGCGTAATGTTCTAATTGCTAAATATGGTGCAGATGCTAATCCGTACACAACTGTTTTTAATCTGTAGGTGTTAACTCGATCGTTTGGATTGTCGCGAGATAAAACTAATTGATAGTTTGATCTGGATGAATAAGTATCTGTCGATACATTTTTGCGATGTCTCCCGTGATTACGTATGGATGCAATCGAAATCTTATTAAAATAGCAAATAGTTCCTGTTGCAATGCAGGACCCACATGTACTTTGTCATTTAAACTTTTACCGTTGTCAGAACTCTCAGAGCCATTAAAAACAACGCGATATTTTGACGTGGTGCTGCTATTTTTTATGACACAGTGATGGGGTAAATAAAAACACGATGTCTGTTCAATTGTAAGTAGGGAAAGATCCTTCGTTTATTCCCTCCTCACTCCTCGCCCCCCACCACTACCCCCACTACTACCCCACCACTACCCCCACTACTACCCCACCACTACCCCCACTACTCCCCCACCACTACCCCCACTACTACCCCACCACTACCCCCACCCCTAGACCCCGCCCCAGACCACACCCATAGACCCCGCCCCAGACCACGCCCCCCAACCCCCACTTTCACCCTAAAACTCCACTTTGATGAGAAAAATCAAATCTGGTGTCAGAACGGCTCTAGCATGTACCCTAAGGGAGATGCGGCCCGACCGCCTCACCTTCAGTAGATGCTAAACTAATTATCTCGCTTCTGATTGGTTGATTAATGAACAAATAATTACCGTTGACCTTGCGTCTCACCGAGTCACTTCAACTTGTATACATTCAGATGTTCGGGCGTTTTGTTTACAATAAATTTACTAACATACACCTCGAGCGCGGTCGGTTGTTTAGCATTGATAATTATTTATATTCGGAACGCGATTGATATTTAAACCTATGCTCTAAATTCATAGTCATATCAACAATTAAAACTGTATCCCTGCTATCAATCTGTAAAGGTTTTCGCAGCAAGGATAATCTTGGAAGCCATAAGGAAGTATGTGATGACAATAAAAAAATGTACTACAAATACACCGTCTGCAATTCAATTTTCACAAGAAAAGATAGCGACATATGAGAAAACATAATAATGGTGGGAAGAAGAGGAGTCTAGATCCTGAATATTCACCCTAAACCTAAAGCCGGTGAAGCCGGTCCAGCAAAACATCATCCAAGCTTGTGTCAGCTATAGAATTGATGGTTCAGGGATTGATGTAGATAGCTTTATTAGTAAATTGAACAGCCGTTGTACGACAAGCCGCATTCTATCCATCCACTTTCCATCCACTTACATCCACTTTCCATCCCCTTTACATCCACTTTCCATCCACCTGCATTCACTTTACATCCACTTGCATCCACTTTCCTTCCACTTTACATCCACTTTCCATCCACTTTCCATCCACTCGCATCCACTTACATCCACTTTCCATCCACTTTACATCCACTTTCCATCCACTTTCCATCCACTTGCATCCACTTTCCTTTTACTTTCCATCCACTTACATCCACTTTCCATCCACTTTTTCCGTCCACCGTCCACTTTTTCCGTCCACCGTCCACTTTTTCCGTCCACCGTCCACTTCTTCCGTCCACTTTTCATCCACTTTAATCGGCTTTTAAACAGCTTTTTAACAGCTTTTAATCAGCTTTTTAATCAGCTTTTAAACAGCTTTTTAATCAGCTTTTGAACAGCTTTTAAACAGCTTTTTAATCAGCTTTCAAACAGCTTTTTAACAGCTTTTAATCAGCTTTTTAATCATATTTTAAACAGCTTTTTAATAATCTTTGAAACAGCTTTTTAATCAGCTTTTGAACAGAAGCTTTTTAATCAGCTTTTGAACAGATTTTAATCCATTTTTAAACAGCTTTCAATCAGCTTTAAACAGCTTTCGACTAAAGCTAATCAGTTTAATCCACTTTAATCAGCTTTTAATCGGGCCTTAAAAGAATACTAACTATATAAATCCATCAGTCATGTCCCAGACCTTCACACTGTAAAGTACTACAAAAGTGCTCTCTGTGAATTATTAACTACCGACAGAATTAGACCTCGACACATTATATTGCTTAGGACTTATTGGATTTCACACATACAGTGCTATTCCAAATATTTAAGAAGATCGTAACAATCTGCTAGAGTACGCGGATAGGATACAAATAAAAATACCAACTGGCTCGTATGAGATGGTCGTTTAGAGCTGAAGAGTATTAAGTGAGAGAGAGAGAGATGGGAATTAATTTTCACGGAAATCGTATAAGAGCGGTTGTTTCGGACAATTCTACCAATCGACATTTACATCGCAGAAAGTTAACACCTATATTAAAAAATAAACTATTATCTCTAGGATATAAGTTAAAGCGACAGTATGGATAAAATAGATATATTCTCCAAAGTTGACTATGAGGATACTATCACAAAGAGTGAATTTCACACATTATCCTATAGCTCAAAATTATAGAAACAATGATGAGATTCGTATTAGGATTCAACACCAGGATATTTACAATTATCCTAGCGAAAGTTATATTTATGTAAGCGGAACCGTTAATTTTCCGAAACTCATTCCACCTGCAACTACACACAACTTTGAACTTGTGAAAAATGCATATGCGTTTTTGTTTGAAGAAATTCGCTATGAATTGAATGGAGTTGAAGTAGATAAGAATCGAGATGTCGGAATTACAAGCACGATGAATGGATTACTCTCCAATACCAAGCGAGATCAGCATATACTCGACCTTTGCGGCTGGGCTGAAAATGCTACAAATGTTACATACTTTGATAATAACAGAAAGTTCTATGCTCTAATTCCATTGAAATATTTATTGGGTTTTGCTGAGGATTATACAAAAATGTTAATTAATGTAAAGCAGGAATTAATTCTACTACGAGCTAGAACTGATGTGAACTGCTACAAAGGAGATGCAAATATAAGATTCAATATTGATCAAATTTACTGGCGAATTCCCCATATCCAACTCAACGACGAAGAATTCTGAATTGAATGAAATAAATATCATTCAATTCAGACAACTTGGACTTTCAAAAAAAACATAAAACTTGCTGATCCAAACTTTAATTTATCTAGGCCAGTCGATATCTTAATCGGAAATGAATTATTTTGGCATATAATTCTTCCACATAAAATTCAGTCAAATGGCTCATCAGGTACTATTTTGCAAGAAACACAGTTCGGTTACATTGTAGCTGCGGTAATTTCAATTCAAAATCAAATGCCAACAAATTGTCAATTGTCTAATTTCGCAGTGTTATAACGGATGATTCGATGATAATTCTGGTAACACTAAACATGATAATTCACCTATGAAAGAATTATAGTTCGACTGTATGGTAATTGAAGTAACTCTGTTAACAAATGTCTGACTTTTAGAAATGCCTATTATGGGTAAATTAGTTTTGCTAAGTTCTAACCTTAATTTCTTGCATGTACTAGCTGATATAAAATGAGATTGTGATCCACTGTCCAGGAGTGCTCGTAGATTATGAAATCTACCATTACTATCTCGAACTTTAATAATGGCTGTCGTCAAAAGAACTTTCTTATTATTTGCTTGGGCGCAGAAATTTGAAACA
The DNA here is from genome assembly GCA_944588485.1 of Phosphuga atrata. Taxonomy (NCBI): domain Eukaryota; kingdom Metazoa; phylum Arthropoda; class Insecta; order Coleoptera; family Silphidae; genus Phosphuga; species Phosphuga atrata. The sequence goes on from OX155904.1 coordinate 46,756,668, forward strand.
ATAGCTGATGTCGAGGGTTCTTCTGATCGTGTGGCTATTTGATTATTATTAGTACTATTAATGTGGAGGAGAGAATTATGTTTCTCACCACAGGTTTTACAACTATATAATGATGGACATGCAGAAGCCTTGTGATTAGGACGTAAGCAGTTTTGACAAATTTTAAGTCGTCTGACTTCGCTGAATCGTTGATTTGCAGATAGTGACAAGAATTGTTTACAATAATATAAATAATGGTCTTGATTGCACATAATGCATTTTGTTTTGTGATTGAATGTGCTTAGATGGGATGTCGAAGTGTTTGAATGTGAATAGCGATTGAATTTGTATTATTTAAAGAATTTATGCCTTTTGTAAATTGACTGCTAACTTCTAGTGATTCTAACATTTGGCAGCGTTGCGTTAGAAATTTTGTAATATCGTTTAACTTAGGTGATTCACTAGATAACGTGGCTTCCCAAGCAGCAGTGGTATTGCTATCAAATTTTGATGAGATTAAATGTATTAATAGATCGTCCCAATTATCTACTGGACGCCCGATTGATTGTAATGATTTAAGATTAGCTGTTACCGTATGCAAAATGTGTCTTAGAGACCTTGAATCCTTATGATTTACCGAAGACAAGGAGAAAATTGCTCTAACATGATACTGTGTAATCAATCTCTTATATTCGTATCTCTTTGACAGTAATTCCCATGCTGTTGCATAATTGTCTGTAGAAGGTGTTAAATGGGAAACAGTTTCAAACGCTTCATTTTTTAAACTGCTACGTAAGTAATGAAATTTTTGAATAGAGTTTAACGCCTCATTGTTATGTATTAATGACTGGTAACTGTCACGAAACGTTATCCACTCTGTAAAGGAACCGCTAAAATGTGGTAACTGAATGTCTGGCAATTTAATTTGTTGTGATGCGCCTTCATTTTGTGTGTTTGATGTAGCGACAGAAGAGCCGACGTTTGTTTTGATTAGACTTTCGGCCTCACTAACAATTTTAAAATAATTATCTTCAAAATCAAATAACTCGTTATCTTTGATTAATGTTTCGTCCAACAACTGATTCTTCAAAAAATTCTTAGCAAAGCTCTCTTCGATTTGGGTTAGTTTGTTTTGTGTGAAGGTTCGTTTGGTTCCTCGAATTATCTTGGCTGTAACCTTTCTTTGTTCCAAAAATTTATGCCAATTTTCCTTGGTTTTTTTAGAATTCCACTTCAGCCAGGCTATCTGTCTTTGGGCTATTGCATTGTCACAGTCTTCAGTCCCCCAACGATGCTTCCTTCTTCTAGCGAGAGGGACAAGTTCATTGGCCTCCTTGACAAGAGTCTCCTTCAGTTGGTCCCAGTTGTTTAGGTTTGTGTTGTTCAGTCTCTGACTTAGTTCTTGACTGTTCTTGAATCGCTCGACGTCAAATTTTACCATTTCGGAGGTTCTGTGTAATCTAGTGTTTCTAGGCTGGAGTCTTATTTTGATCTTTGAGAGGTAGTGGTCTGAGTCCAGATTGGCGCTTCTTAGTACCTTCACGTTTTGTATTTCCTTTTGAGATTTGCGTGAAATGGCCACATGATCTATCTGTAATTCACCCAGGTGCGTATTAAGTGAAATCCAAGTCTTCTGCTTCCTTGGCAAGTTTTAAAGGCTGTAGACTTCATGATCAACCCAAAAGTCCTACACAGATCCACCAATCGTTCTCCGTTGCGGTTGGTTCGCTATGCGCCGGATAATTGCCCACTATGTTTCTGTATTTTTTCTCTCTTTCCAATTGAGCATTGAAGTCACCAAGCAGTATGACGGTGTGTCTCTCAGGAAGTTTAGAGATAATATCTTCTAAGTCTTCCCAGAATTTATCAGTTCTGTCTGGATTGCGTCTGTTGTCCTGGTTGATTGGGGCATGTACATTGACTATACTGTAGCCCTTGTTTGCGCATTTGAGAGAGAGGATGGATACACGACTACTCTGGGAGGTAAAGTCGGTGACTGAATCCAGTATCCTGTGACTGATTATAAATCCAGTACCTAAGTGGTACGTTCTTCATTACCCGCTGAGCCAATTTTCCTTTGAGGATTCTGTAGCCTTGGGACTCGAAGGCATGTTCGTCCGTAAATCTGGTTTCCTGTACTGCTGTCAGTATTATGTTGTGTCGTGTTAGTGAATCAGTCTAATGTTTCCCACTTTTAGCAATGAGTTGGCATTAAATGTTGCGAAGAAGCTTTGCCGTCTTGGCCTGAGTTTACGTCCGGTGATTTCAGGATGCTCCGACTCATCCTTAAAGCATGTCGGTGCGGACTCCCCAGAATCCGAAGGTCCGCTAACGTCACCATAGGTGACGGTGGATTGGTTACCACCTGGGGTAGTGCATTTAGCGAGATTTTCCTTCATGCTTAGTTGAAGAATATTTTCATGGGACAGTGGCGAGCCACTGTCCAAGATACTACCCAAGTTGTTAGCTTGGGAGGCTTATTATTCGGAGTTGTCACCCCTAGACAGGTCGCCTTCTCTACGGCTAAGGAGTCCTGTCCACCCCGCTCTTCCCAGGTGCTAGGCTCCGTGCCATTGTTTACCAAAGATGTTCAAGGGATACGTATTATTATATTACTAGGTCCTGATCTGTTTTAGATTTGTGTGTTTATTCATAATTTGTAGTAGGTTTCTTTTATCAAATGTCAAATTAATTAAACGTCAAATTTAGAAATTCATTTCAAAATAGAAATCACTAATTCACTTTGTTTTACACAATTTTTTTTTTTACACTAACACCAATCCAATGTTAACTAATTGTTTTTCACTATAAACTTCTCTCCCTATGAAGTTTACACCACTCAAAATACACAATTTCCACGAGCAAATTTTTGCACGTCTAACTTGTTCGGCGGTTGCCTAGCACCGATTTTATTAACACCTTATTCATGTTCTTTCATTCTTTGAACTGCGTTTTTCCAGTCTTATCCTTCATTAGCTAGAGACCCCAATTTTCCAAACATCTTACAAGGGGCGCAAAACACTGCACCCTTGCTCTTCGAAAATATGAGCCAAGTTCGAGGTCATATTTCAGCATTGCTTAATGTTTGGCTAAAAAGTGACAGCGATAGATACCTGGTTTTTTCTGCGTACTGACACCTTGGAGAAAAAGTCGGCATCAATATTCTGTTTCACGCCACTTTGGACAAGAGCCAGGCTTTTGAGCTTATGTAAAGATTCCGCCACCGGGGCCCCTAGGCTGGCAGGGCCCCTTGGCCCGGACCTTGTAGGCCTAGGCGCAGTACCGGATTAAGCAAGCGCGGGGCCCGTAGCATATTCTATCGAGGGGCCCTTGATCTGCTATGGTTTCTCAAGTAAAAAGTGATAAAAAAATAAAGACTCAATACGTTTATTTGCCATCTCTTCTTCCTTTGGCTCTACAACCCTTTATGGGTTTTGGACTCCTCTACTATTTTATGCCATTCTCCACGATCTTCTGCTGCTCTTTTCTAATTCCTTACTCCTAGTGCTTTTATGTCTTCTTCCACGCTTTCCTTCCATCTTTTACGTGGTCTTCCTCTTGGTCGGCTATTGGTGGGTTTCCATTCCATGATAAGCTTGGTGATTCGATCTTTTTCCATTCTTTGCACATGGCCTATCCACCTCAGTCTCTGTGCCTTTACATGTTTTACTATGTTGATGTTTCCAATTAGAGACTCTAGTTCGTGATTCATTCTTATCCTGTATGTTCTGTCCTGTTCCCTTATCGGACCATATACTTTTCTTAATAATTTTCTTTCAAATGTCTTTAGTTCTTCCTCACTTTTAAAGGAGGGTCCATGTTTCACAGCCATAAGTAACTACCGGTCGTATTTGGCACTTATATATAGTTATCTTGGATTTGTGACTTAGTAGTTTGCTGGTAAGTAGTTTTCTGTTCGCATAGTAGGTTCTATTTCCTTTTAATATTCGTATCTTTATTTCTTCACTCTCGTCGTTGGTTTGATTTAGTTGAGATCCCAAATACGTGAAATTTTTAACTTTTTCAAAGCTGTGGTCGCCTACTATGTATCTATCTTCATTTTGTGGTGCAGTTCTGGACATCATCATATATTTTGTTTTTTCTTGATTGACTGTCAGTCCTACTTTCCTTGCCTCTTTTTCAAGGTCCTTAAATGTGTCATTTACTGTATTTGCCATGCGCCCCGTGATTACTATGTCATCTGCATAGGCTCCGATTTGTCTACTTTTTGATGTTAAGTTTCCCGTTATCTTTAGTTTTTCTATAGCCGCATGTAATGTTAGGTTGAAAAGTAGAGCGGATAGCGCATCACCTTAATTAGATTGACAATCTTTTTTGGTATGCCCATATGTATTAAGTTCAGGTATAACTTATTTCTATTGACTGAATCGAAGGCTTGTTGAAAATCAATGAAAAGGCAGTGTATGTCAAAATTGTGTTCGTATCCCTTTTCTAGCAGCAGTCGCATTTGGTGTATTTGATCTGTTGTTGATCGGTTAGGTCGAAATCCACATTGATAGTCATCTAGTATATCTTCTGCATATACGTTCAACCTTTTGTGAATGAGGCATGAAATGTTTTTAATGTTACATTTAATAATGTGATTCCTCTGTAATTTTTACAATCTCTTTTGCTTCCTTTCTTGTGAATAGGATGTATAAGGCCTAAATTCCACTCTTCTGGCATTGTTTCTTCCTCCCAGATTCGTTTGGTTAATTGGTGGATACGGGCCCACAGTTCTGGGCCTCCTGCCTTTAGTAGCTCTGCTGTAATGTTATCGGTACCAGGCGCCTTGTTATTCTTAAAGGCAATTATGATCTCAGTTGTTTCTTCCAGTGTCGGTGTTTCAACTTTTGGTTCAGCTGTTTTCTACTGAGTTAGTTCTTCTTCTGAGTTTGTTTCATTTTTATTATTAAGCAGGTCGCAGAAATATTCCTGCCATCGTTTCAGGACGTCTGATTTCTCTGTTAGGATCGTTCCATTTTTGTCGTCGCACAACATTTCTTTCGCTTTGTACTCTGAAGAATGTAGTTTTATTTCTCGCTAGAACTTTTTGTAATTTTTTCTGTTATTGCTCTCGTCTATTTCTTCTATTTCCTTGTTATAGTATTCTCTTTTCTTTCTTCGACACGTTCGGTATGCTTCTGTTCTTTTTCTTTCATAGTCTTTCCTTTGGCTTCTCGATTCACGCTGGAGGCACTTGTTTCTTGCTTCATCTTTTATGTCTATCTTCTTCCTGCACTCCTCGTCAAACCATTCTTCGTTTCTTATTTTTTGCTTTTCTCCTATCTTTTCAGCTCCTTTTAGAATACTATCTCTGATGTGTCTCCATTCATTCTCCACATCGTCTTCGCTTGGGTTTTTACGTAGGTGTTCCAGTATTGTTTCTTGATATTCTCTTTTTCCCTTTTCACTTTTCAGTTTTTCCACATTCCACTTCTTTGGATTATCTGCTCCGCGTTTTTGTATGTTGCTTATTCTCTGTCTTACAGTTGCTATTACCAAGAAGTGGTCGGAATCGCAGTTAATTCCTCTGAACGAGCGTACATCTCTTATATTTGCTGTCCATCTTCTTGATACTGCGACATGATCGATTTGGTTACATTTTCTCGTGCCCGGAATTTTCCATGTTCCTTTATGTATGCGCTTGTGCGGAAAGTGTACTACTTAATATCAAATTTTGCATTTCTGCTAGTTGGCATAATCTCTCTCCGTTTGGGCTTGTTTCTGCGTGCAAGCTGTGTCGTCCTGCAACACTCCTGTACCTCTGTTCTTGTCCTATATTTGCATTAAAATCTCCCATCAATATCAAGATGTCGTGATTGGGTACTTTGTCGCATTCTTGTTGGATCCTGTCATAGAATTGGTCGATTATCATTTCGTCTGTTTCTTCCGTTGGAGCGTATGCGTTTAGAATGGTTATATTTGTAAATTTTTCTTTTAAGCGGATCTTGCACATTCGTTCGTTGATTGGTTCTCTTTTTCGTACTTCGCCCTGTCCTTTTCATCTGATTTCTTGCAGGGCTGTTACATCTATATTTTGCTTTATAAGTTTTTCGGCAATCTCCTGCATTTTTTCAGGTCTTAGCATGGTTCATACATTCAATGTGCCTATTTTCATTTCCAATCTCTTGTCCTTTTTTGTTGCGTAGTTCGTTGTCGTGGTTCCAGTCCGGTTTTATTTCGTGGAGTTTTCGTAACAAGTTTGTTTTTCCGGTGACGGGGAGTTAACCCGTCGCCCAACCCCCATTTCGGAGGGCCATTTCGCCTGCTCTCGTTTGCCCTCATTTCCGCCCTTGTCCATACGGGTTTTCACCGCATCTCAACGGGTGTCCATGAGGTTACCAGGGATCACCAAGCGTGGAGGTCGTGGAGGTCAGGAGTCAGACTTGGGTAGCAGTGGCTATGCAACTAGTTCATTCCCAATGACTGTTGTGCGGTACGCATGCAGTACCCCCTTTTATACCCCTTATTTGCCATCTATCGGTTACAATTTTGTTGGTGTTTAATACTACAGTAGATTACTATAGGTCCTATTGGACTCAAATATAAAAAGCTAGAAATAAACTGCCCTGGAAATTTAGAATAATTTGGATAAGAAACTAATAATAATTGAAAACTAACGATACTACACAAATAATTGTAAATCTTTTTTAGTATATATTTCAAAGTTTATATCTATTAAATAGTATTATAGTTCTAGGAATATCTAACGTTATATTTTATCAATGGTGTTCTTTTATTATTTTATTTTTTACAAAGTAACTTTTCTAGATTTCATGTGGGCAAATTTAGAAATAATACTATATGTATCAATTTCTCGGAGCAAATCATATTCTATATTCATCAAAGAGAGATAATTGAGACGTTCTTGACTCATAGTGTTCCTTAATTCAATTTTTATAAGCTTCAATGTCGAAAATGAACGTTCGCCACTGCAGTTAGTGATCATGAGAGACAAATAAATTCGCAAAGCAATTTCTTAATTGGGGAAACATGATTCTAATGAATTATCTATTAGGAATTTATAATATTGAATTTCCAGAGCTTCCTTTTTCGTACTGTCAATGGCGCCAACCACATCCGTTTTGAACAACTCGGCAAACTGCACTAATTCATTGTCTAGACTGTCATAAGCATTTTCATAAGCACGGACCATAATTGGAGTTTTTTTCTAATACCTCTTCTGCTGTAATAGATTTCAACAGTCGAAATATTCCAAAAACACTAGTTACTTTTTGGTGTGCTTTCATGCGTTTATCCAAAGCAGATACTGTGTTATCAATAATGACAATAAACACCTCAATTTCAAACCGTTTACCAGGTGTTTCATTTTCAACAAATTCGTCAAGTGTACTAGAACCGCTAAAATGATCGTACTTTGTGTTTCGCTTATGTCGTCTTGAAGTCTGTTGTTGATATTCATGACATCTTGTCAGATCTTTGGCTTTTGCTTCAATATCTGAAAATGTGGATCGCATTGTTCGGACATGTCCATATAATGATTCATAAAGGGTGTATCCCGTATTAAGGTCTATATTAGACGATTGCAGAGACGCACTTGTCGCTTGCACGCGTTCTAGAATTCTATTCCACGTAATTGTCATTATTCCCGTTTCCAACTTACTCATCCTTGAAACTAGTCCGTAAGCTTGATTACGACACTCTGCCTTTTGATCTATATTATCCGAAATATCCTATCCTTGATAGCGGTAAAACCACGTAGAAGTGCCTTCGTAGCATCAGCCCTGGCGGACCACCTAGTATCCGACAACCTTTTTAAAACCGGAATTTTTGTAGTAAGAGCTTCTGTAAGAAGACCCCATCGATGTGTAGAAGCGGAAAAAAATTAATGCTTCTGTACAACAGTCTGCAGCGCACTTCGCAACTAAATTTAATGAATGTGCAAGACAGGGAATGTATTCTGCATACTTATTTATTTGTTTAATTCGTGCTTGCACGCCGGTGTATTTTCCGCTCATGTTGCGGCATTATCATAGCTTTGTCCACGATAATCATTGATATCAATGTTATTCTTACTTAAGAAATCTAGTAAACTTTGGGCGAGTTCTTCAGCAGTGTGACCTTCCATATCTAAGAACTTAATAAATCTCTCAACTGGCCTAGATGGTAGAACATAGCGCACTATTAGAGTCAATTGGTCTACATGCGAAATATCTGGAGTAGAATCTAATGACACTGAATAGTACTTAGATCTCTTAATTTCGCAAATAATTTGATCCAGCATGCTTGATGCAATTAGTTTCATAAACTCTTCGCTTGTTGTTTCAGATAAATATGACGTGTGTCCTTTTCCTTTATGGGCATAAGTTTGAATATGTTGAGCCATAAAAACGTTAAATTCAGAAAGTAATTCTAATAAGCCTAAATAATTCCCATTATGAGTTGAACCAACAATTTCATCACTACCCCGAAACGCAAGACCTCGTTCTGCTAAAAACTTTATAACTGCAATAATTCGTTTCAAAAGCATCTGCCAATAATTTCGCTCAGCCTCAATTTGACTCACAAGTTGAGAATCGACACAAGCATTCATGTTTTTTCGATTTAACAGCGTAATTATAGCTTTTCTGTGCGGAGTACTTTCTTCATGCCTTTTCAACAAATTGCTCGCGTTCTTCCAGTCATCGAACCCATCTTGCGTAAACCGTGCTGACTGATTAGTATCTGAATTTATAAGTTTGCAAACAAAACAGAAAAGTCGTCCTTTAGTTTCTGAATAGCACAACCAATTTCTGACGTGAGTTTTATTAGTAGGTTTATGTTTATAAGTGAAAAATGACTTTTGACAGAATCGTGGACTTATTTCTTTTTCATACATTTTCTTTGAACTTAAAAAGTCACTGTTCATATGTTGCAGTTTGCTGCTTCCTTTCGCAATCCAATAATCTTTGTCAAAGTTGCTCGGCCATTCACCAATATCATCGGAGTATATTTTACTTTCATTTAGTTTTTTGCTAGAAGAAGCGATAGCAGTTGAATCATGTAATATACCATCGACTTCCGTTTGACTGAAGTAAGACGACTTTGGCTCGACGGGATTTGCTGGATTTTCAGCATCTCTTCAGCTAAAGCACGATATGGCAGAATTAGGAGGACTTGCTGTCTTTTCGATTTCAGTATCACTTTCTGATAAAGTGTCTGCACTGGCAAAAGTTTTAGTTTTACTTTTATATGTACAATGAGATGCATCTTTTGTATTTTCTACTTCATTTTCCGTGGATTCAGCAACGATGCTCTGCATATTAAAAAAACTCGGACAGCTTACGTGTTTTTGATAAAACATCCTCGTTCTTTTTCTCCTTTTCATTTTTTGCTTTATGTTTTGAACTTCCAGAAGCATAGTGCCGACCCGCATCTCTAAGTCTACTGTTCATAATACTGTACTTTATTATTTCGTTCTGCACACAGAAAAAAAAAATGGAGGTTAAATATACATATTTATAGTGCTTTAGTATTACCCACTACCTAATCGAAAACGAATAAATTTTTTTTTATGAATAGCTACGTCTCAACTCGTTTTTTAAAATTTGTTCAGCCATATCGGACAGAAAAGAAACATATATTTAGATTGAAATTGGAAAGAACTTAACATAAAATAATCATCAATTTTTTCACGTAATTTTGGTACTCTCTTCCGTAACGCGAGCTATGAAGATTTGTATGATTCTTATAGAATGTCAAAACAAAATCTTACCAAAATTACGCAAAACAATCTACCTACTCCTAATAATTAGGCAAAATAGTCTCTCTCCTATATTTTACGAAAATATTCATTATTATTTAATTCTACTTCATATCAATATTTTCTGACTATTAATTCATTGTATTGAAATTTATATCTATCATTGACGAAATGGAGATTCAAACATTTTGCTCGAGTTCAAAATTCACGATTAGTTTTAATAATCATCACCTGAAAGCGTAACGGTATACGTACTTTGGAATAAACAAGAATTTATAACTTGATAAGTCAAACAAACTCAAATAAAAAAGAATTTTATTGGCAAATACGTTCGAATTGGAAAAAATAAATAAAAACTAGGAATTGGAAACATGAAAAGAAAACGAATTGAAGCTACTTTATAATCAATTAATGTTAATTCGTCTTCGATTACTGGGAAAATGTAATAATCTAGTAAAATATATCTTACCTTAAACGTCAATAAATCTAAAAAAAAAACGCCTCAAAACCACTCTTTTATCTTTTGATGTTTTAAAAATAAGTATTTTATCGAATTAGCCACAACACTGCGATGAAAGTTATTCGAGGTTAGAGTTGGACATACCCTACATTCAAAATGGATGTAAATCTCTTATCTAAACAATAATAATATCGCAGAAGATGAAAGAACAAATTTTGACAGGGTCATTATTTTGTGGCATTATCAGACGAAATTTCATGATCATTTGAAAAAAAAATATCGTTTTTTTTAACCATTCTAATTTCTAATGATTACCTAAATTATAATGAAAATAATGTATACTGTAAGCCTTACAAATAAATAGACAATTCCAACATCTTGAATCGAACCATTTCTATTCTATCCACACTTAAGTGTCGAGTAAGGGTGCTCGATCACGTCAGACTTTCTGTACAGACGACAGTAGTGAAAGATGATGCGTTCTAGACCCACCACCTCCTTATGGGTTTTACATGCAATCTAGCCCCTTATAGGGGAATTACATGTAAAATCTAGCACGATGCCCCTTATGGAGATTTACATGTAAATCTAGCACGAAGCCCCTTATGGGGAATCCTATGCAAAATAGTTCCGAACGCGTCCGAGCGAGAATGTCTAGATGACGCTGCAAGATACGTGTACGTTGGATAGTGAGAAAATTCAAAATGAGGGGTGGACATATTTCCAGATAGGGGTTGATTCAATTGAGATTATGGGGGATTTAGATTGACAAGACTAGACAGACAAGACTGGACAGACAAGACTAGACAGACAAGACTAGACAGACAAGACTAGATGGACAAGACTAGACGGACTAGACTAAACCATTTTAAACCATTTGATGAGAAAAATCAAATCTGGTGTCAGAACGGCTCTAGCATGTGCCTTAAGGGAGATACCGCCAGACCGCCTACCCCTCAGTAGATGACGTCATCCGCCGCGGCAGATATTGCTAAACTAATTATCTCGATGCTGATTGGTTGATTGACGAATAAATAATTGCAGTTGGTCTTATGCCTCAATTTATATGTAATGGACAAGACTGGACAGACAAGATTAGACAGACAAGACTAGACAGACGAGACTAGTTAGATGAAGCTAGACCGATGGGGGCTAAATACATGAGATTAGACAGACCAAGCTAAATACATGAAACTATATAAGACTGAACTAAAATATATAAGGGATTGTTTAATTCAACTAAAATATATTTTCGATTGTTTTTCTAATAATTGTTAATAATGTTTATATTTTTACTTTCATTATGTTATCTACGTTTTATTTTGATTTACGGCTTGTTGATTAGACGCAACCGGATGTTTGTCAGTCATAACACCAGGCAAGAATAGAGGGACTAGACTAGACAGACTAGATTAGACAGACAGACAAGCAGAGAAAATTCAAAATGAGTTGCGGGTGGGTAGCGGACAATCGTGTATGCATACATAATTGATTACAAACATATTACGGATTGATTCAAATGAGATTATTGGTTTTAGGCCGGACAAGATCGGACAATACCGGACAAGGTCGAACAAGAACGGACAAGACTATACAGACCACATATTTATCCGAATAATTTCCTATAAGTAAGCGAAATTTCTTAAACTTGTCTGTGAACCAGATCGTATTAATGTTTTTCATTTATATAAATATCAAAGAGTTCAATTTTCTGGCATCCACTTTTCATCCACTTGCATCCACTTTTCATTTACTTGCATCCACTTTCCATCTACTTGCATCCACTTTTCATCAACTTGCATGCACTTTTCATCACGCTAAACAGGGTGTGAGGTCTATGTGACCCCACGCTAAACAGGGTGTGAGGTCTATGTAACCCCACACTAAACAGGGTGTGAGGTCTATGGGGCCCCACGTTAAAGAGGGCGTGTCGAGGGCGAGGTATATTTTTAGTCAGCTTTCATCAGCTTTTAATCAGCTTTAATCCCATTGGGTTAGATGTGTTAGCATTAGGTTAGGTTAGCATTAGGTTAGGCTACATGAGGTTAGGCATGAAGCGCGCTTTATTCCTAACCTCACGTAGCTTAACCTAATGCTAACCTAACATAATGCTAACACAACTAACCCAATGGGATTAAAGCTGATTAAAAGCTGATGAAAGCTGACTAAAAATAGACCTCACGCCCTCTTTAACGTGGGGCACCATAGACCTCACACCCTGTTTAGTGTGGGGTTACATAGACCTCACACCCTGTTTAGCGTGGGGTCACATAGACCTCACACCCTGTTTAGCGTGGGGTCACAGACCTCACACCCTGCTTAGCGTGGGGTCACATAGACCTCACACCCTGTTTAGCGTGGGGTCACAGACCTCACACCCTGTTTAGCTTGGGGTCACATAGACCTCACACCCTGTTTAGCGTGGGGTCACAGACCTCACACCCTGTTTAGCGTGGGGTCACAGACCTCACACCCTGTTTAGCGTGGGGTCACATAGACCTCACACCCTGTTTAGCGTGGGGTCACATAGACCTCACACCCTGTTTAGCGTGATGAAAAGTGGATGCAAGTTGATGAAAAGTGGATGCAAGTAGATGGAAAGTGGATGCAAGTAAATGAAAAGTGGATGCAAGGAGATGAAAAGTGGATGCCAGAAAATTGAACTCTTATATTTATATAAATGAAAAACATTAATACGATCTGGTTCACAGACAAGTTTAAGAAATTTCGCTTACTCATAGGAAATTATTCGGATAAATATGTGGTCTGTATAGTCTTGTCCATTCTTGTTCGACCTTGTCCGGTATTGTCGGATCTTGTCCGGCCTAAAACCAATAATCTCATTTGAATCAATCCGTAATATGTTTGTAATCAATTATGTATGCATACACGATTGTCCGCTACCCACCCGCAACTCATTTTGAATTTTCTCTGCTTGTCTGTCTGTCTAATCTAGTCTGTCTAGTCTAGTCCCTCTATTCTTGCCTGGTGTTATGACTGACAAACATCCGGTTGCGTCTAATCAACAAGCCGTAAATCAAAATAAAACGTAGATAACATAATGAAAGTAAAAATATAAACATTATTAACAATTATAAGAAAAACAATCGAAAATATATTTTAGTTGAATTAAACAATCTCTTATATATTTCAGTTCAGTCTTATATAGTTTCATGTATTTAGCTTGGTCTGTCTAATCTCATGTATTTAGCCCCCATCTGTCTAGCTTCATCTAACTAGTCTCGTCTGTCTAGTCTTGTCTGTCTAGTCTTGTCTGTCTAGTCTTGTCTGTCTAGTCTTGTCTGTCTAATCTTGTCTGTCTAGTCTTGTCTGTCTAGTCTTGTCTGTCTAGTCTTGTCTGTCTAATCTTGTCTGTCCAGTCTTGTCCATTACATATAAATTGAGGCATAAGACCAACTGCAATTATATATTCGTCAATCAACCAATCAGCATCGAGATAATTAGTTTAGCAATATATGCCGCGGCGGATGACGTCATCTACTGAGGGGTAGGCGGTCGGGCGGTATCTCCCTTAAGGCACATACTAGAGCCGTTCTGACACCAGATTTGATTTTTCTCATCAAATGGTTTAAAATGGGTTAGTCTAGTCCGTCTAGTCTTGTCCATCTAGTCTTGTCTGTCTAGTCTTGTCTGTGCAGTCTTGTCTGTCTAGTCTTGTCTGTCTAGTCTTGTCAATCTAAATCCCCCATAATCTCAATTGAATCAACCCCTATCTGGAAATATGTCCACCCCTCATTTTGAATTTTCTCACTATCCAACGTACACGTATCTTGCAGCGTCTTGTAGACATTCTCGCTCGGACGCGTTCGGAACTATTTTGCATAGGATTCCCCATAAGGGGCTTCGTGCTAGATTTACATGTAAATCTCCATAAGGGGCATCGTGCTAGATTTTACATGTAATTCCCCCATAAGGGGCTAGATTGCATGTAAAACCCATAAGGAGGTGGTGTGTCTAGAACGCATCATCTTTCCCTACTGCCGACTATCGGGCCGATTCAAATTTTTTACATTTATACGAGCGACTTTTTGTAAATTTTGTGCATTTACCGTATGAAATTCTGTTTTGTTTTCGCCAACGAAATAATCGGTTACCGATTATCAGATATAGATGGTCTTAGTTTGAAAGGGTGTTACGTTTCACGTTTTTGTGACAGCAAGTAAATTCAATATACAGCGTCTAAATAAGTTTCACTCAAAAAAATACGCTCAGGCGGAGGGAGCGGGTTTGGATACGCGGGGCCCGTTATGCGCGGGGCCCGTAGCAATTGCTACTCTTGCTACTATGGTTAATCCGGCACTGCCTAGGCGGAAATCCGGCACTGATTGCACCTACGTTAAATACGCCTCTGCCGTGTGCCCTTTTGGTAAACGCGGTTATGATATACAAGCGAATATATGATATAATATGATATACAAGCGAATACGGTTTATCGAGCAGATTGTTAAATCGTCGAGAGCGTCATCGCGAGAATTTAAATTCGCGAGTTAAACCTTAATTTTATGCGCGAGTGTAATACAAGCTATTATTCAATTTTGCTTTAGATTTAATAAGTTACTTTCAAAGAAAGTTCCTTTTCCGTATTTTCTATTTTGACGTTATCTTCGTGGGCGCTCTACGCTTTTATTCACAGTAAACAATTTAAAAAGTCTTCGTTTTTAGTACATTTTAACAAAAATATGTTTTTTAAAAGTATTTTTTTATTTGGGAATATTTATTTTGGCGATACAGTATTTAAATAAAAATAATCTTGAAAGCATAAATTATCCTTTTTTTAGTAAACAATGGCCTTTATTTTAACATAACATTATCAAATGGTTACATATTTAATAAGCATAATGAACGAAGTGTGTCAAGATATTTTGTTTGATAATTAGAACTTACGTAATCTAGTGGGGAGAAAGCAGGCAACCAGCGTAGCACCGTAGTCAATGTTTATACGAACCTTATCAGTTTTAACCTAGAAAGCAATGCGATTTGACATCGTACATATTAATTACGAATGACTAAACAATTATATTTTCCACCCAATTACAAAACAAAATATGAATTGAATCGAGTCTCCAGCGCGAGAAACGTCGTCGAGGGAGGAATTTGCTAACAAATTTCCATCAATAAAAGTGAAATAAGAGTAAGTTTTTTGTTCTCAAATTTCTGTCTTTTTGCGTTGTATTTCTCAAATAACCGGTCTCTTCTTTCCCAGATTTTTTTAACCACACAAACAAAATGCAGTACTGTCCCCAAAACATATCATTCATCAATATCTGGGTAGACCATGGAGTCTCCCAGTGTTTCATGGATACCGTAACTGCGGCTGTGATTGCCGGTTACCTCTTCCTCGCTGGCACCATTCAACTCATTATGTACAGGCGATATGGCACCGAGGTATACCCCTTTCATTTGCCCATCTCCAAACTCTACAATCTGCAGATCTTCTTGACTCTATTTGCACCGATATTAGTCATCGCAAGGTTTGCACTTCAGGCAACTATGTTATATGATGATATATATGGATATATGGTAAATATATTGAAATCAAATTATTTTATTGTATGAATGCTTCTAGACCAGGGACTAAGAACGAAATCGGAATAACGAAATTAACCGAAAAATTTGATAGAACGAAAACAGAAACGAGAACAAAATTTCAGGTTTACGTTCATGATTGAAAACGAAATAAATAATTTTGGCTACTGGTTTAAATTTTAATTTCGTTTAAAAATAAATTCAAAATTTTAAATTTCGAAATCTACAACATTTGAAAAGTGCATGCGTTGTTACATCACTGTATAATATCATGTAAATTTAGATTAAAATGTCAAGCGAGTCATAACTGCTATGATAACGTTACCACATGTAATTAACATTGTAAATGTTTTGTAACTATTTGCCAATTACTCTTATCACACTCTCTGAAGCTCGATTTGTGGATAAACCTAATGTCAGAAAAATTTGTTCCTTCCCGTTGATACCAAATTTGTTATATTCTGAACTATACTTTTTCTGGAATAATATAAAATCTGTGATTTCCCATAAGAATCAATGATAAAGATAGAAATTGTTTTTTATTAATATCGTTTATCTCGTTCTCTGCAGCACTTTATTTATTTAATTTTTTTTTTTTTTTCACGATTCTCCGTCCCCAGTTTCCATATTCTCCTATCAAGAGATAGTTCCTCGGTTAGGTTCCTTGTTTCCATCGCTTCATCTATTCCATCTCTCCAGCTTCTTTTAGGTCTTCCTCTCTTTCTCCTCTCCGGCGGTATCCATTCCAACACTTTCCTAGGCCATCTATTCTCATCCATTCTTTTTGTGTGACCACACCAAATCAGTTGTTTTTTCTCAACTTTGTCTGAAATATTCTTTTCCCTGCCCATTCTATTTCGGATATCCTCATTTCTCACTCTATCCCTCTGTGACACACCACAGCTTCTTCTTAAAAAATCCATTTCAGTTGCAAGTAGTTTTCTCTTTAGTGTTTCTGTTATATCCCATACTTCTGCTCCATATGTTATCACACTTTGAACAATACTTTCATATAGTCACTTTTTTGTTGATATTATATTCTTTTCCCAGAGGGTTGAATTTAAGGTTCTTATGATTTTTCTACTTTTTTTATTCCTTTCTGTTATCTCATCCCTGCTATTGCCCTCTTTGTTAAATACAACCCCTAGGTATTTCGACTTTTCTACTCCTTTTATGAATTCGTTTTCTAAGAGAAGATTATTCTGGTTGTTTGTGCCTATTGCCAGGTATTCGCATTTACTCATGTTCATCGATAGACCAGCTTTTTCATATCCCTCTTTCAGTTTTCTGACCATATACCCCAAATCGTCTTCATCCTCTGCTATCACAACCTGATCATCAGCAAAGTATAAACTATAGAGCGTGTCATCTCCCACTCGCAGTCCCATTTGTGCAAACTTTCTTGTCCACCCTCTAAGGGATTGGTCAAGGTAAATTTTAAAAAGAGTAAGGGATAAACAGCACCCCTTTCTGAGCCCCTTAGAGGTTTTAAAACTCTCTGTGAGTCCTGCTCCTAGCTTCACTCTTGCAGAATTGTCCCCATAGTAGTTTTTAGTGGCCTGTAGTAGAGTCGGTCTGAACTCTAGTTCCTCCATTCTTTCCCATAGTTGTGATATCGGGACGCAGCCTTTTCTAGATCAATAAGGGCTATATGTGTTTCTCTGCCTCTTCGCTTACGCTTCTCTAAGGCTATTTTAAGGGTGAAAAGGTGATTGTTGAGCGACCCGCTCGAAATCCAGCCTGTTCTTCAGGTTGTTTGTCCTTAATATGGGCTTCTATTAGGGTTTTCAGTATACGAGAATATATTCTGCCTATTGTAGGAATGACAGCGATTCCCCGTAAAATGTGTTTGTCATTTCGTGATCCCTTTTTATGTATGACTGTGATATATGACGTTCGCCAAAATAAATTCTTCAACATAACCTTCAGTTTTTCAGGGCCAAATAGTACAAATTCCGGGTGTATTCCACCAGGTCCTGGGGATCTTCTAAGTTTAGTTGTTTTGATTGCTTCCTTTACGAGGGACATATATAGTTTCAAGGTTTCCCCATCGATGTGGTTTGGTTCATTTTCCTCTATATACTGTGGCCTTGTTTCTGTTAACCTCCTCCTGCTCCTCCTACTTCTTTTTAGGACATTGTCCTGTTTCTTTACGCATCTCTCGTCTCTTGACCTTGAGCTCCATGACTCGTTCCATCGCTTCGGTGGTCTTCCCATGGGTCGTTTTGTGTTGGGCTTTGCTACTTTGGCCCATTTTGCCAGTCGTTCTGGGCCCATCCGGTCGACGTGTCTGTCCTTCGTCTGGCTCTGGTCCATCGCACCACGTCCTGTACGTTCAGATTTTCCCTGATTTCTTTACTTCTTTTTCGATGAATAAGAGTCACGCCTGATATTGCACGTAGTGTCTTCTTTTCGGTGGTGCGCATTTGTTGTTTAGTTGGGTTGGTTTATGCCCTCGTTTCGGCCGCGTATGTTAGAATAGGACGAACACATGTTTTGTAAATTCTGACTTTGATGTGTGAGGACATATATTTGTTCTTCCAAATGATGTTATGTAGTCCTCCGGATATGTGTGCTGCTTTGGTTGTTGATCATCTGACCTCCTCTTTAAGTCTTTTGCTGTCCGTTATGTGTACCCCAAGATACTTAAATATGTTTACTTGCTCTATAATGTTGTTCGCGGACTGCAGCTTGCATCTTATAGTGTTTTGCTGATGACCATGCATTTTGTTTTATCGGCTGAAATCTGCAAGTTATACTTTATACTACTGCTGTTGATTGGGAGAACTTATATAGTAGACGCTGGAGATCGTCCTCGTTGTCCGCTAAGAGCACTGCGTCATCACTGTCATCAGCGTAACAGAGAATATTGGATATTATTTTTGTGAATAATTTTGCGACCGAGTTTATGAGCGATTATTATAGTTGTTTGGATCCTTCCTAGAGCCATTTTTGTGTAATGGAATGGTGATAGTGTGCTTCCAGTCCTCCGGTATTTGCGCAGTGTCTACTATTTTTTTGAATAATGCAGTTAGGTTATATATTAGTTCATTTCCTCCGCTCTTTATCATCTCATTTGATATATTGTCAGGGCCCGGTGCTTTTCTATTTTTCAGTTTGTTGATGTTTAACGTGACGTCTTCTTGAGTAATTATGCAGTCTTCGTTTGTGGTGTGGTTGAGTGGTATTCCCTCTGTTTCTTCTTGTTGAGTATTGTTGGTTTCATATAGTGCTTTGAAGTACATTGTCCAGCTTTCGGGTGTTATGTTTGTAGTCTGTACGGCTTCTTCGACAGGTTTTTTGTGCTTTCTTAATAGTTTACAGACTTTACGCTGAGCACCATATAGGTCGTCTTCCATCTCAGACGAGAACGTTTCCCAGTATTCTGATTTGATTGCTCTTACTTTGGTGTTGATTCTGTTTCTTACGCTTCTATACTCCGCCATCTCTTCTGCTGTTCTATTGTTGTGGTATTTCTTGAATGCTTGCTGTTTTTCATTTGTCAAGTTTTTAAGTTCATTATTAAACCATGGTTTATAGTTTGAGCTATGTTGTGCGCTGCACTTCCTGATTCCTAATGCTTCTTCTGCGCTTTTTTGGATGTTATGTTGTTTTTTTACCCATGCATCGTTAGCGTTGTCGTCATCTTCGATTTTGTTTTCTTGTAGTTTGGCTTGCTCTTGTAATTTGCTTCGTTCAAATAGTACTTTGGTGCTCTCCGTTGTTAATGATTCCACGTTGTATTTATATGTGGCTGGTCGAATCTGCTTTGGGTTCCGCATAGCTTTGTATCTGTATTTGAATAACAGTAGGTTCTGTGCCTGCATTAGCTGATGTGAGTGCTCTCACATCTAGGATCTTGCTTGAGTGAGCCATTCTATTCGTTATTATATAGTCTATTACAGATCTTTGGGCTCTTGTATTTTCGAACGTATATTTGTGCTGTGGTTTGTGTTGAAAGAAGGTGTTATTAATTCTTAATTCTAGTTGTGCGCACATGTTTATTAGTATTTCACCGTTTTCATTAATTGTTTCCTCATTCCAGTGTTGCCTTACTCCTGGTATCGGGGTGTTCCCTATCCTTGCGTTAGTATCGCCAATTATGAATATTTTCTCATGTCTGCTGATGTTAGTAATGACTTCTTCGAGTTTGTCGAAGAATTCCTCTCGATCTTCTCTCGGTTTGGTTATATCAGGGGCATATACGCTTATTATGTGTATCGTGTCGTTGTTAAACTTCAGAATGACCTGAATTATACGATGGTTTATGTAGTGTATTGCTTCGATATTCGAAACATATCTTTTGTGTACCAGAACTCCAACGCCAGAAGTTGCCCTCTCATTTTCAGTTTCTGTTAACAATTTTGTAAAATGATCTACACATCCTTCCTTGGAGATGTTATTAATTGTGAATCCAGTTCTTGATGAGGTTCTTAGCGATTTGGCGATCTTCCATGCCTCTGAACTCTTAGTACCGCCTATATTTTGGTCGACGTATTCGCACTTTTTGAGCCACGAGCTGTTTCTCTTGTTTATGACTTCTTGTTTCACTTTCCTATTTAGTTGTTTGTATCTCTCTTTGATCTCTGGGTCCCCCGTCTGGATAAGCTTTTGATATATATTTGTTTCTTTTCTGTTATTCGTTCTTCTATTTCTTTATCCCACCAATATGGTTTGCTCTTCAGATCCGTCGTCCCTAACGATTCCATCGCAGCTTCCTTTATACATTGTGCAATATGTTCATATTCTGTTTCTGCACTCCTTTGTTGTTGCACCAATTTCTGTTCTAATTGTCTTTGGTATAGAAACTTTGTACTGTCGTGTTCAAAACTTTCCATGTCAAATCTTTTTACATCTTCTCGTTGTTCCTTCCGTGCGTGACATTCTTTTCATTTATTTTGATTTTGTGCTATATAAGGTATATAGATCTTCGCCTTTACTAGGCAGTGATCGCTTCCGCAATCAGCACCTCTCATGACCCGTACATCCTGGACCTTAATTTTTGCGCCCTGTTTAACAATCACGTAGTTTATAATTGATTTCCAACCTCTCGTGTGTTGATACCAAGTATACTTGTGGATGTCCCTATGTGCGAAAAAGGTGTTCGTAATCTTTAGATTATGTTGGTCACAAAGGTTTTTCAGCCTTTCTCCATTATCATTGACTACCTCTTCCCCGTGCCTTCCAACTATTTGGTTATTTAGTTGTCTGCCTACTCTACTATTAAGATCCCCCGCTATAATAATTTCATGATGATTTGGAATTTATTCAATTATATTTCGTTCAAATTTATCTTTCTCTTAGGCCTTGGCGTCCTCGCTCGGTGCATATAATCCAATCACTATTATGTGCCTACCTCTAATTTGTATAGTCATTTTAATAATGCGTTCGTCTACCGGTTCCCATGATTTTATGTATCTTTGTAATCTTTTGTGTATCATAATTGATACCCCGGCTTTAGCCCAGCAGCTTTTGTCGACTCCGCTGAATAAATGTATATATTCTTTATTTTTTTCACTTCCGTTTCCCTTTTTCTTGGTTTCCGTTAAGATGGCTATATCCATATTGCGATTTATGAATTCTGATATAATTTCTTGCTGTTTGTTTCGGATTCCTCGTATGTTCCATGTTCCAAAATTCAAAGTCCATTTTCGTTGCTGTTTTCGTCTTCTATCCAATATCCGAGGCTTAATTTTACTAGGTATTTTAGCGATAGTGTATTTTTTACGGGTGTAAGGTTGCTGGCCTCTCGACTCAACCCCCATCCTTGGAGGACCGGGTATCTATCTTAGTCTGGTCCTTCTCCCTTCACCTGTCTGACTTAGGTGACCCTTCTGATAGCTACGCTACCGTCAGCACAGCTGTCAGGATCATTAGGACACACAAGGTCCCCCACCCGGCATGATGCCTTCGTCAAGGTGTAAATACTTCGAGGGAGTATTTAATTTTTATTTAATTGGTTTAAATTATTTAAATGGTTAATTATCTTATTATAATGCACGAATGTGCAAAGTTTCATTAAATTCTGAACAGTAATTCTAATACCTCTACTAATAACGTTGTAAATCAAATTATTGGTTTGCCCGTGACACAAGTTAGTGTTGAACGTGCATTTTCGGCACTATTTTAAATTCAGAAAGGATGAATTTAAAAGAAAATTTATTGGAAGATGTCGAAGAAGCTATAGAATAAACAAATAGTCGCTATACATTTTTATATAAATGTATACACTAAAATTAATTTAATTATTGTCTTCAGATTTATAATAAAATTAATACATGCATTAATGCATTCTTACATTCATTACTTACTTACTTTCCGTGTCCGGCTCATACGACATCTTTCCAAAAAATAGCGGCTGCAATAGCCTTGTGGTTACATAAAATTAAGTCTTCGTGCGTGCATCCTTCTTCCAGTTGTTGGCAGACCAGTATGTGGCTCATATCCTGGGGCTGTCCACACGCACACAGCACATCGTCGTTCTCAGACATTCCCCACCTCAACAGATTTGTCTTGCACCTTGCCACTCCTGTCCTGAGCCGATTTAGGGATTTCCATACCGCGAAAGGGAGGTGTTCTTGGGGGTTCCCGAGTAGTTAGCTGGATCCACCTAGTGGTACGGTTATTTTCTATGGACCCCTCGAGTGTGTGTGATCTTGTCATGAAGCTCTCCTTGATCTTAGACGTCGACCGGCTGGCTCGTGTTGGTGCAGAGAATGGCGAGCATCGGTTTCCTGTTTCGTCCTTTCAGCATCCGTGGCGACGGCTCTTCGCACAGATGGGGGTGCCACGCCAATTAGTGCGTACAAACTATTAACTGGAGTTGGCTCTAGGCAGCCTGACACGATTCTTGCTGTCTCGTTTATAGCGACGTCCACGTGTTTCTCGTGAGTTGAAGCTGCCCAAACCGGTGCGGCGTATTCCGCAGTGGACACACAGAGCGCCAGAGCCGAGCTTCTGAGCGTTTCTGGTTGAGCTCCCCATGATGTGCCTCTGCGTTTTCGCAATATGTTATTACGCGCACTAACTTTGCCTTTAGTATTGATGCAATGTTGTCTGAAGGACAGAGTACGGTTCAGGATCACGCACAGGTATCTCGGCGTCGAGCAGTGCTCCAGTCGTTCGCCTTGCCAATGTATCTCGAGCTCCCGTCGTGCTTCCTTGTTTTTCAGGTGCAAGGCGCAAACCTGAATCTTGCTGGGATTCGGCATTAGGTGGTTTTTCTGTTAATAGATTGCCAGTTCCTCAAGGCCTCCAACTTCTTCTCCACCTCGATAAACTCGGTGCCCTGGGCTGCCACAGCTGTATCATCGACATAGATGAATTGCCTTATATTGTCAGGAATCGGCTGTTCGTTCGTGTACACGTTGTACAAGAGTGGGGACAGGACACTGTCTTGCGGCAGTCCATTTTTCTAGACCCTCCATCTGCTATTCTTGTTTTGGAGTGAAACATAAAATCTCCTGTTCTGGAGCAATAGACCGATGACCATAGTGAGCCTATAGTCTTTTGTTGTCTCATAAAGCTTTCTTAACAGCCTCCTGTGGTTGACAGAGTCATAAGCGGCCGTCAAATCGATGAACGCCACTCCAGTAATCTTCCTTAGCTCAAAACCATCCTCTATGTGCTGAGTTAGGTTGAGGCTTTGGCCACAGCATGATTTCCCTGGACGAAAGCCGGCCTGCTGTTCGATAATCTTGGCATCCAAAATCTCCCCTGTTCGGTTTAGAATCAGTGGTTCCAGCAGTTTGAAGAGTTGGCACAGAAGGGACATGGGCCTGAAGTTCTTAGGGTCAGTCGGTTCCTTGCCAGGTTTCAGTAACGCGACCAGTAATCTAACCTAACCTAACACGAGCCTTCCTCCATTCTTTGGGGATCTTCAGTTGCGTGACACATACGTTGAACATATTAAGGAGCCATTGCATGGTATGTGGTCCAACGTTCTTGATCTGTTCTGCCCTCAGATCGTCCATGCCCGCCGCTCGGTTGAGTTTCATCCCTTTAATCCCAGCCACAAGTTCAGTCATGAAAAAGGGGCATCGAGGGAGTTGTTTTCATGCTCCAGGTCCCTGCTAATGTGCTCTTTGGACTTCTTGCCCTTTGTTTTACCATTCAGTAGCAGTTGGGTGGCTACTTGATCTAAAGTGACTGGAATAAAGTTCCGAACTGGTTTTGTGGCGTCACCACTTAGGTTTTTTAGGGTCTTCCATGCCTGTCTGCTGTTGACCTTCATATCTAGGTTATCTAGCATGTTACACCACTTGGCCGTTCGGTCCTCTGCCATTTTTGCCATCAGTATTTCTCCGGCGTCAGATGTTTCCTCGGTCTGCGTCGTACAATTCTTGGTAGCGTGAAAGAAGGGGTTTCGCATCTCCAGATAGAGCAGGGAGGTACTCGGTGGGACAGCCTCTGGGAATGTTTTTTCTTGAGGCCTTACCAACCAATTTTATGAATGCTTCGTACATCTCTGGGTGAGGTACGATTTTCGCTATCTCTAGATCGAGCTCTTTGCTGAACTTGTTCCAATTAGCCTTCCTGAAATTAAAGCGTTTTTTGAAGGGTAAATCCTCTGGTTTTACCACGGCGCTGATGGAACATATTAACGATCTATGTTGGGTTCGCGGTATTGGTTCCCCGATGCTCTTTTCGCACTGTGCCGCCACTCTTACATTCGTTTATTTAATTAATTCTTGATTGTCCATAGACAACTACTAGATTGTCCATAGAAATATTCGTTTTTATTTATTTTGGTATACTGAATCATTTAATATTATATTCTGTAACTAGGGCGGGAAGTTGTCAATTTGACGCGAGAGCGAAATTGGGCGCACCAACGAAGTGACTTATAGACGCATATTGGCTCGAGAGGACAATTGACAATACCGCCCGTATTACAAACAATATTTTTTATTACCCATGCGAGGGGATGTATCTTACAAGTTTGGGATCCAAGGTCCATTAAAAAAAATGGAATCAAAAATGAGGAATTTTCTTTTTCAATTGTCTCCAGTGGTATGGATCGGTCATAAGAAAAAAATGGAATCAAAAATGAGGAATTTTCTTTTTCAATTGTCTCCAGTGGTGTGGATCGGTCATAAGAACTCTCCTCAGTCTCCGGTATAACCATAGAATTTACACTAATTTTAAAACGTTTTCTTTAATTTTTATTATTATTTTGTAATGAAAAAAAATTTTGGACACTTCACGTCACTTTTTTAATATTGATGTCTTGATTGTGTTTATTTTATTTATTTATTTGTTTTTTTTTTTAATGTAACCTAGCGAAATTGCGTGCGTTACCCAGGTTATATGGAAATACAACGAGAAGTGGCATTTCTCGTATTAAAAAACGTGCGACAAGAAGTACTTTTCGCGCATCAGTAATAAACAAATATTTTTAGTACAAATATGTATACAATGTTCGTTTCTTCTTATGTTTAGAAGAAACAAAAATACCACTCAAAATGCAATCGATTGAAATTTTTAACATTTATCGAAAGTTTTTAGATGCATACATTTTATGTTAATCCTTTTTGCCAATTATGATGAAAAATATGGCATGTGACATACATATTTGTCAAATACAAAAAATACGTTGTTATCGAAATTTAAAACCAAATTTAATTTTTAATTTATAATTAAAGGGTTCAAGGGCCCTTTAATTATAAATTACGTGAACGTATTGTATGTAGTAAAATTTTCAAAAACGGTTTTAACCTTTATTTCATTTCGGTTCACGAAAACGATATGTTTTGGGTGAGAACGTAAAAAACGAAAACCAAAGTTTCCGTTTTCGTTCTGATCAAAAACGTTTTTAGTCCCTGTTCTAGACTGATAAGATTAGAAACAACAGACAAGACTCAGAAGATACAGAATAGATTACACAGACAACACTAGACAGAAACTAGACAAAACTAGACATAAAGTACTGGTTTGATAAAACTAGATGAACAAGACTAGGTAGAAAAGACTAGGCAATCAAGACTGGATGGATGCAAGACTAGACAGACAAGACTTTTTTGTAATGTTGGGGTATCTCTCTCTAAACTCCCTTTTCCATTTATCTTTTAGTATGTGCCAGGCCGTGTTTTGCATATTACGCTGAGTGTTGCTTCAGGGTTAGAAAACCAGATGGTTACTGCCCTGGTTGCAAATGCCTCTGCCTCGGCGGCGATTTTCTAACATAGCACAAACTGTCCAGGATGGCGTATACTAAAAGCCAAGTGGAAAAAGTGGTTTAGTGAGAGATTTCCTAAAACCTCAATAAAAAAAGGAGACAAGACCAGATAGACAAGACTAGACAGCCAAGACTATTTACTTTTAGTATGCGCCACCCAGGTATCGCATATTTTGCATTCATTCATGGTCGGCAGCCCGGACGGTTTGTGCCTTACAATTAGTTGAAAGTGTCTCCATGGCCAGGAATCGAACCCGGGTCTCCCGCTTACCATGCGGATATGTTGTCAACTACACAGACAGACAGGTAAAACTAGACATACAAGACTAGTCTCAGAAGACTAGACACAGGAGACTAGACACAGGAGACTAGACAGACAAGACTAGACAGACAAGACTAGACAGTCAAGACTAGACAGACAATACTAGACAGACAAGACTAGACAGACTAGACTAGACAGACAAGACTAGACCGACAAGACTAGACAGACAAGACTAGACAGACAACACTAGATAGACAAGACTAGACAGACAAGACTAGACAGACAAGACTAGACAGACAAGACTAGACAGACAAGACAAGACATGCAAGACTAGACAGACAAGACTAGACAGACAAGACTAGACAGACAAGACTAGACAGACAAGACTAGACAGACAAAACTAGACAGACAAGACTAGAGAGACAAGACTAGACAGACAAGACTAGACAGACAAGACTAGACAGACAAGACTAGACAGACAAGACTAGAAAGACAAGACTAGACAGACAAGACTAGACAGACAAGACTAGACAGACAAGACTAGACAGACAAGACTAGACAGACAAGACTAGACAGACAAGACTAGACAGACAAGACTAGACAGACAAGACTAGACAGACAAGACTAGACAGACAAGACTAGACAGACAAGACTAGACAGACAAGACTAGACAGACAAGACTAGACAGACAAGACTAGACAGACAAGACTAGACAGACAAGACTAGACAGACAAGACTAGACAGACAAGACTAGACAGACAAGACTAGACAGACAAGACTAGACAGACAAGACTAGACAGACAAGACTAGACAGACAAGACTAGACAGACAAGACTAGAAAGACAAGACTAGACAGACAAGACTAGACAGACAAGACTAGACAGACAAGACTAGACAGACAAGACTAGACAGACAAGACTAGACAGACAAGACTAGACAGACAAGACTAGACAGACAAGACTAGACAGACAAGACTAGACAGACAAGACTAGACAGACAAGACTAGACAGACAAGACTAGACAGACAAGACTAGACAGACAAGACTAGACAGACAAGACTAGACAGACAAGACTAGACAGACAAGACTAGACAGACAAGACTAGACAGACAAGACTAGACAGACAAGACTAGACAGACAAGACTAGACAGACAAGACTAGACAGACAAGACTAGACAGACAAGACTAGACAGACAAGACTAGACAGACAAGACTAGACAGACAAGACTAGACAGACAAGACTAGACAGACAAGACTAGACAGACAAGACTAGACAGACAAGACTAGACAGACAAGACTAGACAGACAAGACTAGACAGACAAGACTAGACAGACAAGACTAGACAGACAAGACTAGACAGACAAGACTAGACAGACAAGACTAGACAGACAAGACTAGACAGACAAGACTAGACAGACAAGACTAGACAGACAAGACTAGACAGACAAGACTAGACAGACAAGACTAGACAGACAAGACTAGACAGACAAGACTAGACAGACAAGACTAGACAGACAAGACTAGACAGACAAGACTAGACAGACAAGACTAGACAGACAAGACTAGACAGACAAGACTAGACAGACAAGACTAGACAGACAAGACTAGACAGACAAGACTAGACAGACAAGACTAGACAGACAAGACTAGACAGACAAGACTAGACAGACAAGACTAGACAGACAAGACTAGACAGACAAGACTAGACAGACAAGACTAGACAGACAAGACTAGACAGACAAGACTAGACAGACAAGACTAGACAGACAAGACTAGACAGACAAGACTAGACAGACAAGACTAGACAGACAAGACTAGACAGACAAGACTAGATAGACAAGACTAGACAGACAAGACTAGACAGACAAGACTAGACATACAAGACTAGACAGACAAGACTAGACAGACAAGACTAGACAGACAAGACTAGACAGACAAGACTAGACAGACAAGACTAGACAGACAAGACTAGACAGACAAGACTAGACAGACAATACTAGACAGACAAGACTAGACAGACAAGACTAGACAGACAAGACTAGACAGACAAGACTAGACAGACAAGACTAGACAGACAAGACTAGACATACAAGACTAGACAGACAAGACTAGACAGACAAGACTAGACAGACAAGACTAGACAGACAAGACTAGACAGGCAAGACTAGACAGACAAGACTAGACAGACAAGACTAGACAGACAAGACTAGACTAGACAAACAAGACTAGACAGACAAGACTAGACAGACGAGACTAGATAGACAAGACTTTTTTTTTTTTTTTTTTTTTGCACGTGCTGGAGGTGAAAATCTGCAAACAGACACCACCCGACCCGTGTCGAGTGGTAGTGTGGGGCTGCCCCCCAAAAGGGGCGACCCACTAAAAAACCCCCACCATTCAGACCCCCCAGTCAAAACCAGAGAGAACGTGATGGAATCCAAAATTTGGCATAACTTCACCACGTTCCTACCCCTTTCATATCCAAAGCATTCATCCATTCATTCGTTGTGCCGGGCGCGTCGTTAATCGCCGTGCCCCCCCTTACATCAGAGTTTACAATAAATTTGTGCGCCCCCTTCGCACTAAGGGGGGCCCGGCGATGGCACGCTCGGCTCGCGCGTGGCAACCCCTCGACCCGCCTTACGCTCGTCCCTTTCATCCTTCTCCTTTCTCCTCATTATATAACCTATCATTCCAGTCAGCACGCCCCATTCATACTCACTGCGCAGCATGATTCTCACCATACTCTCCTTGTTCACATTCTCTCCCACCTTGCATTCTGCGGCGCTCCTCATTCTCTCCCATCTCGTACACTCGAAGATGGTATGCTCCGCAGTGTCCTCATTCGCTCCACAGTACCTACAGTGCGCCTCAACCAGTTTCCCGATGCGCACCAGGTAAGACCCAAAGCATCCATGCCCCGTAAGCGCCTGGGTGAGGTGATAATTCACCTCCCCGTGCCCACGGTTGACCCATTCATCGATAGTCGGAATCAGTTGCCTGGTCCAGGCTCCCTTTTCCGACCCCTGCCATAGCTCTTGCCATACACGCATTGTTTTTTCCCTTTCATTTCTAGGGTCATTACCTCCCCAAACTCTCACCCTTTCATGCGCTAGAAGGTCTAACGGGATAACTCCAGCAACGACCGCCACGGCGTCGCCAGAATAGATAGACAAGACTAGATAGACATGACTAGACAGATAAGACTAGACAGACAAGACTAGACACCCCTGGACCTGATGGACTGCCACCTGAGGCCATAAAAATAGCAGTATCCAGATGCCCACAGCATATACTAAAAGTAATGAACAACATAATGATCGACGGAAACTTTCCAAACGTGTGGGAGAGGGCAAAACTAGTCCTGTTGAAGAACGGGGAGAAGTCAATGAAAGATCCCTCATCCTACAGGCTGGATACCGCTGGCAAGCTGCTGGAACATCTCCTGTTAGCGAGGGTAAAGGCCGAACTCAAAAATTCTTTAATCTGTTAAAGCGAAAAGCGTTTTGGGTTCAGGGAAGGTAGGTCGACAGTTGGTTGATGCCATTATGAGAGCGGTGGAACTGGCAAAGGAAGTTACAGAAGGGACACGTAGGACTAGAAAGATTGGCATTTTAATCACATTAGATGTGAAAAATGCGTTCAACTGGGCGGCATGAGAGGATATCATGCAAGAAGTAACAATGAGAGGCTTTCCCTCATATCTACTGAGGCTAGTGCACAGTTATCTGCAATGTCGAAGAGTGTGTATAGAGGTGGATGGACAGACTGCGGAACGCGAAGTGTACAGTGGTGTCCCTCAAGGCTCAGTAATGGCACCTACCCTGTGGAACATCCTGTACGATGGACTCCTGAGATTGAAACTGCCGCACGGTGCGGAAATCATTGGATTCGCTGATGATCTTGCTCTGGTGGTGGCGGGGACAACCGAAAAAGATGTGATGAGGCGAGCGAACACGGCTATAGCTCAAGTAAATGAGTGGATGGGAAAAAAGCGGCTGAGCCTGGCCTCACATAAAACGGAAGCTGTGCTGCTCATAGGATTACGAAAAATAGGCCCAATACGCGTTATAGTGGGGGGCACCACTATCGTGCCAAAAGGCTTCATAAAGTTCCTCGGAGTAAACATTGACAGGCAGGCTGCTGTCCTTCAAAGAGCACGTGACAAACGCAACCCAAAAAACTATTAAAACGCTTGTGGCACTTGAAAGGCTGCTGCCAAATATTGGTGGTCCGAGCAACAGCAAAAGGAAACTGTTGTGTACTGTTGCCCATTCAACAATGCTGTATGGGGCACCATTCTGGGCAAGTGCAATACATATAAAAACGTACCTGCATAAGCTTGCCGCGGTGCAGAGGAGGATGGTCCTGCGGGTGTGCAGCGCTTACAGGACAGTACCTAGAGATGCTGTTCTTGTGGTCGCCGGAATAGCTCCAATAGAGTACATGATTGAGGAAAGGGTAGAACTATATTGGATCCGCGGCTGAAAAGATGACAAAACAAACAAAGGGAGAAGGAAGCAGGTTCGTGCAAAGCTCTACCACGAGTGGCAAAGCCACTGGAGTGCCGCAGACAAGGGACAGTGGACCAAGCTGTTAATACCACAACTTGAACCATGGGTGACACGAACGCACGGAGAGATTAACTACTACCTCACCTAAGCGCTCACCGGCTACGGATGCTTCCTTTACTGAATAGCATTGGCAGAGCCCCTGATGACCTATGCGAATACTGCGGCCTTGTGGACAGTGTCATGCACACGATGTTCGAATGTGACAGATGGACCCCAGAGAGAGACAAATGGACAGCTACGACGCACACCAAACTAGAAGCGAAAACTCTAGTCCAAGAAATGCCAGCGTCTCAAGAATCCTGGTTAGCAACGGATGCCATGACAAGGGCAATATTAAAAACAAAGGAAGAAGACGAACGGATGAGGCAGACATACAAAGAGAAGCTCCTGAACCCCTAATCACCCTGTGTGGGAGGGGGATGTAGGGCAATATATTTACGCAAACACTAAAATGTGAGACGCCACCATCCTGATGTTATGCGAGGAGCAGTCACAGGATGTGTGAGTTCCAGGGGGACCACTTGCTGAAGTTAACGAAAGTGCTTGCTACGTCCGTCCGCCCCACTCAAAAAAAAAGACAAGACTACACAGGCAAAACTAGACAGACAAGACTAGATAGACAAGACTAAACAGACAAGACTAGACAGACAACACTATACAGACAAGACTAAACAGACAAGACTAGACAGACAAGACTAGACAGACAAGACTAGATAGGCAAAACTAGACAGACAAGACTAGACAGACAAGACTAGACAGACAAGACTAGATAGGCAAAACTAGACAGACAAGACTAGACAGACAAGACTAGACAGACAAGACTAGATAGGCAAAACTAGACAGACAAGACTAGACAGACAAGACTAGACAGACAAGACTAGACAGACAAGACTAGACAGACAATACTAGACAGACAAGACTAGACAGTCAATACTAGACAGACAAGACTAGATAGACAAGACTAGACAGACAAGACTAGACAGACAAGACTAGACCAACAAGACTAGACAGAGGAAACTAAACGAGGAACTGGATCGCCGGAAAATAATTCCCGTAAGAAAGCCGAGCGGGAACTCACCCAAAAAGAGGGAGACGCGCTCTCACTACCGCAAGTACCAACACCTTAACAAAGGATAGAAGTCGCAAAGTTACAAAACCTAACACATAACAAGATTAGCACGAAAGTGCCGCATGGAAACCAAATCAGCGCTAAACAGTCAGAAACAGTGATCGTTAAACCAGCGGAAGGTGTCTCATACGCAGACATTCTACGAAAGTACATACATCCACCGCAAGTACACACAGCACAAGTTAAAACACCCTCACAAAGGATAGAAGTCGCAACGGTGCAAAGCGTAAAGGAAAACCAAATTGGCACATTAGCGGTAGCAGAAGATCAAAACTGACAAAGGATAGTCAGACAAAGGATGGATAGGAATAAGAGAGAAAATCGTGACAAGACTAGCACGAAAATGCCGCAGGGAAACCAAATCCGCGCTAAACAGTCAGAAACATTGGCAATTAAACCAGCGGAAGGTGTCTCATACGCAGACATACTACGAAGCATTAAAAAAACATCCAGAAAAATGCGGTGTCGAAATATCCGGGATAAGGCGGACTAAAAACAACGAACTACTGGTAGGAATAAAAATAGGGAGTGTTGGAACCTTGAGATCTGCAGTCGCCAAACTATTGGGAAAGCAAGCACTGTGCGGACCATGACACGGAACTGCACAATCGAGATGCGGGATCTAGACGAGGTTAAGGAAGAAGCGGATGTGACTGCCGCCATATTAGCGGTAGTAGAACAAACCTCCCCAGATCCAGTGAAAGTGCGATCACTCAGAAAAGGTTTCAGTGGCACACAAACAGCAGTAGTGACATCATCGAGGGAAATTGCAGAAACACTGCTGAAGACTGACAAATTCAAGGTAGGATGGGTCATATGCAGAGTTAGACAGAAGCCAGAGGTTATTCGATGCATCCACTACCAAGGAATTGGCCACGTAGCACTACACTGTAAAGGGACAGACAGATCCAAAGTGTGCCGTCTATGTGGAAAGCAAGACCACTTTGCTAAAGAGGAGGTCTTCTGCGCAGTCTATAATGAAAAAAGAGATGTGAAACACATTCTTGGCGTTATAAAATGTCAGTCGTTCCGCGAGGCACTAAAGAAAACGAATTAATGACGAAGTTCTTTCAGATAAACTTAGGAAGAGGCCGCGAAGCACAGGATCTCATGCTACAGACTGCTGCGGAAAAATGTACGGATGTGCTAATAATCAGCGAGCAGTATAGATGTCTGGATACAAGCTAAAGGTTCCAGGATGTGAACTGCCATCGCAGTGCTGAATCGGAACCTACGAATTAGGGAAGTCTGTAAGCAGATATCCAACTTTGTATGGATCGAAGGTTTAAGATTATATAGCTGCTATATTTTCTCCAAATCTTGACCACTAAGATTTCTTGAGACAGATAGACGAGCTGGAAGAAAATCTGAGATTGACAAGCAGTGAAGTTCTTGTGGCAGGTGATTTTAACTGCAAATCAACAGAATGGGGTTTCAAGAATAATGGATATAAGAGGCGAAGTTCTGTCTGAAATGATAGCGGCTGGAACTAGTGATCCTTAACGAGGGAAACTCTTTTACATTCCGAAGAAGAAATACCGGATCGATTATCGACGTTACAAAATCATCTGTCGGCATGGTAAATAGGCTGGAGAGGTTGAAAGTACTAGAGGACGCCACCCTTATTGGAATTTAGCCTGAAAACTAACCTAGGGAGTCAACAGAGAAACACAGCGAACATGGAACATACGTTACGGCACGCAGATCTGCCCAACGCCGCAGAAGGCGTAGAAAAACGCAACAGATAGGATGGCTGGACAGGAAGTGGACCTGGTCGCGAATTTCAAAAAAAGCGATAAAAGGATTGCGCATGGAAATCAAAAGTAGCAAGCAGAAATGCTGGCTCGAACTCTGCCGATCCATAAATGAATATTATATCGAATTGCTACGAAAAAACTAGATTGGGAGACAGCTGATGTCTGGAATATCCTGCCCACAACGGATGAGAGATATAGTTACCACGCTATTTCCAGTTCAGGAAGG
This sequence comes from Phosphuga atrata, assembly GCA_944588485.1. Lineage (NCBI taxonomy): Eukaryota > Metazoa > Arthropoda > Insecta > Coleoptera > Silphidae > Phosphuga > Phosphuga atrata. The sequence goes on from OX155904.1 coordinate 46,790,485, forward strand.
AGGACCGGCCTAAAAATGGCAAACCACTGAGACTCTCATGACACCTTTCAGCGTAGAGGAGAACTTTGAGGCTACGAAACGATTACTGTCAGGGAGAGCACCTGGTCAAGACAATATCCCAAATGAGATCATCGCAGAAGTCGTTTAAATGTGGCCAGAGTTGTTGCTGGAAGCTTACAATGAGTGCCTTCGAAAGGGACTTTTCCCTACGCAATGGAAAAGACAAAAACTCGTCCTACGGAGAAAAGGGGACAAACCATTGGAAGAACCATCGTCATACCGACCGATATGCCTCCTGGACAACATAGGGAAACTTCTTGAAATAATAGTCTTAGGAGACTCGAGACATACATCGAAAACAACGGAGGACTGTCCTAATGGCAGTATGGTTTTCGTAAAGGTCGATCAACCATGGACGCTATTGCTGAAGTAATTAAAGCAGCAGAAAAGGTTAAAACTGGAACACGGCAATCGAAAGGTTATTGTGCATTAGTGACCCTTGACGTAAAAAACGCCTTTAATTCAGCCAGGTGGGATGTAATCATCAAGGCATTAGCATCAAGACAGACACCAGAATACTTGAGAAAGGTGATAAGCAGCTACTTGAGCGACCGGCGGTTGATATACCACGGACGAAGGTGAAGTTGAGTATGAGATAACGGCGGGTGTCCCACAAGGATCGGTCTTGGCACCATTCTTGTGGAACATTATCTACGATGGCTGGCTAAACCTAGACTTGCCTAGAACAGCGAGAATAGTTGGGTTCGCAGATGACGCCGCAGTGGTGGTAACAGCAAAGGAAATAAGCACACTAGAACTAGCAACTAACGAAAACCTCCGGCGGGCAAATAATTGGTTAAAAGAGCAGGGTCTAACAATGGCAGTTCATAAAACAGAAGCAATACTTATCACGGATAAGAGACTATTCGCACCTCCGAAAGTCGTTCTGGAAGGGCAAAATATCCCTTTATCGAAATCTTTCAGGTACGTACCTTGGCGTCCAACTTGATAGCGGTCTGAGATACACAGACCATATAGCCAAAACAGCGAAAAAGGCAGCGTCCACAGTGGCAGTTCTGGTAAGGTTGATGCCGAGGGACCGAGGGTAAGGTATGAAACTAAAATCTATCCACAAAACAATTCGGCTTGGGGGAGCGACTCGACTGTAGACGGAATAATGACAGTACTAAAGGTGACAGAAGTGGTTGCAGGAGGATTGCGGGGAAAAAGAGGAGTTTGCGCACTCATAATGTTAGACTTAAGAACGACTTCAACTCCGTTGCTTGAACAAATTTTGTTGGAGTGTTAATAGCAAGAAACTTCCCTCCATATCTCATGAAGCTCGTAAGCAGCTACCTGGGCAACCGAAAAATTATTATAGAAGCAGAAGGTGAAAGCATAGATCAGGTGATAGATAGGTGAAAGCAAATCTACAGTATTGTTCCACAAGGCTCAGTAATGGGACCAACTTTGTGGAACATCCTTTATGATGGAGTCCTTAGACTGAGGGGGGGGGGGGGGGGTGGAAGCTGTCGGTTTCGCCGACGACTTGGCACTCGTGTAATCAAAATGGCAAACAAAGCCATAGCACTAACAGACGACTGGATGGAGAAAAAACAGTTAAAGCTCGCTCCAGAAAGAACAGAAGCGCCTAAATACTTTATGGTCCCTTTTGGTATGATAGTAGCGTCTGCAAGTTTAAAGGATACGTCGACAATTCTTCTCATGCCAGTTAATAAAACTGCCTCCGTTTTATCAGGTGCCAGCTTGAGCTGTTTACCTTCCATCCATTTGTCTATTAGTAGCAATGCTTCCTTTGCCCTCCGCTTTAGCTCAGGAAGAATGAAAGTAGGACCAGTCACATTTAGAATAAAAAGTGAAACAATAATAACCAAAGGATGCCATTAAATACTTAGGTGTAACCATAGATAAAAATCTTTTTTTTTTTGACAGCACATTTTTCTTGCTGCTGGGAGGGCACTAAAAACCTCAGCAGCACTTGGAAAACTTATGCCAACTGTAGGTGGTCCTAAGAGCACAAAACGAAGGCTTTTGTGGTCAATTGTCGAATCGTCCATGCTCTACGCAGCGCCAAACTAGAAGCGAGCCATGGAGAGAGCAAATCTAAGGCTAAAACTGCAATCCATTCAACGAAAAATGGCGCTACGTGTGTCCAGTGCATATAGGGCTGTCTCAGCTGACGTTGTTCTCGTTATTGCGGGAATAGCCCCTATAAAATTTAAAGAGAGAGACACGCTTAATAAAGAGCAGTGAAAACAAAAAGGAACTGAGAAAGAAGGCAAGGACCCGAATGCTCGAAAGTTGGCAAGAGTACTGGGAAGCCTCAGAGAGGGTTGGATGGACGAGACTCTTGATTCCAAAATTGGAACTATAGGTTACGAGAAGGCACGGAGAATTTATATACTACCTGACGCTGAGCGGCCACGGGTGCTTCAAAGACTACCTGCACAGTATTGGGCGCGAAGCAGACAACCAGTGCGTTGATTATGATAATACAGATTGTGTGTATCACACAATATTCGAATGCTCCAGGTGGTCTTTAGAGAAATATGGACTTCAAAAACAAATAGAATTTTAGACAGTAGCACACTCACAGAGACAATGCTTAGGAGTGAAAAAGACTGGTCTGAAACATAAATCATGATAAGGGACATACTAAACATGAAAGAACAGGATGAACGGACAAAACAACACAGACAACGAAAACTGAAAACAACCTGAACCCCTAATCACCTTCCGACATTAAGTAAAGTCAAAGCCAACGCCATCTTGAAGATATGCGAAAAGCGGTTCCAAAATTTCCGTGAGTTTCCAGGGGGGGGCACTTCAAGTTAACCGAATGTGCTTGCAATGTCCCCATAAAAAAAGACAGACAAGACAAAATAGACAAGAGAGACACATAAGACAGACATACTTACAAGACGAGACAGACAAGATTAGGTGGACAAGACTAGACAGATGAAGTTAATAAGGCTAGACTAGACAAACTAATACAATTATTATAATTCTCCAAACTAATAATAATTATTTTTTTGCAGATATTGTCATTAATATTGATGGTGTTAGTCTATCTGTTCTCTTTGCTTGTGATATTCAAAGAGCGTAAATTCTTGTTACCCTCTGTGCCGACCAGGGGGCACGGCTTAGTCCTCCTAGGATTCTGGACCTTGCTGTTCGTCTCCGAGAACCTGGCCTTCATCAATTTCAAGAAGGAAAGCTGGTGGTTCCATCTGAATACGTAATTGATTATTTCTTCTGTTTCTTAATTTGTTTTTAAATTATGTAATGTGTTTTGTAGTCAGACGGATAAGATTGAGATGTTCCTGTTTGTGCTGCGATACGTTACTAGTTTGTTGTTGTTTATTTTGGGACTCAAGGCCCCTGGGATTATGCAAAACATCGATTACTTTAATCTGAACGATGCCACGAGAACTGTGCCACCTAATCCGGTAAGACTTAGCTTTCTTATATCTTAATCTTTACTAACACTTTGTTACTTGATATTATTTTATTCAATGACTAGATCCAAACGCAATTTGTCAAGATTCGAGCTTGAAAGATTTAAAGCTTAGAATTGATAAGAAATAAACTAAAACTTGTCTACACTTATTCTAAAAATTTAATTTGTCAAGGTTGAACTTTGGTCAACGCTAAAATTTGAATATATAAATATTAAAATTTGAATATTAAAATTTCAATATTATTCTTGTCGTAATAGCCGAAATTTGGACAGGCTTCTATTCAAAGATACAAGAGCAGCCAATTTTTGTGAAAATTGTTTAAACCTATAGGAGCATGTCCTCAAGTTTTCGTAAAAATATTATTGGTTTTTTAGCAATTCAGAATTATTAAAAATTAAAATTATATTTTTTATTAATGCGTTTTATGTTTTCTACAAAAGTTGTGCGTCATGGGTGTCCTCTATAAAATAGTTCATATGCAAAAATGACCTAACATTGTTAGTTAAGTAGTTAATTGCCATTGAAATTTTGTTTTCTCATATTGTTTCTTGCACCCGTTATCGATCGTTTATCAACATACAATTTCAAAACCCATCGTCATTTTAAACTCATCATATAGTGAAAGTCCTCCCCAAGAGGTACATGTAATATTTATTGATCTACGTTATAAGACTGACAAAGACTCCTTCTACGATCAGTTAGATGATACGATAAGCACTGTACCAAAATAAGATATGCTCATCCTACTAGGGGACTTCAACGCCAAATTGGGTAGAGAACCTGCACTCAGGCCGCATATCGGAAACCACAGCCTCCACGATATTTCAGCGACCAACAATCTAATGGTTGTATCAATGATGTTCGAACACAAAAACACACACAAAGAGACGTGGGTCTCGAATGACCACAGAACACGAAACCATATAGACCATGTGCTAGGTATGCAAAAAATGTCATGGATGTGAGAAGCCGAAGGGGTGCAGACGCGAACACCGACCATTTCCTAGTACAGACAAAAATGCGCATGAGAATCAAGAGAGAACAGCAAGCCACAAATACAGCAAGATGGGAAGTAAGCACACTTGGAAACGCTGAAATACGAACCAAATACCAAACCGAAATGGAAAACCAACTACAACATAACGCCCCTGAAATGGAAAAAGACATAGAAACAGCTTGGGGCACCCTCAAATCAACTATAGTGGCTGTCACGAAGAAAACACTGGGAAAGAAAAGCAGGACAAATAAGAAAGAATGATATGATGCGGAATGCGAACAAATCCAAAACACAAAAAATAAAGCCAGATTACCATGTTACAAGACAATAATAACGCCAACATAGAGAAATTTAAAATATGCAGAAAGGTGGCAAGGAAACTTATAAGGAACAAGAAAAGAGCGGCCCAGAATAAAGTACTACAGCCAAAAGCAGCAATAGTAGGAGATTCTTTCAAGAAATATTGCGGATGAAGAAAGTATATAAACCCATAACAAGCAGTATCCTAAAAAGCGATGAGGACGAACTAATAACCGACACGTCGGAAATACTTAAAACATGGAAAGAGTATTTCAACAACCTTCTTAATGCAGATAACGGCATAACAGCAGAGACCACAACATACCAGACAGCGAAAATGGACGTAGAGGAGCGAAGCTTCCAAGAAATAATAGTGCCAATCAAGAAACTCAAAAATAATACCAGCAGAATGCTTAAATTATGGAGGAACACAACTCCACAAAGATCTACATATACTAGTAGACAGCCTTATGGAAATGGGAAGCCTTGCCAGATGAATGGAACGAAGGTACTATCATCCCCATCCATAAGAAGGGAGATCGCATGAAATGTATCAACTACAGGAGAATATCGCTACTGAACGCAGCATACAAGATACTCTCCAATGTGCTATTGAGACGCATATCACCGTATGCAGAGGAACAAATTGGCGACTATCAGTGTGGATTCAGACCAAAGAGGTCAACAGTGGACCAGATACTCACAATCCGACAGCTACTAAAGAAACACTGGGAAATCAATAAAGACGTGCACCAGCTGTTCATGGACTTCAGACAAGCTTAAGACACCATTATACGTGACAGTGTCTGGATAGCCATGGCAAATATAGGTATACCACAGAAAATCATCACTCTCACGAAGTTATGTAATAACAATACCAAATGTCGCGTTAAAGTAGGAAACCATATAACAGAGGAATTTTGGGTCATGTGTGGATTAAGACAGGGAGATGGACTGTCGCCCCTACTCTTAAACATAGTCCTAGATATGGCTATCAAGAAGACGAACATCACCATGGAAGTATTTACTAACCAGGAGCCACAGATGATCCTGGCCTTCGAAGACGACATTGACGCGGTCGGAAGAGTACTGTCGACGTAAAGGAAAGCTTCCTGAAAATAGAGAAGGAATGTAAGAAAATGGGCCTCAGCATCAACGAGGAAAAAAACAAATACATGCACATTACCCGACAACTAACCAGGGACATAATCGGTCAGAATATAACGATAGACACCTATAACTTCTAATGTGTCAGACAGTTTAAGTACCTTGGAGCCACGATATGCTCAGACAACGACAGCAACGAAGATATTAAAACACGAATACACAGTGGCAATAGGTGTTTCTTTGCCATGCGAACCCTCGTGCAATCCAAAACGCTGTCAAGAGTATCAAAACTGAGGGTGTACCAGGCTGTAATCAAACCGATCATCTGTTATAGCTGTGATACCTGGACCCTTACGAAACACAATGAGCTTCTACTAAAGCGGGCTGAAAGGAAGATCCTGAGAAGAATATTTGGCCTCGTCAAAAATCCAAATACGGAGCAATATCGCATAAGGACGAATGCAGAACTCCAAGACCTATACCAAAAGCCGGATATAGTCATATCAATAAAATCTTAGCGTCTGAGATGGGCTGGACATGTCCAAAGAGCACCTGACGACCAACTGATCAAGTTAGTATGGGAAGGAAACCCAGCAAGAAAGAGACCGCTGGGGCGGCCGAGAAGCAAATGGAGCGGCCGGAAGGACAACATTTTAGAAGATCTAAACTATGCAGGTATATGACTAGAAGGAGGCCATGTTGGACCGGGACCGACGGAGGCAAATCGTTAACGCAGCCAAGACCCACCAAGGGTTGTAGTGCTACCCAGAGGAAGAAGAAGAAGTTTTACAGGGTATCATAACTCCACCAACAAAGTTTCAGGGCTGATGACGCTTTACCAACGCTTTACAAGATAGTTTTACCCGTAACAAGCAATTGGGTGGAATTTATTGATAAAATTTACAGGCATATAAAAGAACTTTGTCATCATCAACATATGATGCTACAGCCCAAATCAAGCCTTAGCCTCCTGGATCCTAGCCCCTCATTACAGTCTGTCCATCGCCGTTCTCCTCTATGCTCTTATCCCCAGTATTCGGTGTGCATCTTTTCTCATCCAGTCCTCCCAGTTCAGCTCGGCTAATCAGCTTAAATCAGCTTTAATCAGCTTCAATCAACTTTAATCATCTTTTAATCAGCTTTAAAACACTACGAGAGTGTGAGGTCTATGCAGCCCCACGCTAAAGAGGGTGTGAGGTCTATGTAGCGTGGGGTTACATATACCTCACACTCTCTTTAGCGTGAGGTTACATAGACCTCACGCTGTTTAGCGTGGAGCTATATACACCTCACACTCTTTTAGCGTTTTAAAGCTGATTAAAAGCTGATTAAAGCCGTTTAAAAGCTGATTAATGTTGATTTACTTTTAAGTTGATTAGCCGAGCATTTTTTATGAATGAAATGCGGGGGCGGTGGTTCCAGAACGAACTATCTTTCCCTACATACCTCGCCTGAAGCTGCTTGATATTCTCCGTTGAGTCTCTCTGCGTGTGATTGTAGGCGCTTATTGATGATGTAGGTTTAAGTATCTTGTACGTCGCGCACAACAGACTAATTCCGCGGTAGTTGCCGCATTTTAGCTTGTCTTCTTTTTTTCGCTTTCATGTCGCTTGGTAATAGCTCTCCTCCCCATATTTTTATTATTAGGGAATAGATTTCTTGCGTTAGGTGTTGACCGCCTAGTTTATACCCCTCCGATGCTATACCAACAATTCTCGGCACGTTGTTCCTTTTTAGCCTATTTCTGGCAAATTTGGGAGAAACCGATATACAGTGAAGTCTTGGAATTTACAACCGAAGAACTTGTAGTGGCAAGTGATCGGATTAACAAAGACAGAGCATCTGGTCCGGACATGATTCCTTCCGAAATCATTAAAACTGCGTGCAATGTTGTACCCCAGTACATCCTAAGCGTCATGAAAAGGAGTCTACAAGGTGTTTTCCAGATCTGGAAAAAGACTAGGCTCATACTGTTAAGGAAAGGAGACAAGCCGTCTAACGAAGCAATATCGTTCAGGCCACTATGCCTGATAGACACTGCAGGTAAACTACTGGAGCAGCTGCTGCTGCAAAGAATTAAAAGAGAACTGAAGACCGGCAAAGATCTCGCTAACAATCGGTGCGGTTTTAGGGAAAGGCGATCTACAATTGACGCTCTCAACAAACGCTCTCTTGTAGCCATTGCAGACGCCGCTAAAAAGGGTACTAGGAGAACTAGAAGAATATGCGCTCTAATTACGCTGGATGTGCGCAACGCATTTAATTCGGAGTGCTGGAAAAACATTCTAGAGGAAGTCACGCGACGCAGCTTTCCGCCATACCTGATAGCGTTGATAGATAGCTACCTATCTGAAAGGACAATTGTCATCGAATCAGACAGCTACTGCTCTACGAAGAAGATCCACAGCGGTGCTCCACAGGGATCAGTCATGGGTCCAAGGTTGTGGAACATAATGTACGATGGGGTTCGTCTCGCAGACGATCTTGCCCTGGTGGTATGCGGCAGAACCGACGATGAGCTAAAGAGGAGGGCAAATGAACCATTGCTACTAATAGACAAATGGATGGAAGGTAAGCAGCTCAAGCTGGCACCAGAAAAAACGTAGGCAGTTTTATTAACTAGCATGAGAAGAATTGTCGACGTATCCTTTTTACTTAGAGACGCTACTATCATACCAAAGGTGGTCCCCTTTGGTATGATAGTATTTAGGCGTAATAATAGATAAAAACCTGTCATTTAGGGGCTGTTTGGACCGTGTCTCACGAAAATCAAAATTTCCCAGTTTTAAAACAGGGCTGGTCTAATCAATTACCTGTTCGGGCTGCTCGCGTCTCCGCCAGGTGTGATCGTCCTTCCGGCGCCTTTTTTAAGGGAGGAAATGGGGATAAAAAGGTGGAGGGATTCCCTTAAAATTGTTGTTTTCCAGACGTTGGATGCCACTTCCGCTCTTTGGGCTCGTGATTACACCCCTGGTTAATTTGACTTAAAACGAGTCGAGCTTGTCGGTCGAGCTTCGTTCGCGCTTCGATTCTTGTCTCTACGCTTCACGCACTCGAAGCATACCACTCGCAAATATATAAATTAGCGACGAAATTAATAGGTAAATCGCGCGATTTCGGCCCAGATCGACACATCTGTCTCCTTCTTTTAATCGATGCCGAAATCGATTCAAATGTTGAATTAAAAATACAGATTTATTAAAATTGGCGCGAACAGGGACCATACCAAAAAAGCTGCCGTCAAAGCTCACAAAACTTTTTTTGCACTGGAGAGGCTCATGCCTACTGTAGGAGGACACAGGACCAGTAAGAGAAAACTGCTGTGCTCGGTGGCCCACTCCGCATTGCTTTATGCAGCCCCTGTACGGACCAGGGCGATCAGCGTGAAAGCCACCAAAGACAAGCTGACAGAGAACGCTAGCAATTAGAACTAGTAGTGCTTGCAGAACTATATCACGGGACGCGTCCTTGGTAATATCTGGCATTCCTTCAATAGAGTTACTAGTGTAGGAGAGGCTTAGCATCTACTCAGCTAAACAAATCAAACCAATTACTGTTAAAAAAAGAAGCCAAGAGGATCGCAAGGACTGAACTACTACGGGCAGAAGGGCAGAAGAAGTGGGTAGCAAGCGATAAGGGACAATGGACAAGGCTGTTAATATATTATGTCGAAAAATCGGTCACTCGGAAACACGGAGAACTAAACTACCATCTAACACAAGCACTCAATGGACACGGATGCTTTCGAGATTACCTCCACAAGATAGGCAGAGCTGTTGATAGCTGCTGCAAATACTGCGGGGAAGAGGACAGCGTGATGCACACCATCTACATATGTAGTAGGTGGGACACAGAGAGGACATCCTACCAAAGGACCTAGAACCACTAGACCCTTCATGTTAGAATTGGAAAACAACTGGAAGTTAGTCCAAAAAACAATATCTGAAATAATCAGATATAAGGAGCAGGATTAGAAGAGAAGGCAGATTGCTGAAAAACTACAGTTAAACCAGAACACCTAATCAGCATGACTGGATGGGGAAGGAAGGTACATCATAGACAACATGGAAAACAACCGGCATCTTGAAGTTATGCGTGGAGCAGTGCCAGGATGTGTGTTTTTTTTTTCTGATGTTTCTTCTACCGCTGCCAGGAGATTTTGGAAATACTCCTTCCATATGTTCTTTATTTAGTAGAGATCACTCTCCATTTGGGCCTCATGGTTTTTGATCACACTAGTGCGTGGTTTAAAACCTTCTCTGGTTTCGTGTCCTAGCTCCACTCTCTTGAAAGTTCTCCTACATTAGGCCTATGAGTTTGTTGTCATGTTGTCTTCTTATGCCTACATATCATCCTACAGCTGCAAAGTCTGTTTTCCTCTACCTTGTTCTTCTTTCAATATAATTCCTACATTTTTTGTTTCTGTCTGCTATTGCTCCTTAACCCTCTTTGTCGAACCACTCTTCCCGCTTCTTTTTTTTCCTTGGGCCTAGGGCTGTCGCCGTTTCTGTAAGTATCCCCTTTATTCTGTTCCATTGGTTTTCTGCGCTTTCTTGCGGTTGTTGGTTGTTTTAAGTGGTCAGTTTGCTTGTGATCTCCTGTTCATATTGTAATATCACTTCTGGTGTTTCCAGTTTTTCGTAATCTGGTGGCGCTGTCTTTGTTTGCGAGTTGTTGGCCTTCTTAACTATTCTGCACCTAAACAGTATTTAAACTAGGTTATGACCTGACCGACGATATGCACCTCTTCTTGCTTTCACGTCCATTATGCTGTTATGATGTGATCTATTTGGTTTGTTGTTCTTCCATCTGGCGACCTCCATGTGCCTTTGCGTATGTTTCTGAGTGGAAAGCACGTATGTTCTTATTTGCAGCGAAGTTGATGAGAATCTCTCCGTTTTTGTTTGTCTCGTCGTGCAGTGAGTGCTTTCCTATTGTTCCAATGTACTGGTTCTCGGCCCCAATTTTTGCATTTGTGTTACTGATTATGATTTTGTGATCATTCTCCAAGGCCAAATCTCTTAATAGAATCGAAGCTATAGAATTGTGGATTCTGAGAACACTAATCAGGATTTCCCAGGTAGACCACGTATCAAACGAGCAGGTTTTACAAAGAGCAAATCCACATCGACATTGGATATTGTAAAACAAAGAAAAACATCGTACTTGGGGCATATCCTGCGAGGTCCCAGATGCAAACTGTTGAAAACTATACTTATGGGTAAAATCCAAGGTAAAAGAGGACGGGGACGAAGGCAACACTCATGGCTCCGCAATATTCTGAACCGGTGCAATATCGCAGATGCCGCAACGATATTTAGAAGAGCCGGAGAAGACACACTTAACATTACCCAATGAACACATGTACGCCAACGCGCTAGACAGAGTATGGCACCACAGGAAAAATAAGAGATTATTCCTTGGGGAGTTGTCATATGTCTCCTCAAGCAGCTAGTAGTATCATTCTTTCGTTTCTTTGTCCTGCTCCTCGGTTGGGCAGTGTACATTTATCACAGTCAGTTTAAAGAATGTCCAACATAAAAACAATACCAACAACCTACGGTAGCGGCAACGGATCATCCTGGTGCGAGGTAGAGGGCGTCACAATATATTCGTGCTACGTATCATCAAACATCACCAAGAACGAATTTGAGGACTACCTAAACGAACTATCTGAGACTATCCGAAACCAAAATGGCCCAAAGATCATCGAAAAGCCCACTCTGGGGGTCCAAGTACGAAGATGCAAGAGGATCCATCCCCAAGGACTGGCAAGCATCACTCGACCTTGTTACTGCCAACATGGGCAACGCAGCCACATTCATTCGCGGCAACAGCGAAAGCACAATAGATGTGACTTTCTCCACAGCGGACTTGACAGATAATGGAAAAAACTGGCAGGTGCTTCAGGAGGAAACACTGAGCGACCACCAGCTTATCACATTTGATCTCGCCATAAACCCCGGGCAGCAACGATCACTGATAAAATAAATGAATGAATAAACTGATTAATAAACCCCATAAAGGGGACGCAGTCAAGGAAAGTCTCCAGTTGGAGCTCAACAAGATAGAGCTACCCGATGTGCCTACTATCACTGCGGCTCTATCTAAAACCTGTGCCGCCGTCCTATCGAGACCTGGATAGAACCGAAGTAAAGCCGTCTACTGGTGGAACCAGGAAATCGCGACTCTTCGGAAAGCCATTGTCGGGAAAAAAGATCGTGGACAAGACTTAAAGCAACTCAGAATGTAGATCATTTACAATTAGAAAACAGCCATGCGGTATACGCCAAGGCAGGGAAAGAGCTAAGGACCAGCATTAAAAAAGCAAAGCTAGCTTTTTGAGAAAATGTCTGTAACAAACAGGCTGTAAATGGCGATGTTTGGGGAAACGGTTATAAGATAGTGTGTAAAAGAATGGGCATACGCACCACACCGAATCTTAACACTGAGAGCAAACTTAAAGCCGGTGAAGAGCTGTTTCCGCAAAAGCAACTGATTTCCTGGGAGATGGAATATGGGGACACTGTACCACCAGAAATTACAAGCAAAGAAATCGCGGAAGCAGCTCAGAGAATAAAATCCAACAAAGTTCCAGTCCCAGATGGCATTCCACCGGAGGTGACACGGCTGGCTGCCCTCCTGCAAAAGGAGCTGTTTGCAGATATGTTTAACGCCGTCATCCGCACCAGAAAAATCCCCCAAAGCTGGAAAGAGGCCAGACTGGTTCTGGTGCCTAAAACTGGTAAGCCCCCGCTACATCATTTCGCCCAATCAGTCTACTAGACACCATCGGCAAGCTCTTCGAACGAATAATAGCCACTGGGATAAGCCAGGAACTCTATCTGCATGGGGGACTATCAACATTTCAGTATGGGTTCCGAGAGGGAAGGTCGACAACTCACGCCATCCAGGAGGTGATAAAAATTTCCCGTTGTGCTAACTTGGGAAAAAGAAGACACATAAAGATATGCTTAGCGGTCGCGCTAGATGTAAAAAATGCATTCAATACTGTGCCTTGGCGGAAAATCGTGGAAGCACTTAGACGGAAAAGGGTCTCTGCCTATCTAATTGATTTAATCAAAAGCTATTTTACGGACAGGATCCTAAAAATATATGACAAAATAAGGTCGGTGTCTTGCGGTGTTCCCCAGGGGTCGGTTCTCGGCAGCTGTTGTGGAACATCCTATACGATGGCATCATGGACCTGGTAAAAACGAACGACCTGAGAGACTGTAGACTGATCGCATCTGCCGACGACCTAATCGTGATGTCAGTTGACACAAACGAGAAGGCTGTAGTAGCGAGGGCCGAATCTGCAATAAAAGCGATACTTACATGGATGGAAATAAACGAACTACAAATAGCTCCAGAAAAGTCTGAGGTCATTGCGCTAACGGGCCGCAAGAGGATTGAACAACCCATGTCTGTCAACATAATGGGTAGGCTGGTTCCCGCGACACCTACAATGAAATACCTCGGCGTCCATATCGACCCGCGGTTTTCCTGGAGCAGGCACGTTCAAAATGTAACAGTGAAAGCCGAACGTGCAGGTACAGCACTTCGTAAGTTGATACCCAGAATAATGGCCCAAATATGCATTCAAAAAGGCTACTAAATGAGGTGTTAATTCCATGCTCATTTACACTTTACCGGCCTGGGTGGAGTCGCTAAAAGCAGCCATAAACAAAAACAGATTAATAAAAACACAACGCAGCATGTTAATAAGAATATGCTGGCGCTACAAGTCATAGCGGCATTCCCGCTGATTGACGTAATGGCTGAGGAACGGGCCAGCAACCAAGGCACAAATACAGAAGGGAGGACTGGACACAGAAGCGCACTCATGAGCAGATGTCAGAAACGCTGGAACGACGCCAAGGAAGGGAACTGGACCAGAACTCTCATCCCAGAAATTGAGCCATGGTTGAAGCGCATTCATGGCGAAGTTAATTACTACTTAACACAAGTGCTAAGCGGGCACGGAAGCTTTGGCTCATATGTTCAAAGGATCGGAAAGGCAGAAAGTGACAGCTGCAGATACTGCCAAAGGACAGACTCAGCTGAACATGCTGCTTGCGAATGCCCGCAATGGGCTGAAATCAGAACCACAACAGAGCGGGCGGTGGGAGAGCCTATCAACTCTCCTCTAATAGAGTACAGCTGATGATTAAATCCGAGGACAGCTGGAAAGCAGTAGCAACGATGTGTCCCACGATACTCCGAACAAAAGACGAAGATGAAAGAAGGGCCAGGATGCTGTACAGGAACGGGCAGCCGTGATGGAAAGGATCACCACTTTGAAGTAATGCTAACGCGGTCCCGAAGTGGAGTACTGATCCCAGGGGGGGGGTTTTAGTGGGTAGGCTGGTCACGAACAGCTCGACCAGAGAGCCCCACACTCCACGAAGCCTAGTGGCTCCGTGCGTGCAGTAATGCATTTCCCGTCCTCCCTAAAAAAAAAGACTAAAGAATGTAGTTTTCAGACTTAGTTTGCACATGCGTTCATTAATAGCTTGCAAGTCTAAGATGTTTGCTTTCAGCTTGTTGTCTACAATGAATGCTACGCCTAACTCCTTGCCTTGTTCTTTACTGCTGTACAGTATCGGGTGGCTGTTGGTGTCCTTCACTCCTTTGAAAGGCCACCTCGTCCTTGTATTACAGTTACCATTGTTTTGTATTTTCGTACTTCCTTTAGCAGTGCCCGTTGAGCTCCTGGTTTGTTTAGTGTTCGTACTTTCCAAGTTCCAAATACATAATCTGTATTTCGTTGCGTGAGTCGTCTTCCGTGTGTAATTCCAAGTGTGTTGTTCCAAGGATGTTTTCCATGTTTCTGAACTGGCGTGTTTTTACGGGAAGGGGTAGTTGGCCCTTCGTCCAACCCTCCTCTTTAAGCCCGGGCTTGGAGCCGGCTGCTTTGGCCAACGGGCTACTCGACACCCGCCTTCCTCCACAGGCAGAGTTAAAAAAAAACTACATACAATTTATGCCAAACTTGTGTAGGTGGTTTTTGCCTGCTGGACATGTCTTATTTTACATATTTCCAGTTCCTCCCGAATGACGCTGTATATTGAATAACAATGTAAAGATAAAAAACCATGACCAAGGTTCAACCTAATCTAGAATAAATTTGTCAATATTTCCATTTTATTAACGTCAAATTATCTTGACATTTAAAAATTCTTATATGGAGTTTAATTTCTGAAATTTTTTCTTGTAAATTTGTTTTTTAATTAAATTATTTATTTGATGTGATGTCCGAAGGTAATAAGGAAAATTCAGTGGTTGCCAAATCTCCATTTGAATTTACAAATTTGGGCATTAAAATAAAACCAAAGGTAAAACAAGACAGATGTAAGTTTGCAAAAGCTGTCAATTCTAGAAAATTTTTGTGTGTGTGTCAAATCAAAATTCTCTGTGCAAAGAAAAATTAAAAATGTAAACATTTCGATATAAACAAATATTCGGTAACAATGACACAAATAATTAGAATGTATTCCGCGTAATAGACAAATAAGATGAAGGCTAATTAGTAATAAGTTTTCTTTACGCTCTTAAAAAAAAACGTGTATAAGCAAGAAAATGTAAAAAGAGGAGCCGGAAATTCCATTTAACCGAATTTGTCTTAGAAAACTAAGCTAGAAAATCTTTTTAGCCTTTTTAATCGGAAAGCTAAATAAAATAAAAGTTCATTCCAATGTATTTGTATATTACAACTCAGACTCCGAAAATGCATTCAAACAAAAACTGAATGTATTTTTTCGATGCTCTTTCGGTAATCACTGACAAAAAATATGTCCCATTTAGTAATTTTGTTAATTTCAAATTTCAGGCCGTTGATGAAAACACGTCGACATGGCGAAACTTCTGGAAGAAAATGCGAACTCTGGCCCCATTCCTTTGGCCCAAAAAAGACTGCACGTTGCAATTCAGAGTTCTCATCTGTTTTTGTCTTCTAATTGGTGGCCGTGTCGTCAACTTATATGTACCGATATTCAACAAAATGATCGGTAATTGACTTATCTTATTATTTAGTAGACTTATCTTTTTTAGCAAATTTAACATATCAAGCCGTTATGGCGAGTTCCTTCATTTAATTTGGGCTTGTGAGAATGACCAGTGGGGCTCGTGCCACATTGTTTTTCTCAAACATATCGAACAATTATTTTCTTAAAATTGTATAACTTACACCTTGTTTGACGCTAGCTAAGGCCTAGGCCGCACTACGGCCAAACCGCCGCGGTTTTTAATCCCGTGATTTTGTGAGTCAAGTAAGCTAATACAAGCGGCCTCACTTGCGGCTTTTTTTTAACTGATTAACTAATTAACACTTGCGATTCATTTTTAATAGCATATTGAGTTGACTGCTGCCTATGATACGGTTTGGAGAGAGTGACTTCTGTATAAACTTATTAAGGTGATCCCTTGTCGGAAGATAACACAGCTCGTAAACAACATGCTTTCCAATCGACTACATCTAAACTTTTGTGGATGGTGTTCATTCTCATACCGGACCTCATAAGGGATTACTGAATCCCTTATTTGCTAGGTGATCGGCTTCTTCGTTTCCGTCTCCGTGTCTTTGTACCGAGTATAGCCTTACGTTATTTTCTCTGCCGAGATTGTTTAGCTTTCCCACACAGTCCCATACCATTTTGGATATGATGGCGTATGACCTAATGACCTTGATGGCTGCTTGGCTATCTGACAGAATAGCAATTTGTTTTTTGTGATAATTCCTGTTAAAGTTAAATTGTACACATCTTTCGATTGCATGTACTTCTGCTTGTAAGATAGATTCCCATGGATTCAAAGTATTTGGTCCGAGGTCCAAACACTCCTGCACCAGTACCTTCCTTTGTCTTTGAACCATTCGTATACCACTTGATAGTATTTTGTTCTATGTGATATACTGAGCTTTACTATTACAAATTGCTGTGTAGTTTTTCTCGAAATGGTATTTGCATACCATTTCATCTTTTGATACTTCTAGCGAGGGGATCTTGCAGGCGAGGCTGTTCCGGTCTCTGCTCCCGATTATTTTATCTATGATATATATTATAAATATATGACTATTCCTCGCTGAACCTTACAATCGCCGATTTGGCGGCCCCCTCCACGACAAGGTGTAACGGAGTCAGATCCAGCAGCAGTTCCATTGCTGCTGTTGGGCATGACCCCATCGTTCCCGTGATGCAGACACACGCCAGTCATTAAATCTTCCCAGCTGCTTCCTCATAGAGACCAGCTTGGTTCCACATCCCCACGCAACTGCTCCGTAAGTGATCGCAGGTCTCACTATCATGGTGTACATCAATCGCAGGATTGTGGGGTTACAACCCCACGTTTTCCCTGCCAGATTTCTGCACACCATTATAGCGCGTTTGGCTTTTCCTACCACTTCTTCAGCATGGCTATACCATAGGAGTTTTCTATCTAGTGTTATATCCAATTTCAAACATTAATTGACTATGAAAGTTTAACGATTTTATTTTTTAGTGGACAGTATGCAGGAAGCTCCGATTACTTTTCGATGGGATTGGATTCTAATTTATGCAGCTTTGAAGTTCTTGCAAGGTGGAGGGACCGGTGGAATGGGGTTGTTGAATAATCTTCGATCCTTCCTGTGGATTAGGATACAACAATATACGACGAGGGAAGTTGAGGTAAGTGAATGTTTCACACCTGATTACGAATAAGTTTGTTGGGATCAAGATTGGATTTATTAGTGACTGAACTTTAAGTTTCTCAACGTAAAATTTAATGAGTGGTTGAGCGTAAATTGAGGAAAGCCGGGGTTATATTACGCCGCGTGTCGCAACGCCGCGCGTGCAGATTAATTTTTGTGTCAGTTGACCGCGTAAACGTCCGCACCTACTTACAATGTTCTGTTCCGACTGATATACGGATCTTGAAGAAGATATTGCCAACCTACTTATGTTAAGCCTACTCAAGAAGAAAAGAAAGGAGAGGTTTTTTGTGCACCCAGTAAATACATTAAGAGGAACCCGAAGTGAATATCATTTATTTGAATGTGGTAGACGTCTGCTTGCTTGCTCGTAGCCACGTGGTGATTCAACGCGTCACTTCCCCCACCATAGAGCCCACGCCGATCGAAATCGAGCGGTCTGCGTGGCGTCAGCTCGCTCGCCGACACGCAGGATTGAGCTAATCTAACCACGTTCATACTAAATGTATGTAACCGATTGCAATCCCACGCGTTGCGACACGCGGCGTGGCTCAAATAAAACTCCGGCCATACGCTTCGTTTGAGTAATGGTCGTTAGTAGTTAATGCTACCAGTTATACAGCATTGGAATTGAGATCGGCTTTGTTGAACAACACATGTAACATTTGACCACATTAAATTTGATTTATACGATCTGTTAAATGTGATCAAGCGAAATTTGTCGTAATTAATATGAATAAAACTTTATTAAATGGATTGCAAAGTTATGTTTATAAGTTATATTATATTCGTGTCAAACAGCCACATATAAATATAAAGCATAAGTATAAACATGAGTCTAAAATTAAATAAGCATAAATATAAATAGAACATGAGTCAGTATAAAATCGAATAAAGTAATAAAAAAATAAAATATATAAATCACAGGTGAATTGGCTATTCTTACTACTATTTAAGTAAGGTGATATTTGGTTAGTTACTAATTATTAAATTTTCCCTTCCCAATGTTTCACCACATTGATTGCATTTTTTGTCACTGTTAGGAGATCCGAAGTAGTGCATGTTGTAGGGCAGTTTGGACAGATCAATAGGTGGCTCATGGTATGTTCGTCTCCGCAGTCGCATTTTGTGTCTTTTTGAGGGAAAAGTATTCAAAACATTATGTTTTCCTGCTGTTTTAATACCTACAAAATTATAACGGACGGAGTCTTTGTCCGAATCTTTATCGAGATTCAAACTTGTTTGAATGTCAAATTTGAACTTTGTTGCTGATACCTTGTTGACTGAACTTTATACCTTGATGACTGAATTTCTTAATTTTCACGAATGATTTAATCATCAAGACTGTACCTGCAAGATTATACCATAACAACTAACTCGTCATACTATGTCATGAAAACTACTTGCTAAACTATGAAGACTACTATATCAGTAATATACCATCAAAATGAGATCATCAAGTCTTGCTCTAAGACTATACAGAGTGTTTACGGTCTTGTGATTTAATTTTCAAGGGGTGATTAAATATCTTTAAAGAATCAAACCCCCTATTCCGTAACTATACAACCAACCATACATTCCGGATAAAAATTAAGTGGAGCTTATATTTAACTACCCATCCCCTCCTACGACTCCAAGAGAGAAGAGGAAGGAAGAGAATCGTTTCTGATCTCACTCTTGCATAAGGAACGCCGTTGTCATGCGCATGGGCAGTGCAACGCTTCTCTCACCGTCACTGAAATATATACTAACTGGAACGAGCTGCCTTGTCGCTTGTGCGGGCCGCGAGAGAGCATCATAATGGGTCTCTCGTATCGCTCTGTCTACGTCTAGTGCAGTCTTAGTAAAAAAACCAAGTGTATAGCTTAAATATATCTATATTATTTTATACATGTAATATATAATACAATAAGAAAATTATTATATAGGTATATAATACTAGTAGCACATGACAAAATATTATTAGTTTTAATATTTTGTATTTACATAGTGTGGATAAATACTTGATTTGGTTTGATACAACTAGCTTTTCGCTCTGACTGTATCACATCCTCCCACTCTCGAATTCACTGTTGGCTAGACAAGGAGGGAGGGCTCCCCTTGGGACCTCTCTCTCTCTCTGCCCTCACAAGCTTAGAAATAATAAATATAATAATAAATATTATATAATAATAAAATTCTATTCTTCCTCTTTCGAATAGGCTATTGTTTTGTCATCCGTTGCTAAAGTTCTTGTGTTGTATTTGATAAATTTCGGTTTTCGATTTATATGGTAGCCTAGTCTAACCAGGCGATCCTTCGCACCCTATGCTCTTAGCCTAATATGACCGCTACCTTGATCAGGGGTCTGCCCGGCTGCTGGGGGCCGGGCACTGAGGGCCGTCTTAGTGGTGTATTCATCCATTTTTAGCCGTACTCCTACCACGCTGGCCATTGCGGGTTGGTTGGGTTGAGAATAACATTTCTTTTATTCTCGATGGAATGGTTATACCGCCATGACTCGGTCGCCAGTGCAGATGAGGTTGACATTTGGGCCGGTCTTATTTGAGTGTTTTGGCGTCACCCCTTACCCACCAAAAAGAAGATCATTAACCTTAAAATGACTTGACAAAAGTTGCATAATAGGAGAGATGCTAAAATTATTAAATTCAAACGATAAATTATCAGTGAATTTTTTACTAACTAGGCTGATGATAGTAGGTTTTCCCATCTGTCAAGCTGTTTCATCACTGTTCTTACTGCACTATGATTTGAAATAAATTCTTCCGAATAAATCCTTTTTTTACATTGAATTAAAAAATTCACTATGTTTTTACCACACTTTATGCTATGTAAAAATGTTATACAACTTATTATTCACATCAAATTTCTACACATATCACGACTTAAGTTTCGAAGTTTGACGGTCATTTTCAAGTTTTCTTTTTTTTTTAGTTTAAAGTTTGGTCCAATGTGGATACCAGGTTATTAACTCTTCAAACACTTGCGCACATTTTACAATGCGGCCGACACTCGTTCCCGCGATAAAACCCGGGACCTCCAGATTTGTTAGTTAACGCTCTAACTCTAGACCACGAGGCCGAATAAATCCTAATAAGGAAAGTAAAAAATGGTCCATCGCACCAACAGTGAATTCGTTGACATGTTGTTAATTTGTGGGGAACTGCTTTAGAATTCCGTTGCTTCAATTCGATTGTACGCTGAGCGGTTTCACCTATTCCACAAAAATTCACCACTCAAGTAATCCGTGCACGTGAAACTTGGGTACTTTGCAAACAAAATGGGGCTTGTAAACCTGTCCGATACCAACGAATTTTGGATGCCGAAAGTAGATCCTTCTAATAGTATTGGACATATATCTGACCAAGTACAGGGTCCGGCAGAAAGATATAATGTTTTTGAAATGACTTGATGGTTTTAATCACGAGTGACGAGGCTGACTTTCATTTCTCGGGGATGGTAAACAAACAGAGGTTTCGATACTGAGCAAGTGAAAATCCGCAATAACTGAATCAGAATCCTCTCATCATGAATATAAGGCATCGGTCCGAATCGCGATCACAGCGTTCATATCATACCAATATTCGGTCCGATTCGTGCTTTCAGCGCTCACCGTTTGCTCTGCAAACGCTATGGCGTCAGAAGTGACGCCATGCTCAGGCGTTGACGGTGCTCACGGATCGGACTGTCAGCACTGTGTTCCGTGACATAACCTTGTACGATAGGTTTACGAGTGATCCGAATTACTGGTACTGCGAACGGCCATTAAGCGCGGTCATTAAATCGGGCCGTACGTCGAAGCACTTTGTACGTCGTAAGCACTGTGAGCGCAATTCGGACCGCGGTCTAAATTAAACAGCTAACTATAAAGATTAATCCAGACCAGGGGTCTCCAAACTTTCCAGCCTTAGGGCCATACTGATTACTCCAGTAAGTTCCGAGGGCCAAAACCATATTATCATTGCCGGTGGTAAAAAGTGAAATAGTCCACTGATGAAAAAAAAAAGTCCGAAAAAGTACGTTTAAAAAAGGCTGCAAATCGGACTAAAGTCCGCAAAATGGCAACACTGCATATTATCAATTTTCCTGTCATTATCTGTAATTTCTAGATTAGTCGTAGAGTACGAGCGAGCCATGAGGAGTAACGTGACACGACATCTGGTGGACACAAGCGGAAATAGGTAGTACCTTCTATCGCTAACAGATGGCGCTAATAGCACGTACAGAATAATCTCGTCGGTTCGAGAAAGTTCTGGTGTCTTCCACTCACTTCTAGATGGCAGTAATTGGAATATATAAGAAGGCTAGTGGCGCAACCACAAGTCAGTTCCTATGACACTGTTGTGAAATAAAATAGTGCGTACCTCCTTAAAACGTGTTTGTGCGTGTTTAAGTTTAAAACATCTTTGTAACAGTATTTTGATTTGAATTGTTGCTTTTGTGTGTGATTTAGTAGTATGGAAAAGAAGCGAAAAATTGATAGTGCATGCAGAAAATTCAAAGATTAGTGGAACATTCAGTATTTCGTAATTGAGTCCAGTAACAAGGCGCTATGTTTGATTTGCAATGAAAGCATAGCCGTTCTCAAGGAATATAACATTAAACGTCATTATGAAACAAAACATTTTCAAAATTACTCAAAATATACAGGAAGTTTGCGGACAGAAAAATTCGAAGCTATGAAGCGCGGATTGAAATCGCAGCAATCTTCATTTACAAAACTCAAAACTGAAGAAGAGGCTGCAACTCGTGCCTGCAACGTTGGCTTAGTTGTGGGGAAGTCCTTTTTTGCGCTTTTTTGAACTTCGAGCAGTGATCGAAATTTTTTTGAATGAAAAGCATCGCCCTCTTACTGAATTACAAAACAACGCATGGCTGTGGAAGTTAGCATTCTATGTTGATTTGACAAAACATGTGAACGAACTGAATTTGAGATTGCAAGGAGAAAACCAGCATCTTCCTGATTTATACACTAATATCAAATCATTCCGGAAGAAATTGATACTGTTTCAATCTCAACTACGAAGTAAATGTTTTTCACATTTTAAAACATGTGAAATATTCAGCCACACCACTGAGACTGAGTTTCCTATCGATTTTGCAATTGAAACTTTGAGTGCTTTGAAAATAAATTTTGATACTCGTTTCTCGGACTTTGATGCCATTGCGAATCAAATTAAGATTTTTCAGAATCCTTTTGATACTGACATTGAAACCCTAGCCCCGGAACTTCAAATGGAAATGATTGATCTACAGTGCAGTGATATAATTAAGAACAAATATCAAAACTCATCTTTGTTGGAATTTTATAAGAGTGTTCCACTGACACAATTTGATAATTTGCATAAATTTGCTCGTGGGCTGTTTTCTGTTTTTGGTACTACTTATTTGTGTGAGAAGACCTTCTCCAAAATGAAGTACACAAAAAATGTTTACAGATCTAAATTAACTGATGAGCATCTTAAATTTCTTTTAATAATTGGTACAAGTAAAATTAGTCCACAACTACAAACTATTGTCAGTGGAAAATCTCAATTACATAAATCTCATTAGTATTTCATATGTCATTATGCTTGTTATAAGTTATGTTTTTATTTAAAATGTATAAAATGTTAGTTGGATTCATTTCAATAATTTGTTAGTTATTATATACTGAAGTTAAATTTTCTGCATATTATACATGTCTTTACTCATTACAATTCTGTGTTTCTTTATCCAACTTATCACAAAAACAATAATACGCCTACAACAATGTTATGAGTAGTTAGCCCATGACCATATCGATGTAGATGTCATATTAATAATTATTCAACATAAAATTAGAATACTTGAGTAAACTAAATTTATTTTGCTATAAAAAATATGTTCTCTAAAAGGAGTTTTTAAGTATGCTAGCTCTCCGCGGGCCGGACAAAATCTGTCCGCGGGCCGGATGTGGCCCTCGGGCCGTAGTTTGGAGACCCCCGATCTAAACCATCGGAAGTAGATAAGCAGAACCAGACTTTGACGAACACCTTCTTCAAGTTACCTACAAGAAGACTATACAGATGGACGTCACCTGCCCATACACCACAAAATATCATACGCAATCAATTAGATTACATAGCAATTGGTGAAAGATTCCGCAACTCAGTCAAAGCTGTAAAAACGTACCCTGGAGCAGAAAACTCCGAGCTGTAAATTCCGATCATAATCCAGTAATCGGTAAGCTACAAGTTAGGCTAAAGAAAGTAGCACGAAAAGCCCGCGCTCCGATAGTAGACATGAGAAGGTTAAAGGAGACAAAGATTAATGCATCTTTGCATTTTTTAACAGGTGTGCCAATCTATAAGCGATGGTATAAATAACACCACATCAGTAACACAAACAGAAGAAAAGTGGAACGTCTTTAAACGCCTTATCCAAAAGTACTTCAAGCACCAAAAGACAACAAAGAAATAATGGATGACGAAAGAAATTCTTCAGCTCATGGAACTTAGAAGACACGCTAAACAGCTAAATACCACCAGATATAAAGAGATCCATAAAAAGATAAGACTGCAAATAAGGAAAAATGGCTAACAGTTAAATGTGATGAAATTGAAAAACTGGATTCCATACATGATAACTTTAATATGCACCGCAAAGTAAAGGAAATGACGAGAACCAACGGGAAAAAACGCCACCAAGTTTAACTGATGATAATGACAGACTTAAACGAAGTCACAAACAAAGCGGAGGTATGGGAAAAGTATGTACAATAACTTTTCAATGACACCAGATCAGACCACCATAATATTACCGCTGCAAGTAACGACGGACCGACCATTACAAAAGACGATGTTCAAAAAGCCATAACATCAATGAAGAATGCGAAAGCAGCCGGCCCAGATAACATCCACTCTGAAATGAATCAGTTATGTTGCAACTCGCACCCAGAATTCCTGAACATCACCACTGACTTATTTGATGAAAGCTATAATACGGGACAAATTACAGCAGTATGGATGACCTCTATGTTTGTTACAATCCCCAAGAAGCCATCTGCGAAGAGATGCGACGAATATAGACTGATCAGCCTAATGAACCACATTGTCAAGATATTTTTAAAGATCATACATGCCAGAATCTATGGTAGGTGCGAGAAACATGTGGGAGAGACGCAGTTTGGCTTTCGAAATGCGTTCGGAACGAGAGAAGCCATCTTCACCGTCCAAGTCATGATACAGAGGTATAGAGACATAGGACGAGATGTACACGTTTGTTTCATTGACTTCGCCAAAGCGTTTGACACCGTACAACATGACACATTAATCCAGGTGTTACAGAAAACTGGTATAGATAAAAAAAAGAATTATCGCAAAGCTGTATTGGCACCAGACAGCTGCCATAAAAGTGGATAACATCATCTGGCAAGAAGTATGCATCCGGATAGGCGTGAGGCAAGGTTGTTCAACATATACTCTGAGAAAATTTTTCAAGTAGCATTAAATGAAAACGAAGGTATTAAGATGAATGGCCAAAAATCATCAATAACAAACGATATGCTTATAATACCATCATAGTATCAAACACCTTGTAGAGCCTACAGAGTATAATGAACAAGCTCAAAACCACAAGCGAACGGTCTTGACGCAGATTAAACACCTCACAGACAGAATACATGGTGATATCTATACCACACCACGAAACACTAATACTTGGCAATGAACACGTTGACAGAGTAGAGAAATATGTCTACCTGGATACCCTCATAAATGACAACTGGGATTACTCCAA
Organism: Phosphuga atrata; assembly: GCA_944588485.1. Taxonomy (NCBI): domain Eukaryota; kingdom Metazoa; phylum Arthropoda; class Insecta; order Coleoptera; family Silphidae; genus Phosphuga; species Phosphuga atrata. The sequence goes on from OX155904.1 coordinate 46,815,818, forward strand.
AGAAATTCGTGCATGAATAGAACAGGCCAGATCTTATTTCTACAAACTAAATAAAATGTTCTTCTCCAGCGACTTGTCACATCTCCTTAAAATCCGCATGGTAAGGTGCTATATAATATCTGTTCTCCTATATGGCGTGGAGGCCTGGACATTGACAGAGGCGACGCAAAATAGACTGGAGGCTTTCGAGTTTTGGATATATAGACGCATCTTGCGCATATCATGGATCAATCATATCACAAATAAAGAAGTACTCCAACAAATCGGTAAAAATAAAGAGCTCCTCAATATCGTCAAAGAAAGAAAGCTGCAATACTTAGGGCATACAATGCGAAATGACAAATATCGCATATTACAATTAGTCATGCAAGGAAGAGTAGATTGGAGAAGAGGACCAGGCAGACGACTTAACTCTTGGCTTAAGAACTTACGCCAGTGGTTCGGCCTTACATCAATTCAACTGTTTCGTCAAGCAGTTGATAAAACCAAGATTGCCATGCTAATCGCCAACATCCGCAAGGGATATGGCACTCTAAGAAGTAGAAGACTGGTAGTCTAATGTGCCGCTCCAGTTTTAATATTGTAATCTTGATATAATAGTGTAGGTCTAAACTTACTGAAGTAGGTCTACTGAATGTCTTTTCCTGGAGATAGATTCCAAAATTGAATTGCGTAAACCTTAATAGACAACTAAATGAACAAAATTGGGTTCCGCAAAACTTGATATTCAAAATGAAATGAACAAAATTTAGTTGCGACAAACTTGATGTACAAAACTAAATGAACAAAATTGAGTCGCGCAAAACTTGATATACAAAATTAAATGAACAAAATTGAGTTGCGCAAAACTTGATGTACAAAACTAAATGAACAAAATTTAGTGGAGTGAATATATATTTTTGTCTTGAAAAAACAAAACTAAGTTGCACAAATCTTGATACACAAAACGAAATGGACAAAATTGAATTGTAGAAATCTTGAAACACTCCACTCAACTACATAGCCAGGAATAGCTTCAGTAAAGAATTTTCATAGCATTAGCAGAATAATCCTTATTCTGTGCCTAATCAGGCACCAAAATGTTCGACAATTCAAAGACAATAGCAATTTAAGACGACTATTCTACGAATCTGTACAGTATTTTTTTTACTTGCATATTTGGGTATGTTTTAGTGGTATTTAAATACCCATTGTTAAAAATATGCTATAACTAAAAACATTATTTTTAGGTGGAATTGTTTAGACATCTTCACAGTCTTTCGTTGCGCTGGCATCTGGGCCGTAAAACCGGCGAAGTATTAAGCATCATGGACCGGGGCACTGACAGTATTAACAATCTTCTCAACTATATGCTGTTTTCCATCGGTCCCACCATCATCGATATCATCATCGCCTGCGTCTTCTTCGTGTCTTCCTTTAATGTCTGGTTCGGTCTCATCGTATTCGTCACGATGATCACATACATAGGTAAAATATTTTAGGTTTATGGACAATTCTATAATTTCTTTTATTGCAGTTGCCACCATTTGTGTTACGGAATGGCGTACGAAGTTCCAACGGAGGATGAATTTGGCAAAGAACGCTACGACGGCGCGCAGCATAGATTCCCTTTTGAACTTCGAAACGGTCAAGTATTACGGTGCGGAGTCCTACGAAGTCGACGCCTTCAAAGAAGCCATAAACACCTTCCAAGTACAGCTTAATCCGTGTTCTTATTTATTTATCTTGGTCTATTTATTTCGTTATTTTCAGGAACAAGAGTGGAAGTCCATCGTCACGTTGAACATTCTGAACACCGCGCAGAATATTATTATCACTGCTGGACTGTTGACCGGCAGTATGCTTTGTGTCCATATGGTCGTGAACGAGGCTACTTTGTCCGTTGGCGACTACGTCTTGTTCACTACTTACATCATTCAGTTATACACTCCACTCAATTGGTTTGGGACTTACTATAGGTAAGATTTTGATATTGAATGGATAGACAAGAATAGACAAATAAAACTAGGCAGACAAGACTAGATAGACAAGACAGGACTAAACAGACAAGACTATATAGACATCTGTCTCGTTTTGCCTATTTAGTCTAGTCTTGTCTGTCTTGGATCACGCAAACACATATAAAAGTAAGAAGTAAGTAATTAATTTTAAAGTCCAAAGTGTCAGACTTTTCACTAAAAGACGGAGTGTTCGTGCCACTTTTGTTGGTCGAATTGATTTTCGGTCTCTATTCAATGAAGGGCGACAGGTGCCCCGACCTGGGTCGGGACCGCGCTAAATTAGCAAAAAATCACGCCCAGGTATGATATATCGGGCTGTGCTTTGAGAGCTCGGCAAGTCCGCGACATTTTTCGTGCGTCTGACCTTAGCCAACATGTTGGCCAAGCTCGCGTTTGGTAGTTAGTTTGACGTCAATCCTTATCGGGTGGTTCGATCACCGCCTGGAAGGCAGCATCTCCTTTTCTCCCGTCCGGAACAATTTGATGTAAGGGTTTCCATCCTTTTACCCTTGTCATATTATTTCTTCCTATTTCCTCCCTTAAATAGGCGACGGAATGATGTTCCACGGAGCGGGTCAGAGGTTGCAGCCTGAAGGTAAGTGACGGGACCAGCCCGATTTAATATACAACTGCTAAATTTATCGTTAAATACAGTCAGAAATTGTCTTCAACCAACACTTGGTGTCTGAAATGTTTGCACAGCAGTTTTACGATGTATTTACCAAGGAACCAGCCCTGCCGGCCCTTCCAGCGAATACACGAAATCCTAACTTCCTGGACACAATTGATTTCACAGAAGAAAACGTTCAAGATGCAATTGCCTCACTGAAGAACATCGCCCGGTATCGACGGCATACCGCCTATCTTCATGAAGAACTGCTCTGGGATAATAAGCGCCCCACTGGCTTCTTCGATGTCTCGAGCCCTTGGCCTTTAGAGCAAATGGATATATACCGAAGATATGGTCTCATGCCGTAGTTACGCCCATCTTTAAAAAAGGAGACAAAATTATCGACCCATTAGTCTGACATCGACTCTGTCAAAGTGCATGGAGAGGGTCAATATAATAGAGCTAACTAACTTCCTTCTCCAACATCATTCCAATCAATTAGCATGGTTTCCTACTTAAACGATCAATTGACACCAATCTTCTCTCCTGCCTCAATGATTGGACTCATCTTCACGACCAAGGTCGCCCTGTCATCACTATCAGCTTGGACTTCGAGAAGGCATTCGACAAATTCCCTCTTAGACGTCTGCTGCACAAGCTGGGGCACTATGGATTGAGGGGTTCCTTGCTGCGCTGGATAACTGGCTTTCTCTTCGAACGCAGATTTCAAGTCAGAGTTGATGGATTGTTGTCAGATATCAGAGCAGTTAAGAGCGAAGGCCGCAGGGTTCCGTCATCGCCCCCCTGCTATTCCTGGTCTACATCAATGACATGTGGTCTCATGTCTCTCATTGTGGCTAAGTGCACCATACTGCACATTTGACCCAATAACTCCAATACTATTTACACCCTAAATGGTAGCTCACTCACTGCTGCAAAGCATCAAAAAGATCTGGGTGTTACAATGACCGAGGACCTCAAATGGGAATGCCACATCACCAAACAAGTAAAAGGTCAAATTCCTTGATTTACCTTATCCAAAGGGCTTTTAAACACCACTATGCGGGTACTATACTTCGCCTATACAAAGCCTTCATAAGGCCGGTGGTGCAGTTCGCGGTTAGCTGCTGAAATCCCTATTTTGCTGAAGACATTTTACAACTTGAACAAGTATAACGACGTAGCACCAGAACCTCTCCCGCACTGAGAGATTTTCCCTATGAGGTTCGTTGCATCAAACTGGGTCAGAGAGGAGATCTAATCCTGGTTCTTAAAAGTCTGGGCGGCCACTTCAACGTCCTACTCAATTTTGTTCACATCAGTGAACAAAATCATCTCAGGGGGCACAGTAGGAAACTTTACAAAGAAAGATGTTCCAAGCTGTGTCGTATAAACTTCCTTAACAACAGAGTAGTGTTTATCTGGAATCAACTGGACCAGGACACTGTTGACGCGCCCTCACCGATCTTAAAAAATCGCCTAGATAGCAACCTACAGACCATAAATCGGGAACTGGTCCACTACCCATCATAGTAAAACCCGACTAGGAACACGACAGTCTCATCGGTTCCCGTCTTCTGTCGTTCGAAATAATAATAATAAAGTACACGTCACGCCTCCAGCTTCTAGCACAACAAATTAGACGAGATAATAAGAGTTCTCTCTCTACACTCTACACGCTAAATTGGAAACAGTCGACAGTCTTATGGCTCGCGTACACCTAATCCGTCATCGGCCGAAGTTTGCTCGGGCGACGATTGCCGAACTCGGACGATTGAATCAAACACTTGTAAAAGAAAGAGAGCGCGTACACAAACATGACCGCCATCGTCCGATACGCCCGAAAACGGCCGATTAACTGTCGACTCCAAACATGTTGGGATTTCTCGCCAGTTTGCCGGCATCTACTGTGCAAATTGATTGTACTTATAGTTAAATTTTGTCGTTATCTACCTAAATGACTATGGATATTGAAATATTAATTAGTTATATTTATAGCCGGCGCGAGTGGTGTAGTGGTGACGCTCGTGGCCTCATGTTAGAGCGCTAACTAACAAGTATAGAGGGACCGAGTTCTATCCCCAGCGCCGGCCGCATTTGTACCAGAAGACAATGTGAAAAATATTAATTAGCGCAATTTACAATAACAACTAGGTTTCTGAGCCTATAAGTGAATGTGAATGCAAAATACAATAGGCCACAAGTAGGCCGCAGTGTTTGAAGGGTCGGCAAACCCGGCATCCACATCGGACCAAACTTTAAAAAAAAAAAAAAAAAGTTGTGTTTATAGTAGACCATCTCTGTGGGATAAACATTTAAAAAATTACAATAATCCAATGTTGGCACAAGTGGTAACACTGTTACAGTTTAATCACATACACGTCCGAGTTACTCGTCCGGGTGGGTAGTTCTGTCCGCCATCGGCCGGAAAAATCGGTTTTGGTGTACGCGAGCCGTTACTGCCCTAGAATTCGCAGAAGGCGAACTGCAATCGACTTCATACTGGTAGAGCCCCAATACCGGACAACCTACCTGTGGAGATCATTAAAAGAACGGTACAACAATACCCACAGGCTGTACTTGTACTGCAGTGATGAATGAAAATATTAGGGCTGGAACCTTCCCAGAGACCTGAAAAAGCAAGACATGTACTTTTAAGAAAAAGCGATAAGCCAGTGGGAGAGCCAAAGTCGTATAGGCCATTATGACTCCTAGACAATATGGGAAAACTTCTTGAATAGCTGCTACTGATACGGATAAAAAACCATTTGGAAAAGAATTATCCACTAGGCAATACGGATTCAAAGAAGGTCGCTCTACTTGCCACGGGGTTTCTCGACGGCTATTCTAGACATTGTCGAGAACGCAAAAGCGAGAACAGGATGGAACCGCCAAATATGTGCACTCATTGCGCTTGACGTGAGAAACGCCTTTAACTTTGGGTCCTGGCAGCACATTCTTCTTCTTAATATGCCGTACTAGCGTAGGCGACGAATGGCAAGAAGTATGCGCGAGAATACTTGTGGAACGAATCATCCACTAATATGCGGGACCTAGCAGTTTATCGCCGGTTCCGAACGGCACTATTTGAGAGGTTTTTCTAGGCAGAATTACTCGTGGTAGTTTGCCATTGTTTTGCCATGAGGTGGCCACAGCATAGTTCCGTGAAAAATTTCACTATATACTGTACGGTGCTCTGTGTGGGCCAATGAACTGACAGAGATAAATAAACAGCAACTGGCCAAGGTAAAAGAAAAATGACACTGCGGGTCTGCAGTGCATACACGACCGTATCTAGAAACGCAGCCCTCGAAAGGAGTCGTCTATTAATCACGTGATGTTTTGTAGCAACTTTTTAAGCCCACCCCCTCCCCTTGGTGATACGTGGTCGCTTTTCGGTTTAAAAATCGCACGTTTAACGAAAAAATAAATACAGGTGATATCTCACTACGCCCCCACTCCCCCATGTGATATTTCGTGTTTCTTCACAAACCCCCTCACATCGAGCCTCACGTGATTAATGGACGATCCCTAATTGCCGACATCGTCCCCATCGAGCTGACTGCACAAGAACGCAAGTCTTGCTACCTAGCAGGCCGAGACAAAGACAAAAAAGAAATAAATAGCCAGACTAAATACGCGTAAGGAATGGTGAAGAAAATGGGAGCGTACAGAAAAGGGACAATGGACTAGACAGACTAGTCTTGTTGTCTAGTCCTATCTGTCTAGTATTGTCTGCCTAGTCTTGTCTGTCTAGTCTTATCTGCCTAGTCTTGTCGGTCTATTGTTGTATGTCTTCTCTTCTCTGTCTAGTCTTGAGTGTCTGTCCTCCTAAGTACGGCTCAGTGCGAAAGCGGAGAGCCTGCATTGTACTGTACAAAATAAATAAATAAGATGTCCTCCTAAGTAGTGTAATGGACAACATTTTCAGCCAGGCGGCACTAACCGTCCGGGCTGCCCACCCTGAAGGAATGCGAAATATGCGATACCGGAGTGACGCATACTAAAGGCCAAGTGCAAAAGGAGGTTTAGTAAGAGGTTTATGTCTGTCTAGTCTGTTCTGTTTGTCTCGTCTTTGTTGTCTGGTTGTGTCTGTCTATACTCGACCCGGCGAGAGAATGCAGCTGTACTGCGCAGAGGTATAGGGAGCTGGAGACGCGCAGAGGTACGCGCAGATTAGTTTGAGTTAAGAAATATGCGTCAGTTTTTCAAATACGGACAACAAAACACTGCGCACTCGAAATAAAGTGGGGGTATGCGCAGAACAATGCTAAAATCGTCGAGACGAGATGCATTCTCTCGCCGGTACGAGTATAGTCTTGTGTATCTAGTCTTGTCTCTATTGGCAAAAACTGCGAGGACTTAGACAAGGACATATGGTGAGATGCCTTCTAGCTATGCAAGAAGAAACAAAGTTCCACCGCCAAACACTCAAATGCCAATGAATGACCTGAAACGAGTTGTAGATGTACTGTTCCCACAACATGAACATTTTGTCTGGAAACAACCAGAGGTTAATGAGATACCGCAATTTACCGAGGAGGAACTCACCAAAGCAATAGACCAGATCCACAACGGTAGAGCTCCAAGCCCAGATGCCTTCCCGTCTGAGTTTATTAAAATCTCAGCCCTCGATCAACCATAATTTGATCTAGATGTAATATATGCCGAAGTGCCGGGAACTTTCCCAACAAATGGAAGTGTGTATTGTGGACATATTGGGTAGCTACTAGAGCAGTCCCTGGACTTAAAAGAAGACTTGAGGCAGGCATCGGATTGTCCAGGAGACAATTTGGATTCAGAGAAGGCAGATCCACTGTCAGCGCAAGCGATCCTAAAACTTACAGAAGAATCTTGAAGTGGCACCAAAAGGACAAGGAAGATATGTGCACTAATTACATTTGACGTTAGAAACGATTTTAACGGTGCTAGTTGGAAAATAATAATGAAAGAAGTAACCGAAAGAGGAATAGCGCCTTACCTCCTGCGCATAGTAAGAAGCTACTTCCATAATAGAACACTGCTTCTACAGGCACATTGAGTTTCAGTAGAGAGAGAACTGAATAGCGGGGTTCCACAAGGTTCAGTCTTATGCCCTACTTTGTGGAACATCCTATATGATGGCGTCCTAAGATTGAAACTTCCAGAAGTAGCCGCACTCATTGGCTTCGCGGACGACCGGGCTCTCGTAGTCTCAGCAAAAACGGAATCCATGCTAATGAAAACGGCAAAGAGACCGAGAAGGATATTAAAGAACTGGGAATAACAGATCTCAAAAACAGACAGTCTGTGAGACGCACCCTGAAGGAATTCCGTGGGTTTCAGGAAAAACCTCGAAGGAAAGGCACCCCCTGGACAGAAGACAGAAAGGAGCTACACCGGCAGAAAATGCGACAATACTGGACAAGGGTCAAAGCCCAACAGTTGAACAAGCGTGGTCCAAAGTAGGCCTATTCGAAAGAAGAAGAAGTAGAAAACGGCATACCGCACTATTCGCCAAGTAATCGATTGGATGACATCAAACAACCTGAGCCTTGCGTCCGCAAAGTTTGAGGCGGTATTTAAAGTGCAATAAAGTATAAAGTGCAACCATACCATACATATATAAGCCCAACCATATGCAACCATACATATATAAGCCCAAAGAACGAAAACCTTGGGGTAGTCATAGACAAGAGCCTTTCCTTGGGTCCACACCTCACGAAGGCAGCAGCTAAAGATATGAAGGTAACGGCGGCATTGGACAGAATTATGCCCAATGTAGATAGGCCTAAAAGCTTCAAACTTAAGCTTCTTGGTAAGATCATACAATCCACCATGCTATACGCTGGCCCAATATGGGCTCAAAGTATGGCAGCAGAAAGCAATATCTACAAACTTGCGAGAATTTAAAGAAAAACTGCAATCAGGATTTGTAGCGCATATAAGAATATCGTGGAAAGCAGTTTTGGTAATAGCTTGTATAGCTTCCATAGTGCCAAACAAAGACTTGTTTTTGGCAACAAAAATAGTGGGCGTCCGAAAAAGGTCAATGGACGAAGTTAATCATACCAGTTATCACCACATGGGTCAACAGGAAGCATGGTGAGACTCACTTTTACCTAATCGAGTTCCTCATAGGGCATTGGTGTTTCCTCGAATCTCTCTCCTATGGCTCTACAGCCCAAGGTTGGGCCTTGGCCTCCCTCAATTTATTCCTCCAGACGCTTTTGTTCATTGCTACCGTCTTCCAGCCTCTACTCCTTAGCAACGCTCTGGCCTCTTCTTCTGCCGCGTCCACCCATTGTTTCCGTGGCCTGCCCCTCGGTCTCTTCCCTACCATTTTGCCTTGGAGGGCCCGTTTTGGCAGTCCTTCCTCCTCCATTCTGGTGACATGGCCCGCTCATCGTAACCTCTGAATACTGGCGGGTCCTGCAAGGCCTGGTATAGCTCATTATTGTATCGTATTCTGTATCCATTTTCGTCTTGGATTGGGCCGAGTATTCTACTTAATAGTTTCCTCTCAAAGATATCTATTCTGTTGCCACTGTTGTGTGTCAAGACCCAGGTTTCGCAGCCATATGTGAGTATTGGTCTGACAATTGTTTTGTACACCCTTATTTTTGTGTTTCTGTGCACGTGTTTTGATCGGAAGATATGTGCGAAAGCGAAGTATGCTCCGCTTGCCGCTGTGGTTGTGGCTCTTATTTCTGCTTCATCGCTTCCGTTGTTTACTAGGGTCACTCCTAGATAGCGGAAGCTGCTGACTTGATCTAAGTTGTCTTGTGTTGTTATCGCCATTGTCGTTGTTCTTGCCTGCGTTAGCACTTTAGTTTTTGTTACATTAATTTTCAGCCCTATGTCCCTGGCTGCTTCCTTCAGTAGGGTGTACGCTTCTTCTGCTGCAGCTTTGGTTCGACTCATGATGTTGATGTCGTCGGCATATGCCACATGCTGAAAATTTTGTTAGTAAGTAAGTTGTTTCTGCCGATGCCCGTTCTAGCGCCAGGTAGAAGAGAGTCGGTGCTAATCCACCTCCCTGCTTCAATCCCTGCTCGTATCTGAATTCTTCGGTTAGTTGTCCTTGTACGCGCACTTTTGCCGTTCACTTTCCCATGGTCATGCGTACAAGTCAGTTGCATTTAAGCGTCGTGTACAACTTCGTGCGGTTGACCGAGTTGTAAACTTGTTTGAAGTTCACAAATATGTTGTACACATTCGTATTGTGCTCCCATGCTTTTTCGAGCATTTGTTTTACGGTGAATAGTTGGTCAGCTGTGGAACTGCCTGGTCTGAATCCAGCTTGATGTTCCCCAATCAGTTGTTTGCACAGTGGTTTCATTCTGTTGTTTATGATAGTGGTCAAGATTTTGTATGGGCTGCTTAGCAGTGAGATACCCCTGTAATTCCCACATAGTAGTTTGTCTTTTCTTGTAGATTGGGCAAATCATGCTTTGTGCCTATTCACTCGGCATTGTTTCTTCGTCCCATACTTACGCTATTAGTACGTGCATGTAGGTGGTCAGCTCTCCCCCCCCCCCCCTTGTTTTAGCCATGTTAACTCCCCCCCCCCCCCAGTTTTAGCAGTTCTGAGTTGATACCATCGATTCCTTTATGGCTTTGTTATATTTCAGTGCTTTAATTGCTGTTTTTATTTCTTGGAGAGTTGCGGTTATTGCGAGTTCATTTTCCTCTCCTTCCATGGGCTCTTCAGGGTTTTGGTCGCCCTGGTATTCCTGCATCGTAGGTTCTGTACCGCTATCAGTATCATTCAGCAAAGTTTCAAAATGATTTTTCCACATATCCTGGATTTTATCTTGGTCGCTTACGATTCGTCGTGTTCGGTCTCTGCATAGCGTTGTCCTTGACCTAACCTAATCTAACCCTCTCTAATCGTTTTTAGGTACTTGTATGCACTTCTTATTTCCATTGCTTGGAAGTCGGATTCAATTGTTAATATCTGGTCATTGTTGTGCTTCCTCTTTTTTTGTCTACATATTCTGTCAGCTTCTCGTCTTGCTTGTCCCAATGCCTGTGTTCGTCCTCTTGTCCGGGATTGTAGCGCCTTATCACGTGCTTCATTGCTGATCGGGATGGCTTTCCTGCACTTCTCATCAAACCGTTCCTTACTCTTTTTCCTTTTTTGTGTTTCTACTACATCCGTAGCTGCTTCCATCAGAGTCGTTTTCATTTGCTCCCACAGCTCCTCTACACTGTTTGTTCTAGCTCCGCAGTTTGCATCAAGTTTGATTGTTATTTGGGTTTCTAGTTTTTCTCGCATGTCAGGTGCTTTTAATACCTGGATATTTAGCATTTCTGTTTTATTGTTTTTACCCTGCGCTTACCTATTGATTCTGCAGCGGTATCTACATCGTACTAGGTGATGGTCCAAGTCGCAGCACGCCCCCCTCTGTGCTCTAACATCTAGAATGTTTGTCGCCCACCTTCTGTCAATGACTACGTGATCGATTTGGTTGTTTGTGTGTCCGTCTGGTGATGCCCATGTTACCTTGTGTATGTTTTTATGGGGAAAGTATGAGCTGATAATTATCTTTCTACCTGCTGCAAATTTGTACTGAGCTTGCCTATGGTTCCTAGGTATTCCGTTTCTCTCCATATCTTCGCATTAATGTCGCCTAAGATTATTTTTACATCATTTCTTGGTAAGTTGTCCAGCTGCTGGTAAAATGCTGTTTTCGTTTCCTCTGCCTACTCTTCCGTGGGACACTGTACATTGATGAGCGTTTTTTTGTGAATTTTGTGTGCACCCTTAGTGTGCAAATTCTCTCGTTTGCTGGATTGAAATCCACTATTGCTGGCTTTATATGTTTGTTAACTATGAAGGCCACCCCAAATCCTTTACTGGCTTCTATTTTCCGCTATAACAAATTGTGTGTGTTTTGGTATCTCTTATTCCATTTCCCAGCCATCTTGTTTTCTTGCGGTTATTGATAGCTTGTACTTATCTAGTTCTTCCAGCAGCGTCCTTTGTCCTCCGAGTTTATTCAGAGTCCTTACGTTCCAAGTTCCTATAGAGTATTCCGTTTTCGTTTGCCAGTTTTGCTTTGTTTTGAGATTAGGTCTATTCCCAGGCTTTGTTGGGGGTTTCGTAGTAGATAGTTGTTTTACGGGGGAGGGTTACTAACCCGCCGCCCAACCTTCCTCCGTTATCCGGGCTTGGGACCGGCAAGGGCAAATCTGTGCTACACGATCCAGTCAGATTGCCCCAGGCGGAGTTGCTTCCGCGACTACTTGAAACAAATACGCGCCGCCGCAGATGACTTGTGTGAATACTGTGGCGATGTGGACTCTGAAAGACACCTAATATTTGACTGCTGGAAATGGGAAGCAGAAAGGGACGAGCTAACGGTCAACATACCGTTTAAAGCAAGAACGGTAATGGGTTACATCCTGCAAAATAAAGAAAACTGGGATAGGATGGCCAGATTCGTCAAATTAATTATTCAGAAAGATCCACCATTAAGTCCAAATACGATGAATCAACAACCATCTTAACTACAACAACCACACTGAAGATAAGCTACCTGCGGTTCCGGCGTGCTTGGAGATGTTCGAAGGGCCACTTGTCTGTTCAGCTGCCAGCTACTTCCGTAAAAAGTCTTGTCTGGCTATACTTGTCCGACTAGTCTAGTTTAGTCTGTGCACTCTAGTCTTGTTTGCCTACCCTAGTCTGTCTAGTCTTGTCTATAAAATCAAACTAAACATATATTTGAGGTTGCTTTTTAGCAAAGAACGAGATATAAAAGATGTAGATTATAAGGATTGACCAGCTATTAAAAATTCCGACTGCCGAATTTTGATATTTGTTATATTTGTTATGTTTAGATCCATTCAGAAGAATTTCATAGATATGGAGAACATGTTGGATCTGCTCAAAGAAGAGCAGGAGGTAATCGACGCCCCCGGCGCCGGTGCCCTTCAAGTTCGTCGAGGTGTCGTCGAGTTCAACAACGTGTCGTTCGGCTACCTTCCCGAACGTCTCGTCCTGAAAAATATCAGTTTCGACGTTCCCGAAGGAAAGACCGTCGCATTAGTAAATAAAAAGAAGATTGTTCCTCGTCTGGAGTATTTTTTAAATTCGTTTTTGTTTTAGGTGGGACCGTCAGGTTCAGGAAAGAGTACAATTATCCGGCTGCTATTTAGGTTTTACGATGTACAGACTGGATCGATTATCATTGATAGGCAGAATGTTAAGACTGTGACGCAAGAGTCGCTCAGGAGGGCCATCGGAGTTGTTCCACAGGATACCGTTTTATTCAATAACACAATCAAGTAAGACTAATTAATTCATTATTTCGAAAGGTCCAATTATTATTGCCTTTCCAAATGATAAAGTTTTTGTAATGATAAAAATGATAGCGTTTTCTCAAATTTTCCTCTGGCTATGATGACTGCCATCGGTGTATTTGACATTTGATAAATCACTCAACCTAGCCAATAATTGTTCAACTATTAAGGCGCGTCTCCACTGTGCCGCTGTTTGCCAGTTGGCAAAGTCAAATTAGCAAAGCCCGTAAAAACGTCTACATCTGTTGGTAGATGGCAGGTTTATAGCATTTTGTTTAGTCGCACAAGTTCACCAAAGTGAATTTACTAATTGCTTTACTAGCTGCTGTTATCGTACTTGACAATGAAGAAAAAACGCAAATGGCGCAAACGACGGTTTTGGGTACGTCCAAGGGTTTAAAGTAGATCACGATATGGAGCATGTGGGTTAATGAAGAATTTACTATAGGACGATGTGGACATCAGCATCATGGTCTTTTGATGATCCAATTTTGGATGTAGGCCTCTTCCCTCTTCTTCCACTTTTGGCGATCTTGTGCCCGTCTCATCCAGTCTCGACCTCCGTGCCGTCGAATGTCGTCCATCCAGCGCTGCGGTGGTCTGCCGCGCCCACGAGTATCCGCTCTGGGTCTCCATTCAAGGACTCGTCTCGTCCAGTGACTCTCGTTCATTCTCGCAATGTGTCCTGCCCATGGCCACTTTATCCTTGCTATGACAACCATGACGTCTTTCACCTTGGTCTTATTCCGAATCCATTCGTGCAAACACGACCACATGTCGAAAACATTGGATCCGAAGAAATTCCGGATGTCATTCCAGAGGAAATAATGCTCGCTATACAGCAACTTAACTTAAGAGAGCCCCTGGGGATGATGACATATTTCCAGAGATGATCCAAAGCAACAACAAGGTACTTAGTGAAGTGCTGGCAATCCTATGCACAAAGTGCATCCTGGAAGGTAAAGTACCTGTATCATGGCATAACGCAATAATCACCCTAATCCACAAAAAAAAGGGATATCAAGAGGTTGGAAAACTACAGACCTATCAGTCTACTATCGCATGTCTACAAGCTCTTCTCTCGGGTTCTAGTTAACAGACTTGACAGGAAGCTAGAATTCTTTCAACCCAGTGGACAGGCAGGCTTTCGCTCAGGCTTGAGCACCAATGATCACCTTCAAACTCTCGACTACATAGAGCGGTGGGCCATAGAGCAAGCTTTAGTTAAATGCCGTATCGATGAAAGGTACATACAGATCCTCAACCACCTGCATCAGAACGCAACTGCCTGTGTCTCCCTGCACAAGGAAACCAATAAATTTCATCTAGAGAGAGGTGTCAGGCAAGGGGACACAATATCGCCGAAGCTGTTTACCCTAGCACTAGAATGTATATTCCAACAGATGCAATGTGCAGGGAAGGGGCTGATGATTGATGGAGAGAGAATGACCAATCTGCGGTTTGCTGATGCCCTGGTTCTGGTCTCAAAGAGCATTGGGGAGATTATGACGATGCTGGAGGATTTGAGAGTCGAATCCGAGAAGACGGGTCTTAAAATGAACATGGAGAAAACCAAGATTATGACCAACATTCCCGATATCACAGACTACCAACTTCAAGTGGAGAAAGTAACCGAGTACGTATATTTGGGGCATAAGGTTACACTGGGCTTTGAGAACCAGGTAGCGGAAGTGGAAAGGCGGATCGCGCAGGCTTGTGCAGCGTTCGTTGCCAAGATACTACGTGGCAAAATATCCCTGGATATCAAAGTGAAAGTCTTCGAGCAGTGTGTCATGCCCGTACTCACCTACGGTACAGAGACCATGACCCTTATGCAGAAGTCCGCCGAGAAGTTCCGAGTCGCACAAACGGGCATGGAGAGAGCGATGCTCGGGACCACCCTTCGTGATCGGAAACGTAACGAATAGACGATGTGGACATGTCTTTATAATCCTCTACCGTGCCACAAAACAGGACGATCCTGGTATAAATTGATTAAATTAAGAGCTCTTTTGTTTGTTCACTCCATCTACAAACAATCTGCATGTGATTCACAATTGCCTGAATGAACTGCCACATGATTCCAGTGGTTGGCACGTCCCCACTCTCCGTTCTTATTGGCTTTCTTTAAAGGAGCCCTCGACTTTGCCTGGCAATCAGCGTCATAGTGGCGACGCTGTAGGCACCATATCAGGGGAGAGAAACACAACACAGCATCCTGTGGACACCATTGCTTGCTAATCTTGACGGTATTTCTCCTCGGTAGTTGAATGGATGGAATTCTTTCCATCCATTCACTTTGAGATGATACTTTCAGTATTAATTCTAATACAATTTCTGTGACGGATGATGTGATGATGAAAATGTGTAGATGATGAAAATGTGTAGTATTTTGACCAATTTGTAAAGTTGATGCTTTTGGTAACAATTACTAAAAATTGTTACTTATAATAAACAGTCTGTGTCCAACGTATTTAGGTTTGACCACCCAGGTTCAGATAAGACTGATCAAATAGACAAACTAATAATCAAACCCATGCTTTCGGTTGTATATTTTATATTTAGTTTTTAACTGTCGATCTCTTTTTCTAGATATAATATTAAGTATGGTCGTTTGACAGCTGAAGATGTTGATGTGATAAACGCCGCCAAAGCTGCCGACATCCACGACAGAATTCTCACCTTCCCGGATGCATATGACACTCAAGTTAGTAAACATCTATTGTAAAAAAATATTTTTTATTACTCATGCATTAAAAGTACTATCTTGGCGCACATTTTTTAGTGCGAGAATTGCCACTTTTGGTTGTATTACCACATAACTTGGGTAACGCACGCAAATATTCAATATCTCTAGGTTACATTAAAAAAAAAAACAATTAAATAAATAACATAAAAAACAATCAAGACCTCAATATTAAAAAAGTGACGTGAAAGTGACAGAATTTTTTTTCTTACAAAATAAAAATTAAAGAAAACGTTTTAAAATGAATGTAAATTCTATGGTGATACCGGAAACTGAGGAGAGTTCTTATGACGAATTCACACCACTGGAGACAATTGAAAAAGCAAATTCTTCATTTTAGATTCTATTTTTTTTTTATGGCACCTGGATCCTAAACTTGTAAGATACATCCCCTCGCATGAGTAATAAAAAAATATTGTTTGCAACAGGGGCGGTATTGTCAATTGCCCTCGAGCGAATGTGCACATTCACTTCGTACGTGCCCCCGATTTCGCTCTCGTGTCCAATTGACAACCTACCGCTCTAGTTGCAAAATATACTATTTTTTGAATATGTAAGATATTTAAAACGGATTGCTTTTAGGTCGGCGAAAGGGGCTTAAAATTAAGCGGAGGAGAGAAGCAAAGAGTTGCAATTGCCAGAACAATCTTAAAATCTCCCGTACTTGTTTTATTAGATGAGGCCACTAGTGCACTTGACACACAAACTGAAAGGAACATACAGGTATGATCTTCTATACATAGAGATAATATATATTCTATGTCTAAGCTCTATCTATAAGTAATGGGGTTCCTTTTTCGTTTTTTAGGGAGCTCTGCAAGAAGTCTGTAATAATAGGAGCACGATAATTGTGGCTCACAGACTTTCTACGATTATTCATGCAGATGAAATATTGGTACTAAAGGAGGGAGAAATTGTGGAAAGGGGACAGTAAGTTAATAACTCTATATACAGGGTGTTTCATGAACGTGCGGTAGAAATTCTAGGGCGTGTTCTAGAGCAAAATAAGATAAAAACGTATGCGGTCAGGGGACCTTCGTCAGGAACAAAGTTCATCTCGCATTTTTTGGAAGGATGTTCCTTTAGGAGTGTTCCTGAGAGCTTTGATTTTCAGGGTAGTCTTCAGACTGAAGATTAGTTCTGCACAGGAGCGACCAGGACGGAAGCCTGTCTGGTATTCGCCGATCTTGTGCTCCAGCTCCTGTGCCCTTGAATATGCACGCTGAGAATATCTTGCATGTGACTTGTATTAGTGAGATTCCCCTGTAATTGCTTACATCTGTGTTGCACTTTTTGTGCAGTGGGTGAATCAGTGCACATTTCCAGTTGTCTGGTAACTTTTCTGATGTTCATATGTCTGTGATGATCTGTGCGAGTTCTCCGAGTGATTTCGGTCCGAGGTTTTTCAGTAGTTCGGTCACTATGCCGTCTTCGTCAGTTGTTCTGTTGTTTTTGAGTCTGAGGATGTGCCTGTGGACTTCCTCTTGTGTCGGGGGTGGTGAGTCTGTGTGTCTGTTGGTTCTTCATCTGGGAATCTTTATGTGTGTTCTGGGCTGTTGAGAAGTTCTAAGAAGTATTGTGCCACTACCTTGCAGCTCTCCTTATTCGTCAGTACTAATTTTCCATCACTTTTTCTGAAGTAGAGGTGTTTGGTGGTGTGTATCCTCGGATGTTCCGTGCAAACGTCCTGTAGAAGTCTCTTGCGTTGTAGTTGCGGAAGTTGTTCTCTATAGTCCAGCTCCAGAGTCCAGCTGTTTCTTCAGGTATTTCCTCTTGGATTGTCTGATAATTTTTGCTTTTGTGTTCCATTGAACACTTGTAAATTTTCTGGGGACTAATTCCGAGGATGAGGGCTTGTGATTTTTCTGTGATTTTTCGGCGTCATTTGTATGCTCTTTTTCTTCTTAAGCTTCTTTCACTCCAGAGTTAGCGACCATTTTCGTGTCGAATTTCAGTATGGAAGTTTTCTTACAGAAAGTTCTCTTGGGGATGAACTTGACTTTGACGCGTGTAACGTAGTGGTCAAAGTCCATGTTGCTCCTTTGCGTACCTGTACGTCATGGATCTCTGTACTGGGTACGAGATTGCCACATAGTCAATTTGGAATTCACCTAACTGCTGGACTGTTTTTCTGTTCTGTTTTCTGAGAAATGTCGACATGAGCTTGATGTTGTGCTGCTGGCAAAGTTCTATGAATTTTTGTTGGTGAATTTATGTGCTGGATAATTTCTTACTGTTTTCCTGTATTTCCTGTACAAGCAAATTTTTTTCTCTGCCAATCTGTAATTGAAATCGCCCAAGAGAAGTTTGATGTCCTCCTTGGTGACTTTGGATAATACTTCCTCTAGGGTTGACCAGAATTTATGACTGTGGGTCTTACTTGTTGCTCTGGTTATTGGGGGCGTGTGCGTTGATCTTTGTGTATTTTTTGTTGGCGCACTGAACGCGCATGGTCATCAGTCGGTTGTTTACTGGTGTGATTTCCCTGATCGATTCGAGTATGGTCTTACCGACCATGAAGGCCATCCCCAACAGTGGAGCGCCTTTGGCAACTCATCTATCAGTTTTGCTCGTAAAGTTGCGGTACTTGCCGTAGTCGTGACTTCGTGATGTAGTGTGTAGTAGTGATGACTTCGTCTGTGATACGTGTCTCTTGCAGTGCGAGGATTAGTATCTTCTGTCTATCGAGTTTTGTCATTAGGTTGTGCAGCTTTCCAGGCTGTATGATAGTGTTGATGTTGAAGGTACCTATGTATATTAGCGTCTTGTGTGGGAGTTTGCCAGAAAACTTCGACTTTCTCTATGGTCGTGGGACCCTAGTCCAGGTCCCCCATAATCCGAGTGCCCGGTTGCCGCCTGTTGGCGGGTGGATTGGGATACCACCTGGGATATTGCCGTTATTACTTGCACGAGTCATGATTGCTTGTAAGCATTGGTGTTACAGCCGGACTCACTGAGTGAACAGACGCTGATCAATCGCCGATGGCTACCTCTGCAGACGCGACTTGGATTTGACACACTCCATTTTTTATTCACTTCTTCTTCTTCTTTCGAATAGGCCTACTTTGGACCACGCTTGTTCAACTGTTGGGCTTTGACCTTTGCCCAATATTGTCGCATCTTCTGCCGGTGTAACTCCTTTCTCTCTTCTGTCCA
The DNA here is from genome assembly GCA_944588485.1 of Phosphuga atrata. Taxonomy (NCBI): domain Eukaryota; kingdom Metazoa; phylum Arthropoda; class Insecta; order Coleoptera; family Silphidae; genus Phosphuga; species Phosphuga atrata. The sequence continues at coordinate 46,834,617 of OX155904.1, forward strand.
AGGGGTACCTTTCCTTCGAGGTTTTTCCTGAAATCCACGGACTTCCTTCAGGGTGCGTCTCACAAACTATCTGTTTTTGAGATCTGTTATTCCTAGTTCTTTAATATCCTTCTCGGTCTCTGTCAACCAAGTGGTACGAAGCTTCTTGTTTTGCCAGAAGATAAACAGACGGTTGGTTAGTCGGTTTGGCTGCAATCTTGCAACGTGGCCATAGAAAGCTTCTTTTCCTTGCACAGTCAGAGAGCATCTCAATATGTTTGTAGAGCTCAGAGTTATGCTGTCTTTGGAATTCCCCATCTTCCTTTACCGGGCCTAGGATCTTCCTGAGGATTCTCCTCTCTCTGATTTCCAATTTCTCTATTAGACCCCTTTGGTTCAAGGAAAGACACTCCATTTTTATTCACTATTATTATTATTTCTATTCATTCTAAATGAATAGTAATGTCACACACGTGACATCTTGTCATGTATGAATATATAGTGTTCAATTGCAAGAAACAAAGAGCACGCATTATAGAAATATACACTGCGAGAAAGAGAAATAAAGAGAGAGCGCACGGTATATAAATATACACTGAGAGAAAGAGAAAGGCGTATAACGTTATACGGCGACTAACGTAACGCGGCGTATAACGTTTTCTGCCGAATCACTCGTACCAAGACCACCCTAAAGGAACTTCGTTCCAAAAAAGTTCCTATAAAGGTGTGTCCAAAAAAGCTTCCTAACAGAGGTGCTTAACGCTTCCTAACAGAGGCTTTCCTAATAGGCGCTCTTAAAAGGGGGATGGCCTCACAACATTTTTGCTAATATCTCAGACGCAACTAATGATAATAGATTTTTTGATTGCGAACAATTTCATCTAGTCAAGCATTTGCTAATGCAGATGTTAAAAATATTTGCAAAAATAAAATGGTTCCCCGTATGTACAGCCACTGATTGACTATCAAGACAAAAATATGCACAAACGGTAGTTGGGCACCAGTAACGAGTACACACAAAATTTGAATCATTGAATTGAAAAATTCACTATGTTTTTACCACACTTGTACTATGTAAAAATGTTATAAAACTTGTTATTCACAGTTATATAAATTTCTACACATACCACGACTTAAGTTTCGACGTTTGACTGTCATTTTGAAGTCAAGTTTTGAAGACTTGAAAATGACCGTCAAACGTCGAAACTTAAGTCGTGGATGTGCAGAAATGTATATAACTGTGAATAACAAGTTGTATAACATTTTTACATAGTACAAGTGTGGTAAAAACATAGTGAATTTTTCAATTCAATGTATGTATGAATTACCACGTCGTAACTGTCGCAACCATCCTATTCATAAAATTTGAATCATTTATCATTAGTTGTGTCTGAAATATGAGCAAAAATATTGTGTTAGGTCAATCCTTTTAAGGTTAGGTTAGGTTAACCTAAATACCTGCACCTCAGTCTGCACCCATCGTCTGAGAAAGCGTTTTCGGACACATCTTTATGAAGACTTTTCTTATTTTGTGCTCTAGAACACGATCTAGAATTTCTGTCGAACATTTATGAAACACCCTGTATACTATTATCTGTTAAATCTACACTCAGGGGAAGAGATAAAAATCATCATGTTTTTTTTTATTTATAGATATTTTCTAAATATTCGTCTATTTCAGCTTATCTGTTGAAAAAAATCTTTTTAAAACTTTTGGGACATAGCAAGCCCCATCCAGTTAACTTGAGAGTGGCCCCTCTGAATCCTTTCAGAACTGCTCCTCGCATAATTTTAGCCGGCAGCGTCTCACGTTATGTGGGTTTGGACATCAATACTACCTTACATCCGCCTTGCACTCAGGATGATTAGGGGTGACAACACCAGACAGGCAAAATCAAACTAGACAAACTAGATTGATAAGACTAGATACCCCAGACTATAGTTGCCGCAGCCACCCGATGGAGTAATAATCTTGCGTGATCTTCACGTGATTTTTGGGGAATGATTCCCAATTGGTCAGTGCAAACGCTTTTGAAGCGTAGATCAAGCAGCCGAAACTTTAAACCAGTCGACCAGTCCGGTTGTATGCTACGTGCTCTCGAGTTTTCAATGTTTCTGTCTTATTTAAAAATAGTTGATTACATTTTATCCATAAAACAGTCTTTTTCAAGACTTTATTTTTTTAAATTTATATAAAATTTTAATTAATTTTTTTAAGTAAAATTTGGCAAAGCAGTGAAAATCAGGCTTTTTATAACGTCACTACGAACTATCACGTGAACGCCGCGTGATCACTCCACGGGGTCGTTGCGGCAAGTATAGGTACAGGAGACCTAGAGGAACTAAGTTTAAACAGTCAAGAACATACCAATGAATCAAGACATATCTCTAGTTACAATTAGTCAAATAATACTCTTACAGACAAGATTAGGCACATAAAACTGTAGGTATAACTGCATGGTTAAAACTTAATAGCCAGGCTTGATAGACATGGCAAGACAGTCTTGTCTAACCAGTCCAGATGACAAAGTAAACATGATCAGAAAATCAAACACAATAGAGATGAGACTAAACAGACAAGTAAACGCAAACATACAAGAGTATACAGGTTCCCAAACAAAAAGTTCAGGTATTGTGATAGGTTTTCGCTTTAAGGTCGATTCCTGTATGCGCGACACACAGCTACGCGACGTCGTGCGACATGGCCTGTCAAATAATGATTACATTGTTTTAAATGGACACGTCGCGTAGCTATAGTGAAAACGTGCCCATTTAAAACAATGTAACCATTATTTGACAGGCGATGTCGCGTGACATCGCGTAGCTGAGTGTCGCGTATATGAGAATCCACCTTTAATCAATAGTACGTCAAAAAAGTTTCATTACAATGGTACTGACATAAATTTATGTTTTGTTTAACATTTCTGCTAATCAGAACAGACACTGTCCGTTTCATCAGTTTTCTGCCTTTTTGTTCATAATGTCCCTGATCATGTCGTCCTTCATCTTCCAAGCTTCTTCCAACATTAGCATCACTTGAACCAATGTTATCGCGTATAGTTTTCGTTAATCATAGCCTCTAATTTTTCGTTAGTCATAGCGTCTAGTTTTTCGTTATTCATCGCTCACAGGCCAAAAATGTTGCCCTGGGGATGTTGTTCAGGTAATGATTCAGGGTCGGTGAGTGCTTGGATGAGATAATTTACCTGAGCGAAATTACTTCACTGTGCTTTGGTGACACCCATGGTTCCACTTCTTTAATCAGCAACTTTGTCCAGCAACAACAACAAGGACTGCATCTCTTGACACAGTTTTGTTGGTCCTGAAAATCCACAGTGCCTTTCTTCTCTGAATAGCAGCTAATTTTTGTTTTTGGGCTTTTTTATTTATTGCCCATGCCCAGACTGGTACTCCATACAGCATTGCTGAATAAGCAACAAGCATAGCAGTCTGACTTTTTTCTCCATCCACACTTGGCATCAGTGCCGCTACAGTTTTGAGGGGCTCTGGTCACTTATTCTTAGACATTATCAACCAGGGCGGCACAACCGTCCGGGCTGCCCACCCTGAAGAAATGCGTAACACCGGGGTGGCGCATACTGTTCGGTATTTTAGCGGACTGTATTGCAATATAAAAAGAGTTTGATCTAATTTAGACATTTACCTTTTCCTCCGCTGATCGCTCGCGTCCGGACGTCCACCTATCAAAAATGATACCAAGGGTGGTACCAGGAAGGGAGAGAACAAAACCAAGACGGGTTTCAGAAAAGGATTCCTTACCACCGATTTTCAGTCATTTTTTTTTCCAGTTCATTTTTCTATCAGTCATACGGGGAAAGAGGATCCACGCACGTGTCTCCAATCAATCAAATACGTCATATTCAAGCCCGAAGCTACGCGAACGGCTCCGCCAGAAGTCAGATCTTCCCGATCTACCGTCGCGACACCGAAAGATACAATTCGGCCTGAACACTTACTAAAAGCCAAGTGGAAAAGGAGGTTTAGTGAGAGATTCCCCTAAACCACAATAAAGGCTCTCTTCTCAAAGTAGCCCTCGTGGGCTACTTCGCGATGGTCGAGGGGTTCGTGGCCAGCATACCCACTAAGACCAACAGACTTTTAGCAGTCTGTTTCTATTGGTGGCTGCTTTCAGCGACTCCACCTATGCCGGTTCAGCGTACAGGAGGATGGAATTAACCACTTCATTTAGTAGTCTTTGTAGTTGGACCATTCATTCTAGGCATCAACTTTCGGAGTGCTGTACCTGCGCGTTCAGCTTTAACGGTTACGTTTTGGACATGTCTGTCCGTGGCTGGCACCAGCGTACCCATTATGTTAATAGACATGGTTTTGATTCCCTTGCGGCCCGTGAGTGCAATTACCTCGGACTTTCCTGGGGCTATTTGTAATTCGTTCTTTTCCATCCATGTGTGGATCCTATCTTACCGCAGATTCGGCCCTCGCTACTACCGATGTGTACCTAGCCTATTTTCTTAGTGGCACTGCCTCTATTTTTTGAGGAGCTTGCCGCTTTTTTCTATCAATCCACTCATTTATTTGTGCAATAGCCCTATTCACTCGCCTCATTGATTCCTCAGCAGCAAATTTGACGGTCTCTACTCCGACAGGCATTATCAAGAACTCCATCATACAAAATATTTCACAGTGTGGGCCTTACCCATCGCTGTGGAACATTGCTGTACACTTCACGATCGTCTGTCTGTTCGGCTACTTTCTATGCAGATCCTTCATAATCCAAGTTCATTCATAATAGCGCGCTGGACCGTGCGCGGTCCTCGGTCTCAAATATACTTCGTTTCCAATCCTCGCGGTTTTCCGACCTCTGCCTCCAGTTCGTGTATCCTAGCATCTCTCGGCAGATGTTTCGGATGGAGACCTGCCACCTGTCCCTCGGCCTCCCAACTGGTCTTTTGCCTTCTGTTTTGTTATTCAGCGTTTTCTTTGGGATCTCGCCCTCATGCATTTTGTGTACGTGTCACGCCATTTCAGTTTTCTCAACTTAATAGTGGTAGCCAAGTACCAGTCTCCATAGGTAGGGGGTCATAGACCACCGAGTTAAAAGCATTTTTAACGTCTAGAGTAAATAACAGAAAAATCTTTCATGTCCTCGGTGTCCTTTTTGTAGCGTTCTCAGCTACTTCCAGATTATGGCATCGATGGTTGACAAAAACCTAGATATTGGTTGATGTCTGATTATAAAACATCAATTCTAGTTTCAGCAATACCTATTTAGTACTAATTAACAAGGGTGTAAAATCCTTGTTTTCTTGTAGAAATTTGTGAAAAAATGCGAATTTTGACGTTGCTATGTGTTGCTAATCAAGAGCCAAAGTCGTCGAAATCTGCAATTTAGAAATTTCAAGAAATCTTGAATTTGATTTGAATTTCAACCTAACAATTACCGAAAAATCAGAATTTTGATTTAAATTCTTTTTTTTAATTTTATCTTCTCATAAGCACACGAATAATCATAAACAGATATACTTCAACAATGACATTTGCACATAACCTGAGCGAAAATAGTGTCAAAATGATCAGCTGTAAGTGTAAATTGGCGATTCTGCGGCAGCAATGGTCGTAGTTTTTTTGACCTAGAGTGCGAATCCGTTGATGGATTTGAGAAATTCAGACGCCATACTGTTGGCCTTTTCGCCGGGCATACACATCTCAGACTGGAAATGTAAATTTTCCTTTTCGCGTTTCCGTTTGAAGAGGTGGAAAAAAGTGACTTTTTGAATTGGGGCCTGCGCAACGTCCCCGGAGGTGTAATGCGCCGAGAGAGGTGTCGTTCGAAAGTAGACACGTGGGGCTATAATCCCTGAAAAGAGCAATACAATTCTAAAACATTTCACCGAATATTGAAGGTTTCAATTTGCTCAATTTTGAAAAATTCGTTTCGAGTTTGGAGGGGCCTCGAGACCCCCAAATGCGATCCAGCTGTGCGTCGTTCCTATCGCCTTATAGATCCTTTCGTTCTCTATTTAGAAACCGCCACCGCGACGCCCTGCTCTTTAATTTAGCGAATCCCAGAGGATTCTCGCGTACGTCTGCAAAACATGTTTTTTCGGGCGTCCCGGCACTATCCGGTGCGCAATCGCAATTAAACTCCAAAACAAACTAAAAGAAACTATGCCGAATCTATTGGTGCCGGTCCTGTCTCGATCCGACTGTTGGTTATCCCAGGAGAGGGATCCCCGCAAATTAGGTGAAAGAAACATCGCGTTTTTTTTTTCGATTTTTGTGTTAAAATTGACCCAGAGTGGGAATAGGATGCCGTAGGTCGCAGATTCTTTCACCATTTTCCGCCGCACCGGGTGAACCGACGGTCGCGTACTTTACCGCATGACGTCAAAAAACGTGAAATCGACGCGGCAAGATGACACAGTAAAAAAATCGACCCGTGAACCAAAACTGCTTCTCAAAGGTGCTAGAAACGATCTCCTGGTTTTGGCACCTGGAGGACGCCGTGTGGGACTTGCGAGCGGCAGACAAACACGTATCGAAGGCCCGTTCAAACGCACCTACAGCCGGCCCCTGGGGGGCGGACTAAAAAAACCTAATTTTTTGTTCAATTTACCGGAAAAAATTCAAGACGTAAAAATGCGGTTTTTACCCAATTTTTCTTAATTTAAAAAAATCGTCATTTTTTGACCCCTATTTAGTTTAGGGAAGGCGCCTTACTCAATTAGTATATTGTAATTATTAAAAATGATTTAGAATGTCATATTATTCTCAAGTGTAGATTTTAGTTATATAAATAGGTATTATTTTATCTAGATTTTAATATGTTGTCTATGTTTTAGGCATAAATATTTAATTAAACAAGACGGAGAGTATGCGAAAATGTGGAACAGGCAATTGGAGAATAACGGGCATCAGGTTGAAAATTTGGAGGAGAGTGTGGAAGTCAGTGATACATAAATTGTTTATTTTTTATATACATAATCTATTTACTTATTAATTCTATATAGTTTAATATGTAGACTTAGGTGGCTTTTTGTAAATTGCAAAGGAAAACGGAACATGTGTAGCTGAGTTTTGAGTGTTAACTTGTGAAAGTTAAGCGATTGATAATAGAAACAACTTCGATGAATGAATAAATTAGTTGCTTCAAGGGCAATTTATTTATTATTTGTTTTGATAAGTTTTTAGAAGAATTTTTTGTAAAATTATACTTTTTTTTATATTTTCCATTACTTTTCATTCCTTTTTCAGGATTGGTCTTACAGGTTTTCCGAATTATCTAAGTTTATCATATTGCACATCCGGAGTAACACTGACACAACTGCAATTTTCTAAATTTTACACTGGGCAAGTCTGAAGAAAAAAATGTATCACTTATATAAAATATCAAGTATATTTCTACAACGGCTTTTCGCTCCTAGTGGATGATTCTTGCAGTTACAATTGGTATATTTAAGTCAGTGGTGTGAATGTTGCTCCGGATGTGCGGCATAGAAAAAAGTTGAACGCCTATTCAATATAATATTTTTTAGTGTCCTCCGGGGTTTAAGAATATTATAACGGGCGACGATTTTAATTTTAGACATATTATTATTATGTTCAACACAGCGTTTTCATTTTTTTACGATTGTGCAAAAAAAACCAAGAGGCTGAATATTGCCTGCGTCACGGCTTGCGCTGTGGAATTCTTCCATTTTTCAACATCCAAGAAGCAGGTAGACCAAAAGTTGAACAATATCCACATTCAATAAGGCATGGCTCTTACCACGCGTCAAACTACATGCTCTAGCGCAAGTTGAAAAGATGAAGCACAATACTTACATAAACTTAGCATAATAATAAAAATAATTTACAAAACATATAGAATAAGCAAAGAAAACTATAAAACTAAAACCCCACTGAAAAGAACAATAGTATATTTATTTTACAGCACGCGTCCAAGTTTGGAAAACGACGAGCGTAGCGAGGAGTTTTCTAATGGACAAGTGCTGAAAAACGCCTTACGAACGAGTTTTTTATATATTTTTTTCTTTTTATGCCATTTCTAAATGAAAAAATCGCCGATATTCATTGAGAAAATTGTATCGCACTCGGCGAGCCATAACCGCACGCATATGAGTGCAGTTATGAGTCCATTACAGACGCACAATAGAAAAAGAAATGTTACCACCCTATAAACATATGCATAAACACCTGTACATCGCTCATCTACCTACTCTTCAAATTTTACTCTATGAACTTTACAAATTAAACCGCAAAACTCAAAAAACTACCCCCACGCACCTGCTCTTTCCACCTTCTCACTCTGATTAAAAACGACAGTCCCTTCCCTTTCACGCCCATGCACTCACTCCAATTCTTCCCTCGCCTTCTCTCCTGTTCATTCCACTCCGCCATCATGCATTCCTCCAACCAATGACTCCACATATCCTCACAATACACCTCCAACTTTCCTCATTCGTCCAATGTCTCTTGCAATGTCTTCATTGTCTTAATGAAGAGCGTTCATTACCACACCTAAATCTCGCACTGACTGACTACTCCTCCGACCCTTATAACTTTAGCCTTTGTTTTGAGCCCCAATTTTGGATTGGCGCTCTTGGCAGTCTACTTCTTCAAATAACCTGTCAGTAGAGAAAGATTCTAGGTTCTGGACCCACCTCCTCCGACCTTGACATGACCTTGACTTTAGTTCAGCTTTTCAGCAACAGATGGCGCTTCAGTTCAACTTTGAAATTGCAAATTTCTGTAAAAATTAAAAAATACAGATTCCTGTAAAATTTATAAAAAATACAGATTCCTGTAAAATTAATAAGATTACAGATCCTGAAAAAAAACAGATTCTTGTTTTTTAAAAAAATACAGATTCCTGTAATCAGTATTAGAAACCTAAAACGGTAGATGGCGCTTTCAAATATTATCTAGACTAGAATCATATTAAATCAGACATGATTAGTTAATGTCAGACTAGATTAGATAGGTTAAGATTTAGTAAATATCAGACTCACATTATTTGGATTAGCAAGGACCAGACTAGATTAGTTAATGTCAGACTAGACCAGATCTGATAAGATTATTAAATACCAGACTCAGATTAGTTAGATTAATGCCAGACTAGACTAGATCAGATAAGACCAAACTAGGACTGGATTAGATCAGATAAGACCAGACTAGGAGTGGATTAGATCAGATAAGATCAGACTAGGACTGGATTAGATAAGATACGACCATACTGGATTAGATCAGATAAGACCAGACTAGGAGTGGATTAGATCAGATAAGAACAAACTAGGACTGGATTAGATCAGATAAGACCACACTAGGAGTGGATTAGATCAGACTAGGACTGGATTAGATAAGACCAGACTAGGACTGGATTAGATCAGATAAGGCCAGGGACTAGGACTGGATTAGATCAGATGAATACTAGACTAGGTCAGACTAGATCAGATAAGTGGGGTTACATAGACATAGGGTTACATTACATTTTTAGCATCATTTTCCACTGAGCACGCACACTTTTTTCCTTTCCAACCCCTCGGATGATAACCCGTTTCTGTCATTCAGTTTCCATTTATTCAGCCCCCAACCCTTCTCTGTTCTACCATTTAACGCCTCTTTATTCACTACTCGAAAGATTTTCTTTCTTGTAAAAATTCTTTCTTGTAAAACCTTAGCTGCACCCTTTCGATCTTGTCTTCCTCTTTCGTTCCCCAGACCTCACATCCATACAGTAATACGCTTCACACACATACCTTCCATATGGTCTCTGCTGCTCTAAAGTTTCCGTCAAAGTTTCTTTTCCAAACCTTCCAGATACGACCGGCAACCACCAATCGTCACTACTACTTTACATACGGTTTCCTCGTACAAATCCCTGACGTTCCTTCTCACACTCTCTTTGATACCTAACTTGCCCAAACACTCATCCAATCTCCTCCTATTCACAGAGTCATATGCAGCTTTCAAATCAATGAAAAGAGCAAACAAGCATCCTGGTCTATGATAAGTTAAGGTGCTCCTTCCTTCTTTGAACCCTGCTTGTATTTCTGGCAAAAGATTCCTTTCATGGATTTCCTCAAGCAACAATCTAGGATTTTAGCAAATACTTTGTATGAGGAGTTTATCAAAGTTATCCCTCTATAGCAGGGCTGTCCAACCTTTATTTAGTAGTGGCGATCCACTTCTTGGTATATATTGTTTGCAAGGATCGACCAAAACGCGTAGCGGGCCACCGAAGGGTCTGGGGTCATGGAGTACCGTTTTCCACTGCTTGGAAAATGCTTCAATTTTTCATCTTTTAAATTCGCATTCATCAGTATTATAAGTTGCTGAAAAGCTCTTATCAAGCTCATCATCACTAATACTTTTCTGCCTTTACCCTGTAGTTTAAGATTCAAATCGTTTAGTTTTAAACCAAAGTCTGCCAAGAATGATATATCAAAAACAAACTCACTAACAAAGAGTGAACCTATCTTTAAGAGAGCATGGTAGATGTGGAGTTTAGGAAGCCTTGTGTGTCAGTTTTAGAAAGTAAATTGGTGCATTTCTACAAACCTGCTCTTTTCCTATCCTTACATACCAATCATCTCATAGTAGCAAGTTTGACGTACCGTATCTTCCAAATTCCCCTTTATGCCCTTTTTAATACTTTCCAGGTCCTTATTATTAATAACGGTTGCTATCTGCCACCACTCCCCCTCCAGTTCTACCTCCCTAAAAACTAGACCCTACACCTCTTCTAGAATTCTCTCCGATTCCTTGATACCTCTTATGATCCCTGTTACTCTGCCCTCCTTTGCCCTTGCGTAGTAATGACTCGGTGGCGGTTGCATCCTCGAATTGCTTCCTTCTCTTGAACCCAGGTCTCCACTAGCCCAACTATTTCGAATCTCCTCACGAATTCTATAAAAGACCTGTCCACCTTTTCCAGTTTCTTCCCGAGCCTTGCCACATTCCAAAACTTTAGCTTCACATTTTCCCTTTCCTTTCCGCCGTTGTGTATCTATGCCTTCCTTCTTTTGTCGATTACTCGTTTTTTGCTACCTTGTCCCATGGTAGCCATCTATTTCCATTCTTTGGTATATCCTACTTTAATCTGTTCTAATGAAGCACAAGTTGAAAGGGAAGAGGAAAGCGCACACGTGTGGACATTCCTAATGTAAGACGTGTACCTCTTGTTATTTTCCAGTAGCAAGTAACTCATCTATGTTTCTTTATCATTTTATTTCTATTCCTTTTTTTGTCTTCAAGTTTAAAAATCGGCAAAAGAAAGTTTACGTTTAATGTTAACCTGAATACAAATTATTGAAATTGTGTATTGACAGTAACAATGAACGTGTTTATTGTACACTATTTACTGCAGAATTTACTGTTGCACATAAAGGAAAGGGGGTCATCGAAGACCACGTGAAAACATAGGAATGCCATTAATACTACTGCTTCAGCTAATATAAAAGTTTTTTTAAAGCCAATCATACTTCAGTCGACAGAGCGGAACTGGTTGCAGCATTGGGCCAGTTAAAGAAAACGACAAGGCACCTGATGAAGATTGAGTGACGAACGAAATGATGAAGGTCGGAGGATAAACACTTTAACAACCAATTTTGATACTCCTGAATAGGTGTCTCGATGAGGGCAAAATCCAAAACCCTTAACTGAACATTTATCTTGCTCTTCAAAAAGGGCGATTGTACGAATATCGAAAATTATAGACCAATCAGCCTACTATCCCTTTATAAACTGTTCCAAAATAATAACCAATCGTCTTACCCAGAAATTCGACTTTTACCAGCCCATCCAAAGGGTGCGAGAGATTTATCGAAAGATGCATGGAATATAACCACATGGCATTTGTGGACTATCAGAAAGCCTTTGACTCGATCGAAACCTGAGCAGTGTTTCGGGCGATGGATAGTTCTCGTATGGACTCTAGATACCCATGTAGAGTCTAGATACCCAATATATCTACGAATATGCTACCTTGCATGTCAAGCTGGAAGAGAATTAGGTTACTGGAGAAATAAAGGTCAGGAGAGGGGCGTCCTACAAGGCGATATTACGAAAACTTTTTACATTAGCGTTGGAGAAAGTATTTAAAAATCTTTCTTGGGAGCAAAAGGGAGTCGACATCGACGGAAGCCGTTTTAATCACCTGTGCTTTGCCGACGATATTGTACTTACCAGCAGCGACCCAGATGAACTGGGGATAATGCTACGTGAACTCAAAGAAGTATCCCAAGCGGTGGAGCTGAAAACAAATCTTCAGAATACTAAAATCATGAGTCGGAGCAAAATACAATGATCACCATCGGTAATCATACTCTTGATAAAGTCGATGAGTATGTATATCTGGGACACAGCATCAAGTTGGGAAAGGATAATCATAATAAGATAAGTCTAAATCACCAAACGTATCGGTTTGATCTGAACGGCGTTTAGCGGGCTCAGCTACATTATCCGGGAACCACAGGAGGAGAACGATTGGCCAACGATTGGCACTAGACTAATTGGACTAACTTGAACTAGCAGCGACCAACAATCTAATGGTTGTATCAACCATTACCAAATAGACCATGTGCTGGTCAATGCTAGGTATGCAAAAAATGTCATGGATGTCGAAAGAAGCCGAAGGGGTGCAGACGCGGACTCCGACCATTTCCTAGTACAGACAAAAATGCGCCTGAGAATCAAGAGCATAAAAACAAAAGAACAGCAAGCCACAAATACAGCAAAATGGGAAGTAAGCACACTTGGAAACGCTGAAATTCGAACCAAATACCAAACCAAAATGGAAAACCAACTAAAACAAAACACCCCTGAAATAGAAGACACAGAAACAGCCTGGTTCACTTTCAAATCAACTATAGTGGCGGTGATGAAGAAAACACTGGAAAGAAAAGCAGGACAAAGAAGAAAGGATGGTATGATGCGGAATGCGAACAAATCCAAAACACAAAAGAATAAAGCCAGATTACACATGTTACAAGACAATAATAACGCCAACATAGAGAAATTTAAAACATGCAGAAAGGAGGCAAGGAAACTTATAAGGAACAAGAAAAGAGCGGCCCAGAATAAAGTACTTCAGCGACTAGAGGACGATGCTAAAAGCAACAATAGTAGGAGATTCTTTCAAGAAATATTGCGAATGAAGAAAGGATATAAACCCATAACAAACAGTATCCTAAAAAGCGATGGGGACGAACTAATAACCGACACGTCGGAAATACTTAAAACATGGAAAGAGTATATCAACAACCTTCTTAATGCAAATAAAGGCATAAAAGCAGAAACCACAACATACCAGCGGCCAAGCTTTGAAGAAATAATAGTTGCAATCAACAAACTCCAAAATATTAATAAAACCCGTGGATGCGACACAATACCAGCGGAATGCCTAAAATATGGAGGAACACAACTCCACAAAGATCTACATAAACTAGTACTAGCCATATGGAAATGGGAAGCCTTGCCAGACGAATGGAACGAAGGTACTATCATCCCCGCCCATAAAAAGGGAGACTGCATGAAATGTATCAACCACAGGGGAATATCGCTACTGAACGCAGCATACATGATACTCTCCAATGTGCTGTTGGGACGCATATCACCGTATGCGGAGGAACAAATTGGCGACTATCAGTGTGGATTCAGACCATAGAAGTCAACAGAGGACCAGATATTCACAATCCGACAACTACTGGAGAAACACTGGGAATTCACTAAAGGCGTGCACCAGCTGTTCATGGACTTCAGACAAGCTTACGACACCATTATACGCGACAGTGTCTGAATCGCCATGGCAAATATAGGTATACCACAGAAAATCATCACTCTCACCATATAACAGAGGAGTTTTTATGAGTCATGAGTGGATTGAGACAGGGAGATGGACTGTCGCCCCTACTCTTTTACATAATCATAGATATGGCTATCAAGAAGACGAACATCATCACGGAAGTATTTACTAACCAGGGGCCACAGATGATCCTGGCCTTCGCGGACGAAATTGACGCGGTCGGAAGAAGTACTGTCCAAGTCAAGGAAAGCTTCCTGAAAATAGAGAAGGAATGTAAGAAAATGGGCCTCTACACCAATGAGATAAAAACCAAATACATGCACATTACCCGACAACCAACGAAGGACGTAATCGGTCAGAATATAACGATGGACACCTCCCTGCTTAAACATTCCTATTGGGAAAAGTTAAATGCTATAGGCTTTTTCAGAATTTGAATAGGAAACATCATATTTGAATCGGAAAAGTTAAGAAATTTCTGGCAAACAGAAAATGCCTAATAGGATTATACAAATCTGAATAGGAAATAAAATGATGATCGTTAACCTATAGGATTTTGAGCTTTCCTATTGACACAACTGAATAGGATTATGATGATTCTAAAAGGAAGTTAGCGATTCTATAGGAAATGAAGAGTTTTTATAGGAAATGAAAGTAGAGATCTAAATAGGAAACCAAGTCAATCAATAGGATAATTCGACTTAGAAAATTTATCTTTATTTCTAAATCGCAATGGGATTCTGCATTATTCAATAGGTTTGGCTTCACCAATGTCCAATAGGAAATGAATAGTTGTCAATAGGGAAATACGACTTAGAAATTATTTTTATTTTATAATGATTCTTAATAGGATTTAGCATTATTGAATAGGTTTAGTATTATTGAATAGGTTTAGTTTAGATTATTTTTAAATAAATCTCAATAGGATTCTTTGATATTCAATAGGTTTGGTTTTACCAACATCCAATAGGAGATGAAAAGATGTCAATAGGGAAACACGACTTAGAAATTATTTTAATTGTCAAATAAACATTAATAGTATTTTGCATTATTCAATAGGTTTGACTCCTCCAACGTCCAATAGGAGATGAATAGATGTCAATAGGGAAATACTACTTAGAAATTATTTTAATTTTATAATGATCCTTAATATGATTTACCATTATTTAATAGATTTAGTATCACCAACATGCAATAGGAGATGAATAGATGTCAATAGGGAAATATTAGGTTGTAGGTAGACATGCATACATTTTACACGCATTTTCGTCCCCTACATTTTCATTCGCTGTGTTTGTTATGAGTATTACTTTATTGTTTATATCTTGCATTGTAACATATTCCGAATTCTTTTTCCATTTTGTTATCAAGCAAATGTGATCTAAATTTTCAAACTTTTCTAGTTCCGCTATTTTTACATCGAATAACATAATTTCCCCATCGAAGCTAAATCGTTTGATTCTTGCAACACATCCATTTTTCAGATGTATGCATGTATTATCTGTTCTCTTAGGTTTATTGTATTCCATGCTGTGATATACAATTCCTTTATAAATACATCGATTATATTTTCCGGCACCATTGTTGAGTAATGGAACCGGATTTTCACTTATCAATATTGTGTCATTTTTATCACGAATAAAATGGCTATTGTCCGTCCTTTATTAATTATATTTTTACAAAAGTTCCACGATTTTTTCTCTTTTGTTGTGGATAAATAGCTGAGGAACCCATTCCGACGTAATGTACGTGTAGCCATTTGGTTCATGATGCTTTTTGGTCCTGTAACATCTTGTTTTAGCTTGTAAATATTACTTTCAAATGGGTACGTTGACGTGGCTCACTACGGCCCATTTTTCCGCACATTATAGCACAAAGTGTGCAATGAAGCAAACAATGAACATTAAAAGTCATAAATTCTGGCCTGTACAATTCCTGACAATTAACAACAAAATCTAAAATATTCATTTCACATTCGCACAGTTGACTTTCTGTTATTTCCTCCAAAAGGAGGGTGTGCATACTTTTCACGAACAATCTGTATGCTTTTAGAACATTTTCATCTAACACTCCACTTAAACAAGGAATGGTGTAAAAAAGTAGCCAAGAACGCCATTCTGTCGCCTTCCATGCTTTTTTCTTTTTTAAAACACAAGGCTTACGATGGATTTCATTTTCTGGCATTATTTGAAGCAAGGACTCATTTAGTTTCCAGATTGGCCACTCGTAGCGCTAAAGCCTAGTTCGCATTAAGCCTAGTTCGCATTAGGCTAGTAATTTAGTAGAGTAGCGAGTAATTTAGTGGCTAAATGTGTGCGAACCACGAAAAATGAGTAATAGTTTAGCCACTAAATTACTCGCTACTTTACTAAATTACTAGCCTAATGCGAACTAGGCTTAAGGCATGGCTGCGCAAACCACCACAATCTCATAATGCAAACAAAGAAGTAAAAATTATTTACTTTGCACGTGGATAATAGCAGCATAATAGTGATACGCATCATACGAGCATACATTTTTTTTATTAAAGAGTGTAAATTTAGGATTCTTGCAATAATGACTAGTCGTAAGTATTTGAAGCAACATTATTTAATTATTGTTTTTGTTAACATGGCTTGTAATAAATGTATATATTTTATATATGTATACTGAAATTTGGTTAGCTTTTGTAATTTTCATGTATACGTATAATACGTATACGTGAAATGCAACAATACCCAGACAGCAGTTCTAACCAAATAAATTAGGAATTTTGACCCCACCAATTTTGATCGCAATAAAAAATATAACATGAAGATAGATGAAAAAATGACCACTGGATTTGTTGCTTTTGTTACTATAAGTAATTACTATATTTTAATATACATCTCATATTAAATACTATAGAAGATTAGAATATACATCTCATATTAAATACTACAGGGAATTATTCAATATAAATAAATAGATTATTCAATATAACTAACAAACATATATGTTTGTTATTAAAAAAAATAATTATAGCTTCGCTTGAATATTGTATAATTATGTAAAATCTAATACTAATTGTTTTAATGTACAGAATTATATAAAGAATATTTGAAGAACAATAATAACCGAGATACAGTGGCAAAAGAACTATTATATGATTCTCATCTTGAGAAATTAACGTTTTATATAGGTAAAAACTATAAACCTATAAACGATCTCAAAAAACAATGTCATTACAGAGGTAGGTATATTTTTGATATCTTTTTATGTACGTTCGTAAAAGAGTAAGATTTTTGAAAATTATGATGAATCTTGTAGATGAATCTGGAACAGAACCGATAAACATAGAAAATAACATTTGAAATGGGAATGAAAAGTTGAAAAAAATACAAAAAGAGACAGGACATTGAACTGGGTATAATTGGTTTTACGGGTCTGTCTTGAAAATATGTTTGTGTATTTTTTACCTGTTGTAACTGTTGTTAATCGTCTTTGGCACTCTTTTATTAAGCTCCGCAAGTAAAATTAAGCCTCTACGTTGTTTTTGTTGAAATAATTTTTGTGTTGACAGTATATGTGAACGCAATTATTTGGATGTTGCCACGTTTATTCTTGCCCGTTTATATCAAAGAGGATCCGATCCTCTTTGCTTTTATATGAAAAACTAACTATGGCAGCATATATATTATTTTAAGCGTCGTATTGAATTTGCATTCATATTTCAACCAGATTTCAACGAACAGCTACGGTACAATGTCTCGTGTGGATTTTATTGGTGGTTTTACCTTGGTTAGATTAGGTTGTCCGCCTTGAAGCGGGAAGATAAATCAAGACAACATACGCGCGGTAGCGCGAACTCTCGATCCAATATAGGACAAAGTGACAAGAACCGTTGGTTTTACCTTGGTTAGATTAGGTTGTCCGCCGCGAAGCGAGAAGATAAATCAAGACAACATTTTATCTGTTTTTTTTTTAATTGCAAAATTTAATTTGTATTTTCCAGATGGAGGATCTGGCGATTTTTTTTTATTTAATTTGATGAAAATCTTAATTTATTTACAATTTTCCCTGGATATATTACTAGTTTTCCTTTTTTTTATTTCTAAGCAAATCTGTTGATAATTAGAAAAAATAATAAACGTGGCAACATCTAGTTATTTGCATTCGCGTCGACTATCTGTCACGTAGACAATGTTTACAACTATTTCAAGAAAAACACGAATATTTATTGAACCAGATAACTTAGAAGCTTTATTTTTGCTTTCAGGCCTTTGCGACCTTTTTGTTAACCCGTGCCAAGGACGATTAATAACAGTTACACCAGGTAAAAAGTCCATAACACTAAATTTCAATAGACCCGTAAACTCGATAAATTCCAAAAAACTTAAATGATACTAATCAATCTGATGAAACGGATAATGAAGAAAATGAAAGACATGTTAATGGAACAAATGATGACATAAACAATGAAAGGAGTGATGAAGAAAATAATGAAGTAGAAAATGACAAGAGTGACGATGAAGAGCATGACGATTTAGAAATTAACAACAATGATGATGAAGTAAACGGGTTTTTTTTTTTGGCCCGAATATAAATATCCAAGTCATTAGAAATTTAAAAAAAAAAACCGTAATCCCTCAGTTAATCTCGTAAACGAGCAAACTGACCTAATCTTTTCCCAACTTTTTAATCTCACCCAATCTCAAACAGATAAGTCCTCATCTTCGAACAAACAGCGCCCCCACCCCCCCGAACCCTCCCTACCCCACCAAAACTATAAGGGTATATATTCAACCTCATCAATTTGTTAAGTCACTTGAAAATGACCGTCAAACGTCGAAACTCGAGTCGTGATATGTGTAGAAATTTATATAACTGTGAATAATAAGTTATATAACATTTTTACTTAATATAAGTGTGGTAAAAAACAAAGTGAATTTTTCAATTCAATGTATGATGTGAAAAAAGATTAAAAATCATTGCAGAAAGTGATAGCGAAGCCACTTACGGACACGAATAAAAGTTCGAATTAAGAGAAAAATTGATATTAAATAGTTGAGTAAACTGAAGCAAATGTTACTAGGATAAAATTTAAAAAAAAAATCAACTTAAGAGTTTGTTCATTAAAAATTCCCTAAATTAATGCATACAGCTTTTCCTTTTATTCAATGGGAAAATTATAATCTGAGAAGTCCTATTCAGTTTATTAAAATCCTACTGATGAATCGAATAGGATTCTGGATTATTCTATAGGAAATTCTGAGACTGCAATATTTCCATTGAATAGTATCAATTCCTATTGGAGCATCTAAAAGGAATTGCCTCTTTTCAATAGGGGAATTATAATCTGAGTCCTATTCAATTTAATAAAATCCTATTGAAGAATCGAATAGGATTCTGGATTATGCTATAGGAAATTCTCAGACCACAATATTCCTATTGAATAGTATTAAATCCTATTGGGAAATCGAATAGGATTTGGCGTATCTCAATAGGACAACTGAATAGGATTCAGGAGATTTCTATAGGAAAATAAACCTTCAATTGGATTCAATAGGAAATTTCCGATGCTATTTTCCCATTGAACTTACCGCTCCCAATAGGATTGTTTAAGCAGGGCTATAACTTCGAAGACAGTTGTGACAGTTGTTTCGAAGTGCCAGACAGTTAACATTGGAGCCACGATATGCTCAGACAACGACAGCAACGAAGAGATTAAAACACGAATACACAGTGGCAATAGGTGTTTCTTTGCCATGCGTACCCTCATGCAATCCAAAACGGTGTCGAGAGTATCAAAGCTGAGGGCGTACCAGGCTGTAATCAAATCGGCCAAAAACTGTTATGGCTGTGAGAGCTAGGCCCTTACGAAACACAATGAGCTTCTACTAAAGCGGGCTGAAAGGAAGATCCTGAGAAGAATATTTGGCCACGTCAAGGATCCAAACACGGAGCAATATCGCATAAGGACGAATGCAGAACTCCAGGACCAATACCAAAAGCCGGATATAGTCAAATCAATAAAATCCCAGCTTCTGAGATGAGCTGGACATGTCCAAAGAGCACCTGACGACCGACTGATCAAGATATAGTATGGGAAGGAAACCCAGCAAGAAAGAGACCGCTGGGGCGGCCGAGAATCAGATGGAAGTACAACATTTTAGAAGATCTACAGGCTATGCAGGTATATGACTGGAAGGAGGCCATATTGGACCGGGACCGATGGAGGCAAATCGTTAACGCAGCCAAGACCCACCAAGGGTTGTAGTGCTACCCAGAAGAAGAAGAAGACAGAAGGAGAACACGGATCGTGGATGTGGTGGAGCGAGTGGTGCGTCTTACGTGGCAATGGGCCAGTCACATAGCGAGAGACAACATCAAGTGGACTAAAATCCTATTACAATGGAGGCTGCGAAGATCGAAGAGGAGTGCTGGTAGGCCCCAGGCAAGATGGCGGGACGACATCCAATACGAAGAAAACTGGATAAAAGTAGCGCAAGAAAAATCGATATGGAAAACTTTGGAAGAGAACTTTTGAAAGAGAGTTCATGAGTGAACGAAAACAGGCTAAAAGAAGGAAACAGATCAAACCCCATGTTTATTTTCGTTTCTGTAGAATTCATATAAGTTTATCGATCTATAACTCTGAAATTCGACTAACTGGATACACAAGTTTAATTTTAGTTTGATAATTTACATCTTGGGAACTAACTTATCTTGTATCGTAACATTCAAACAGTTCATCTATCTGTAATATAAGAATAAGTCAGACCGGATTAAATACCACGTTTAGTAGAATTTCTCTGTAATTTATGAAAATTTGTCTATTACTCTGGAATTAGACTAACTAGACAAACAAATACAGCTTTAAAATCTTGGGAAGTAACCAATCTAGTCTAGTCTGTGCAATCTTATCTGTAAAGGTAAGATTCTTTTAAAGGTAAGATTAAAGGTAAGTCCTGTTTGAATCTTATCTGTCCAGTTTTGTCCGTCTAGTCCCTTATATGTAGTTGGTCTAATATATAGTTGGTCTATGTAATATTGTCTCTATAGTCTTGTCTGTCCAGTGTAGCATTGTGTACATTTAGTCTTGTCTGTCTAGTCTAGTATCGTATATTTGGTCTTGTCTGTCCAGTCCACTATTGACTGTTTAGTCTTGTCTATTCAGTATTGTTTGTCTAGTCCTGCCTATTTAGTTGTGTCTGTCTAGGCTTATGTATCTAGTCTTGTATGTAATCTTGTCTCTTGGGCCTTGTTTATCTAATCTTGTCAGTCAAGTCTTGAATATTTTAGTCATGTTTGTCTAGTTTTAATTGTCTAGTCTTGCGTGTGCAGTCTTGTCTGTCTAGTCTTGTATATCTAGTATTGTATGTCTAATCTTGTGTCTCGAGTTATGTTTGCCCCATCTTGTCCGCCTAGTCTTGTCTATTTAGTCTTGTCTGTCTAGTACTGTCTGTCCAGTCTTGTGTACCCAATCTTGTCTTTTTACAGTCTTATCTATCTAGCCTTTTGTGTGTGTCCTCCTCGGTAGTGTAGTTGACAACATACCCGCCTGTCAATAATCCTGGACACCCGGGTTCGAAACCTGGTCAGCGAGGCGACAACTAGGCCGGTTTTCACTAACCGTCCGGACTGCCTGACACCCTGAATGAATGCAAAATATGGGATACCGGAATGGCGCATACTAAAAGCCAAAGTGGTAGGGGGTTTAGTGAGAACTTCCCCCACACCACTATAGTCTTATCTGGGTAGTCTTATGTAGTCGTTCTAGTCTTATCTGTTTAATCTGCTTTGTTTAATCTTCTCTGTCCCATTTGTCCAGGCTTGTCTATCTAGTCTTGTATGTAATCTTGTCTCTCGAGTCTTGTTTATCTAATCTTGTCTGTCTAGTCTTATCTATTTATATCCCGTATTTCTACAACTAACAATAAAAAAGTGGAATCGCTATAGGACATCGTAAAAAATAAGCTAAGTACTATATTGATTATTTCTAACCTAATCGATCCACAAAAATTTCCACAAACACGAGGTGATAAGCTCATATATTTCGACCTCTGGCTTTTTATTAAAATTCTAAATTCGCTGAACGCTATCCTTATCAGCGAGCCGAATAGCGCACGTACGAAGGTTGCGAGTCTCGGATTTCGTAGCCCGGGTACAATTCCGCCTCGGCACAAATGCA
This sequence comes from Phosphuga atrata, assembly GCA_944588485.1. Lineage (NCBI taxonomy): Eukaryota > Metazoa > Arthropoda > Insecta > Coleoptera > Silphidae > Phosphuga > Phosphuga atrata. Next base: position 46,856,534 of record OX155904.1, read on the forward strand.
ATTTTTCGGTTTGTGATTGATTTTACTAAATAAATCGCGAATTTTTGTTCCTGGTTAACAATGGAAGACACAGAAGAGACGAGAAATGAACTGGCGGGAGATAATCCGTCAAAAAAGTGAAGCTCTGAAGACAACTTCGACGAAAATAAAGGAGCCGCACAGCAATGAAACGGCACCAAAAATTGAACCTGTCTGCTCATCAATTAGTCGGTCAGCATCCTTTACAGGGACTACCGGGAACATGTCCACAGTACAGGGCGATGTTTCGGGTAACGATTCTCCAAGCGAACAAATTAATCTACGAAAAGGAAACGAGTCGAAAAATGCGGACAGCAACAAACCACAGACAACGAGAAAGACCTAGGAGCAGTAATAACTGCATAACTAATAAAAATAACTGCAAGAGCTCAAGACCTAAGATGGCTCGTGAAAGGAAACACAGATTCCAAGGCGGACATAAGAAGAGCGGCAGAGGAATTGTGGACTATATCCGACAAAATGAGTAAAATGAACAAAAAACACAGGAAACACTTCCAAAAGGCACTTGCGAAGGAAGCACACAAACTAAGCGGCCTGTACAAACAGAAAATATAAAAGAAAAAATGAGAGCACTACAAGAACTACCTAATGAAATAGAAAGAGGAAATTTCTACCAAGAGTTCCAAGAAGTCTCTAAAAAGAACTGGCCTCCATCAGTATATAGACGAGTAAAGGAAGGAACAGGGAACCCGTTGATAGCGCCAATGGACTGGGACCTGCCTTGGTGTGTGGCTCACAACATTAGTCCTGATAAAGGAGTACCACACCTGCTTTGTAGCACGTGGTCCACCGAGCAAGGATTACAAAACAAGGACCCTGGAAATGTAGTCTACCTTAAACACTCTATAGGAGTTCCAACCAAAAATGGTGACATCGAAACTACAAATCGGTACATATATCACCTTGTAGTGAGGAAATCAGATGATGAAGAAGCAGAAGAAACCATCCGCTTAGAACAGACATTCCGTAGCCTACAACAATTGAAACAACTGCTGGAAAAACATGACAGGAAGCAACTGGCGTTCGTGAAATCCTCGGTAGCAGAATGATCTACCATAAAAAAAAAATTATAGAATATACATTTGCAAAATCAAAAGTCGAGACGTAAGAGTATACACACCCAAATACCCAGCAGCACCAGATCCAAAATTACACAAAGAAGAGAAAGCGGAACCGAAATGGACAGAAGCCCACAGCCAAAAGCAATGCCGTTAAGAAAAGCGAGAGAAAACCCCAAAAGAGGCGGTATTTCTAATATATGAAAAACATATGCCCAGCTCGTAAGTGTAGTCAAAAAAGGAGTTGACCTCGAATCGTCACAACTTGGACACCGTTGTGAACATTAAAGATTTAGATGCTGTAACAACACGAGAGGAGATCTTCTTCTTCTTCTTTAATCCATAGCCGGCGCATGGAGAGGTGGTCGACCTCGTAGCCAGTACGCTGCTGTTGGTGCCGCTAGATTCCGTGCTCCATTCACTATACGCTTCCATGCTAATCGATCAGTTGCAACGGTTCTTGCCTCAGCTGTTGTTATTCGCTGGTTTTTTTAAATCGTTCTCTACGTGTTTCAACCATGTGGTCTTCGGTGCTTGTTTTTGTGTTCTCCATTCAAGAGGTCGTTTTTTCCATAGGAGTTTGTGCGGTACTCGATTGTCGCCCATCCTACAGATGTGGCAGAACCATCGTAATCGGCGTTTTTGAATTTCCTCAACAATCGGTGCCTGTTGGTCGCACCTTTCTCTGATTGTCTCATTTCGGAGGTGGTTGAGGAGTGAGAAGCAGAGAATCTGTCTCAGGCATCGCATTTGGAAGGCCTCGAGCTTGTTAAGGTCTGGTTTGAGTAATGTCCATGTTTCCGATCCATAAAGAAGAATTGGGAGGATCAGCGTCCGGTATAGGCGTATTTTGGTTTTGATGGTAATATTCGTCCGCTTCCATATGCACCACTTGAGTGAAGCAAACGTTGCTGTTGCCTGGCCTATCCGGCTGTGAACTTCGGCTGTCGAAGCTACTTTCTTCTCCACAACCAGTGATCCCAAATATTTGAACTGTGGTACCTGTTCGATTGTGGTTCCATCGAGGTAAACTCTGGCTTCAGATCCATCCGTTGTAAGCACTTTGGTCTTATCTGCATTGATTCTCAGTCCGTATGACTGGGCAATGCGGGAAATGTCATACAAGGTGTCTGTTGCTTCGGCATCTGTGTTGGCGAAAACCGCACTGTCATCGGCGAACATCAGATCGGTTAGGAAGTTTTTGTCATCATATCGAACTCCGCGTCGCCCATCAAACGCTTTTCGCATAATCGTGTCGATCACAATGTTAAAAAGGAGCGGCGAGGCCACGTCTCCTTGCCGGACTCCGGTTCGAATCGGGAATTCCTCAGACATGTCGTTTCGTATACGAACATTGCTGGTTGAGCCGTCGTACGATGCTTGAAGAAGTTGAATGATTTTCAGTGGCACGTGTTCGATCTTCAGGGCTTCCCACAAGCTTGTCCAATCGATGCAATCAAAAGCAGATTTGAAATCGATGAAGACGATGACAGTTCGTTTGCCACATCGAATTCTTTCTTCCATTAGCTGACGGAAAGCAAATATCTGATCGATGCATCCTCGATGTGGTCGAAATCCAGCTTGTTCTTCCCGGCTTGTTTCCTCTCGATGTTTCTGTAGTCTTGATTGTATGATTTTCATAAATACTTTGCCGACGATCGAGAGGAGGCTAATACCACGGTAATTCTTGCATTCCCGACTGTCGCCTTTCTTCAAAATAGGCACAACAATCGCTTTCTTCCACACGGATGGAACACAATCTGAATGCCATATATGCACTGTGAGAACGTGAAGTTGATGTAATAAGACGTCTCCCCCGGCTTTGATCATTTCGGCAGTTACTTGATCCCCTCCCGGCGCTTTACCATTTTTCAGGGATTTTATTGCCGTCTTCACCTCATTGATTGTTGGTTCAGTATCGGGAAACTGATTTATCGGCTGCTCAATAATCGGCAGTTCGGGTGCTGGACCTACTGGCGGATTGTGGTTGTACAGCTGATGAAAGAATTCTCTCCACCGCTGTAGACGTTCCTGAGGAGAGGTCACGAAAGTTCCATCCAATTTTTTGATATTGTCATTTGTTGATGTTGTTTTGCCACTTAACCGTCGGATTGTCTGGTACAGCGTCCGGTACTCATGCCTTGACGCTGCTTCTTCCATGTCAGCCGCGATGTTATTCCAGTAAGCTTCCCGTTCCAATTTCATTTTCTGTCGAACTTCTTTGTTCAATCGTCGGTATTGTTTGAAATCGACGTGTTTCATTTGCTTCCGCTGGTCGACTAGATTGAGACAGTCGTCCGAGATCCATTGCTGCGTCCGTCGACGGATGGGCGGACACAGCTCCGTTGCACACCCCACAATAGACTCAGAAAGTTGTTTTTCTTCTATGTTGATATCGACTGGTATCGTGAGTGCTGCATATTTGTTGGATAATGCGATTTGAAATTTTCGGCTGGTTTCAGGGTCTCGCAGACAGGCCCAGTTCCTCTTGGCTGATGGTGGTGCCTTTTTCTTTGCTCTTTGTAATTTCAATTGTAGTTTCACTCGGACAAGATAATGGTCTGATCCACAGTCGGGTCCACGCATCGCACGTACATCTTTGAGCGTCGATCGGAATCTGGTGTTGACCAAAATGTAGTCCAACATCGCCGAATCGTTGCCGGATGGATTTCGCCACGTGAGTTGATGTTTGAGGGGGTGACGAAAGATGCTGTTGCCGATGATCAAGTTGTTTGACGCTGCAAATGATAAGAGGCGTAATCCGTTGTCATTTATTTCCCCGTATCCGAATTTTCCCATCGTTTCTTCCCAACCGGTTCGATCTGCACCCGTATGTGCATTAAAGTCGCCCATAAGTACGATTAATTCGGTTTGGGGTATTGTATCCAGTGTGTGTTGAAACTGGGCATAAAATTCATCCTTGTTTGTGTCCGGGCTGGTCTCCGTTGGGGCGTAGACGGATACGATATGGGTCTTAATTGTTCCATCAATAGTGCCAACAATAACCGCCAGACGCTCGGATATCGGTTGGAATGCGATAACACTGGCTGAGGCCCGTCGATCAACCATAAAGCCAACGCCCGCTTCTCGTTTGTCGCCACCAGAATAGAATAGCGTCATCGTCTCGTCGATTGATGGTGGGTCAACCTTCATTGTCCCAGATCCTGTGAGCCGCAGTTCTGATAATGCACAGATCGATATTTTGCATTTCAATAATTCCTGGCGATAATTTCCTTTTGACCAACGTGATGTCCCGTTCGCACATTCCATGCGGCGATTCGTATTTCTGATTTCGGTGTGATTAACCTGAGTCTTTGGCCAGTAGTCCACTTCACACCAGCATCCCTGGTTCCCAAAGCTGGCGCATCGGCTGCCCCGGATGCGGTAGCATTAATTCGTAAGTGGTTAAGTCGTGTATCCATGCGGTTTCTTGCCTAGTTTCTTCGGTTTCCCGATTCTGGTCAGCGCGGCAGGCCGACCACCCTCCTCCTTTCACACCCTGGGCTTGGGACCAGACGACGGCGGAGACGACGGTGTATTAGGTCGAAAAAGGAGGGAGAGCAAAAAATACGTTTATGTCACTTTGACATAAACGTCGACTTTAAACGAGAGGAGATAGAGGACGCGTTAAGATCTATGCTCGGTAATACAGAAGGAGCAATTAAAATAAAAAACATCAGACCTGCCTATGGAGATAGCCATCGAGGCACTACCAAAAAACCAAGCCAAAGTGCTAATAGGCAGAGGTTACATAAAGGTTGGATGGATCAATTGTAGAGTGAGGCAGAGAATTGACCTAGAAAGGTGCTATAAATGCTGGGAACCAGGCCATCTAGCTAATGCATGTAAAGGGCCAGATATGCAGAAGATGTGTCTACGATGCACAAAAGAGGGACATCAGGCAAAAGAAAGACTGTCAAGGAGATATGTACTGAACAATCTGCAAGACAAAGAGGCACCAGGCGTATTCTGGAACTTGCCCAGCATACAAAATAGCTCTGTCGGAGGAGATCAAGAGAAGGCAAGGAAACAAAAATGGCTAACATCATCCTAATTAACCTAAAGAGGTGCCTGTTAGCCGCAACATCCCTAGAACTGAAAGCAGACATACTATTAGTAAGTGAACCAAATAAAAAAAAATTGCAACTGGCTCCAAATGGATCACGGACGACAAAAAGGATGCAGCAATATGCATAAATAACAGCAAAGTAACTGTTCTAAAGACCGGACATGGACTGGGTTTTGTATGGGTTGAACTGCCCCACCTCATTATATACAGCTGCTACTTTTCCCCCAACACAAAAATTGAACAGCTGTCAGAATCCCTAGAGACTCTTACTCAAACCATAAGGGGTCAGGGGAGAAAAGGTAAAATTATAGTAGGCGACTTCAACGCAAAATCGCCACACTGGGGCTCTTCAAAAACGGATTTACGTGGGGATATGGTGGATTGGGCAGCGAGCATGTACCTCTTCATCAAAAAGGAAGGTGCTAAACCAACTTTTGAACGTGGAGACTCATTCTCTATACTTGGCCTAACTTTCGCAACAAGCGAACTCGCTGCAAGAACTGGCAAGTACTAGACAGGGAGTCACTAAGTGACCACAAGTATCTCGGCTACGTAGTAGATGAAAATAATGGAAGTATTTCAACCCGATGCAAAAACAGAAAGGCCTGGACAAACAGATCAATGCTTACAGACGTATAAAAATTCTGCAGTAACCTAGAAGCAGAAATTACCAAGACCGAACATTATACAGCAAATTCGTTTATAAAAAGTATATGCAAAAGCTGTGATGCCACACTACCACCAAAAATGGAACGCACACAAAAAAGACGGGTCTACTGGTGGAATGATACTATCGCTCAAGCAAGGGCAGCCTGTAATAAAGCCAGACGTATATACCAATGTAAAACTAAAAAAAACCTAGCCCAACACAACCAGCAAAAATTCAAGCAGGAGTACACAGCTGCGAAAAAGACTCTCAGAATGGAAATCAACAAATCAAAACGAGACCACTGGCAAAACCTATGCCACGAGATCAACGAAGACACATGGGGGATGCATTCCAAATTGCAATGAGAGGTCTGAAATTAAGGCAACAAAAAATTAGGGTCCCAATGGAAACAACACTACAGATTGCTGATGCACTTTTCCCAACCCATGAAGAACCGGTCTGGGAGCAACAATCGAAATGGCAGAGCCCCAGGTATAGATGGACTTTCATCGGAGATTATAAAAAACATTGTGGTAAAGTTTCCAAACTATGTTCTGAAAATAATGAACCATATAGTCAATGAGGGAATATTTCCAGATATATGGAAAAAAGCCAAACTTGTTCTAATTAGGAAAGGCAATAAGCCCATCGAGAAGCCTTCGTTGTACAGACCCATGTGTCTACTAGATGTAGCAGGAAAACTTCTAGAGCAACTACTGCTACAAAAAAGAAGACAGGCATTAGAGACAGGTGAGAACCTCTCAGAGAAGCAACGTGGGTTCAGGGAGGGCAAGTCGACAGTAGATGCTATAGATAAGGTCGTCTAAGTGGCGAGAAAAGTGCAAGAAGGCTCACAAAGAACGAAAAAGCTATGTGCACTTATAACACTCGACGTTAGAAATGCCTTTGATTCTGCATCATGGCAAAACATCTTGCAGGAACTGGCAAGAAAGGGCATGCCACTGTATCTACTGCGATTAATCAGGAGCTATTTGAGAAATAGAAAAATTATTCTGCAAGCAGAGAACTCAAGAGAAGAGCGCGATGTCAGCACTGGTGTTCCACAGGGCTTGGTTCTGGGCCTGACAGTGTGGAACATCCTGTACAATGGAGTCCTCAGACTCAAACTGCCAGAGAGAATGGAGATCGTGGTCTTTGCTGATGACCTAGCTCTGGTAGTGACTGGGAAAACAGAAAGGGGAATAATGCTTAAAACAAATGAAGCTATACATCAAGTTGGTAATTGGATGGAAGGAAAGAGACTAGAATTGGCTCCCGAGAAGACAGAGGCAGTGCTCCTAACAGGTTTCAGAAAAATCAGTCCGATTACTTTCCTTGTAAAGAGAGAAAAGATAGTCCCGAAAGAATCAATTAAATACCTGGGTGTAACGATCTACAAATGTCTATCATTTAAAAACCACGTCATCGCAATCGCAGATAAAGCGCTCAAAACCGCTGCAGCATTAGACAAACTAATGCCCAACCCCAAAAGCAGCAAGCGAAGGCTCCTCTGCTCGGTGGTACATTCGACCATGCTCTACGCAGCTCCGGTATGGGCAATTGCCATGGAGAAGAAATCGATCAGTCACAATATTATCGCTAATTCAACGGAAAATAGCACTGAGAGTGTCCAGTGCATACCGAACAGTCTCAATGGAGGCCGCACTTGTAATCGCTGGCATAGTACCAATCGCTGGCATAGTACCAATAGAGTTAGAACAAGCGACGACTACACAAGGAGCGATAAAAAGAAACCAGGGGGTTTGCCAGGGCGCAAACATATAAGGCAAGACAAAAAGAGTGGCAGCTATCGAACATGGACCAGGATCGTTATACCTGACGTCGAGCGATGGGTGACACGAAAGCATGGTGAAATGAATTTCCACCTTACACAAGTACTAAGCGGTCATGGTTGTTTTAGGGACTATAGTCCCTATAGTTTTATATCCTATAGTCATGGAAGATAGTCTCTGTGAATACTGTGGCCTTGAAGATAGCGTTTGACACACCATGTTCGACTGTCATAGATGGATACCAGAGAGAGAAATGAGGGAAAAGAAAACTCACCTCAAACTAGAGCCCATAAGCCTAACCGACAATATGATTAAGTCGGAGAACATCTGGGTAATAACAACCGATATGATAACAAACATCATGAACTTGAAAGAGCAGGATGAGAGGAAATGACTCCAAGTCGAGAGCAACAATAAACTGAACCTGAACCCCTAATCACTAGATGTGGAAGGGGGATGTAAGGCGAAACTAATACAACGACATCTTGACGTTATGTGTGAAGCGGTTCTAAGATGCTTGAGGAATTCAGGGGGCCACTTGACAAGTTAACTGATTGCTATGTCTTGTTAAAAAAAAAGTCTTGTCTATTTAGTCTTGTTTGTCTGTTCAGTCTTGTATGATTTGTCTTGTCTATCTGTTCTTGTTTATCAAATCTTCTCTCTTTAATCTTCTTTGTCTAATCTTGCCTGCCTAATCTTGTCTGTCAGTTGTATCTGTCAAGTTTTGTCTGTCCAATCTTGTCTACTTCAACATACCCACCTTTCCATGTGGGAGACTCGTGTTCGAATCCTCATTAAATCATCAATGAATGGAAAATATGAGATACCGGGCACCGGAGTGGTGCATACTAAAAGACTAAGTGGATTATGGGGTTTGGTATGTTTTGTCTACCTAGTCTTATTTGTATAATCTTGTAAGACTTGTCTAGTTTTGGCTGTCCAATCAAGTATTGTCTATTTAGTCTTCTTAACTACAGTCTAGTATTGTCCGTTCCATGTCTATGTGTATGTATAGTCTTGTCTCCCCAGTCTTGTTGGTCTAATCTTCACTGTCTAGTCTTGTGTATCCAGTCTTGCCTATTCAGTTTTATCTATCTAGTATTGAATGTTTAATCTTATAGTTTTCTGTCTATTTTATGACATTACAATTTCTTAAAGGCAACTGTCAAATGTCAAAATCACCTGAGAACCGTCAATAATAACATAACCTTCAAATCAAACCATAATAATTTGAAAAAATGTCCCACTTGCGAGGGGGTAAAGTGGATGTGTCGCAAATACAAACAATTACTCGAAACAACCTCATCTGCTTATTAGAAAAATGTCCTGGTCCAAAACTCATTGTGTGGGAAGGCAATTTGGACCTCTGCGTAGAACTGATAATCCCAAGAAAGTATCTTTTCGAACTAGGTGTAATAAAAATGTGTCCACTAAGAAAAGAACCCTTCCAAGCGAACAATGCGAAACACGTAATATTTATCTCCCGTCCAAGACTCCACTGCATGGACTTGATTGCTTTAAACGTCCGCAATGATTCCAACACATTTGGCCAGAAAAAGAAAAGCTATCACTTATTCTTCACGCCAAAAAACAGTTTGCTTTGTAGGAAACGGCTTGAGAATCACGGAATGGGCCCGAACAAGATTTCCGTCGAAGAATTCAAATGTGAGCTCTTCCCCTTCGATTCTGATGTTATCTCAATGGAAATCCCCGAAGTTTTCGGAGAATATTATTTACAAAATGACCCTACAACCCTATATCAAATTGCTCAAGCAATAATTACCATCCAAAAAATTTACGGCCCAATCCCCAGGATATATGGTAAGGGTCAGGCAGCCAAACAAGTCTGGGACCTCGTTAAAAGATTAGAAAGAGAAAATAATTTAGAAGAGACTTATCGAACATTACAGAACTCTTCGATTGAACAAATTTTGTTATTAGATAGGTCGATAGATTTAATCTCGCCTTTAGCTACACAACTAACTTATGAAGGATTGATTGATGAAATTTTCGGATTGAAAAATACAATTGTTGAAATCCCAGCCGAGAAGTTTAAGAAAGGTGAAGAGAGAGTGGCGGAATCTTTAGCCGAGGCCAAAACTAAAGCTACATTAAATTCTGCTGATAAATTATTTGCTGATATAAGGGACAAGAATTTTAATGCAGTTGGAGCATTCCTCTCCGATCAAGCTAAACAAATCAGTGCTGAACTGGAAGAGAGAAACAACAAATCTGTGCAAGAAATTAAACTTTTTGTTCAAAAACTTCCTTCAATTTTAGCCAATAAAAATGTTTTATCTCAACACACTGCAATCGCTGAATGTATTAAAGAAATCACTGATAGTTTTGACTTCCTCGATGGCTTACAAGCTGAACAAGAATTTTTAAACTGCATAGATGTTGACAAAGCTAATCAATACATTGAAGATTTAATAGCACAAAAATCTCCTCTCTTAAAAGTTCTTCGACTTATCTGCTTGCAGTGTATAGCAAGTGCAGGATTAAAACCAAAAATCCTTGAATATTACAAAAGGGAGATTGTACAGGTTTACGGCATTGAATCTCTGCTAGCTCTGGTTAATTTGGAGAAAGTTGGGTTGCTTAAGGTTCAAGCTGGGATAAGACAGTATGCTGTTTTAAGGAAAACTTTAAAGCTGACGGTTGAAGACACTTCAGAAACAGATCCAAATGATATTAGTTACGTTCATAGTATTTATGCACCACTGACGGTGAGGTTGGCAGAGCAGTTGATGAAGAATGATGGGTGGAAACAGTTGCAAGATGTTTTGGGACTTTTGCCAGGTATTTAAAGTTTTGTTATAATCTTTTACAAGTTACTTATTTTTATTATTGTTACACACATTACAGACCTTTTATCACACCATGCGAAACATTCATGACTACTTGTTCTTCCTGTTCTTCCACTGCTCCTTCATTCTTTCACTAAAGGCTCTCTTCAATCCACTTTGGCCTTGGGCTTTAGGTGCTGTTTTCTCTGACATCACTACCCACTTCTTCTACCCACTTCCTTGTGCCTAAATACGCCTTTGTCTATGGTATCTGAATTTATCTGTGGTCTTTCCAGACTTTTTTTGACTATTGTCATCCAGGGTGTAGTGGTCTTGAGGCCCTGGATGTACCTGAGGATTCTGTTGGTGAGTTTGGTCTGTGGAAGTCTGCTGATGTGTTGGAGAACTTCTCTGTGGTACTCCTGCAGAGAAGAAGCGTTTGTCTTTGAGTTTTGGTCCAATAATTTTCCTAATGATTTTTCTTTTGTGTGTGAGGGTTAGGTTAGGTTCTCAAGGTCGGTCTATGTGTATAAGATCAGTGTTTCACTGGCGCATAGCATCTCAGGTTTGATTACTGTGTTGTAGTGACGAATTTTAGTGAAGGTGGACAGACATTACTTGTTGTAGATACCCTGTGTTTTGTATAAGGGTCTCTTCATTTTCAATAACCTAGTGTTCTGCGCGATTTTCTCTTTTCCTGTTGGTTCGATGACTTCACCTAGGTACTTAAACTGTGTGACCCTGTTGATCTTGCCATATTTTGCGTTCAAATTTACTATGTTTACTCTCGTGCAGAACTCAGTTTATTGAAAGGAGATATGTAGCCATACTTATTTTGCGCACTCTTTGAGTCCTTCTATCTGATTGCAGTGGTTTCGTTGTCTGTGAGTAGTGCCAGATCGTTCGCGAAGGCTAGAGAGCCGACCTCTAGCTTTTCCTTGGGTCGTACAAGTCGCACTGGCTTCCAGTGACCTTGTATTTTCAGCTCCTTCTCCCATTTCTTGATGACTTTATCCAGAACTATGTTGAAGAAGAGCGGTGAGAGTCATCACCTTGAGTAGAGAAAGATGGTTCGTTCTAAACCCGCCTCCCCCTCCGACCATGAGCAGCTTTCCACCAACAGATGGAGCTTTAGTTCAGATTTTCAGCGACAGATGGCGCTTTAGCTCAACTTTCACTAACAGATTGCGCTTTAGTTCAGCTTTTTTTCTGAGAGATGGGCTTTAGTTCAGGTTTTCACCAACCCTAACAGATTTCCTATCTTTAGTTCAGAACTAGACTGGTAGATGGCGCTTTTTGTTGCTTTAGTTCAGGTTTTCACCATCCCGAACAGATTTCCTATCAATAGTTCAGAACTAGACTGGAAGTTGGCGTTTTTGGTGCTTTAGTTCATTGTTTCACCAACCCGAACAGATTTCCTATCATTAGTTCAGAACTAGGTTTAGTACTTCAGGTGGATGTCGTTTTTGTAGATAATATCTTGTGCATTTGGTTGTCTAAGACTAGTTAGTGGATTAGAGGATTACATACTGAACCACTAGGCCAGACTAGTATATCATATTAGAGTGGACTAGAATAGTTAATGCCAGATCAGCTAAAACCAAACTAGGCTGGACTAGATCAGCTAATACCAGACCAGATAAAATCAGACTAGAACAGGACTAGATCAGACCAGACCGGACTAGATTAGCTAATACCAGAGTAAACGGCCAGATAAGACCAGACAAGACCAGAACAGACAACACCAATCAAGAATACCAGACAAGACCAGAACAGACAACACCAATCAAGAATACCAGACAAGACCAGATAAGACCAGACAAGAAGGCCAGACAAGACCAGACCAGACAAGATCAGACCCAGACTAGGCTGTACTAGCAAGACCAGATAAGACCAGACCCAGACTAGGCTGTACTAGCAAGACCAGATAAGACCAGACAAGACCAGGCAACAAGACCCGACCACCGAACTAGCAAGACCAGATAAGACCAGACAACACCATGCAACAAGACCAGACCAGACAAGAAGACCAGACCAGCGAACGCCTGTCTTGATCTCAAAAGTTTCGGAGATTTCCCCCTTGAACTTCACCTTAGATGTTGTCTTTTTTTTTCTCAAGTGGCTCCACTGAAACGGAAGGACAGAGGGACCGCCAACGATGGCATTACTGCCTCTGCCTACCCTTCGAGTCTTCCAGCAACCAGCAACGCGCACCAGATGAGCTTTATTCAATAGTACAATTCAATATAATTCAATATTCAATACAAACAGGATTTACAAAAAAAAACGGGATTTAAAAAAATAGAATAATAGCAATAGAATTTACAATAACAAAAATAAAACAAAACAAAAAAAGAAAAACCCTACCGCCCTTGTTCCCACCCAGGCAACTCCTTAGTCCGCATGACTGAAGTCGCGAATCGCCTAAAAACCGTTCTACCGGTATCGTCTCTCCTAAGATTTCAATCTCCAGAATCCCTCTACTTGACCTTCTGGTGGAGAGCAGGGCCGCCTGTGTTTCAGAGGCGGCGAGCTGAAGGCCCGCCGTCTCCATCCACTCCCGAACGAGTTACCCCGCGCGCGTGACCCTGAGACGCAGCATATCCCAGCACCTGTCGGTGAAGACAAGTGCCAGGTCGTCTGCGTACGCCACAATACCCACCCCTGTGGGCAGTAACCGTCTCAGCGTCCGCAGAAGGCCGTCATAGGCGACATTCCACAAGAATGGTTCTAAAAGCGATCCCTGTGGAACCCCGGTAGACACAACCCCCGCTCACGCCAGTTCTCCCCCACGCGGTACCTGATGGTTCTGTCACGCAGGTAATCGGCAGTGAGCCTCTCAGCAACGTCTCCGGTAGTATCCACCCTGCTAGAGCCCTGATTCCTGGTGGAACGAACCACCATTGTACCGTGTTGAAGGCATTGGCGAAATCAAAGCTGATGACCACATAATGCCCCCTGATACGGTACGGTCCGCTGTTGACTCCCTCCGCGACACGAAAGACAGCCCGAATGGCATCCTCCATCGCAACCCTTTTACGAAAGCCGAACTGCTCCGGAGCTCCTTTGCTCTATAACGGCTTGTAACCGCCATAGAACCTTTCCAGCACTTTTGCCCCGCCGTCCAGCAAACAGATCGGTCTGTACGCACCAGGCGTCGAGGTATCCTTACCCGGTTTTGGAATAAGGGCCAAAATGATCGTCCCGCTATGTGCCTAGATGGAGCGCGCCACCCCGTCGAGGCAAAAACCTTTTCCGGGTTGTTGCGGGAGAAGTAGCAGCTGTTAGATGTTGTGTCTGTCAGTGTTTGTTTGATCAGTAGCAATGTCTTGTCGTCCAAACCTTGTTCGTGTAGGATGTTGAACAATGACTGGCGGTCGACGGAGTCATATGCCTTTTTGAAGTCGTTCTTGTCCTTCTTGAAGGTGCATATGACTGGTATGTTCCTGAGTGCTTTGATTGTCAGGGTAGTCTTTAGACTGAAGATTTGTTCTGCACAGGAAAGACCAGGGCGAAAGCCTGCCTGGTATTCGCCGATTTTTGTGCTCCGGCTGGTCCTGTGTCCTTTGGAGTATGCACGCTGAGAATATCTTGTATTTGACTTGTATTAGTGAGATACCCCTGTAATTGTTTACATCTGTGGGTCGCCCTTTTTGTGCAAGGAGTGGATCACATTTCCAGTCATCTGGTAACGTCAGTTCGGTCCGAGGTTTTTCAGTAGTTCGGCCACAATGCCGTCTTCGCCAGATGTGCCTGTGAACTTCCTCTTGTGTCGGGGGTGGTGAGTCTGCGTGTCTATCTGTAGGTTCTTCGTCTGGGAATCTTTATGTGGGTTCTGGGCAGTTGAGAAGTTCTGAGAAGTATTGTGCCAGTACCTTGCAGTTCTCCTTATTCGTCAGTGCTAATTTTCCATCACTTTTTCTGAAGCAGAGGTTTGGTGGTGTGTATCCTCACATGTGCCCTGCAAACGTCCTGTAGAAGTCTCTTGCGTTGTAGTTGCGGAAGATATCCTCTATAGAGTCCAGCTGTTCCTTCGGGTATTTCCTCTTTAATTGTCTGATAATTTTTGCTGTTGTCTTTTGTGTTTCGTTGAACACCTGTAAATTTTCTGGGCACTGCTACTGTTGTATTTCTGGTAAACCAAATTCCTGATGACCTGATGAGTCTATTCTTACAATCAGTGTCCCACCATGGGTGCTTGAAGTTCTTCTTCCGAGGGATTAGAGCTTGTGCTTTTTCTGTGATTTTTGTGTCTAAATTTTGCCAGTCATTTGTATGCTCATTTTCGTGTCGAATTTCAGTAGGGGAGTTTTCTTATAGAAGGTTCTTTTGGGGGTGAACTTGAATTTGACGCGTGTAAGTTATTTTTATTATTATCTTTATTGGCATTATCATTATCAACACAATACAGATACTTGTAGATTGTAGATATGTACAATCTTGTACTGCGACCTTTATAGATCTATTGTACCCCACCCTCCTCCTCCAAGTGTTGGTGTACTTACCCATTTAGAGCGCCTCCTCTAATCCTGATTCCTTTAGGAATCTCAGGATCTGGGTGGGATTCAAGGCCTGCAGCTCCTCTGTGTTCAAGCAGTGAGCCCCAAGGTACATCTGTCTCTTGCGGAGTAATGCTCCGCAGTCTTTGAACAAATGTATCGGGGTTTCCTCTGCTGAGCCACAGAATCTGCATCCATCATCCTCCTCTAGGCCTAGGGCCTTGAGATGTTTCCTAAGTCTGTGTGTCCCATCAGGGCTCCTGTCAGAATTCTGAGCTTGTTCCTGCTTAGTTTCAGGCAAGCTTTAGTTCTCTTCTGGTTGAAAGATCCCAGCATCACTTTGGATTGCCTTAGCCCTGGAAGTTCTTTCCAGGTTTTCATCCATTTTCCTCTTATTTCTTCATCTAAACTTTTGCGGATGGTGTTTACGCTCATACCGCAAAAGGGTTCCGGACCTATAAAGGGGCTACTGGATCCCTTGTTTGCTAGGTGATCGGCTTCTTCGTTTCCGTCTATACCAGTGTGTCCTGGTACCCAGTATAGCGTTACTTTATTATCCCTGCCAAGCTTTTTCAGCTTCCCCACACAGTCCCATACCAGTTTGGATCTGATGGTGTATGAGCTAATGGCCTTGATGTCTGCTTGGCTATCTGACAGGATAGCAATTCGTTTTTTGCGGTACTTCCTGTCGAGGTTAAACTGTGCACATCTTTCGATTGCGTGTACCTCTGCTTGGAAGATACTTGGGGATGTTCCCATGGATTCGGAGTATCTGGTACGAGGTCCAAACACTCCTGCACCAGTGCCTTCCTTTGTCTTTGAACCATCTGTATACCACTTGATGGCATTTTGTTCTATGTGGTATGCTGAGGATTCGTCGCTCCAATCGGCTTTACTACTACACATTGCTGTGTAGTTTTTCTCGAAGTGGTATTTGCATACCATTTCGTCTTTTGGTACTTCCAGCCAGGGGATCTTGGCAGCGAGGCTGTTTCGGTCTCTGCTCCCGATTATTTTGCCTCTGCCCATTCCTTCCTTGCTGAACCTTACGATCGCCGATCTGGCGGCGCTCTCCACCACAAGGTGCAGCGGAGTCAGATCCAGCAGCAGCTCCAATGCTGCTGTCGGACACGACCCCATCGTCCCCGTGATGCAGACACACGCCAGTCTTTGAATCTTCTCAAGCTGTTTCCTCATAGAGGCCAGCTTGATTCTACTTCCCCACGCAACCGCCCCATAAGTGATTGCAGGTCTCACTATCATGGTGTACATCCATCGCAGGATAGTGGGGTTACAACCCCACGTTTTTCCTGCCAGATTTCTGCACACCATTAGGGCGCGTTTGGCTTTACCTACCACTGCCTCAGCGTGTCTATTCCATAGGAGTTTGCTATCTAGTGTGATACCCAGATACCTTATCTCCTGTTGGTATTCTACTGCCTTCCCATCTATGAGTATGGGATGTAGGCAGTTTAGTTTTCTCCTTCTAGTAAATGGTATCACCGTGGTTTTGCTCGAGTTGAGTCTCAATCCCACTGTTTGACATCATCTACTAGTTATTTTGAGGCCTCTCTGAACAATTTCACAGAGCGTTCCCTCAAATTTTCCTCTGGCCATTATGACTATGTCATCGGCGTAACCTTGACATTTGATGTCTAGGTCGTTTAGCCTAACCAGTAGTTCATCAACTACCAGGCTCCACATTAGTGGTGATAGTACACCTCCCTGTGGGCACCCTCGAGTTGTGGAGATCTTAATGGTGTCTTTTCCCACTTGTGTCTCCGCCGTTCTAGTTCTCAGCATTTCTCCCATCCACTTTGAGATAGAGCTGTCGATATTCCTTCTTTCGAGGGCCGCCCTGACAGCCTCGTGTGAGGTGTTGTCAAAAGCTCCCTCTATATCCAAGAAGGCACATATCGCTACTTCCTTTATCTCTAGTGCTGCTTCTATTTCGTTTGTCAGCTGATACAGGGCGGTTTCTGTGGATTTCCCTGCTCTGTAAGCATGCTGACTCCTGTGTAGTGGTGTACCTACCAGCACTATAGTCCTAAGGTAATTATCAATCACCTTCTCCATTGTCTTTAACATAAAAGATGTTAGACTAATGGGTCTAAATGACTTCGGTTGAGTGGTGTCTTTCTTCCCCACCTTCGGTATAAATACCACCTTAGCCCTTCTCCATAGCTCCGGTATATATCCGAGCGCTAAGCTACTTCTAAAGATATTTAGAAGATACAGCATTAGTTCTCTCTCTCCCTTTTGTAGGAAGGCAGGAACTAGTCCGTCCACACCTGGGGCCTTAAAAGGCTGGAAAGTGCCGATACAGATACTTCCTAAACAACCAAAACAAAACAAAAACATACCTCTATATAACAAAGCAAAGCAAACAACTCTCCCTACCCCAGATATCCAACTTAAAAAAAGGAAAATTCATGTGAAAAATCTTCGCCCAACCTAATTTTTCTCACTCCCTAAAACTCTTCCCTCTATCACCCCCTTCCGCTCTAAAATCCCACGCATTTTGGGCTACCCGCTACCTGACTCGTCCATACAAAAATCCCAATTTTTACACATTTTCCTCTTCCGTTCTTTCCAAGTCATCCCATAGCACTCCCTATACCTTTCACCCAGGAAATTTTTCAAACCTCACGCTTCAAAATCTTTTAATCATTCCAATCAACTCTTTCATTTCCCCTTTCATTCTTGCTAAGACAACAATGTCATCCACGTATGCTAGCGACCACACTTTCCTCCTGCCCATTACCACTCCTCATGCCTGCCCATTTTTTTTAAACCTTTTATAAATCAGAAATGAACACATTGAATAGTAACGGGCTAAGTGGACACCCTTGTCTTAAACCTGTATATAAATATATCCAGAAATAATAATCCAGAATCTCTCTGCCATTTTCTCCCTCATGCTTACTCTGCAGCTTATAATCCTGTATAAGTCTGAAACTGCCTTCACTTGCCACCAGCTAATACCTTTTGTTCTCATCAGTTCCTACCGCATTTTTTGGTTTACTGAGTTATATTGAGCCTTGAGATGTATGTATAACCTGTATACTTTTCCCCCTTGTGCCATCTCTTGGTCTATTACGTATTTTAAGGTAATCAACTGGTCTGTAGATCCCCTTTCATTCTTTGTCTGCTCCATTTCCTCCTACTTAATTTCTGGTTATTGGTCTTCTTCTCTCTTTCCACTGCCTCCCACTGTCTCCTCAGCTTAAAATGTACTCTCCAACTTTCCATTTTAATTTCAGTGCCATTCTGAGTTGCCGTTTTCCCATTTTTGGTAATGAAATGAGTCATATTTCTCTTTCAGTGTTGCGATTCTTTGCCACTTCCATTTGTTTTCTTTGCCACATTCCCTTTTATACGTCAGAACTTCTTTCATTTGTACCCTCATGTTTTTTAATTTATCCGATTTTCCTCCGCCCTGTCTCCATCTCTTGCCCTCCTCTCTCACTTATTTTTTCTTAGCAATTTACCCTTTATCAACCAATGCACTTTTATTGTGGTCCATCCTGATATTTTTCCACACGATCGCCCTATGAACTTTAGCTACTAGTTGCTCTAGACCAGTGATTCCTAAAGTGATCCAGGTGAACCCCTAGGTGTCCACGGGGGTCTACCCTGACGTGAAAAAAAATGAGGATCCACAAGTTGTAATTGGGGGTTCAGGAAAATTTATCAGGTTTCGATATAAAAAACAAAAATGTTGGCTTGACATTACCTACCAATGTAGGCTGTAGGCAGCTAATAAACTACTCCAAAAAATTAAGGGAGCAAAACAAATTCCAAATTTTTTGTTGATTTTTGACAGGCTGTATTTTGACAGAGCTGTAGGTAGATAACTGGTACGAAACATGACTGAATGTATGAACATGTCGATAGTACAATGTTGATTACTTGAAATTTGGTTTTCTTCCTTCAAAGTCAGACAATTGCTCATATGCCTTTTATGCAATTAAAGTTTTCAGCAATGAATCTATGAAACCATTGAAGCTCGAAGAACATATAAAAAGGTGTCATCCTGATAAAATAGGTACCTACAAATTTAAAATATTGAAGGAATAAATATGAAAAGAGACCCACCATGCAAAATATGTTCGCTTTAACGTCTTAAAGTAACGATGACGGCTTGCGGGCATCTTACAATATCTCATTACTTATAGCTAAATTTGGAAAACCGCATACCATCGGGGTACAGTTAATTTTACCCGCTGTTGAAGAGGTTTTAAAAACTGTTCTGCACGAACCTGCATTTGACGTACTCAAAAGAATTTCTTTGAGTAACAACACTATCAGGATATTCCGATCAGGGAGGTCATGTACAGACGCCACATTTGTAATAAGACAAATAGTAGAGAAGTCCATCGAATACAATAAGCCCGCATTCCTCTGTTTTATAGATCTGGAGAAAGCCTTCGATAGAATCCGTCTTGAAGACATCATATATCTGCTGCATGACAGACAAATACCACACAACATAATTAAAACCATTGAGAACATATACACAAATAACCACATACAAGCCAAAATCGACAACGAATTCACGGAACCAATACCTGTGCAGAATGGTATCCGCCAAGGGGACTCCTTGAGCCCATTACTTTTCAACATAGTAATGGATGTAATCATAAAAGACGTTCGAAAACTAAAAGGCTATAAAATGGGAAAACAACAAGTAAAGATATTATGTTATGCCGATGACGCGGTACTGGTGGCGGAAAATGAAGATGATCTTCAGAGATTACTATTTCAATTTAACATCACGGCAAAAAAGCTAGGAATGACAATAGCAACATCAAAAACAAAATGCATGACTACATCAAAAACACCAATCAGATGTAAGTTAGCGGTAGACGATGAAATCATCCAGCAAGTAATGCAATTTAAGTACTTGGGCATAGAAATATCAAGCTTTGGAGACATTGAAAACGAAGTCAGAAACCAGGCGTCAAAAGCAGCAAGAACAGCGGCCCAACTGAACGACACGATATGGACAAACAAACACCTACAAACAGTAACCAAAACCCGCATCTATAAGGCAGCTATAAGACCTATATTAACATATACAGCAGAAACAAGACCTGAAACGTGTAAAACTAAGCAGATCTTAGAAACAACAGAGATGAAAGTAATTCGCAAAATAACCGGCAAAACATTGAGAGACCGGGAGAGAAGTGAAAACATTAGACGAATATGCAATATTAACAATGTTAACGATTGGGTGTTGGGAAGAAAAACCGAGTGGAACGAACACATTAGCAGAATGTCAGAGGACCGAATTGTAAAAATCTCAAGAGACAAATCGCCGTCAGGGAAAAGGAGTACCGGGAGACCACGAAAACGGTGGAACGACAACCTCAACGTACAATAAAAAAAAAGGACCGGGCAAAATCGACGAAGAACAGGCGATTCGCCTATTTAGAAGAAGGAAGAAGAAGAAGAAGAACAACACTATAAAGACGTAGTGATGAAATGTGCTTCGAAAAAGCTTTTTGTCTTATTATCTGCAAACAACTCATTTTTCTATTCAACTCAACGGGTCAACTTTACCTGGTAATGAAGCATTATTATTGGCATATGTTCGATTTGTTATGGACGAAGAAATCCATGAAGAGATGCTATTCGCGAAAACTTTGGAGACGGGCACTAAAGGCGAACCAACATTTAATGTCCTGAGTGAATTTTTTAAGGAAAAATCGATTCCTGCTATGTTATATAAGCCATCTAAAAAAATACCAGGAGTAACTGCAATTCACTCTTTCTTCCACCTGGTAACGAAAAAATTGAGTGATAAATTGCACCACTCGCTTCTAAATTTGTGATTAAAGCAGTTATAGAAAAATAAGAAGCAATGCGTTGAATACCCGCTTATCTGTACAATTATGCGACGAAAATGATTAAAACTTCTAACGATTGCTCTTACATATATCTGAAGTACGTTGGTTGTTGAAAGGTACATGTTTATCAAACAACATTTTACTCACTTTTTGAATCAGTTTTAGAGTTTCTGAAAAGTTCAGATCCAGATTTAAATGTGATCAAATTGAAAACAGATATCGCGTATTTGACAGATTTGTTCAAAAAATTGAATGACATTAACATGGGGACAGCCTAAATTTAATAAAAACAAAGGGTGTAATTTCGGATTTTCTTGGAAAATTGAAATTTATGAAGCAAAATATTAGTCGGCGCGAATTCTCCCAATTTCCAAACTTGTCACAGGCAGAATGTCTTAATGGGGATATTCAGTCAGCTAGAGCTGACTGCTAAACTTTTGTACCGGCTCTGCTCCATATCGCTACTGTTTCTCGATCTGCCTTTTAACCACCATTTTCCCCTATAACGTGTTTTCTAGCGGGAAATGCTCCGACTCCATCCTGTTACCTACTTCCAAGCAGCCCCTACATACGTTATCTCTCCACTCCAATCTCCCTCAGTGCATCCATTTAATATGTTCCATTTTTTTCCGTCATCTAGTCGAACCATTTTCTCCATTAACATCCGCGTTGGTTATTTTGTCTTTGGATTTTCTTATTATGTCCTGTCTTCTTTCACTGAGATTTCCAACCTGGCTCTGTCCTATTCTTACATTACAATCCCGCAATTATATCTTTAGACAAGGTTTCCTCATTTGCTTATCTCTCTATCCCTGTTAACAGTTCTATTAGTCTTTTATTATTATAAACTATGATAAATCCCATTTAGGCCCTTTTATTTTTGTCTTTCCTATTTGCAACTCTTCACTGTATTCTTCAAGTTGTAAAAGATTATAACAAACAAGGGTAGATTTCAAAATCAAAATATTTATCTTTTGGATGTACAGTACAACACGAAAAAGTGTACAAGAAACAAAAAAGTAAGATATTTTTTCTAAGCTGGATACAATCTAGTAAGAGAAACTATGATGTGACTAGATATGTTCAAGAGAAGCAAATTAAATTATATTTTTACAGGTCCACATTTTGAGGATGCCAAAGATGAAGAAACCAAATCAAATTCTGCCAATTTAGCAGATACGCCCAGATCTGTTTTGGTCTTTTTTATAGGCGGCTGTACATTTGCAGAGGTTTGCAAATTATTTTTCTTAAAACTTACTCCACAGACTATTCAAATTTCATTTATTTCATATTTTTTATTTTAGATTTCTGCGTTGAGGTTTTTGTCAAGGCAGGACAATTCCAATGTCGAGTTTGTCATTGGAACTACCAAGCTGATTAATGGAAATACATTCCTCGAGTCTATTATCAATATAGATAAGAAAAGTGATGAGAAGTTTACAGTTTAAATTTTTGTATATTTTGTTATTTACAAAGATTTATTGATTTTATACCCCCTATTATTTATATTTATGCTTATAATATATACATTTAAACTTAAATAAGTTTGTACAAGATAGACAAAGACCCATAGAAGCTTGATAGGATAAAAGACTACAAAAACAGATAAACCTAAATAGTTAACAGAACATTAACTTAAACCACATTTGTCACATATACGATTTCTAATCTTTCTAGTTTGCCACTAAAAAATACGCAACCCTGAGTTTCAGCGATATTGTTTCTAGATAGATAGATTGTAGACTTGGTGGTGCCTTGTACTGCAACCTTCATAGATCTATTGTATCCTACTCTCTTCTGATAAATGTTGCTATACTTACCCATTTAGAGCACCTCCTCTAGATTCCTTTAGGAGTTTCAGGATTTGGGTGGGGTTCAAGGACTGCAACTCCTCTGCGTCCAATCAGTAGACCCCAAGGTATATTTGTCTCTTGCGGATCAGTGCTCCGCAGTCTTTGAGCAGATGTTTGGGCGTTTCTTCTGCTCAGCCACAGAATCTGCATCTTTCTCTAATCCTAGGGCTGTTTTCTCTGCAGTGTCACGTCAGGTCTACCAGAATTTTAAGCTTGTTCCTGTTTAGTTTCAGGCAAGCTTTTGTTCTTTTCTGGTTAAAAGATCCCAGCTTTACTTTGGATTGTCTTAGCCCCGAAAGTTCTTTCCAGGTTTTCATCTATTGTTCTCTTACTTCTTCATGTAAACTTTTGTGGATGGTGTTATATACATACTCATACTGAAAAAGGGTTCTAGACCTATACAGACCTATATAGGGAATTATTGGATACCTTATTTGCTAGGTGATCGGCTTCTTCGTTTCCGTCTTTACCAGTGTACCTGGTTCCCAATATAGCGTTACCTTATTTCATCTGCAGAGTTTGTTTAGCTTTCCTTCACTGGGACAGTGTACCAGTGACTGTGTACCAGTTTGGATCTAATGGTGTATGAGCTAATGGCATTGACGACTGCTTGGCTATCTGACAGGATAGCAATTCGTTTTTTGCGATAATTCCTGTCGAGGTTAAATTGTGCACATCTTTCGATTGCATGTACCTCTGCTTGGAAGATACTTGGAAATATACCAATGGATTCAAAGTATTTGGTACAAGGTCCAAACACTCCTGAGGTTTCATTGCTGCTGTCTGGCATGACCCCATCGCCCCAGTGATGCAGATACACGCCAGTCTTTGAATCTTCTCAAGCTGTTTCCTCATAGTGGTCAGCTTGGTTCTACTTCCCCACGCAACTGTACCGCCACATACAACCCCACGTTTTTCCTGCCAGATTTCTGCAGACCATTAGAGCGCGTTTGGCTTTACCTACCGCTGCTTCAGCGTGTATATTCCATAGGAGTTTGCTATCTATTGTTATACCTAGATATCTTATCTCCTGTTTGTATTCTACTGCTTCTTGGTTTTTCTACTTCTATTGGTTTTACTCCGGTTGAGTCTCAGTCCACTGTTTGACACCATCTACTAGTTACTTTGAGGCCTCTGTACGATTTCACAGAGCGTTCCCTCAAACTTCCCTCTGGCTGTTATGACTATGTAATCGGGGTAACCTTGACATTTGATGTCTAGATCGTTCAGCCCTGCCAGTAATTCATCAACTACAACAGCACAGCTCCCTGTGGGCACCCTCGAGTTGTGAAGATCTTAATGGTGTCTCTTTCTACTTGTGTCTCAGCCATTCTGCTTCTCAGCATTTCTCCCATCCACTTTGAGATGGTGCTGTCAATATTCCTTCTTTCGAGGGCCGCTTTGACAGCCTCGTGTGAGTGGGTGTTGTTAAAGTTGCTCCCTCTATATCCAAGAAGGCACATTCACTACTTTCTTTGTCTCTTTGTTTCTTTCTTTTATTACTATTGTCTCTTTTTTTGTGCTGCTTCTATTTCATTTGTCAGCTGATACAGGGTGGTTTCTGTGGATTTCCCTACTCTGTAAGTAAAAGGACTAAAAAAAAAATATATAATTGTAACTAACTTTATTATATCACAAAGAAACAAAATCAATTCATTCATACACTAAGAATTCACTAAACCCTAACTGAAAAAGCACTAAAATTCAATCAGGTTTTCAGTCCCAAGGTTCCTTATACCTAAGATGTGATAACCTGTCTTCCAATGTGACATTACTCTTAAATTCCTTTGGTTTCATTCGAAGGGCTTGCAGACTCTTCTCTGGTTTACCCAAGGCTTTTGCATGTCCAAAAGATTGTTCCTAAGAAAACAAACACATTATCAAAATGAATCTAGATTTAAATCTATTATATTATCATAAAACTAGTCCTAATAGTATATTAAAGAACGAGTTCAATAAGCGCGGTTTTTCAGCACGCGTCCATGTTTAGAAAACGATGAGCGTAGCGAGTGGCCAAGTGCAAAAAAACGCCTTAAGACCGATTCTCATATACGTGACACTCAGCTACGCGACGTGACATCGCCTGTCAAATAATGATTACATTGGTTGCTTTCCAATTACGGGAGCACAGTGCGACTCAGTGCCGCAAATGCCGCATTAGCAGAGGCTTTGTTGGAACAGATTAGTTTTTAAATGCGACAATAGAGTGCATTAAAAATCTGAAAAATAAATTTACCTTTTAATAAATAAACAATAGAAAGAATTTTAATTCGCTAAAGTTTTACAATAATTAAACAACAGAAAGGAAAATACATTGAAAGTAACTGTTATACCTGATTCTTCATAAATGGTTCATATATTGGTTGCAAAATAAATATTTATTAATAACAATTCAGTATTTATACTTTTGTTGACAAAAATAATGAAATACACATCAATTATGGCAACTCAATGAAAAAAAAACTTAAAATTTCATGTTAACTTATTGGTACCACTTGCGCATTACACCAGAGAGCAGAGCTTTTCCTTGTGCTCGTCGCTGCGAGGCATTGCTGATGTTGGAACACTCGATGCTGCGCACAGTGCCGCATTGTGCGCTCTGGTGCTGTAATTGGAAAACTACCATTGTTTTAAATAGGCAAGTTCTCACTATGGATACGCGACAGCTACGCCTCGTGCCCATTTAAAAAAATGTAGCTGAGTGTCGCGAATATGAGAATCGACCTTTATGAACGACATTTTATATATTAATTTTTCTATTCTGCGCCCTTTTATGCCATTTCTAAATAAAAAAATAGCCGATACATATTGAGAAAATTGTATCGTACTCGGCGATTCATTAACGAACCCATATGAGTGCTTTAATGACATTATAGACGCAAAATAGAAAAAATCACAATGTCTATTTACGAAAATATCTATAATGTGATTATTTCATTATTGCACCAGGACAATGGTCACACACAGGGCCGGATCTATAATAAGGGCTTTTTGGGCTGCAGCCCAGGGCCCCGTGGATATAAGGGGCCCCTAACGCCCATTGAAGACAATGGACAGTATTATAAATTTTAAAAATATCTAAAATTTAAATTTAAATTCCTATCATAAAGTTGGCAACCCTACGATCATTAAACCGTGTGCGCGCCAAATCACTTTTGTTCTCGCCGCCAAAGTGAAAACGGACTAACAATTAGTGTTTATTGTTTATAGTGTATTGTGTTTAGTGTTTAGTTTACTAAAAAGTTAAAAATTATAAAGACCGAACCTTTCTCTTATTTTACTTATAATTGAAAGTAATCAGCAAAGTCAGTTATCTTACATAAGATTTCCTGCTTTTAGTAAGTAAGTATAAATAAAAACTTGCTACCAATCAATCCTGGGCCCAATTTATCACGGACGGCAAAAAAAATCTTACGTTGAAATCAAAAGTCGTGATGTTTTTGTATGTATATTATTTTTCAATAGTAAATAAACTCTAATCGATTTTTTAATGAAAATTTGCGAATTGCTGCACACATTACAAAGTATCAAAATGTTACGAGAGGGACAATATTACATCCATTATCTCTCTTGCACTGTTTATTTTCAAAAAATATCAAGTTCTTTGTTTATTTTCAGAAAAATATCAAAATCTTATTTAACATGTCTGCTAGAAAATATAAAAGTGGAGCTGAAAAACTAAAATTACAGTTAGATCGAGGAAAAGAAAAAAATAAATGTGCAAAAATTGAAACTTTTTTTAAATTAGAACATAAAAACGAGAATGTAATAGCTACAAATCCATTATTAAGCGAAAAGGAAGGGAACTTAGGGGGCGGAAAGTCGCAATACCAAGAAAAAAATACCAGTGATGAAAATGTGCAAGATCTTGACTACCAGCAACCCTCTGATCCCTCTGAGAGCGATATTGTTGTTCAGCAAAAGCACATTAATACCGAGGTGGAAAGAAATTTAGGACATATTCAGTTTGAGTTTGAGAAATATGTTGACATTGGCTTGTGGCAAGTTTTGCTAAATAATGACTTCATTCATGACATCCTATCACATGAAATGACTGACTTTCAAAATAAAGATTCGAAAAATATATATCCATCTTCAGTAAAAAAACACAAAGAACAAAACAGATCATTTTCAAATAGGTATTTCGTTAAGAAAATGAAAAATGGCCAATTACTGGAAAGATCGTGGTTATGTTATTCAACCAGTGTTGGTAGTGTTTTTTGTTTGCCTCGCAAACTTTTTTTTCCGAAATAAAACAAAAACCGTTAATATCGTACTTATCAAAAACAATATATGAGGAAATAATTGAGATTATGGGCAAACAGATAATTGAGAAAATTTTAACGCAAATAAATAACGACGACACAAAATACTATTCAATTGTGATGGATTCAACCCCAGCTCTGTCTCACAATGATCAACTTGCTATTGTATTACGATACTGTTTTCGAGGAAAAGTTTATGAAAGATTTGTGTCGTTTATTAAAATTAGTAGTCATACTGGCTTACATTTATTTAATATTTTACAAGACTTTTTAGAAACAAATGGACTATTACTGGATAATTGTAGAGGGCAGTCTTATGACAACGCTGCTAATATGGCGGGTCACTACAATGGTGTACAAGCACGACTAAAACAAAAAAATAAATTCGCAGATTATGTGCCGTGTGCTGCGCATTCCCTTAACTTAGTTGGTGAAGAATCTGTTAAGGTTTCAACCGAAATTATGAACTTTTTTGGAATAGTACAAAAAATATACGTTTTCTTTTCTGCTTCGACCCATAGGTGGGAACTGCTAAATTGTGAAACAAAATTTAAATTAACGTTAAAAAGTTTAAGCCAGACCAGATGGCCTTGTCACTATGATGCTGTCCGAGCTTTGAAAAATAATTATAACATTATGAAAATATTAAAAAAATTAAGTGAAAATGAGGATGAAAAAGTTGATTTTCGAAAAGAAGCAGGAAATTTATTTAATAAACTGGCGAAACTCGATACTGCAATTTTAATTATTTTTTTGGAAGAAATTTTAGAGAGATTTAATTTAGTTAGCAAAGAATTACAGAGCCCTGGTTTAGATATTTGTGAAGGCAATAAGTTAATTATGTCATTAAAAGAGTTTGTTAGCAATATACGGCACCAATCAGATCAGGAACTAAAGCAATACGAAGAGAAAGCTAAAAAGTTAAGTACAAGTGTGGGAACAGAATACAGTGACATAAACAAGAGACGTATTACTTCAAAATTTTCAGATAAATCTACAGATATAGTCTCTGTATACGGCGCAGAAAAATTTAAAAGAGACACGCTAAACATTGGGTTGGATAAGCTAATTATGGACTTAAATAGAAGCCAAGTCTATCAGACATATAGCAACAGATTCAAATTATTAATGGATTTGCAAGACAAAAACATGGAGTACATAGATCTGGAAAGTGCCCGTAATATTATTGATTATTATTCAGATGACGTAGACGAACATTTAGTGCATGAGTGTATTCAGATAAAATCTTACTTATTACAGTCTAAGCCAGAGTCTTACTCCTCTTGCAGTGACATTTTTATGCTAATTTATGAAAAGAAACTTATTGATTTTTTCCAAATTGCTATACCATCTTAAAGATTTTTTTATCAATGCCAATCACTATCTGTGAAGCAGAGCGTGTTTTCTCCAGGATGTCGTATATAGAAAACAAATATAGGACAACAATGTCAAACAATAGACTAAATCATTTATCAGTCCTTTCCATAAATTGTGATTTAACAAAGGACTTAAAATGTGATGAGCAACTAAAGGAATTTGCAGCACAAAAATGCAGAAAAGTTGTTTTATAATTTATAAAAGACATAAGTTATATTAAATAAATTTTATTGTTTTCTTTTTTTTTTCCTATACCGTGTACCTAGTACATCATTATCGAAAACATTTTTTTGACAAAATGACAATTAGTTGATTAATTAGGGCCCCCAAGTAGTATTAGCCCAGGGCCCCACAAACCCACGGTCCGCCCCTGGTCACACACCTTCAGATACGTCCTTTAAATTCCAATTTATCATGGAAAATGCAGAATAAATCTTTTTCATTGATTTGAAGAAATTTATACAGTAAATAAGCAACTACACTCTGATTGCTGAACATATATTACACTGGTCAACACAAGTTTTTTTTCCTTTATTTTTTTTTCTGTTATTGGGTATTTCTATGGCCCTGACTATGAAAAAAATACTTGGAGATTGCTATCAGCTTTACCTTTGAAATATACAGTTTTATTATTTTGACAAAAAATACAGTAAAATATTACATTTTAATAACAAAATTTCTATTGAACACTAGCAAATGATCTTTTATAAGATTTCCTTGAATCGACTTTAGGAAGATCTCGTTGCAAACTCCAGCAGTAGTCTGCCATCATATGTGAGCCCACCGCCCCAGATAACGCTCTTCCATTGTCCGAAGATATTGATGAAATCTTACACCATGCTCCTCACTAAAATCACCCAGATTTTGTGGAAATCGGTCTAAATGTGAGTACAGGAAGTGGATTTTTATGCTCATGTTGATGCCTATTTTTTTTTTTTTTTTTAAAGTTTGGTTCGATGTGAATGCCGGGTTTGCCGACCCTTCGAACACGTCGGCCTATTGGCAGCCTATTGTATTCTGCATTCACATTCACTTAGGCCCAGAAACCTGTTGTTATTGTAAATTGCACTAACTATCATTTTTCACATTTGTCTTCTGGAACAAATGCGGCCGGCACTGGGGATAGAACTCGGGACCTCTATACTTGTCAGTTAGCGCTCTAACATGAGGCCACGAGCGTCACCACTACACCACTCGCGCCGGCTGTTGATGCCTAACTGATGTAGTATTGTTGTAAGTAAAGTATTGATGATACGCAGTTTTCACAAGGTCCGATATAGGTTTTCGATATGTTGCAAATATATATTCACCACAAATGTAGCAAAAACAATCGGAATTAAGCACACATCTTCTTGACGAATCCATATCGAAAAACACAAGAAAATATATTTTAGTGTCCAATAAAAAACGAAAATCTAAGTGAAAATAGTAGCTATAACTCAAAAACAAAAGCTGTTAGAGAAAAATTGTTGCCATATTTAAAAAATACGGGTCAATTTGAGAAAGAAACAAAAAAAAACATTACAGGAAACAAACAATTTTTTTGTTGTTGTCCAGTGTTATCAATTTATAAAATAATACTCTTATTACTTTTTATTTTAATTGTATTTAACCCTTTCGCTGCGGCGGGCGCATATCGCCGGCTAATATCATGCGCCTACGTGCGCCGAGCGCCTTAAGTCGCCCAGCTTCTTACGTGTATCATGTGCGGCGGACGCCTTTATGCGCTTAGCGGGCGTTGAAATTCGACAGCAATCTAATGCACTTTTGTTTTGTTTAGTTGTCAAAGTGAAATCAAAACTGCTATAAGAATTAAAGCAACAGCAGCAACAATTAAATATTAATTGTTATATTTTATATACCTAATTACTAATTAAATTATTTCTCAATATGATTTATAATAAATCAAAATAGAGAACAATGTTCTGAGATTGTTACAAGAAGTGATAGCGAAGATGAGGATTTTGATTTTGAAGGTTTTGATTCAGAAAATGAATCTGAAACAAATTTATTGCTATTTCCTCCCATGGACTGGTGGTTTTCAGAAGATTCGTGTACCACCGAAGTAAATAACGTCCGTAAACGTAGAGTTCTTCCAATTCTAGATTCGGAAAGCGAGGACGAAGAAGAAGAAGAAGACATATTCAATAAAATAGTATGGGCGGACAAAGATCTTAATCCGAAGCACCACTACTTTCACGAAAGTCGATCTGAATATGTAGAAGGTAACCCTCGCCCTTCGACTGTTTTAGATTGTTTTGAATTATTTTTCAATCTCAATTTATTTATCATTCTCACATATAATGCCATGGGATAGATATCTGCTACTGTATCGTTTATTGCATTTCAATGACAATAACGAACCAAACATAAATAATTACTTACAATTAGTGAAAATAGATATAGTTCTACAAAAACTAATTACAGCTTTCAAAAATTTTTTTTTTCCCGTACACGAATTTTTGTATTGATGAAAGTCTTTTTTTGTACAAAGGTCGCTTGGTCTTCAAGCAGTACATACCAACAAAACGAAGTAGATTTGGAATAAAATCATTTGTTCTATGTGATTGTAAAACGGGTTTTGTTCTGGATATAATAATATATACAGGCGCATCAACTAACATAACACGCTGCAATAGAGAAATTGGACTGTCCAGAAGAGTAGGGAAAGATCCTTCGTTCTGGCGCCACCGCCACCACTGTCATGCGCATGCGCGATGACCTTTGACCCCTAACCTAACCTTGACCCCTAACCTTGACCCCTAACCTAACCTTGACCTTGGAACTTCCGGTTTCGACTTCCGGTTTCCGGTTTCGACTTCCAGTCTCGACTTCATGTTTCCGGTTTCGACTTCCGGTTTCGACTTCCGGCCGCCATTTTCGGAACTTCCAGATGCGCGGGAAAATTCAAAAAATAGACGCGAGGCGGGGAAATTCAAAATTAGATCCTGTTGAGACAAATGAGGTGTGAAAAGTTGGTTGCATACATCAACGGGACTAAACACATGAGACTAGACAGACGAAGCTAAATACATGAAACTAGATACATGGAACTAGATAGACGAGGCTAGACACATGAGACTAGATGGATAAGGTTGTAACATAAAGAAAACTGCACGTAAAATTTATGGTTTTATTAAATTCTAATAATAATACATTTAAATTTACATCAATACATTTAAATACAAATAGTGGTCATGCTTTGTATATGTTATGCGTTCGGAAGAAGCAGCTTAAGCAATAATGACTTGCACACATATTACAGCGAAACTTTACACAACTAGTTTTACTTGAGGCCTTTTGTCTTCCAAATATCATTCGGTTTTCTTTATAACAACCAACACACCGTCTTTTAACATCCACTTTCTCGAGGGAATGTTCACTATCTTTAGCATTAGATGAACAAACAGCTGATTGGTTTATTGAATCAGGAACATGTGCATTCAAACTCTCAACTTTATTCTTTTGACATTTAACATCCGTTTTCTCGAGGGAATGTTCACTATCTTTAGCGTTGGATGAACAAACAGCTGATTGGTTTATTGAATCAGGAAGATGTGCATATTTTTCTCTATTATTATCATAGTCACCATTAAAACTCTCAACTTTATTCTTTTGACGTCTAGGAAGCGCCTCATATGATGGTGATAAACTAGGAGATATTCTAAGTGGAGTCCAAATGGTTTTATTACGGGCATGCTTCTCGCCAAATACAATCCCCATCTTGATAGTAAAACACCAGCGTTAACACTAAATTATAAATGCTATCCAACCCTATTTATGTGTGAGGTCTATGTGACCCCACGTTAAACAGGGTGTGAGGTCTATGTGACCCCACGCTAAACAGGGTGTGAGGTCTATGTGACCCCACGCTCAACAGGGTGTGAGGTCTATGTAACCCCACGCTAAACAGGGTGTGAGGTCTATGTGACCCCACGCTAAACAGGGTGTGAGGTCTATGTGACCCCACGCTAAACAGGGTGTGAGGTCTATGTGACCCCACGCTCAACAGGGTGTGAGGTCTATGTGACCCCACGCTAAACAGGGTGTGAGGTCTATGTGACCCCACGCTAAACAGGGTGTGAGGTCTATGTGACCCCACGCTAAACAGGGTGTGAGGTCTATGTGACCCCACGCTAAACAGGGCGTGAGGTCTATCTGACCCCACGCTAAACAGGGTGTGAGGTCTATGTGACCCCACGCTACACATAACCGATTAGAGCTGCAGAGTATTAAGTGAGAGAGAGAAGGAGAGAGAGAGAGAGAGAGATGGGAATTAATTTTCACGGAAAACGTATAAAAGCGGTTGTTTCGGACAATTCTACCACTCGACATTTACATCTCAAAGAGTTAACACCTATATTAAAAATAAACTATTATCTCTAGGATATAAGTTAAAGCGACAGTATGGATAAAATAGATATATTCTCCAAAGTTGACTATGAGGATACTATTACAAAGAGTGAATTTCACACGTATTATCCTATAGCTCAAAATTATGGAAACAATGATGAGATTCGTATTAGGATCCAACACCAGGATATTTACACTTATCCTAGCGAAAGTTATATTTATGTAAGCGGAACCGTTAATTTTCCGAAACTCATTCCACCTGCAACTACACACAACTTTGAACTTGTGAAAAATGCATATGCGTTTTTGTTTGAAGAAATTCGCTATGAATTGAATGGAGTTTAAGTAGATAAGAATCGAGATGTAGGAATTACAAGCACGATGAAAGGATTACTCTCCAACACCAAGCGAGATCAACATATACTCGACCTTTGCGGCTGGGCTGAAAATGCTACAAATGTTACATACTTTGATAATAACAGAAAGTTCTATGCTCTAATTCCATTGAAATATTTATTGGGTTTTGCTGAGGATTATACAAAAATGTTAATTAATGTAAAGCAGGAATTAATTCTACTACGAGCTAGAACTGACGTGAACTGCTACAAAGGAGATGCAAATATAAGATTCAATATTGATCAAATTTACTGGCGAATTCCCCATATCCAACTCAACGACGAAGCTCGATTGAATGTATTGGACACACTCGAAGAAGATAAACCGATATTAATACCGTTTCGTAGGTGGGAGTTGCATGAACTACCTGCTTTAAAAAATACCAACAGAGATATATGGTCTGTAAAAACATCTACAACTCTGGAGAAGCCTCGATACGTTATAATTGCACTGCAAGAGGAACGAAGAGATGCTCATGTAAAAAACGCGTCCGAATTTGATAATGCATCGCTGCGAAATATGAAAATTGACCTAAACTCGGATTCATATCCATATGAAAGCTTAAATCTTAATATGGATAGTGGTGATTATGCACAACTTTATTACATGTATGCCACTTTCCAAAGCAGTTACTATGAACGCAGAAATGAGCCGATATTAGATATGATTCAATTCAAGGATCATGTTCTTTTTGTGTTTGATGTATCTAAACAAAATGAGAGTATTAAATCATCTGCTGTTGATTTAAAAATTGAATTTGAAGCTACGCAAGCATTCAAGCCAAATACTCGAGCCTATTGCCTTATTTTGTGTGAAGCTGCCGTTGAATACACCCCATTGTCGGGAATAGTTCGAAAATTAGTTTAAAAATTTAATTAAAATGAACCATTGTATGTATAAATCATATTAGCGACTATTCTATATATATTGCAAGAAATGTTTATATAAGTATTTCAATGTATTGATGTAAATTTAAATGTATTATTATTAGAATTTAATAAAACCATAAATTTTACGTGGAGTTTTCTTTATGTTACAACCTTATCCATCTAGTCTCATGTATCTAGCCTCGTCTATCTAGTTCCATGTATCTAGTTTCATGTATTTAGCTTCGTCTGTCTAGTCTCATGTGTTTAGTCCCGTTGATGTATGCAACCAACTTTTCACACCTCATTTGTCTCAACAGGATCTAATTTTGAATTTCCCCGCCTCGCGTCTATTTTTTGAATTTTCCCGCGCATCTGGAAGTTCCGAAAATGGCGGCCGGAAGTCGAAACCGGAAACAGGAAGTCGAGGCCGGAAGTCGAAACCGGAAACCGGAAGTCGAAACCGGAAGTTCCAAGGTCAAGGTTAGGGGTCAAGGTCAAGGGTCAAGGTCAAGGTTAGGGGTCAAGGTCAAGGTTAGGGGGTCAAAGGTCATCGCGCATGCGCATGACAGTGGTGGCGGTGGCGCCAGAACGAAGGATCTTTCCCTACTCAGAAGTATTGCTTTAAAACTGTTGGACCCATATCTTGGAAAAGGCCATAACTTATATGTTGATAACTAGTTTATTGATGTTGATAACTGGTTTTCTAGCCCCGCTCTGTTTTATAACCTACACAAAAACAAAACTGGTGCTTGTGGAACATGCAGAAAAAATAGAAAAGACTTACCAAAACTGACTAGAAACTTCTGATAGTATACTCGCATTAAAATGTCACGACATAAGAGAGGTTTGGATGCTCACAACATTACATAGCGCAGAGATGCAAAATACGGGAAAAAATAAACCGCAAAACTCAGGAAGAAATGCTTAAACCCAAATGTGTTATTGACTACAATCTGTTGATGGGCAGTGTAGATAAATGTGACATGATTTTGAGCACAATTGAATCTGTACGAAAAACCACAAAATGGCACAAGAAATATTTTTTTCGTCTCCTGAACGTCTCGACATATAATGCTAAAATACTCTATAAAGAAGTAACAAATAAAGATATGTCAATAGAGTGCTTTCAAAAACAGTTAATTCGAGAAATATTGGAAATACCATGAACCAAAAACCTTGATTCTGAGACGAACTCTAGACAGAGATACAGCCGATATAAGACTAACTGAGAGACATTTTCCATCCGAATACACGAAATCAGATTTGTCTCGAAACACCAAATCCGTAAGAAAATGTGTTGAATGCTCAAAACATAATAAGCGAAGAGAATCTCATTATAAATGCAAAATATGTGATGTGGGATTGGGATGTGTAACCCCCTATTTTGAAATGTATTGCACTTAAAAATATTTCTAATTATCAGTTAAATGTTGTAATTGTTTTTAATTTGTATTAAATGTTAATATTCAAAATTTGAGTATAAAAATTATATTTGTCTTTAGATAAAACTAGTTTAATATACAACTAATAATTTTATAGTAATAGTGACGTAACGCATATCATAGTGTACGTCGTTCATATGAGCATACGCGAAAACCGCGCCGCACAGACACTTCGCACAAGTTCGTGCGGAGGGCGCTTGATAAAAACTAAATCTGCGATAGGTTGTAGCAGTGAAAGGATTAAACTTATTTACAACAAACTCAAAGTGAATTTACAACAAATTAAAGTACACTGCTCAAAAGAATTAGCAGGTCAGTAATTTGTGCCTCCATAAAATTCAAATGGGAAATTACATGCAAATAAAATTAAGAACATCTGAAAGACACTCTATTTGATTGTTTTAATTGACACATAGGGAATAATTTGCATCGCATACTTCCAGAGTATCCGTAATAATTAACAAGAACTACCAAAACTAAAGTGAAATAATGTATCTCAAATTTGACTCAAAGAGCTAGGCAGACCTTGTTCAGATCAATATACAGACGAAAATATTTGCAACTGACAGTTTGACTTAAGTTAAGTGAAAATGATGCATCTCAACGAAGTGGAAGTTCGTGCTATAACACAATTGAAAATGGGGAATGCCTTCGACAAGTTTCAATAAACTTCAACGTAAGCTGTCTGTTATTCAGCGATTGTGGAACAGGTATTTGGATACAGGTCAATATACTATTCGCGGTGGATAAGAACGAAAAACAACTCAAAGTGATGGCCAATTTTGATTGATTTCGAGTCTTCGACCTCTTAATTTAGAAATGGTTTTTTATGGGCTAATAATGTGCTAAGATTGTCCGCGGGAAATTCGCGACTTTCCAAGATCTCTACTCGAGCGCCGAAATTTCTTAAAAATTTCTTGCAGGCGATAGTGAACGGAAAGAGCTAGTGAAATATAATTTGCAAATCTGTAATCAGCAGCAAAAATGCTCTCAGAAACGTTTTGAAATTTTGCTTCTCGGGAAATGAAATGTGCGGTTTTTTTTTTCTCGTGGCATTGGTTTGCGGATAAAAAGCGGATAATTCCAGTGCATTTATTTCCTCAAAATAATTATTTTTAGGGTGGGTTCCGCTAACTTTCTGTTAAGTTAGCGGGACCCCATTTTTCCGGGAAATGGGAAGTGAGGGAATTTTTTTTTGCAGTCATTTGCGGATAAAAAGCGGATTATTACGTGCTGTCGCGGATTTCTTTTTTCCTCGTTGGTTCTGCCAACTTAACACATTAAAGGCGGGTACGGGTATTAGTACCCGTTTCGCCGACTGCTGTCTATCAGCGGGCCGGGTATTAGTACCCGTTTAAAAGTACGTGCGTTAAAAGCGGGACAAGATATTATTACCTGCTTAAAAAGGGCATATGGCCATAAAGGAGTAATGAATTTAGTATTTATTTTCGATTATTGATTATTTAGCATATTTAATCCGGATATCGCCCTGCAATAAAATATTACCACTCATTCTTTGTGTTCCATAAATTGTTTTGTCACATTTGTTAAATTATTTCATTTTACAACTTACACAGTATTTAAGGTTTATTGTTTGTCATATTTTGGGTCTTAAACCAATTTGTTATTCTCACCCTCCCCTACATATATATATCTGTATATAAACGGCCTATCTCGTCAAAATAAATCAGTTTGTAGTACCACTATTTCAATGCCAATTTCATTAAAAAACTAATTTCATTAAGTTTTAAAAAAGCACATATATTTATATATATATACATATATATACATATATATATATATATATATATATATATATATATATATATATATATATATATATATATATATATTATATACAAATTGAATAATTTTATTTGCAATGGATTACGATAGTGATGTATATGCAGATGGTTTGTCGCAAATTTCAAGCGATGCAGAGATTCCCGAATTTGATGAAGATTGTGAAAAAATGATTTTTTACGAAAGTGACGAGGAAGAATTGATTCGACCAAGAAACAAAGCCTTGCCAATACCTTCTAACGACAAAGAAAGTGATGGTGAAGTATTGGACTGGTCAGAAAGTGATAATGTGCTAATTATCGAAGATTTCTTAGGACAAAGTGGGGTTTTCATGATGCCAAATAATTCAGAAAATGTAATTGATGTGGTTCAGCTATTCATTGGAGACGATTTATTTGAATATATGGCGACAGAAACAAACCGCTACCATGCACAGAATGAACATTTATTTAGAGATCGTGCTAAGTCCGTAAAGTGGAAAGACGTATCTGTGATAGAACTAAAAAAATGCTCGGGTTGCTTCTACTAATGGAAAGAGTTTGTAAGGATACGAGGGATGAATACTGGTCGACAGATGAAACAATTGAAACTCCAATGTTTCCTCAAATAATGAGCAGGGATCGATTTAGGCAAATATGGTATTCATGGCATTTTTTCAATAACGGTGACAAAGCTGATAGAGATCGCCTTAAAAAAATCCGGCCCATTATTTCATACATATTACCCAAATTTCAAGAAGTTTATAAACCACAGAGAGAATTGTCCTTAGATGAAAGCATCATGCCATGGAGAGGTCGTCTAGCATTCAAAGTCTACAATGCTTCAAAAAATAACGAAATATGGTATTCTCATAAGAATGGTTTGTGAAGCGAAAACCGGCTACATATGTAATTTCCGAATATACTGTGGTGAAGGAAATCGACTGCAACACACAATTTTGAATCTTCTTCAGCCATATGTAAACTTATGGCATCAAATATATATGGACAATTATTACAATAGTGTGGACACTTGTGAAATACTTCTACAATATAGATTTCGGAGTTGTGGCACTATTCGCATAAACAGAGGCCTTCCTCTCTGTTTAAAAAACGCGAAATTGAATAGGGGGGAATCTATGTTTGGTCGGCGACAAAACATTTTGTTACAATGTTGGCAATCAAAAAGGCCTGTGCGTATGATTTCGATTATACATTCAGCTGATATTGTAGAAAGCCATAATATTGATTGGGCGACAAAAGAAAAAATCTGGAACCAATATGCGTAGTGGATTACAATAAATTTATGAAAGGTGTAGATCGCGCCGATCAATATTTATCATATTATTCGATAGTACGTCGTACGAAGAAATGGACAAAGAGAGCTGTGATGTTTATTGTCAACTGTGCACTATTTAATGCTTTTAGAATGTATACAACATTAAATCCTCATTGTAATAAAAAATACAAAATATTTGTACATAATGTGGCAAAATAGTGGATAAGCGAACCGACTACGGAAAATGTGAACGAAGAGCATCCTGTTCCTGGTACATCACAGAAGGGATGACCCTCCAGGAAGGTTGTCAAAGGATATCAGAAAGCATAAATTAGTTTAACTAATTACAGGCGGCATAAAACTTAAACCCCAGAGACAGTGCCGCGTTTGTGTCGCGCATAAGAAGAAAAGTTTGACATGTCATATATGCCAATTTTGCGAAGTCCCTATTCACAAGGGAGATTGTTTTTTTTTAAATTCCACACTTTAGAAAAATATTAGTGACTGGTTTTATTACATAAGTTTAAAAACGACAAAACATTTTATTTGTTTATAAATTTTTTGCCCTTCCGTCAACAGTCAACAACTTTACGTACACCTGCGCATCCACCATTACGAATCCATCCGGAGCATCCACCATCAGGATCAGCGATCCTGACTCAACCTCCTAAAATTTGTCTTCAAAATTTTGAAAATATAGCCAGTTTTACCTTCACAAACTTTGCTTTTCAAAAATTTGTATTATTGCTTACAAAGAACCTAAATCATCCCCTATTTTACCCCCTTCAGGGATGATATTGCAAAAAATACGTATTTTTTTAAATTTCTTACCAAAAGCCTAAATATTAATTTTCATCTCCCTAACTTGAAAAATGATCGGTTCCTCATACATCCCCTATTTCATCCCTTTCAGGTTTTTTTTTAGAAAAAAGTATCTCAGGGTGCAATCAGAAGTCCTTTCTCAGGGTGCAATCGTTCAAATACCCAACTTTTGATAAAAAAGCACAGTTGTGTGCTATGTTCTGTGCTACGCAGCACAGTTTCATATCTTAGGATACCCGCTCAAAATGTGTTAAGAGTGGTGAATTTTTTTCGCTCTGGCATCACTGTGCGTCGCCGCATCGGGGGACTGCGGGAATAAAAAGAAGATTGATAATGATAAAGTATGAATTATACAAGGACCTACTCTGTGTAAGCAAAGTACGTAAGTAAGAAAACAACAATATCCAATATGTTAAAATTTAGATGCATTATACCATGCTGCACATAACCATGCATTCCGTAGCAGTACGTAAGTATTACACTATATTACACAAATTACTCTTGGATTCCTTGAATTACTCTTGCATTCCCTGAATTACGTTCACATTATATTCGCATTACGTCCATATTAAGTCCCCACTACACCCGCATGAGCTCATCATGCGGGTCGTCATGCGCCGTCCCGCAGTAAAACAGTGAGCTTCTACTAAACTCTTACTGGGGAAGCTCTGAGAGAAGCTGCCGAGGATGCTCTTAAACAATGGTAATCCTGCCGCAAAAAATTTATTTCTTCAGAAACAGGTAACGATGTAAAGTAATAAATAATTTTGACGTTACTTTTTTCAAACTTATGAAATAGTACAAAGCGCAATTAAAACAAAACCTCTAGAACTTGCAGAATTTCAGATAATCTAAATATACAGTCGAACTTCCATAACTCGAACTTCTATAACTCCAATTTTTCTATAACTCGAACTTTTTTAGAAATCCATACGTTTAGAAATCATTTTACATATAAATTAACTTCCATAACTCGAATTTTCCTTAACTCGAATGTTTCCATAACTCATAGTAAAAATGTGTACAATGGTAAAATTTTGCATAGAAAATAATCTCTATAACTCCAATTTTGTAATCGCTGCGCACCTTTCAAAATTTATTGTACAAGATATTGCCTATCATAAACTGTATTATATGTACTTGTTTTAGTAAAGGTGCTATATATATATATATATATATATATATATATATATATATATATATATATATATATATATATATATATATATATATATATATATATATATATATATATTAATGAAATTTTAGAGTTAAAACTCATTCTTTCTTCTTACCTCTGTCGTTACAATTGCAAATATGAGTGGTCTGAGAATATATATATATATATATATATATATATATATATATATATATATATATGCAATATAAAATAGCACTATAGAAGAAGAATTCTGAGAAAAACAATAGTTGCCTTAGTAGACAATCTACGCGAACATATTACTTTATGGAATGCTGATACAAACTTGGCAAAAGCGTGGGTCATCGATATTCAGCAAGCAACTATAAAATATTGTTACAGAAAGGCTGGTTTAAAAAAAAAACAAAGCGAAAAAAACTGGAGTGCAGAAGATGAGAAGTGTGAGAACTCTTCGGTCAGAATTGTGTCCGCGTATGACACGTGTAATCAGCATAAGTTGGATAATACAGTGTCTCTTAATGATTATTTTTCTGTAGATGAAGATGTGGTTATAGCGGACTATCCAACAGATGCCGATATTTTAAACAAGATTACAACGTGAAGATGAAGATCTCTTATCTAGCAACGAAACACTGCCAATTCCACCCACGAACAAAGAAATCCGTAATTACTTAACCTAAATAAGTGTAGCGAATATCTGTGTTCTAAAAACAAGAAGTGTAGCGCGTATTATCTACTTTGGAGAACTTTGTAGATAGAGAATTTTTTAATGGAAAACATTTAAAAATCACTGACTTTTTCAAAAAATAATATATTAATTATAATTATTTTTAATTAATTATAATTATATAACTTTATATTAATTAATGATGTATATTTCTTTTTTGTTTATAAATTACATATGTTACATATGTTATATGATACGTATATTATATTATGTTATATTTACTTTGAATAAATTGTGTGAAGTGAATTTTACTAATTTTGTAGTTATGTATTTCTCTAACTCGAATTTTCTATAACTCCATTTTTTTTCGCGAACTATGGTACTTCGACTTAGGGAAGTTCGACTCTAGTTGGTGACACAGAAATATTCAAATCATTTAGCAAAGAAAACATCACAGAATTTTTTGAAATGTTGAAGAAACTCAACGGAAAAATCAAAAGCAGAAAATCGATATCAGGATCAACTGAAAAAATGGCTTTGCACTAGAGATGAGCATGGGATCACTCATCGACTCATCCCATCGCATCGTCCCATGGGATGGAATGAGTGGTATGAACGTCGCATGGGATGGGATGGACGACAATTTTGTATTGGACGGAGTGGGACGAGTTTTGATAATCTAGTAAATCGAATTTAGGTGGATAATTAATTGCTTATTGTGCCAATACGCAAATCTTCCATAATATGCCCAGCGCAGGGGATTTCTGTGATAACGATGTTGCTCCTGAAAAGTCTTACGATCCGATTGCGAGGAAAAAGGATTCAGTCAATGCATTCAATTCGGTCCCATGGGGCGGAATAATGAAGGCTTTGGAACTAAAGGGGGTAGCTCCCTACCTTCGAAAGATGGTGGGGAGCTACTTGAATGATAGAGAGATAGTGACTGTGGAAGGTAAAATCTTCAAAATGAGTGCGGGTGTTCCACAGGGTTCGGTTCTTGGGCCGATACTGTGGAACGTATGTTATAATGAGGTTTTGAGATTGAGGCTGCCAGACGGGGTTACACTCGTCGGGTACGCTGATGACTTAGCGGTGGTCGCTATCGCAAGAACGGAAGAAAGTCTGAAAGTGATAATGAATGAGGCAATTAGTGGGATTGATCGGTGGATG
Organism: Phosphuga atrata; assembly: GCA_944588485.1. Taxonomy (NCBI): domain Eukaryota; kingdom Metazoa; phylum Arthropoda; class Insecta; order Coleoptera; family Silphidae; genus Phosphuga; species Phosphuga atrata. Next base: position 46,898,715 of record OX155904.1, read on the forward strand.
GGGGAAAAAGGGCTTGTTCTGGCTCCCCACAAAACCGAGGTGGTCCTGCTAATTGGGAGAAGAAAGCTGCGTGAACTGACCTTGCGAATGGGGACGACAAGAAGAGGGTTATGAATGCGGTCGTGCACTCCATTCTCCTGTATGGGGTGCCGGCATGGATAAATGTGTTCAGGATTGAATTTTATAGAGCGAGACTGATAAGAGTGCAAAGGTGTATGCTGCTGCGTGTGTGCAGCTCATTTAGGACTGTTTCCGGCGACGCCGTGGCGATCGATGCTAGAGTTATCCCGTTAGAACTAAATAAACTAGTCTAGTTTGGTTTTATTGACCCTAGAACTTAGAAGAAACTAGAATTTAATGACCCTAGAATTGAAAGTGAAAAAAACAATGCGTGTATGGTAAGAGCTATGGAAGGGGTCGGAAAAGGGAGCCTGGACCAGGTAACTGGTTCCTACTATCGATGAATGGGTCAACCGTGTTCACGAGAAGGCGAATTTTCACCTTACCCGGGCGCTTACGGGGCATGGATGCTTTGGGTCTTACCTGGTGCCCATCGGGAAACTGGTCGAGGACACTGCGGAGCATACCATCTTTGAGTGTACGAGATTGGGAGAGAATGAGGAGCGCAGCAGAATGCAAGGTGGGAGTGAATGTAAATAAGGAGAGTATGGTGAAAATCATGCTCCACAGTGAGTATGGATAGGGCGTGCTGACCGGTATGATTCGACATATAATGAGGAGAAAGGAGAAGGATGAAAGGGATGAGCGTAAGGCGAGCGAGGCGCGCGTGCCATCGCCGGGCTCCCCTTACTGCGAAGGGGGCGCACAAATTTATGGTAAACTCGCCGTGCCCCCCTGGCGAGGATGAGGTATCTTACAGATAAAGTCAGATAAAGAAATTACGGAATCCTTAAATTCGAACGAATTATCGTTAAGCGAGTTTGTACTGAAAAGAAAGTTTGCTGTATGGGAAAATGGGATGAATGGGACGGGTCGCGCGACCGGTATGGGATGGGACGAAAATTTTAAGTTTATGGGATGGGACACTGGGACGAAAATTTGATGGGATGGGACAGTGACATGGATCCGTCCCACGGGATTTGGAACGAGAAACTTGTCCCATGCACGTCTCTACTTAGCACTATTTCATTACTGCTGGACGATTGGCATATGAAACTTTGATGGCAAATATGAACTTATACAACTTATACAGAACTTTGGACAATTTTAGTCCAGTCCTAAAATCAATCCTATGTTGGTGGTTCAGTACTAAATCTGGCAGATTATCATCAGATAGAATTCATCGCGTAAAAGGATTTAGATTTCTAAAAGAAAATAAAAAGGACAATGATTATCCAGAAGAAATTTGTACTTCTGAAGGTGAAGACAGTTATACGAATAAAAGTGACAGTGAATTAGAAAACGCAATAGACTTTGCAACGACTTTGCAATAGACTTCTATAAGCATAATTGCCTCTCAGCACAATACAAAATTCGATATAAAATTAGAATAAGAAAAATATTATAAATATTATTATAAATTATTTCTCTCCTTCCTGTCGCCTACAAAATTTTCTCAGGATGTCTCTTGACAGGAGCAACAGCTCGAACCAAAGTTATCAGAGTTTCAAGCAGGATTCAGACAAAACCGATCCTGCCCTGAACAAATCTTCAGCCTAAAAACAATGAAAATAACCATAAATAAAATGAAAATATATTTTTGTTATAAATATAAAAACTAGATTAGACAAACAAGACTAGATAGACAAGACTAGACAGACAAGACGACTTCTGTGCCTTCAGTAAAGCATTTGACTGCGTTGATCACATCTAGCTAATCAATAATATTATAAATACAGAATAAGAGAGAAATAGTGGGCGTGTAGCTGCAATCGTACCTAAAAAATCGCTCACAATATTTAGAAATTCGTTCTAGCACTACCCAAACAGAGTCTTCAAAAACAGTGGTGGTATCAATCGGGTAATTACCCCCTAAGAATTTTTCGCTTTTACATTTTTATTATTAAAAATTACCGATATTCAACATATTACTCCTTTATTTTACCATTTTTCCAAAGTTGTTTATCGACTGGATATTAGTTTAAAAAGTAGGTGTCAGCATCCAGCCCTTTCTTCTAAATTTTGTTATTTTATTGTTATGATTTTTTTTAAATTACCCCTCCTAGACCAGTTGGCTATTACACCCCCCGAGACCAGTTGCCTGAAAACGTCCCCGTTCAAAAATAATGTCACATAGGGGGTTCCTCAGGGAAGGGTGTTAGCACCTACTTTATTTGTCTTATACTTGACCGACTTGGTATCATATTATCAAAATTCCTACTGCAAAATTCTCTACAAATTTCTACTTTTCTAATTATCTTTTTCACTCAAAATTCCTACTCTAAATGCAGATGATGCCAGTTTTTTTAATCTCTAAGAATAGCTTAGAAGAATCACAGCTAGAAGCAAATAGACTTAAACAGGACATAATAAGCTTGTTCTCTGCAAATAAACTTTATTATCTTTCAAACGCATAGAAGTGAATACGTCACTAATGTTTCCATTCCAACAGGAACACTTACTTAAAAAAAACCGGCCAAGTGCGAGTTGTGACTCGCGCACCGAGCGTTCCGTACAAACTTGTAAGTAAGGTATGACCTAACTGTATGCAACCCATATGCTTCTGGTGCCTGACAATACCACGCAACACATTAGTGTATTTTCAAAAGTTTCTAATAGTAAATTCGCATTTTCTTGCAATTAAACTACATATTTACGGTTTTCAGATTTTTCTCTTTACATGTGCTGTAAGACACCGCTTCTTGCCAAATTTCATGATTCTAGGTCACCGGGAAGTACCCTATAGGTTTTGATTCCCTTGTGAAATCGAAAAATATGCGACATCAACGGTCATATCTTTTGATCGCGTTGACTTACAAGTTTGATATTTTCACAGCTGAAAGAGACCGCAGACCCGGTATTTGATACAAATTTCAACTTGTTACCTCTACGCGTTCCTGAGAAAAATGGTCTTGACAGACAGACAGACAGACGGACGGACAGACAGACGGACAACAAAGTGATCCTATAAGGGTTCCGTTTTCGGTACGGAACCCTAAAAAAGCAACCTTCACCAAATTCCAAGGAGTCTATTTTGAGCAACATCTATCTTGGCACACTACAATTGTTAGCATATGCCGGACTATCAACAAGGTCTATTGTATTAGACACCTGCCAACATTCTTAACAACGCAGGAACTACTAAATTTCTATTACGCTGAATTTCAGTCGGTGTTGATGTATGGCATTATCACATGGGGAGCGTCCCCTGAACTAACAAAATTGTTGAAAGCCCAAAAAAAAATGGTACCTTCCTCTGGCAACATTGGCCTCCTACAGACGTCTTTTTGTAGAACTTAACAACCTGAACTGTCGCTAGGTTACACATAGTAGAAACAACTATATTCGGACCGGCGAGAGAAATAACCAGTGATGTGCACATTTGTCGACTTCAAAAAAGCGTACGACTCGATCGACAATCACACTCTTCCAGATCCTTGAAGAAAGAGGAGTAGACCACAAAACACAAAAAGTCATTGAACAAACGCTGATCAACACAAAATCCGAAATAAAATTTATGGGGAAAATCTCGGAACCTTTCGAAATTCAGACAGGGGTGCGACAAGGAGATGGCCTCTCTCCACTCTGGTTCAATATTGTGTTGGATAATGTCATGGAAGAATGGGAAAAAGAGGTCAAGTAACAAAATGCTTGGAAACCAGTTACACTTGGCTTACGCAAAAACAATCTTTCTATACCATACCTTGCCTTCGCCAATGACTTGGTTATACTAACAGAAGATCAAGAGACTGCAAAAAAACAAATAGAAACAATCCAAGAATGCGCCGAAAAAGTAGGAAAGCATACAAACAAAATACGGAATGATCAAAATAGTCACACATTTCAAATATCTGGGAGAATTTATCGAGCCTACTGGATCCGAAAAAATCTCACAACAAAACCGTCTCCAGAAAACCAAGAGAGCACTCTGACTTATCAAAAACCTCTATAACAAAAAATGCATGTCAAGACAAACTAAACTTCGACACTACAACACTGTCATCAAACCGGCAAGTGTCTACGCTAGCGAAACACTTACACTCAATAAGAAATACGAACTTGAAGAAATAAAGAAAGAAGAAAAATTTTTGGGAAAATACTAGGAGCAAGACTTACTCCTGACGGGTACCGACTACAATAAATCAAGACAACTGAAAAAAAACTCAAACATCGAAATTGATATTAGAAAAAGGCGAATGAAATTCTTCAGGCACATAGATAGACTACCGAATACCCGACTAACCAAAAGAATACTAAATTACATATCATCACGCAAAAGTACAACATCATGGATAAAAGAAGTACAAAAAGACATGCTATCCGCTAACATAACCGACAAATCAGACAAGGAATCCTTCCCTAACAAAGTGAACAACTGGGAAGTCCAACCAGAGCGAACAAAACCTAAACCTTACAGACCTAAATTGTCTGACGAAAGAAAATTGGCATTCGCCAACAGAATGAAAGAATACTGGCAAAATAAGAAGAACGTCAAGAAGTGAGTCAAAGTGCTTAACATTTTCCAATATTGCGAAAATACTCTATAAATGAATAAATAAATAAAGAAATATTATTATTTAAAAAGATAAATCTAGACTAGATAGCTTCATATGACCAAAAGAAGAAGAAGATATTGCAATTATAGAAAATGGATTCATTTTTATGGCCCTGTGGAGCTTCTGGGTTCAGGATCTTCCAGTTAAGACAATTTGAAAAACTGGTTATAGAGCGTCAATACAAACACGTTAAAAAGCACTTTAGAGAGTACTAATTTTGTTGTATTTCAATCCGATTTCAATAAATATATAGAAATTCAACACACTTGATATTTAATGACGATGCCACGAACGTGATGTCTTATTACTAGCACTTTTATCTTTATAAGTAGTAACAACACACGGTATAGAAAACAAGAGTATAGCCCTGCTATAATTGGACTATAGCTGTGTGACCCTTTCATATAGTTCAACTTTATGAATAGTTTTGGACTATACGAAACAATCACAGTTCTAGTCAAACTATAGCAGGACTATACGCTAGGTTGCTATACCGTATGTACGTAGCTTAACGTTCAGGACATTTGAAGAAATTATTTCAAATTCCCCTCCTTTACGTGACATTACTTTTGCAGTACCGTTTGTGATTTCTCCGAGTACTTCGCATTTCCAAAGAATTAGGATAATTACGTGACATGATTACGCATTACGCTAGTAATTTCTTCGATATACCTCGAATTACCAAAAAATCAGGATAATTGCGAATATCAGGATAACTGCAACATTTCGGCGAGTGGATGACCCCTCGTTTTCAGCAGTCTTCACATAGCGGTCCCCCGACGCGGCGACGCTCATCATTAAAATATTAATAGGTACTTCTAATGATGTTAAATAAATAAAATAAATTTTGAATTGGTAAAACCATACAACATTATAGAAAATAAGATAAACCCAATAAAGACGGAACAAAGCTTGAATATATAAATATACTCAACCGTTCCAGAGCTCTATAATACTAATGAGTAATGATGGGCAAACTCGTATTTTTGTTAACTCGAGTTAACCCTGTTAAAAATTTGCGTAACCCGATTTCAAACCGAGTTAGCAGAAAAATATGAAGTTTATTATAAATTAGATTCTGGACGCCCCTGGTCTTAATTGGCACTTATAAGCCAACCATTTTATTTTTCGCCCATTAATTTTCATAGAAAAACAATATTTGTAAATACACATTATAAATGAATTTATAAATAAACAAGCAACAAACAAAAATCAACAAAATCTGTAATACCTAAATATGACTTAAATGGAACTAAATTTTTTTATTACATAACTGAAAGCTACTATTTTAAGAAAAACTATTTTAAATCAAACTATTGTGTGGTATTAAGAAATAATATTTGGTTTACTCTTTTTGGTGCTAAACGGTTTCGTCTTTCATTGCATAAAATGCTAGCTTTCGAAAATAATCTTTCTGAGGGAACTGATGTAGCCGGTATACAAAGGTATTTTTTCGCCATTTTAAACAATGCTGGAAACAAAAACTTTCTTTTTCACTCCAAAATTGAAGTGGATCATTTTTGCGATTTTACTATCATAGCAGCTGAAGAATATGGAGTACACTTTTCATGCAATTTTGTTATTTTTTTATCCACAACAGCCTAAATGTCATCATCTGGACAGGTCAATTTAGATACAGTAGCAGTAGAAGTTGATGGTTGTTCTCGTAAATGTGAGGTATTTGTTGAAACTGATATTATGTCCTGTAATTCATTTATTATCTACATTCATACATTCTTAGCATTACTTTGTAATAAGAATGCTCTTTTCTTAAATCGAGGGTCAAGAAAGGTAGCAATGACTGCTGTTCTATTATTTTCATAAATTCCAAGTCATTTCTCAACTACATTGTCAAGAATTTGTTGTAAAAACTTGCCTGACTCTGTCAGTGAAGTTTTGCTGTTCTTCAGAGATTAAAGAAGAAAGAAACCTTCAAAGACCAACATCCTTCCGGAGACCAAATACAAGAGGTATAACAGAAGACAGGGATGGGTATTTTTCTCCAGATAAAATGACAGTTACCTGTTCAAAAGGATGTAAAAGCGCCACCATTTCTTCAGCCAATAACCACTCATGAGACTCTAAATTTGATGGTGGTAAATTCAATGTAGGTAAAACAGCAGAAAGCGGTACCTTCAATTTGATTAAGCGCTCCAGCATGTAAAAAGTACTCTTCCACCTGGTACGAATATCTTGCTTTACTTTTAGTAAATCCATATTAATTTGTTTTTGCATGTCAAGTAAAGCATAGGACAACTTGCTGCTATGCTTGAAGTGGGAAACAATTGGACGGCACATTTTTAATACGTGTAATATTTGACTGTTATCCAGATTCTTTTCTAAATCAGCCTTTTCTTTATCTATACAGTTTTTGACAGCAAGGTTAAGTGTAGGAGCAACACATAAATGTTTCGTTTCGCAAGGTTTCGTTTTTTAAGAATCTCACTAATTGCCTTTTTCATAGGTGCAGCGTTCATCAGTGACTATACAGAGTATTTGTGAATCTATTTTCCAATCATCCAATACTAGTTGTATAGCATTTGCTATGTTTTCAGCCATATGATTTTCTAGTATTTCTGAAGTGGAAATAACAAATGATTGTAATTTTACATTTTGTATAAAATGAGCTGTCACAGTTATAAAACTTTTATTGCTATCTGAGGACCAAATATCAGATGTTATTGCAATGTATTCAATATCCTCCAATCTCTTTTTGTAAGCTCTGGACTCTAAGTCATATTTTTCTTCAATCATTATTGTAAGTTTTTTTCTAGATGGAATTTCGTACTCGGAGTTTAATGTTTTGGTAAACTTGCAAAAACCTTAATTTTCAACGATTTGTAATGGCTGGTAATCTTTGACTATCATATACATTAAGGCATCGTCCCCAGATTTCTGCACAGATTTATTATATAGATTCAAATTTAAACGGCTTTGTTTAAATTTTTTGTTGGAGGTTCGACATCATTCGACGAAACCGGAACAGGCATCGGCGATTCATCTAAAATTGATTTTTTAAATTGACTTGTTGATTTTATTGTATATTGATTGATTTTATTTATTTTTATGTTGGGTATATCCGCACCACGATGTATTGCGTTTACTCCGTTGACCATGATCGTAAAGGAGCCGAACCGATTAGTCGGTCGGTGTGCAGCGTATCAACTCGAGTTGGTAAATCGAAAATCGAGTTGACTCGAATTATCCTTAACTCGAGTTAACCCGGTTTAAGAAATCGAGTTGACCCATCACTACTAATGAGTCTTTTTAGGACTACCAAAAACAAATTTCGTGTGAAAGTTGTCAGTTATTCTATAGCTTTCAGTCCGCCTTCGTGGCACTCAACAAAAACATAAAAATAACATTCTTTTTAAGATCATGTCTTTCCGATACCTTGAGTGGATAGCCATCGGTGGACGTGTTTTGAGATTTTTCTCTCATCAGTACAGCTTTGCTTCCATGAACAATAATTTGTAAACCACTCACTTGAAAACCCATGTGGTGATTAGGGTTAGATGTATTTAATTTTGACATATTGTGAGAGAGACATTACCTTAGCAGGTTATTGATTTATATGATAAATTTGTATATATGTCTCTCTCACAAAATGTCAAAATTAAAAACATCTAACCCTAATCACCACATCGGTTTTCAAATGAGTGGTTTACAAATTATTGTTCATGGAAGCAAAGCTGTACTGATGAGAGATAAATCTCGAAACGCGTCCACAGATGGCTATCCACTCACGGTATCGGAAAGACATGATCTTGAAAGAATTTTATTTTTATGGTTTTTGTTGAGTGCCACGAAGGTGGACTGAAAGCTATAGAATAACTGACAAATTTCACACGAAATTTGTTTTTGGTAGTCCTAAAAAAAACTCATTAGTATTATAGAGCCCTGGAACAGTTGAGTATATTTATATATTCAAGCTTTGTTCCGTCTTTATTGGGTTTATTTTATTATCTATAATGTTGTATGGTTTTACCATAGAATTATAGAGCTCCGGAAAGATTGAGTATATTTATATATTCAAGCTTTGTTCCGTCTTTATTGGGTTTAAATAATATAAAGTTTCCCTCAGATTAACTCTTGCCACAATCTTTAGACATTAATATTTTAAAAACATGCAAGTAGATGTATACTTTAAGGACTCACTCACTATACATGTGTAATACCTAAATGCTTGCATTATAATGTACATGTACAGCTAATTAGCAGAAGCAAATCGTAGATGAATGCTTGAGGTCAAGCCTATAGAGTACTGACCGAACGAAGGTTTGGTTTCGGTTTCGGCAAATTTCGGCAAAAAAATCTAGTTTCGGCATCAGTTTCGGTTTCGGCAGAAAATCTGCCGAACCCTCAGTCGCACCGAAACTCTTCGTAAATTATCACGAGTCGTTCGGCCGACTGTGTCACCGGCTGTCATCAGCTGAGTTCGCCGGTCGGTCTGGCGTGATTGTTGTTGTGAGTTTATGTTTTATTTCATGCATAGTGATTAGATATCGGACGGGTAGTACAGAGTGGCGGCAAATTTACAATTTCAAAATCGATTAAAAACGAAACGCCTGTAAATAACACCTATAACGCCTATGACAACTTACACTATATTATATTGTTTTACAAGGGGACCCCCCGGACGCGTCATCACCGATTTGGCCCAAATTTACAATATATGTAGGGCTTGACTATAAATGAAAGTGACACAAGCGGGAGGACCAGATGGCCAAGCGTTAAAAAAATAAATCACTTTTTACGCGGACCGGTAAGTTACCGACAACTCATAAGCCCGCTATGTTAGCATAAATTTAAATGGCCGGTTAGCGCATCGGTAAGAGCTCGGCTTTATAGTACGAGGATCGCTGGTTCGATTCCCCGTGGGGACGCTTTTTTTCTTACGATTTTTAAAATGACTTTCTTTAATTAATATTATTATTTATTATTGTTTAACTTTTTAATTGTAATTATTAATTTGTCAATTTAATTATTTTATTAGTATTAATAATTATTATTTTTTTCTTTATAACTTCAACGGTTAATTCATAAAATTGCTTTCTTTTATTATTACTATTATTGTTATTATTCTTTATTTTATTTTTTCGATACTTGCGCCACAAATGAACCGTAGTTACCATTCATAATGTAGTATTCTTACTTACAATTTTACAAAGGTATTTCCAGAGGTATTGTAATTAAAGCATACACGAGGAATTGGTATATAAAATTAGATATTTTTATTATTGTACAGGTGAATCACATGTAATTCAAGCAATTTTAAGAATTAGCCGTTGAAGTTATAAAGAAACAAATAATAAATATTAATACTAATAAAATAATTAAATTGACAAATAAATTGCTTATTTTTGTTTGTGTTACGAGGGTTTTTTAGAGGATGTGTGATGTTTTTGTTAATTTTTATAATGTTGTTTAATAGCAGTTATATAAGAGAAATAAATATTTATTTGTTCATATATTTTAATTGTTTTTTGAAGTGAAAACCGCTTTCTATAGCCGCGCTGAATGACATTTGGGTAGGGGGTAAAATCATACATTTGCGTCATCGTCATCAATAGCTGCGTTCTATAGAAAAAAAATTCTATTACTCAAAGATGTGTTCAAAAGAACGCAGCTATACGCATATGGTTTAAGTTGGCTATGAACGTCAAACTTAATAGTAAAAGTTTTTGGCAGTGTTGACAGAACGTAGAATTTCTAAGGAAATATCAACCCGTAGAATTAGTGTGCAGTAAAAGAGTAAGTACTTTTACCGGATGTAATAGTAGATGTACTAGTGCCGGATTATTCGAAAGTATTTGGCAGTGTCGACAGAACGCAGCGCCTCTAAGGAAATATCAACCCATATAATCAGTGTGCCATACCAGAGTAAGTACTTTTAACGGATGTACTAGTAGATATACTAGTGCCGGACTATTGGAATGTCCAGATTACTGGATTGTATCGAAGAATTCATGGTAAATTACGAATCAGACCAATCAAAGTTTTAGGCAACCAAATGTACTCGCGTGCTCGGAAGGAAACTCCAAAATAAAATTAATAGTCAGCGATATAGAGATAAGAATAAGAAAAAAACTCTTGCAATAGTTAATTCAGAAATTTCTAAACATCGAACAATTACAGCTGAGAAGGAGGAAAAATTAAACGTCGTAAAGAATATTCCAAACAAATAGTTATTTACATTAGAGTGCGGAAACGTTGATTTTACAATGCAACAGCCCGTTTGGGGAACGAGCCCGAAGGGCGAGTATTTGATTTTTTTGATGTATTTGGTTTTTAGAGATTTTTTGGCCGACAATTATTATTTAAATAGATTTAGATTGTTTACAATTTTGGAAATTATTTAATTTTGTAATGTTGGTACTCACAAACTTTGACATTTTTACTAATTCAAATTTATTAGGTACATAATATGTCATTTTTCCACATGTCAGATGAACAGTAAAATTAAAAAATCAGTCTTATTTTCTACATTATCGTGAGAAATATGGTGTAAAGTAGCGTTTTCTAAATTATATTTTATTGTCTTATACTTAATTTAGTTTGTAAGTGTCCCTGAAAGGTTAAAATTTAATGGTCACTTTACCGTATCGTAGCTGTACTTTGCAACCGTAACATATTGTGTAAAAATCTAGTTTCGTTGGACGTACACACGATATCAAAGCTAGCTTTACAATTCAGGAGGCCAAAAAATTAATTTACATACAGAAAAATCTTCAAAAGCAGTTATAAGGCATGTTTCTAAGTCGTCACAGCTTAACCGAACTTCGTACGAAGCAGACGTTAAACTTAGCAATTATTCTGACAAAATAATTCAAAAAAACCAAACTGCAGACATGAATCCAATCATGAAACAAACCAGCGCCAACGGAACCGCCGCCGCCCAGGAATTCCAGGACTTCGCCTTCCTGGAGTCCATCAGCGAGGACGGGTTGGACAGGCTACTCAACCACCTCCTGAACAGGAAGAACACCGACGCCGAACAGCCCCAGGACACCGCCGCGACCAGAAGGACCGCCGCCGAGAGGACCAACGACGCCGAACCCAAGAAAACCACCGAAGCCGCCCCGAGGAGAGCCACCGAAGCCGCCCCGAGGAGAAAACCCACACGGATGGACACGGAGAGCATCACCGAGGCCGCCCCCAAGCGCAAAACCGACCCGGAGGACGAGGGAACCTTCCGGTTTCCCAAGAAAACCGCTAAGCTGACGAGCCCAACCACGTCAAGCCTGCGAGGACCGCAGGTGAGTATGAACAGTTACGCATGCTTAAATACAAGGGACAGTGACGACGACGACGACGAAGACGAAGTCACTGAGACCGAAACCCCCACCGAAAACAACGTCAACAACAAAACTCCCATCGTGCTAAGAAACAAGGACAAATGGGCAGGGCTTTCAAGGAAGCTAAACAGAAACAACATCAACTACACCAGGGCAACGACTACCAGGGACGGGATAAGAATCCAGCCCCAAACCATAACTGACTACCGGAACATGTACAAGTTGATGAAAGAAGAAGACTACGAATTCCACACGCACCAACTGAGCACGGAAAGGAATCTGAAGGTCGTAGTGAAGGGAGTTCCCTGCGGCCTGACGGAGGAGCAAATCAAAGAGAACCTCAACGACAACGGATACCCGGCCATAAAAGTGACCAGGATGAAAGGGAGAGAAGCCACGCCAATCCAAATGGTCCTGGTAGAAATTGGGAAGGAATACAAATCCATCTACCAAATGGATCGATTCTACGGACTGTGCGTGAAAATGGAACCACTGAAAACACGAGGAGAAACCTCGGCACGGATGTCACCGTGCCGAGGTTGTCACGGTGACATCCTTGGCACCGTGACAACCGAGGATGTCACCGATGCCAGATGTTCGGCCACGTGCAGAGGCACTGCAACGCCGAATACAAATGCATGAAATGCGGACAGAACCACAGCACGCACCTGTGCGAGAAACCGCTAACACTGCCGCCGAAATGCGCAAACTGCGGAGGCGAACACACCTCTATATGGAGAAACTGCCCGGCGAGACCGGAAATAGGTAGACAAACGGAACAAAGACAGCAGGAAACGAGACCCCACCGAGACAAACAACCCAAATACCGAGACAAACAGCCCAAACACAGAGACAAACAGCCTAAACACCGACAACGAGCCAAATACCAAAACAGATAAAAAGAAGCAACAACCCCAACCCGGAGACAAAACCTTCAACCAGCCGAAACAAAAGGAATAGCAACGAAGCAATCAGATCTGAACTGACGGAAATGATGCTCGACTTTGCCGAAATGGGACACAGCAAAGAGGAAACAGAAAAGTTCAGTAGAAGAATCACAACCATCATGCTCACACTCAACAATGACCACTAGAAGAACTAGAGACAATCTGAAACTTACATTCTGGAACGCAAACGGAATACAAAACAAGAAACAGGAACTAGTAGCACACCTAAACGAACACAGCGTCGACGTGGCCCTGATCAACAAGACGCACCTCAGACGTTGCAACCAACTGAACATATCAAACTACCAAGTCTATAGAAAAGACAGAAGCGAGAAAGCCGGAGGTGGAGTCGCCATCGTCATCAAAAGAAACATAAAACATCACGAACTGCCGGAAGTAGAAACAACCACGGACACGGAAACGGTAGGAGTAGAAGTACAGACAACTGACGGACCCATAGCCCTCTACGCACTGTACTCGCCGCCACAGAAACAAATAAATGCCGACGACCTGGACAAAATATTCGACAGAAATATAGGTACCATAGCCGCAGGAGACTACAACGCAAAGAACTCGCAATGGAATTGCAGAGTAACAAACACCAAGGGCCGACAATTACTAAGGTACACGGAAAACCGGAAGTTACAAGTAATTGCAACGAACGAACCAACACACTTTCCAGGAGTTCAGCGAATGCCGGATATTTTGGATATAGCCGTTATGAAAAACATCACAGCAAACGTGGAAATAATCTGCATCAAGGACTTGAGCTCAGATCACAACCCAGTGCACATAAATCTCCAAGCGAATACGGCCAGGAAAACAATCGAGAAAACTATCACAAATTGGAACAAATTCAAAGATAATCTGACGAACGTCACTTGTACAGAAATTACAAGCCCCCCGTGCCTAGAAGAAGCAGCACGGACGATAGAAAACGAAATAAAAGCAGCACTCGAGGCCGCCACAAGGAAACGGACAGCCAACACGACAACAACCCTCCCACAGGAAATCAGGAATCTACTAAAAGAAAAGCGCAAAGCTAACAAGGTATTCCAACGGACGCTGGCACCGACGGACAAGAACGTCTTAAACAGACTGAGAAACCAACTGAAATGGGCACTGCGCGAACAGCACAACGCCGAATGGGAAGACAAACTAGAACGCATCAACGAAACAATAGAGGAACCGTGGAAATTAGCCAAGAATCTTAGTAACAAGGAGAGGAGAACAATTCCCCCACTGAAAACAACAAACGACACTGTAGCAAGCACGGACGAGGAGAAAACGGAGGAATTCGCAAAGTCGCTTGCACAGCAGTTTAAACCGAACGCCGACACACACCCACTCCGCAAAAGGCAAGAAATACGCGAAACCGTACTGAGAGTACTAAATAGTAGCGTAGAAAACACGGAAATAGAGGAAACAACACCGGAAGAAATAAAAGGTATAATTAAAAACCTAAAAACCAAGAAAGCACCAGGCTGCGATAACATCAACAACGCCGCGCTAAAAACCTAACACCGAACGCAATAGACAGAATAACACAAATCATAAACGCCGCACTGAAACTTGGAGTGTTTCCGACCAAATGGAAACACGCAACAACGATTCTAATCCCGAAACCTCACCTCCAGTTACAGACCAATAAGTCTGCTGACAGGTCTCAGTAAAATCACAGAAAAAGTAATACACAAAAAACTGACAGAAATAACTGAAGACAAACGTATTCTACCCGACGAACAATACGGCTTCAGAACAGAGCACTCTACCACCTATCAGACGACAAGAATAACCGAAGCAATAATCGACGCTTTCAACAAAGGGTTAGCCACGGGAGCCGTCTTTCTGGACGTCTCTAAGGCTTTCGACAAGGTATGGCACCTAGGTTTAATATACAAACTGCACCAATTTAAAATCCCAACAGCAATGATCAGACTAGTGACGTCCTTTATCTGTAACAGAACATTCCAAGTCAAAATAAACGACAGCATCTCCACAACTCAGACAATGACAGCCGGTGTCCCACAAGGATCTGTCCTGGGCCCCCTTCTTTACAGCATCTACACCGCAGACATCCCAAAACTAAACGACACAGAAATTGCACTATACGCAGACGACACAGCAATTTTCACAAGAGGATACTCAACCGAGGCCATAACAAAACGGCTCCAAAATCACCTGGACAGGATTAACGACTGATGTAACACCTGGAGGATCAAACTAAACGCAGAAAAAACACAGGCAATTATCTTCACGAAGAAAAAATTTAAGCACGAACCCAGTAGCTGCTTGAGAATCAACAACACAGACATAAAATGGGAAAACCGAATCAAATATCTAGGCGTAATCCTAGACAAAGCTCTTACATTTTCAGAACACATCGATCAGACAGCGAAAAAAGCAAAACAAATTAAAGGCTACCTCTACCCGCTCTTAAACAGGAAAAGCAAGCTGAACATAAGGAACAAACTTCAAATCTACAAGTCCATAATACGGCCGACAATGACGTACTCATCGACGTGCTGGATACAATCCAAAGAAAGGAAAATCTACAAACTCCAAATCATCCAGAACAAAACTCTGAGAGAAATAACAGATTCGCCATGGTACATGACCAATGAGCAGCTGTACAGCGATCTAAACATGGAGACAATCAAGCAACACATAGAAAAACTAGCAACGAAAAGCTTCGAACGCATGAAAACGCATGACAACCCAACAATCAACAACGCAGCAAACTACAACATCAACGTAAAATGGAAACATCCAAAACCTCAACAACATAGGTAATCACTGATCTTTCTTTTTCACAGGAAAGCCCACATCCCCGAACCCAGCGGAGCACCCAGGAACAAAAACAGGCAGGAACAACACGAACAAACCAGAGAGACACAGCACCCACCACGAGCAAGGAACCACCACGAGAACGAAGGACGAACCAGGAACCGCCAGGAGGGCGAACCAGGAACCAACACAAGGACAAACCAAGGACCAACAACGAGAAGAAAAAAAAAAAAAAAAAAAACCAGAACAAAAAAACAGAACCAAAAAAAAAAAAAAAGAAAAGAAAACCGTTTATGAGTGAAACACAACAGAAGAACAAACAAACCGACAAACAAACAAGCAAACCGAAAAAAAAAAAAAAAACGAAACAAACAACAAGACGACGGAACAGCTGGGCGGAAGGCTCACGACCGTCAAAAAGCAAAGGACACATGATGTTTCTAAGTCACAAATTGCAGACCCATCAACAAGAAATGTGCCATATATCCTACCAATTCATTTTGCTGACCTATCAACACAGAATAAACCAAACATTCCGGATTCAAATTCATATTATGATGATGACATTAACAGTCATTCTCTTTCAAAAGTGAATTTGAGTGATGTTCCAGAATTACATAAAATAATACTAACAAACTATGTACCAAATTTGATTAATTAACATACTGATAAATCCTCAAAACCGGTTTTAAAGCTGTTTTTTTTTTTAAAAGTTTTCACTTCAGTCGGCAGTGCCTGACTGCCTATTTTTTTTGTTTCATTTAACACTTTTTAACTGTCTGCATAAGTGTAAAAATAAGCTAAATTTCAGTAATCAATAGATTTGTAACATGCCTAAAAAAGTTTCGTTTTCGGTTTCGGCCGAAACTGAGACAAATACCGAAGATTCAGTTTCGGTAGAAAGTCTTGTTTGGGTCGGACACTACTATAGAGTAGTTACCCTATGTTTAAACCTCTTCTAACAAGACTTATCCTAGAGTAAATAAATTAAATTTTCTTACTGGGGTGAGGTAAGGATGCCTCAAGAAAAACATATTTTTCTCCTCGATGGTGAAATCATTGATGAGACTCTGACGATCCTTCCCTGTGACTTCTTTGACCAATCTCCGCTTTCCCTTGTAAATGTTTCCGTTGGGCATCCCCTTTCGACGAAACAACGCCAAGAAAAGTTTCATTGCTATTTACACCAAATTTTTGACCCTAAAATAACTCTGCTGCTTAGCAATAAAGTTAGGTTATATCAAATTAACACTAGTGTGACAATTACAGGAATCTACTGGAATTTGTAATTTTTAAAATCAAGTTATTTGCACAGTCTAAGATGTAATTATGTATTTTAATGGGAATTAGTTAATTATGGACTTATACTACACCAAATTTACATATTTTTGTATTATTCTCAAAGTTTTATCATTAAATTAAAAAATTATTCAATTTGAACTTTGACAGATAGTAATGAAACTCATCTTGCCGGCAAATGTAGATTGCACAATTGAAAACTCAATTTCATCAAATTTATTTAAGAAAATAGATAAATACGAGTAAAACACGTAATTAGCTTAATATCGCCTAATGTATGTATAATTTACATATTAATCCTTAACTCCCTTAAGCTTAACTTATTTAACCTCAAAACATGTCCACACTTTTAAAAAAATTATGCAACCCATTATACTCGCACTCCAGACTGTTCTCAGCCCCCTTCAAACCATCCATCCTTCAAGCCCCCTTACATAAACAAACCTCGGAAACCTCCTTAAAACACTTCACCTCAAATCCACAGAACCTAATCCCAAGCCGCTCAATATCATCCCTAACCAGAGTCTATGCAATCCAAGATAAACACACATGTACAACCCCCTTAAAACACTGCACCTCAAATCCACTAAACCTAATCCCAAGCCGCTCAATCTCATCCCCGACCAAAGTCTATGCAATCCAAGAAAACATATCTTCCCTCCACCTAAAAAAACGACCAGCCAGGAAGAAGAAACCACTCGAAGATGAAGATAAACCACCTGGTGTCTTCAGCATCTTGGCATATTCAACAGCGGAAGAATACAATTTAGAAGCCTTGATTAAAGGATTGCAGAAGGAAGATTTGTACGAGCCCAGGGTTTTAGAGAATAATGATGTTGTACATGCTGTGGCGAAGTACCAAGTTGGGACAGAGCCGCGGGAGATTTTCTTTTTCAGGGAAGGCAGTTGTGTCATGTGGAACATGACTGACTTGGAGAGTTGTAACTTGTTGAGCTTCTTGAAGCCGTTCGAACAGGATCAGTATTCCGAAGTCATCGTTCATAGTGAAGCTGAGTCTATGGATTATTCTTATCAACCTGAAGGGTAAATATAAGAATAATTGAATAATATTTTTGTCTATCTGGTCTTGAATATGTTGTGTAGTCTATCTAGTTTTTATTGCATTGTCTTGTCTTATTTTTTATTTTGGGGAATGATTTTGGGGGACCATCCAATAGGAAATATGCAAATGATTTAATTTTACTTCATTTTTTATCCCTGATACTTATCTGTATCTTGACATTACACCTATACCAATATTTTCGATAAACAACAAGCGTAATTCAAATTTGCGAAACGCATAACCATTAATGGTAAGTGACGTGCATGTTGACATTTATCGGCGAAGATGTAGGTAGGATGGACTATACACCTAGATTTCGACTTTCTCAAACACTATCTGGTGTACTTATAATAGTGTTTTGCATTCCGGTATTATACAATATCTGTAAAATGTTTTTTTAGCTTTTTCCATTATTGAAATAGCAAATTCAAACTGAAAATCCTTAACTGTCTATGTAAATAGGTTATGCAACACTGAATGTCAAGTGGTATGCGACGTCACCCAAAGCGCGCGATAAATGGGACCGTTCAAACAGGTCAAATTTAATTGGTATTTTATATTTTTAAAAGTTAATCGAAACACTTTCAACAGTATTTATATTTTTTACTATGTTAAGACGAAGTAAAATGTGATAACCATATAAAAAAAATTGATGAAAATTCCCTATTAACTTTGGCTACCCAGAATCTTGCTCATCCTGGAACTACTCCTCACTTATATTTGATATTATTTCAGAAAACCATCAGCATTAAGTCATTCTGGTGATATTCTAATTGCCTCAACGGATAACACTCTAGACAAGTACACGTTCTCCAATGCGATTGGTCTCTCAGTGAAGCTGGGAATTTGGGAAGCTTCGCTGGAGAAATACATTGATTCGATTGAGTTCGTGACGGGCGATTTGAAGAAAGGCAACACGATTAAAATGACCCAGGAGGAAGCATTGAGGAAACATGGGGAACTATTTGCGTTGAGGCACGTTATTAATTTGAGCTCGGATTTATTGGACGTGCCCGACTTCTATTGGGACAGGGAGAAACTCGAGGTTTTGTATACCACCATGTGTGGATATTTTAGTATTGCCAGACGGACAAGGGTAAGTGAATTTTAAATAATTATTTTATTACCATGACTCTGTTTCATTATTATATATTGTGTCTTCAAGAATTTGGCTTTTTGAAGATGCAAGAAAAAGGAAATTTAGTTGAGAAATATCTGGTTTACTTCATCTTTTTAGTCTAATTAAATTTATTTTCTGTCTAGACTTATGTCTAGGCTTTCTGTCTGTTTCTGTCTAGGCTCATCTTGTATGTTTAGATTTGTCTGTCTAGTCTTGCCTGCCTAGTCTTGTCCATCTAGACTTTTCTGTCTAGTTTTGTCTGTCTAGTCTTTTTTTTATGGTGATTTTGGGGAAGCTCTGCCAGCCTGAGTGTGAGGCTCTCACTCACTAAACCCCTTATCCACTTGGCTTTAGTATGCTACACCCCGGTGTGCAGCCCGGACGGTAGATGCCGCCCTAGTTGGGAATGAAGGTGTCTCTCACCTTCTTCATCTTCTTCCTTGCCTTACTTTCGGCGTCCAACTGCTGGTTCTGGTTCAAGTTTATGCGTAGTTTTTTTTTTGCCTTCTGTCTGCTTCTCTTTGGAGCTCATTATGTCAGATATGACTTTCTGAATGCTGTTCCAGTTGTTCAGATTCCAGCATGAACTATAGTCTTCCGAGGTTCTATATCGTATGGCAACTTGCTTCTCTCTGTGTCCCACCTGTCGCAGTCGTAGATGGTGTGCGTCACGCTGTCATTTTCGTCGCAGTATTCACAGTAGCTGTCGGGAGCTCTCCCGATCTTATGAAGATAATCCCTAAAACATCCATATCCGCTGAGGACTTGGGTTAGATGGTAATTCAACTCTCCATGCTTGCTCTCTACCCATTTTGCCACATCCCTTATCAGCAACCTTGTCCATTGACCCTTTTCGCTGGCTTCCCAGTCATTTTGCCACGCCTGGAGTAATTCTGCCCTTCCTATTTTCTTTATTTCTTTCTTGCTGATCGTAATAGTTCCGTGTCTGGCTGCGAAGATCTTAGATCTCTCTTGAACTAATAGTTCTATTGGTGCTATCCCTGCTATCACTAGGACCGCTTCTCGGGAAATAGTTCTATAGGCACTACTGGTTCTGATCGCGAGCATTCTTTGGATCGCTCCAAGCTTGCGTTTGTTGCCATCTGCGTCCATAGCCCTCGCCCAGACAGGGGCCGCGTAGAGCATAGTAGCGTGAGCCACCGTGCATAGCAGTTTTCTCTTGCTGCTTCGCGGTCCTCCCATGTTGGGCATAAGCCTTTCCAGCGCCGATAGGGATTTATGGTGCTATCTCGCCGCTGTGGAAACTAACCAGCGCTGTGGAACATAGTGTACGACGGGGTTCTTAAACCAAGCCCATAGGCTTTGTCCGCGGCTTTGCTGACTTGCTCTCTAAAAGCCAAGTTCTTGTCAATCATGACGCCTAGATAGTTTATAGCACTCTTTGGCTTTATGACAGCGTCTCTAAGTTTTAATGCTACATCCCCTATTTTGCCTCCTCTTGCCTGTTAAGAGTACTGCCTAGGTCTTTTCGGATGCTAGTTTGAGCTGCTTATCCCCCATCCATTTGTCTATTAGTTGCATGGCTTTGTTGGCCCTCCGCTTCAACCCCAGGTCTGTTTTGTCACATACCACCAGGGCGAGATCATCTGCAAAGCCGACGGTCTCCACTCCTTCCGGCATCTTGAGTTTAAGAACCCCGTCGTACACTATTTTCCACAGCGTTGGGCCCATGACTGAGCCCTGCGGTACACCACTGTGGACTTGCTTGGTAGTGCAGTGGCCATCTGAGACAAAGACTATTTCGCGCTGGGATTGGTAACTTCAATCATCGCTAGCAGATACGGTGGGAAGCTGCGTCGCGTGACTTCGTGCATAATATCCTGCCAGCAGGCCGAATTAAACGCATTTCGCACGTCAAGGGTAATTAGTGCACCTGGCCTTCTGGTTTTCCAGGTACCCTTCCTGGCGGCATCTGTTATGGCAACAACTTTATTAAGAGCGTCGATGGTATATCGCCCTTCCCTAAAACCATACTGATTGTCCGAGAGATTTTCACCGGCTTTAAGTTCCTTCTTTATCCTTAGTACCAGCAGCTGCTCCAACAGTTTGCCTGCAGTGTCCAGGAGACAGAGAGGCCTATAGGACGTTGTTTCGGAGCAGAACAAGTTTGGCCTTTTCCCAGTTCTGTGGAAACACACCATCTCTTGGCGTTCTGTTTATAGTATTTTGAACGTACAGTTTTGACAATATCCGATGGGATCATGTCCGGACCTGGTGCTGTCTTTTTTAAGCCAATTGCTGACCACTAATAGTTCCTTGGTGGTAAATTCTGGGACTTCCTTGCAAGTCAATTTATCCCAGGACCTTGCTGCGTGAGTGGGAAATAGTTCGTTTTAAATTTTTTCCATTATGTCCGGGTTGGGGCACAGGCTAGGCTTTCGGATCTATAGCTCTCTAGTCGTTATTTGGTACGCGTCTCCCTAGGGGTTTTGGTCAATCATCGCGCAGAGGTTTAGCCAACATTTCCTTTTTTCCAACTTCATGGTTTTCCGTAGCATTTTCTTAAGATTCGAGATAGTTATTTCGTAGAGCTTCTTTCCTTGCCGCCAGCTCTGCATTTTTTGTTTTGCACCTTTGGTACGCACGTCTGGCCTTAACGCATGTCTTTCTCAGCTTACTGATCTCAGTCCACCAGTACACTTTCTTCTTCTTAGATGTGGTCTTCCTAGCCGGAAGACATTCCTTGCAGACGTTGGTAAGGGTAGCGATCATCCCTTCCGGCGTATCGGCTTCCCCCGTTTTTAGTCCAGAGCTCCAGAGCTTCTGCCACATTTGAACTGTTGGCACCCCAAGTGGACCATCCAGCCTGCATCGCAGTGGTGGCCGATCCTGTGTTGGTGCCGCAGATCATTTGATCTATCTTCCCTGTCGACCATCCCTGGCGGCTCTGGCGCTGAAGGGGTAGACCTCGTTGATTTTCTACACAATATAAATGTATTATTTATGGTCGCTTAGAGATTCCCGGTCCAAGACTTCCCAGCTTCTAACTTTTCCTGCAAGTTCTCCCATAGTAAATCCCGTCTGTCTAGTCTTGTCTGACTCAATGCGGGAGACCCGGGTTCGATTCTTGGTGGAAAGGCGACAACTATGGCGGATTTCACAAAGCGTCTGGGCTGCCCACCCTGAATGAATACAAAATATGTGATACCGGGGTGACGCATGCTAAATGCCAAAGTGGAATAGAGGTTTGCGTGAGAGCTTCCCCAATACCACTTTAAAAAGAAAAGTCTTGTCTGACTAGTCTTGTCTGTCTAGTCTTGTCTGTCTGACAAAAAATGGTGAGCTTCTACTTGAAGTGAAAGGGGGAAAAGGGGATGCCTTAAAGGAAATTATTTCAAATAAACTGCCAGACTTAGAAATTCGAGCAAGAATACAGGTACCACCAAAGAAGGTACCACCATCCACATATAAGACCTAGATGTGGTTGTAGATTGTAGACAATCTAGATGTGGTTACCACAGCAAAAGAAATAGAAGAAGTATTAGGTACATGTGAAAATTAAAAATATCCAACCTTTATATGATAATAGCCAGGCGGCAACTATATCACTCCTCCTGAAGCAAGTGCAAGT
Organism: Phosphuga atrata; assembly: GCA_944588485.1. Lineage (NCBI taxonomy): Eukaryota > Metazoa > Arthropoda > Insecta > Coleoptera > Silphidae > Phosphuga > Phosphuga atrata. Next base: position 46,921,497 of record OX155904.1, read on the forward strand.
ACTTATAACCAACGGAAAAATTAAAATTGGATGGATTCACTGCAGAATGATAGAGAGGATTAAAATCGAAAGATGTTTCAAGTGCTGGCAGACAGGACACTATGCAAATACCTGTAAAGGTCTAAATATGCAGAACCTGTGCTTGAGATACGGCAACAAGGGCCATCAAGCAAATGGATGCCAAGTGGAAAGGTATTGCCTGGTATGTGAAAAAGAAGTTCACCAACCAGGCTCTGCAATATGCCCAGATTTTAAAGCTAAAAAGCGTTGCCGCAGGCACAGGCAGAGAGGAAACTACTGACCAGAAATGGCTAAACATATTGAAGTAAACCTAATGAGATGTCGTGCAGCCCACAATCTTCTCTTAGCCACAGCTAAGGAACACATAAATATACTTATAGTAAGCAAGCCCAACAAAAAACTCTGCAGTACCAAGGATTGGATTACAGACGGTAATATAGACATAGCAATTGGAGTCATGAATCAAAATACTATGGTAGAAAAAAAGTGGCAGTGGACCAGTCTTTGTGTAGGTAGAGACACAACACTAGACTATATATAGCTGCTACTTTTTCCCGAACAAACCAATAGAAAGGCTGGCTGTAGCACTCTGTACACTGGCTGTAACAGTGCTAAGCTGCTGTATAAGAGGCCATAATAAAAGAAGGTAACAAACATCATTGGCGGAGACTTCATTCAATGCCAAGTCACCCTACTGGGTATGCTCCCGAATTGACAGGAGAGGTAATATGGCGATGGATTGGTCAGCGGAACTGGATCTGGTCCTACTAAACCAAGGGAAACAAAGCACACTTGTCAGAGGAAACGCATGCTCCATCATTGACCTCACCTTCTCTACACTAAACCTTGCACATAAGACTGGAGAGAGGAAAGTGCTCGAAATGAAATCTCTGTGTGATCATCGGTACATAGCCTACAACATAAAAGACAAATACACCAACAAAAAGGATCCACATAATTTTCACTTGGTGAAGTAACATTGGACAGTCAATCAGAACTAAGCAATCCAAAAATCAACTCAATCAAAAGTCATCAAAGCATGCTAAGACTCCACCCCCAAAAGGTGTAATTCCACGAGTAAACGGGTGTACTGGTAGAATGACACCATTGCGAAGGTAAGAACCACTTGCGTTGCCGCAAGAAGAAAATACCATCGGCTAGTAAAAAAAAACGAAAGACCCAGATAAAGCTCAAGATCTGAAGCACGAGTACGCAACCACGAAAAGGCAGCTCCGAACGGAAACCAATCTGTCAAAGAAATCACTTAGGGAAAACTTCTGTAAAAGTATAGACTAGGATACATGGGGACAAGCCTACTAGCTACAAAAGCCTCAGAATCCGCAATCCCAATCCACAACTACCAATGGATAAATTGCTGGAAATCGCCGGAAGACTATTTCCAAGCCACCCTAACCCAACCTGGGAACAACCCTCCGTTTCTCATACCCCGTTATTTACCGAAGAAGAACTAGCAAGTAGCCGCCTTCGCAACAACAGAGCCCCAGGCCCAGATGGGATCCCCCAGAATCCATAAAACTAATAAAGCAAAACTTCCCAACTTTGGTACTTGGTATATTAAACAGGAGCCTACTGTTTCTTTCCCAGACATACTGAAGCAAGCCAAACTAGTGCTCATCCAAAAGGGAGACAAACCCATAGATCTACCCTCATCATACCGACCTATATGCATTCTGGACGTCGTAGGAAAACTCATAGAACAACTAATCCTAACACTGCTGAAACAGAACTCCAAAATGGGATTAATCTCTGTGAAAGACAGTTCTGTTTTAGAGAGGGGTAGTCAACGATGGATGCAATTAGGTATGTCATCAAAGTAGCAAGAAGGGCCAAAGAAGGTACCAAAAGAACCCGCAAAATATGCGCTCTAATTACACTAGATATCAGGAACACCTTTAACTCCGCTAGTTGACAGCACATTATGGTCGAACTGACAGATAGAGGTATTTCTCCATATCTACTGAGGATGGTGCTATGGATGGAGCTACTTGTGTACAAGCAAAAGACGCTCTCCGATATTTCAACATCACCAGCGATGTTGCACATGGTTCCATCATAGGTCCTTCATTATGGAATATACTCTTCCATGGAGTACTCAAGTTGAAACTCCCCGAGGGAGTGGACATTATCGGTTTCGCAGACGACCTAGCTCTCGCCATAGTTGGAAAAACAGAAAGAGGTATTATGGCCAGGGCTAATCTAGCAATTGAGCTGATTACTGACTGGTTGTCAACCCGTTCCCTAAACCTGGCACCGGAAAAGACCGAAACCGTCCTGCTGACAGGCTATAGAAAACTGGCTCACATCTCCTTTAAAGTGATGGACGTGGACATAAAACCGAAGCACAGCGTAAAATATCTAGGCATCACGATTGATAAAATCCTATCCTTCACGGAACACTTTTTAAAGGCGTCAGAGAGAGGAATGAGGAGGAATGAGGACAGCAGCACTCTGGAAGCTCATGCCCAATGTAGCAGGACCTAGAAGTAGCAAACGCAGGCTACTATGCTCGGAATGTGCTACATTCCACCATGCTGTATGGTGACCCTATCTGGGTACAAGGTACTGGGTATAAGGTAAAAATAGGGAAACTAGCTACCGTCCAAAGGAAAATTAGGGCCATTTATAAGGCCAAACGCAGTCCTCGTAATCTCAGGAATCCCCCCAATTGAACTTCAAGCGATCTACAGGAAAGACCTACACGAGGCAGGTAAAAACAAAACTGCTAGAAAAGAGGCCAGCAACAAACTCAGACGTGAATGGCAACAGGTATGGTCAAATTCAGTTAAGGGTAAGTGAACAAAAATCCTCATCCCAGTCAAAGAAAGGTGGACTAGTCGTAGGCATGGAGAATTATCATACCACCTAAAACAAGTTCTCACGGGTCACGGATGCTTTAGAGATTATCTCCATAACATCGAGATTGTATCTGACCCAGTCTGAGTTTACTACGATGAGGTGGATAGTGTGACTCACACTATATACGAGTGTCCGAGATGGGATTAGGAATGGCTAGAACTAAAAGCCGTAAAACGGCTAGAACTAAAAGCCGTAAAACGACCCAAAAAATATGATAGATATACTCTTGAAGTCTAAGAAAGACTGGGACACCATAGCAGGAATCATAAAAAAAATCACAGCCCAAAAAGAAAATGATGAGAGGCAAGTGAAATGTATCGAACACCTGATCGTTCCTAGAGCGGAAGGGGGAAGTAGATAGGAGCCAATATATAAATATAAATATATATATATATATATATATATATATATATATATATATATATATATATATGTTATATAGGTCAAACAACCACCCTGATGTAATGCTAATAGCAGTCCCAGGGTGCTCGGATTGTCCGAAAATCAATATGGGTTTAGAGAAGGTAGATCTACCATCAATGCCATAAGCGCTGTCCTGGAGATCGCAGAAAAGGCTAAAAGCGGAACCCAAAGAACCCATGTGTGCCCTCGTAACATTTCACATTAGAAATGCTTTTAATAGCGCATTCTGGAAACATATCATGGATAATCTGAAAAGAAGGATATATCTCCGTATGTCTCCGTATTTGTTGCGCATGTTAAGAAGCTACCTCAGCTGTTGAAGCATTGTACTGCTAGGAGACCAAAAAAAAAGTGCGAAAAGTCTACAATGTCCCATAGGGTTCGATACTAGGTCCCACCCTGTGGAACCTGCCATTTGACAAAGTACTTACAATGAGGCTGCCCTTGGGGGCCACCGTAATCGGCTTCGCAAACGATATCACAATAGTTTGCAAGAGCAAACACACAGTCACAGCAAGAACATAGCAAGGATTAATGAGAACGGCAAATCAAACAACAGAAATGGTCGGCGCGTGGATGAAATCGAGGAACCTGAGTCTAGCTGCAGAAAAAATCCGAGGCGGTCCTCCTCACAGGCCTAAGGCAACTTAGCTCCGCTAAAATTTAAAGTGGAAAAGGCAACAATAACTCCGAAAGAAACTCTCAAATACCTCGGAGTAGTGATTCATAAAAGGCTATCCTTAAGAGGTAACGAAAGAGCGGATTATTTGGCAAGGCAGGCATCAGGAACTGAGAATACAAGCGAAGAAGTAAACCTATTGCCCATCACAACAAAGTGCATGGTCAGGCAATAAAGGGGGGGCTAAAGAGGGAATCTGCTAAGATCCATAAAGAATGGCAAGAGCGATGAGATAAGGCAATTATTATCATGTGTTAAGCGACGTCATCCAAAGCGTGTGATAATGGGATGAACGGTCCCATTACCATGACGGACACATGACATTTAGTGTTGCATAGCATATTTGCATAGACAGTTAAGGATTTTCAGTTTGAATTTGCTATTTCGATAATGGAAAAAGCTAAAAACCATTTTATAGATATTGTATTTTTATAGATATTTTGTAGTATTGGAATGCAAAAACACTATTATAAGTACACCAGATGTGTTTGATCGAGGGGTCATCCACTCCCTGAAATGTTGCAATGTATTCGCATTTAACTTGATTTTTTTGGTAATTCGAGGTACTTGAAGAAATTACTAGCGTAATGCGTAATAATATCACGTAATTATGCTAATTCTTTGCTAACGTGAAGAAATCACAAGCGTAATGCGTAATAATGTCAGATAATTTTTCAAATGCTTAGGTACTGCAAAGTAATGTCACATAAAGGAAGGAAATTTGAAATAATTACATTTTAAATAATTAAATAATTTATAATGCACTGAACGTTAGAGTATATTTACTTGGTATAAGTATTTGCAACCTGCATGATAAGAGTGCTAGTAATGAAGAAGACATCACAGTAGGGAAAGATGATATATTCTGGACCCTCCTCACTTCTCACTAAAAGTTGATCCTTAGTATCAATTTTTTCGTCTGCAGCATAAAATCCTTATCTGAAGTGAAGGTATCACCTCAGGTAAGGATTTTTATGCTGCAGAGAAATTGATACTACAGAAGAAACTGAATACTCATGAAATTGCAAATATCAATCCTGAAGATCTGGGAGATATTCGCGAAGAAATAAATATTTTTAAAAAGTTTACAGAATTCGATTTAAAAGATTATTCAGAAAAAAACTGGAGAATGCAATGACAGATGCAATCCATAAAGAAAAAGTTCTTACAGTAAGAAAATCAATCTTATTTATAATCAACATATTGTTGGTTGTGGCTGGTTTTGGCGTAAAAGTAACCTTCCAAAACTATATCCATTATTGGGAAAGTGGAATTAGAAGATTGCCAAATGCAAGTAAAACCACTTGGACAAACTACATGCCTTCGAAATGTGGTGCTACCGAAGAATGGATGATAGAGTAATAACTAATACCGAAGTGCTGAACAGTATACAGAAGGAGTGTGAAATAGTTAACACCTTAAAAAAGACAAAGCTACAATATATGGGTCATATAATGAGAGGACAGAAAAAGCACTTCTCCAACTGATAGTCCAGGGAAAGATTAGTGGAAAGCGGAACATTGGCAGACGCCGTGTACCCTGGGTCACGAACATAAGGGATTAGTTTAATTGTCAAATTAGTTTAATTGTCAATTTAATTGTCAATCAATGTTCAGCTGTTCAGAGTTGCAGTCAACAAGGTCCGGATTGCTGTGATGATAGCAAACCTCCGATAGCAGCTGCACTATAGGAAGAAGAAATGAAAGTTATAGCCAGGGAGCTATATTTCTTCAAGAAGGAAATAGAAATGTTCTCCAAAACGTTACCGTGTATGAAAGAAGTAATAGTATCGGCGAAAATTACTGCCGGATTTCCTGATTGCATCTTTACAACCGTTAATCCAATTTGAACATTGATAATTCAAGATTTCAAACAAGAAAAGAAAGAATAAATGGTTTAGATATGGAGCATTGCATGTTGGTAATGCAATCATTTGCAAATTTCCATCCTTGCAGAAAAGGAACCAAAATCGATTAAAAATTAGAATAAAGGAATTTATAATGACTATTTGAATCATTGGTTTACCAACAACTATAATTATTTAATGAAAATTTCTAAAGAATGGCCAGTTATGGAAAAGTATGCTAAAATGTATACATTTCTTAAAAAGTCCAGGACAATTTTTGGGAAAATATGTAGAAGATAAAAACAAAGCAAAAGTAGATGGTTTTAACGTTCAGAATCACGGACATCTTTGGACTAACAAAATACTGTTTAAATATTGTAAATAAAGTGGAACACTAGAGGATCTTAGGTTTAGGTTTAAGTGGCAGCTAATGCTCACATAGGCCTCAGATGGGCCCGTTGTGTTACCACGGTAGAGTACAACCCTCCTCAGGGGATTTTGTCAAACCATTTCGAGCCGTGGATGAACCTCATGAGAGTCTGCGCATCTAGTGATGCGAGGTCAGAGAGATCATCCAAGAAAGGTCGGCCTAAGAAGAGCAATCGTGTTGCGGTCAGAGAGGGGCATTGGCATAGGTAATGCTGAACACCCTCCTCTTCCTCCTCGTCCAGGCAGCCTCTGCAGTAGTCCCGCTTCGCTATGCCCAGTCTCTCAGCGTGCTTGCCAATGGGACAGTGTCCCGTGATGACTCCCACTGCCAGTCTTATATCGTTTCTTTTTAGAGTGACGATGTTGGTGCTTCTTTTCCTATTTCGGTGAAGCCATATTTGCCTGGTTACCTCGCAGGTGTCTTCATCCCTCCACCTTCGCTCCGCTAGGTTCGAGGTTATTTCGGCTATGGTCTCCTTGCACGAGGCAAATGGAATACCAATATCCTGTAATACTTCGGTTGAGTGCAGGCTTGTGCCGTTCTTTGCAAGCTCATCCGCTTTTGTGTTACCTGGGATCCCGCTGTGGCTTGGTACCCACATGAGTCTTACGTTTGTGTGTGCTGCGAGCTCATTCAGCTTTCTCCGACAGTCAGAGACCACTGTTGAGTTGGTGCACACGCTAGTAATTGCCCGGAGAGCAGCTTGGCTATCGGTGTAAATGTGGATCTGTTCACCAGGGTCCCCATTTACCATCAGCCACTCTGCTGCCCCTTTTATGGCGGTTACCTCCGCCTTTAAATTCATTGATTATTCTGGCGTGTCCACGATAGTCCGATGTCTATAGGATCTTATATTGGCTTTATTACCAGCTAGTCCACTATACTTCTCCTGCACTAGACTTGCAGTATTTCTTGGCCACCAGCCCATCGATCGAAGTGAAAGAAAAACACGAAGATGCTTTGTAGGATTTTTATTACAATAAGCTAATAGAAAATTTAGAAAAATTGAAAATAGATCCATTGAAAATACCACATCGAGAACAATTTGAAACAGATTTTAACTCAAAATCTCTTCATGGTTTGTTAACTTTAGCATAAATTGCACCACCAATAAAAGCACCAGAATACGAAGATGCAAGTATTGATAATTTCATGATTCCAGAGGAAGAAGGAAATTTTAGACATTATTTCTATAATCAAAACTTCCGAACATTCGTTGAGCTTGTGTTGCCTTCTTTGGATAAACTGGGTGTCTTCAATGTATGAAATAATAATTATTTATTTTTTAAAGCAATGTCTATTTTCAAGGGGGGGGTCTATTATCAAGGTCACCTAAAGTGGCCAAGGTCACATCAAGTGGTCAAGGTCAGAGGCTGGCCTACAACATTATCATTTCTCCCTACTTTCGGCTACTAAACAACCACGGCAAAAATAATCCAGAATCTTCGCTGCGACACTTGTCAATCATGAGTATCATAGCGTGAGCGTTTATTTCAATGTATGTATATGTATTTAAAGTCAACCATGACTAGGCGCATGATGAGCTCCTGCGGGTCTAGTGGGGACGTTATATGGCCGTAATGCGAATATAATGTGAACGTAATTTAAGTAATGCAAGAGTAATTCAAGGAATCCAAGAGTACTTTGTGGAATGTGATGTAATACTTACGTACTTCTAAGGAATGCAAAGTAATGTGCGGTAATGCATCTAAATATTAACATGTATTGCAAGAGTGGATGGCCCCTCGGGTTTGATAAAAAGTCACTTTCAATAGTATTTATATTTTTTACTATGTTAAAACGAAGTAAAAAGTGATTTATGCAAATAAAAAAAAATGATGCATATTCCCTATTAACAATACCGCCCGTGTTGCAAATAATATTTTTTATTACTCATACGAGGGGACGTATCTTACAAGTTTGAGTCCAGGGGCCATAAAAAAAATAGAATAAAAAATGAATCATTTTCTTTTTCAATTGTCACCAGTGGTGTGGATTTGTCATAAGAATGAATTTTTCATAGAATTTGCACTCATTTTAAAACGTTTTCTTTAATTTTTATTATTATTTTGTAATGAAAAGAAAAACTGTCACTTTCACGTCACTTTTTTAATATTGAGGTCTTGATTGTGTTTATTGTATTGATTTTCTTATGTAACTAATCACTAAGTTATATTTAAAAAAACAATTACATAAATACTGTAAAGGACTGTATATAACGGCAAATTAAAATATGAATAACAAATCGGGGTCGTTTATCCACTTACCTTCTAGCTACAAAATGTCTTCCTCGCCTGCTCTGTTGAAACGATCCTCCTGCGGCCAACTAATTTAAGGGACGAAACGGGAATAAGACAAGAAGGATATTCAGCGTTCCTTGCAACGCAGTTCCTCTAGAATGGGCAGTCTCCCCGAAAAGTTCCAATCAACAAAATGAGCGTGGTCGCATGCCGGCCGAGACAAAACGCGCAAACACTCTTAACACGTTTCCTGGCGAGACGTACTACTCTCGCTGCGACTCTAATCACAATGACTAATTCTATCTAAATCGCTCAGCGCGATTTTTTACACTAATTCTAATCTAAACCGCTGTGCGGTTTCCTAATTCTTTTCGCGCGATCGACACCTATCGGAATTAATTGATCGAGCGAATCGACATTCGTATGCCCTCTTTTGGTAGGCCGCAAAACCAATAAAAAAAGGCCCGAACAATTAGCGATATTGAATATTTGCGTGCATTACCCAAGTTATGTGGTAACACAACCAAAAAAGGCATTTGCGCACTAAAAACGTGCGCCAGGATAGTACTTTTAATGCATTGAGTAATAAAAATATTATGTATAGTCTCCTCTGTCCCGTCTTATTTGTCTGTCTAGTCTTTACTATCTAGTCTAATCTGTCTAGACTTCTCTGTCTGCTCTTATTTGTCTGACCTTGCCTGTCTAGTTCTGTCTAGTCTGTCTAGTTTTTTATGTCTAGTTGTGTATGTTTAGTACTGTCTATTTAGTCTTGTGTGTCTACTGTTTTCTGTAATATTTTATGTTATGTTCTGTCATGTGTGTCTAGTCGTGTCTAGTCTTGTCTGTTTTGTCTAGTCTTGTCTAACTTCAGACTAGTAATATTTACATGATCTATTTTTTTCTTCCAGGTGATGAATGAGAAGATTAATCACTGCGTCGAACTAATTGAGCTGTTATCTAGCCACTTAAGTGACAAACATCACATAAGACTGGAGTGGATGATAATTATCCTTATTATGGTTGAAGTCGGCTTTGAAATAATCCACTACATAGATAGATACTTTGTATAGGTACCTACCAAAGAAATGCTACTACTACTACATATAGATTACAGATGGAGGAACGAGAAAGATTGTCTTTGCAGTTTTTTATAGGTAATATCTATGAAGATTTTTAAACTAGAAATACACTGCTCAAAACAATTTGTGCTCCCACAAAATTCAAACGGGAAATTACATGCAAATAAAATCAATTAAATGGAGCCAATTGCAAATGAGATTAATTAAATAGAGCGTCTTTCAGATGTTGTTATTTTTATTTGCATGTAATTTCCCGTTTGAATTTTATGGAGGCACAAATTAGTGGCCTGCTAATTGTTTTGAGCAGTGTATTTAAAATCTGGAAATAGAAAGGTTTTCCTTAAGTGAGTGTTGACTGGTGGTGACTGGTGCTTTTTATATATAATACAGGGTGTTTCAAAAAGAATATACGTATTTCGCATGCACATATTTATTAGACTTTAAGACATGTATGAAACGAATAGGACGAATATGAAACTTTACACACATATTTACGAATCTCTCAAGTTTAGATTACAGATGCACATTGCGACTACAGTAAGGGAGTACCCCGTGTCGTTGAAAAATGAAGTTGTATTCGTGCAGTCTCGGATACAACGAGTTTTGTAACATAGCGAGATACTGCTGACCGTTAACCGTGTTTACATAAAAGAAGAATGGGCCGTAAACAGATGATCGGGATATCGCACAAAACACATTGACTTTGGGCGAATCTCGAACATGTTCAATGACCGCATGTGAGTTCTGTAGCTACAAATTAGAACATTGTGCTTGTTTACCTTGAATCTCGTACATGTTCAATGACTGCATGTGAGTTCTGTAGCTCCAAATTCGAACATCAAAAAACCTAACATGGAAAGTCGCTTCATCAATAAACACGATGCGTTTTGCGAAAGTTTTGTCAACTCCTATTGTCAATAGCATCATGAATCTCGTTACAAAATGCCACACGTTTGCGTTTGTCTTCAGGAAGCAGAGCTTGTAACAGGACGCGAAGTTTCTAGCGGCTATTAATATAAACTATAGTCCAATTTTTTAAGAATGCAGTAGAGGGAAGATAGGACTTATTTTACCTTGTTCTCTGATTGGCTTAAATCGAGGAGAAGTTCACACCGACGATATTTACTTCTCCATCTCAACCTCTATTTTCTCTTTCTTTTCATATACATTTGCAGTTGTTAGTTGTCAATGGCTGCCGTGTCAATTCACAATTGTCAGTTGCTTATCTGTTTGTATCACTTAGAATTTTTGCGTTTTTTCTCCATTTATTTGTTTGTATTTTATTACAATCGTTGCCATTTGGTGTATCTAACAGTAAACCTACCAAGCGCGGTCAAATGACCGTTTTTGAAATTTCGTTTAAAAAATTTCGTGTTCAACGTTACTGTATCACCATGTAACATATTGACTTTTCCTATAATATACATACAACCCATTTTTAATATTTACAACTTTCTTTATTGTTGACTTTACGAAAAAAATTTATAGCATGTCTAGTCTACCAAGAACGGTCATTTGACCGCTTGAAAAATTCATGTTATTTACGACTATATTCTTCAGAAAGCGCACTCCTGAAATTGTTATATGAGTCTACAATCTAATTGTGTCGACAAAACCGCGATAAGAACAAATGAGCTTTCTTTGTACGACAGTACGGTCTGGTGATCCAAACAGAGAGCATCAAGTTTGCACAGTGTATCAATAAAAATTATTACGTGGTATAAGTGATAGTTTCGACTAAGTCAACAGAGCTAACAATATTTTATGGTATGATTTACATTTGTTTTTTTTTAATATTTTTGACCTCAATGTTTTAGCCCCGTTTCATTTATATTTTTATATTTTAGGTTTTATTTTATCATTTGTTATTCTTCCCCAAAAATGTCAAGACGCTCGAATATCAATTTATTAGAGAAAATAAATAATATTGACGAGGTTTGTTCGGAGGATGATCAACATGATGATCGGAGGATGATCCCGTTTCGTCCCCTCAATTATTGTGACTTATTTTATAGCGATCTTCGTCGGTATCGCTATAAAATAAGTCTGAATATTTCGAATATATGAAGAGGACAAAAAAGAAGGAGATTTATAGTTAATTCCGAAAGTGAAAATGTGGAAGAGATTGAAACTGCTACGGACGGAACTGTTTGGCAAAAAAATAAAAGAAGGGTCTAATCTTCGAAGAGCACCGTTTTATAATATTTTCAAGGAAATATCAGGACTGATAGGATATGCTAAACGAAATATTGTAAAGGGCAGAGTTGAGTCAGCATTTTCCTTGATTATTGATCATGACATGATTCAACGTGTACGAAAATATACGGAATTAGAGGCATTCCGAGTGTTGAAAACAAAATGGAATGTATCTAATGCAAAATTGTATGCATTTATTGGACTTCTACATGGCTGCAGCGCATATGAGGCTAAAAATATGGATGTAACCTATTTAGGGAATACGAAATGGGGACCGTCATTTTTCTCTACAACTATGAGCCGAAATGACTTCGCAGAAATCATGAGATTTATTCGGTTTGACAACAAAAATCAACGAAGCCAATGCTTACGAAACGATAACTTTGCTTTGATCTCTGAAGTTTGGTACAAATTTATCGAAAACAGTCAAAATTGTTATAAACCAGGATCATATCTTACTATAGATGAACAGTTGTTTCCTACAAAAGCATGTTGTAGATTTACTTAATACATGCCCAACAAACTGGACAAATTTGGCATAAAATTCTGGTTAGCTTCTGATGTAAGTAGTAAGTATATAGTAAACGGCTTTCCATATTTGGGAAAAGATAAAGAGAGAGAATCAACGGTTTCACTTGCGGAGAAACCCCAAGTTCTAAAGTTGTAACTTTGAAATTAGCAGGACCATATACTGGCCATGGGAGAAATATCACAGCTGAATATTTTTTTAGAAGCGCGTCATTAGCGAGTAAACTTCTAGCAAAAAACACACGCTTGTTGGAACTATCCGTACAAATAAAAGAGAGCTGCTACCAAAATTGGCGAGACAGGGAAAGGATAGTATGACACGCTTCTCAACAATATTATACAAATCGAATGATTTTATTCCTTCAATTTATAAAGCTAAACCCAATAAAAAAGTATTGATACTTAGTTCAATGCATTCATCCGTTGAAATTGAAAAAAGCGACACTCGTATACCAGAGACAATTAAATTTTACAATAGCACAAAATTCGGTGTAGATGTAACCGATCAAATGGCCAGAAAATTGAGTGTAAAATCTGAATCTCAAAGATGGCCTTTACAGGTATTATTCAATATATTAGATTTAGCCGGGATAAATGCTTGGATTTTATATAAGGAAATGACAGGGAAGAAATATCGAGACAAGAATTTTTATTTCACTTGGCAGAAGAGCTTGGTAGCGAATATCAGAAGGAGAGACAGCTAAGCAAAGAATGTTCATCAAAAACAATAATAAACACTGCTACAGGTTCTTCTGTATGGAAATGTTGTCAAATAAGATGTTGGAAAGTCAATAAGACTAACAAAATTTGTGTAAAATGTAAAAAATACGTATGTGGAAAATGTGCAATACAAAATGCTGTAATTTGTAACAAATGTGCTGAAAATGCATAATAAGGTAAATAAAACTTTCTAAATAGAAAAGCGAGGGGTGGGTTTTTACTGTAGCACCAGAAAAATGTCTTGTTTACTATCTAGTTGGCTAAAATCTCTTTCTATATTAAGATACATACTTTATGTTAAAGCGGTCATTTGACCGCTGATGGTAGGATTAGGTATATATGAAATGTCGGTAGGTTTAGTGTTAAACTGCATTTTTCAAACAATAGTAGTATTCGTTCTTTCTAGTTTTGTTGTTTTATCTCATTGAAGAAAGTGTGCACTATCATGTAATTTTGATTTTTATACTACAATGACTGGAGGTGCCCATTACTTCCAAAGGTATAAAGAAAAATCTAAAGGTAAAACTTATAAAAAGTGGACAAAAGTTAATGGCATACAACAGTTATTTGGTCCATAAAAGTAAGGGTGTAACAAAAACTCAAGCTGTGGCACTTACTGCAGCAACTGCTCAATTTCTATAATTTTTATAATGATTTATTCAATAGAAATAAGTTATTCAATCAAATCAATAATAAAATACCAATTTTATATTCAAGTAACTATATTTGAATTTGGCGCCAAACTAGATTGAACATTTATCCTAGTGTAAATCAGGTTTCCAGTTACTGCATACTTAAAAAAATGGACTATGTATTCGTTTCTCCAATAGACGAGCCGAGGTGCAGCGATCGATTGTTTGGACAAAATAATACTTTGAACATATATTCTATTTGAAACACCCTGTATATGTGAAAAATTTGAAACCTATCCATTAATAGATAGGTAAAACCTTTCTATATATACTTGCTTTAAAAAAAAAACAGAACACCAAGTATTTATTGGACGATTTTAATGAAATTTACAGAATTTGATCATGTAAATGAACTGCATCGATGATAAAAAAATCAATTGATTTGGTTCCTATTTAATGGTAGTTTATCTTGATTTCAACATTACGTGGTCTGTTAGAAAAGTATCCGACCTTTAGCCGGTAAAAAAAGTGGCATACCTGGAGCGCTGGAAACTTAATCATCCTCAAAGTAGTCTCCTTGGGACTCCAAACACTTCTGCCAGCGGTGCCGCCATTGTTGGAAGCATTCCGAAAAAGCCTCTTTCGGAATCGACTTTAGCTTGGCTGTCGTTGCAGCTATAATGTCCTCTCTTGTCTGAAATCGCTTTCCTTTTAATGGCCTCTTGACTTTGGGGAATAGTCAGAAGTCGCAAGGGGCCATATCAGGATAGTAAGGAGCCTGTCGAACCAGAGGAGTCTGGTTTTTTGAAAAAAAATTGTGAACCAAGTGCGAAGAATGTGCTGGAGCATTGTCGTGATGGAGTCGCCAATTTCCTGATGACCACAACTCCAGGCGCTTCCGCCGCACAGCATCACGTGGGCGACGTAGGACATCACTCATTGCACTTGTCGTCATTTTACTTGCATTGAAAAACCGACGAGAACACTACACACTACGTCACTCGAACACTGCTTGAAAGCAACTGACGCTATCTAAAGGCGGGAAAAAATTCACGCATGCGCACGAAGGTTCAAGGTCGGCTCATGCAAGCGCGCTTGATTCAAATCCATCAGGTTTTCAAAATTAAAAATAAGGTCGGATACTTTTCTAACAGACCACGTATGAGTTGCTGATTTTTTAATGTAATTGCTTCTAATATCCAAGTAGCCTCTGAGTAGTTTGATGTTTCAGTTTGTAAAATGTGTTCGTCGTGGTGCACAATATCATTATCTAAGTGATTTTGAAGGGGGACGCATTATTGGAGAAGCGGGGTTTTCGGTTCGTGCTATTGCTGAAAGGGTAGGCCGTAGTGTATCGGTGATAGTACGCTGCTGGTCCAGATGGTCCGAAGATGGAGACAATCGACGTAGACTTGGATCAGGACGTCCAAGAAGCACAACTGAGCGTGATGATCGAGCTCTTCGTCTTACAACTTTAACGGACAGATTTACAACGTCGCGGGCATTTGGAAATGAATTTAGAGCCAACCACTAAATGGCCAAAGAGTATCCATGGCTACTGCTTACAGAAGAATCCGCAGTTTTGGTATTAGAACCTACCGCCCACAATTGTGTCTACCTCTTACTCCGCGGCATCCCAGAGCAAGATTTGATTGGTGCAGGGAAAGACAACATTGAACCCATGAATGGAATAACATTATTTTCAGCGATGAGTCTCGATTCTGTTTATGGGCTCATGATGGTCGCAGAAGAGCGAGTCGTCGACGCGGTTTACGCAGAATTTTACAATTTGTTGTTGAAAGACATACGACCCTTACACAGGGAGATATGGTTTGGTGGCCGGTAATGTATGGTAGTCCGTCTCCTCTAGTTTTTTTTAGAACCAAGTCTTAAAGCAATTCGGTATATTGACAACATTTTACAGCCAGTGTTAGTGCCCTATGTAAATGCCTTCAAGAAGCTCATTTTTCTGCAAGATAATGCTCGGCTTCATACAGCTGCCATTACAAGACAGTTTTTTGATATTGCCGAAATCAATTTGATACCTTGACCATCTCGTTCTCCAGATCTATCGCCGACAGAACATGTTTGGGATATCAAAGGTGTTAGAATAAGTAACATACAGCGCCCTGCTAACACTGTAATGGAACTTAGAGGTCAAATTAACGAAGTTTGGGGTGAAATACCCCAAGTCGATATTGATAGCCTGATTTCTAGCATGCCTCGATGTGTTAATGAGTTCTTGGGAAATCGTGGATGCTCAACACATTATTACTTTTTATTCATTTGTTTTTCAAGTTGATATTTTGATCATCGAGTTCTTCTTCTTCTTCTTTCGAATAGGCCTACTTTGGACCATGCTTGTTCAACTGTTGGGCTTTGACCTTTGCCCAGTATTGTCGAATCTTCTGCCGGTGTAACTCCTTTCTCTATTCTGTCCAGGGGGTACCTTTCCTTCGAGGTTTTTCCTGAAATCCACGGACTTCCTTCAGGGTGCGTCTCACAGATTGTCTGTTTTTGAGATCTGTTATTCCCAGTTCTTTAATATCCTTCTTGGTCTCTGTCAACCAAGTGGTACAAAGCTTCTTGTTTTGCCAGAAGGTGAACAGATGGTTGGTTAGTCGGTTTGGAGGCAATCATGCAACGTGGCCATAGAAAGCTAACCTTCTTTTCCTGGCACAGTCAGAAAGCATCTCAATATGTTTGTAGAGCTCAGAGTTATGCCGCCTTTGGAATTCCCCATCTTCCTTTACCGGGCCTAGGATCTTCCTGAGGATTCTCCTCTCTCTGATTTCCAATTTCTCTATTAGAGAAATTCGGTTCAAGGAAAAACACTCCATGGCATACAGGGCTTCTGGTTGTAAGACAGTTTCAGGTTGCGTGACAGGCATTTCTTATTGTAAGTGTTCTTAGTCAGCCGTTCGCTGGTCGCTAGTTCTAACTTGCTGACTCACTTGGATAATGATGCTCTTTCTGATAAGTTGGGTTCAATCCGTTCGCCGAGATACTTAAATTTCTTAGTCCTCTTGATGTTTCCCTGTTCTAGTAACATCTCTCTGTCATAGTAACATCAACAGAGAGATGTTACTAGAACAGGGAAACATCAAGAGGACTAAGAAATTTAAGTATCTCGGCGAATGGATTGAACCCAACTTATCAGAAAGAGCATCATTATCCAAGTGAGTCAGCAAGTTAGAACTAGCTTCTTTGATGTTGGTGATGAATTCTGTTTTCTCCAGTGACACTTGAAGACCCAATTTGGCAGCCTGTTTTCTAAGGCAGTTTACCTGCATTGTTGCCATCTCTACAACCAGTCCATCGTTCTTACGTCCCAGGTAGATACCACTCTGAGCACCCAAATTATTCAGTTCCTTGCGCAATTCACTCATAGCCTTTTTGAAGGACACAGTTGAAGAGAAGTGAGAAAAGTCCATCTCCTTGTCTCACTCCAGTTTTTATTTCGAAGCTTTCTGAAATCTCGCCTCGAAATTTAACCTTGGAATGGGTGTTGGTCAAAGTTTCTAGAATGAGTCTGCGGGTTTTGTTGTCTAGTGCTAGTTACTAGAGTACTTTGTTAAGCGTTTCTCTATCAATGGAATCGTTCCTATCGATCGACCGTCCTAAAATCAACAAAGGTGACGACCACCTTGCGGTTTCTCATCTTGGAGTATGCAAGTACAGTTTTAAGATTGAGGATCTGTTCAACACAGGATCGGGTCTTCCTGAAGCCCCCCTGGTATTCTCCCAGTTGACTATCCAACTGATTTTCTGCCCTTGTTTGTAACGCCTCCGAGAGAATCTTGTTTGTTACCAGGACGAGAGAAATTCCACGGTAGTTGTTTAGATCCGTAAAATCTCCCTTTTTGTCAAGTGGATGGATCAAAGCAGATTTCCAATCGAGTGGTAATTTCTCTGTTTCCCAGATGGCCTGGATGATCTCGGTTAGCTTGCGCACGGCATTGTTTCCAGCACCTTTCCACAGTTCAGCAACGATAGAGTCCTCTCCACCTGCCTTATTATTCTTAAGAAGTTGAATGATCTTGCCAACTTCTTCCAATGAAGGAGGAAGCGAGTCCGGGTTTGGTGTGGTTTGTTTATAGTCGGTCTTCACTGGGTGGGTCACAGTTGAGTAGATTTTTAAAGTACTGAGCCAAAAGGTGGCAGTTGTCCTTGTCGTTATAAGCCAGTTTGCCTTGTGAGCCTCTGAAGTGGAGCCTTGGTGGAGCGTATTTTCGGAGTGCCTGCTTAAAGGTTCCCAAGAAATCTCTGGAATTATTCTTAGCAAAGAATTATTCATCGATGCAGTTCATTTATATGATCAAATTCTGTAAATTTCATCCAATAAATACTTGGTGTTCTGTTTTTTTTTTTAAGGCAGTATAATAATTGAATTTTAGTGGAAATTGTTAATCTAAATAGTTTTTTCTTTTATAGGAAATATCTACCACTGAGTGCATTTTAAATAATTTATTTGAAGAATATGGAAGTTATATAAAGTTTATATCTTCTTTTTCTAGAGTGTGGAATATGTAAAGTATTTATTATTTTATTAAGAATTAAGTATATATGCTTTGCATTTTTTAATTTTTTGTTTCAAATGGCATTTACTCTGGTATTTCACTTTGTTGCAAGATAAATGCACGTTTTTATGTATTGTATAATTCTTTTATATACAAATAAGTTTTTACTGAATAAAATTTGTATTTATGTAGATGGTTGCGACCGTTAAACGTGGTAATTTATACTTACTGAATTGATAAATTCATTATGTTTTAACCACACTTATAATATGTAAAAATATTATATAACTTGTTAGTCACAGTCTGGGCCACTCAGAGGTGGCGTGTGTGGTGGGCAGAAGGGACAGTTGCGCCATGGGCCTCATAATTTAAGGGCTCTCACTTTCCGTGATTCCTCCCGTGCTCATATTTTTAGTACAACAATACAGAACATAAACTGTGAATTTTTTGCCTTTTGTACTGCATGTGTCAGTGGGATCTGATAGTCTTGTAAAGGAGCAATCACTTTCTTTGGTACAATCCAGCAAATTTATAGTTTTTTCAGTGGAAGTCCAAACAGATGGGAGGTTTTAAAAAATACATTTTGGCAGCATTTCCTTACATAGCGTTTCAAAAACTAGATGGTCTGCAAGAACTGACGCTGTTAAACCAGTGGTTCTACATTTAAAATCTACATAAAACGATCGGGTTTAAATGAATTCGAATTAGGAAGTCAGCCAGCCGAAGCACAAATACAAATTTTTGTCTTTTAAGAAATATTTATCAAAATTTGAATATTTTGGTCTACAATTAAATTGAATTTAATTTAATGTCTACATTTTGGTTCAAATTACTGACATTAATAAATCAAACCAATCTCAGTATCAAAGCCAGGAAAGCCACGTTGAATATAGAAAAAGATAATATTAGCCGCCTAATTGAAGATATAAAAAGACTTGGAAAAAATGAAAAATAAAAGCAACAGATAATGATATAAATAAAGAATTTACCACAAATCGCCATTTGAAAGACCAAATATTTGTTGAAGAATAATATATTGTAATAATGTTTTCAGCTGAAATAACTTTAAATGGGAACACACTGGAAAGGGTGAGGAAAATGACATATCGGGGCTGCGTGCTCAATGATAGCTGGGATCATTCAGTTGAGATAAAGGCTAGAGTGGAAAAGGCAACAGCAGTATTTAACAACATGCGCAATGTGCTGTGTAATCTCAGGCTCAACCTAAAAACCAGGCTCCGTGTTCTGTGGTGTTATGTTTTTAGCACACTGTTTTATGGTGTGGAAATGTGGAAACTAACAGGAACAACGCAAAGCTGAGTGGAGGCCTTTAAAATGTGGTGCTACCGCAGGATCCTGAGAATTCCTTGGACAAGCCATAGTACCAACATCGAGGTCCTAAACTGCATGGAGAAACAAACAGAAATAATGAATACTGTCAAACAGAGAAAAACAAGCTACATTGGACACATAATGAGAAGCGACAAGTACAGAGCGCTTCAACTCATAATTAAAGGAAAAATAGACGGAAAAAGGGGGCCAGGCAGAAGAAGAAATTCATGGCTGAAAAACTTGCCACAATGGACGAATATAACTTCAGTTAAATTGTTCTGAGCTACAGTGGATAAAGTGAGATGGGCTAATGTGATCGCCAACGTCCTGAGAGGATAAGGCACATCGAGAAGAAAGAATGTTTTCAACAAAATGATCGATTCAATATTAAATGGGTTTACGTGTAGATTTTAAGCCATTACTTCTATTTGCAATATTTGACGTTTTATGGAATTTTAACAATATCAGGAGAGTATAATTTTAGCGGCACAATCATTGAAAAAGAAATACGAAAAGAACTAAGTGACGATATTACCCAAGAATTAATACTGCTGAAGGGTATTTATAAATGCAATTTTAAACTAAGCACAAAACCGACAGGATTGTTAAAAGAAATAATATCAAAAGGGATTTCTGAACGTTACCTAATACAGCTATTGCGTTTCGAATTTTCTTAACCATGCCAGTGAGTGAATTTCCTACAATCAACAATGAATCAAGATCGACTAAATGGATTAGCGATACTAAACATAATTTTTCAAATAGCGCGTACCCTTAAGGTGACCAGACGTACTGCTTTGGGCAGTACAGTACTTCTTTGAGACAGTACTGTCCTATTTTTAGGCACTGCATTTGTACTGCCTTCCTTATAGGATGTACTGCTTGTACTACTTTGCATTATATTGTACCTCAGAGGGTATCCAGCCTTACCACTATCAAGCGGGGCTCTGATGTGGTGGACCTTTAGTTCCCTTGCGACTCGTGGGATTTATATGAATTCCAAAGGTAAAAATAATCCATGTGTACGGGACCTAACCGACACAGAGAACAAGGAAGTCAGCCCGGATTCCCGGGAAGACGACCTTGACCTCACACTCGTAGACATGAGCAGTCCAGCCATGTCTACAGAGGCAGAGGTAGATGTTCTTGTAGGGACAGAGGAGGACTTGCCGCCTCCTGTCACAAAACAAGAATGACCAGCAGGCGCACCAAAATAGCCCAAGTGAACATCCATCATGCCAAAGCAGCTTCAGCTGTGATGGCTAGGATGTTCACCAAGCAGCACCTAGGGCTAGCGCTGCTTCAAGAACCCTGGACCTACGGCGGTAAGATCAAAGGCCTTAGCAACAGGGAATGTAAGTTGGTATGGGACAGCCGTGAGGTCTCCCCTAGAACTTGCATTATGGTAAGAAATGGCATAAATTACTTATGTCTTTCAGAATTTTTAACGCGGGATTTAGTACCGATTCAGGCCCTCATCAAGATCGAGGGTCTCCACCGCGAAGTAGTGATCGCATCAGCATACTTCCCTGGCGATGGTAACAGCATACCACCCATTGAAGTACAAAAGCTGGTGGAACACTGTATTAGGAGAAGGCTGCCACTCATCCTGGGATGTAACGCGAACGCACACAATGAGATGTGGGGCAGCACGGACACTAATAAGAGGGGTGAGTACCTTTTAGAATACCTCATTAAAGAGAACTTAATTGTGTACAACGTTGGGAACACACCAACATTTGTCACTAAAGTCAGAAATGAGGTACTGGATATTACGGTAGGTAGCGCTAACGTAAGTAAACTAATTAAAAAGTGGAGGGTTTCAAGTGAGCCCTCAATGTCAGATCATAGGATCATAGAGTTTGAGCTGGAAGGAGCGAGTGAGGAAAACACCCCCATTCGAAACCCCAGACAAACTGTGTGGCCTATGTTTAGTTCCCAACTAAAAGAAAACCTAGAGCAGGTGACAGTGCGGGGTAGTATCAAACACTACACCGTGCTGGAGCAGGCTGTAGGAGAAATAAATGTAGCAATCACCACGGCATTTGAATCCAGCTGCCCGGTAAAAACCGTGAAGGAGCATAAGGACGAAAAATGGTGGAACAAAAATTTGTCTACATTAAGAGCAAAAGTACGTAGGCTTTTCAACAAACCCAAGCAATACGGAAATTGGCTAGAATACTCTGAGGTGCTTACCACCTACAACAAAGAGATCAGAAGGGCAAAAAGGGAAAACTTTAGGACCTTCTGTGAAAACATAGAATCCACGCCGGTGGCAGCTAGACTGCACAAAGCACTAGCGAAGGATAGAGTGGAAATGACAACCACTCTCAAGAAACCGGATGGGACCTTCACGGAGGATGAAGAGCAAAGAGCTCTCCTCCTACTAGAAACCCATTTTCCGGGATGTAGAGTATACAGGGAGACGGAGGGCTTGATGCAACCACGGAAACCAAGTCGGGCCGACTGGAAGAGGGCAGCGTCCATCTGTACGGAAAACCGAATCAGATGGGCTATCGGCACTTTCCAGCCTTTTAAGGCCCCAGGAGTGGACGGACTAGTTCCTGCCTTCCTACAAAAGGAAGAGAGAGAACTAATGCCGTATCTTCTAAATATCTTTAGAAGTAGCTTAGCGCTCGGATATATACCGGAGCTATGGAGAAGGGCTAAGGTGGTATTTATACCGAAGGTGGGGAAGAAAGACACCACTCAACCGAAGTCATTTAGACCCATTAGTCTAACATCTTTTATGTTAAAGACAATGGAGAAGGTGATTGATAATTACCTTAGGACTATAGTGCTGGTAGGTACACCACTACACAGGAGTCAGCATGCTTACAGAGCAGGGAAATCCACAGAAACCGCCCTGTATCAGCTGACAAACGAAATAGAAGCAGCACTAGAGATAAAGGAAGTAGCGATATGTGCCTTCTTGGATATAGAGGGAGCTTTTGACAACACCTCACACGAGGCTGTCAGCGCGGCCCTCGAAAGAAGGAATATCGACAGCACTATCTCAAAATGGATGGGAGAAATGCTGAGAACTAGAACGGCGGAGACACAAGTGGGAAAAGACACCATTAAGATCTCCACAACTCGAGGGTGCCCACAGGGAGGTGTACTATCACCGCTAATGTGGAGCCTGGTAGTTGATGAACTACTGGTTAGGCTAAACGACCTAGACATCAAATGTCAAGGTTACGCCGATGACATAGTCATAATGGCCAGAGGAAAATTTGAGGGAACGCTCTGTGAAATTGTTCAGAGAGGCCTCAAAGTAACTAGTAGATGGTGTCAAACAGTGGGATTAAGACTCAACCCGAGCAAAACCACGGTGATACCATTTACTAGAAGGAGAAAACTAAACTGCCTACATCCCATACTCATAGATGGGAAGGCAGTAGAATACCAACAGGAGATAAGGTATCTGGATATCACACTAGATAGCAAACTCCTATGGAATAGACACGCTGAGGCAGTGGTAGGTAAAGCCAAACGCGCCCTAATGGTGTGCAGAAATCTGGCAGGAAAAACGTGGGGTTGTAACCCCACTATCCTGCGATGGATGTACACCATGATAGTGAGACCTGCAATCACTTATGGGGCGGTTGCGTGGGGAAGTAGAATCAAGCTGGCCTCTATGAGGAAACAGCTTGAGAAGATTCAAAGACTGGCGTGTGTCTGCATCACGGGGGCGATGGGGTCGTGTCCGACAGCAGCATTGGAGCTGCTGCTGGATCTGACTCCGCTGCACCTTGTGGTGGAGAGCGCCGCCAGATCGGCGATCGTAAGGTTCAGCAAGGAAGGAATGGGCAGAGGCAAAATAATCGGGAGCAGAGACCGAAACAGCCTCGCTACCAAGATCCCCTGGCTGGAAGTACCAAAAGACGAAATGGTATGCAAATACCACTTCGAGAAAAACTACACAGCAATGTGTAGTAGTAAAGCCGATTGGAGCGACGAATCCTCAGCATACCACATAGAGCAAAATGCCATCAAGTGGTATACAGATGGTTCGAAGACAAAGGAAGGCACTGGTGCAGGAGTGTTTGGACCTCGTACCAGATACTCCGAATCCATGGGAACATCCCCAAGTATCTTCCAAGCAGAGGTACACGCAATCGAAAGATGTGCACAGTTTAACCTCGACAGGAAGTACCGCAAAAAACGAATTGCTATCCTGTCAGATAGCCAAGCAGCCATCAAGGCCATTAGCTCATACACCATCAGATCCAAACTGGTACGGGACTGTGTGGGGAAGCTGAACAAGCTTGGCAGGGATAATAAAGTAACGCTATACTGGGTACCAGGACACACTGGTATAGACGGAAACGAAGAAGCCGATCACCTAGCAAACAAGGGATCCAGTAGCCCCTTTATAGGTCCGGAACCCTTTTGCGGTATGAGCGTGAACACCATCCGCAAAAGTTTAGATGAAGAAATAAGAAGAAAATGGATGAAAACCTGGGAAGAACTTCCAGGGCTAAGGCAATCCAAAGTGATGCTGGGATCTTTTAACCAGAAGAGAACTAAAGCTTGCCTGAAACTAAGCAGGAACAAGCTCAGAATTCTGACAGGAGCCCTGACGGGACACTGCAGACTTAGGAAACATCTCAAGGCCCTAGGCCTAGAGGAGGATGATGGATGCAGATTCTGTGGCTCAGCAGAGGAAACCCCCATACATCTGTTCAAAGACTGCGGAGCATTACTCCGCAAGAGACAGATGTACCTTGGGGCTCACTGCTTGAACACAGAGGAGCTGCAGGCCTTGAATCCCACCCAGAACCTGAGATTCCTAAAGGAATCAGGATTAGAGGAGGCGCTCTAAATGGGTAAGTACACCAACACTTGGAGGAGGAAGGTGGGGTACAATAGATCTATAAAGGTCGCAGTACAAGTCGTCACCACCATATCTACAATCTACAATCTACATGATATTGTAAAACTAAATAAATGTAACTGTGATTTTATGCATTTTCAAAGCGAATGCCGAATCAAGACAAGCTGAAAACTCTCTTGTGTCAGCTCTTCCAAGGTGAAAACTGTCTTAAATAATGTGTTGGAGCAAATAGTCACTAGATATAATACAGGATTTGTTCCATTAAAGTTATCGCAGAAACTCGATAAATTCGAAGAGTAAACCCCTGGAAGCGAGGAGAAATTTATTAAAGAAATTAAATGTTTTTATAAAAATTCCTTTGAATATGTAAACAAATGGAATTTTTGAAACAAATAAATTGTTTCACATTTTTGGATGGATATTATTAAAATGCCAAATGAAAACGATGGAGACATTATGTGAAAGAAAACCACAAAATTGGTCCACGGAAAAAATAAATGAATGGAAGAACTTAAAAATACTTGTTTGCCGGGTATCAATGCGACTGTTGAACGACTATTTTCAGTCATCAATGATTTCTGGAGCAGCTGTACATCGAGATTAAACATAGAAACCTTATCAGCAGTGCCTTCAGTGAAGGCGAGTCTCCAGTATACATGTGAAGCATTTTGTAATGTTTTAAAAGAAAATGAAACATTATTTTGAAAAAATTCACTCAATGAAAAATATAATTATAAAAAATAAAAATAACTCAAATATTTCCTTTTTTTGTTAAGTCCATGCACAACCATTACCCTTCCATCCATCAAACCCTGCTTATCAAAGTCCACAAAACCACAAAAGACTACAAACTAATGATGCAGTTCAATCATTACTTCAAAACAGAAGGTTTTATGTTTAACTTCAAAATAAAAAAAGCCGCTGGAGAATCCAAAGGAACGGTCCCCCACAAGGAAGTGTTCTGGCCCCTACTTTATTTAATATATACACCAATGACCAGCCTATAACAGACAACGCCAAACACTACGTGTACGGTGACAACCTAGTTATCACAGTTCAAGGTAAGACAATCGGGGAGATAGAGGTAAGGTCGGAAGACGCAATGAGAACTAATGTCCAAATACTATCGAAAAACTCGCTAAAACCGAATCCATCAAAAACCCAAGTAAGTGTTTTCCATTTAAATACCCACAAGGCTCAAAACTACAAACTAAGAACAGAAAAATAAAAACCAAACTTGCAGGATTATTACTGGCTGCATGAAACCAACATCAATCAACCAATTTAACAAAGCAGCGGGCTTCGCAGAACCAAGTGAAGGAAGAATGGGTATAGAGCACGTAGAAAAAATTAAGCAAACCTTCGACTATCCATCAAGGAAAAAAATTCTTCAATTTCTTCAGTGTGCTGAATCGATTAGTGAGGACTAGAAGTCTCTGTGGTGAGCCGTTCAAAAGTTATGACAGCGTTAAATCAGTCGGAAATGCGAGATGGTGTACAGCGAAAAAGTATATAAAACTTTGTAGCATTGAACCGCCCGACAACTTCCCTATCAACGAAAGCCCCTGTGCAAGGTCCAATGGAAGACATGGAAAACGCTAAACAGAATACGAACCGGTGTGCCACCCGTAAAAACAAACAAACCAAAGTGGAAAATTGAGTAAGACCAACAATGCCTCTGTTAATGTGGGGAGATACAAAACATGGGCCACCTGCTGGGATGCACATTATGTCCTGCAACGTGCTCCATCGATGAGATGTGTATTGCAAATGAAAATGCCATAGACGTAGCCTGGTACTGGGCTGAAAAATTTTGAGTGGAATGATTTCGGACTCGAAAAAGTAAAGTAAGTGGTACAATGTACTGCATTCGCGTTTACAAAATCTGGTCACCTTAGTACTCTAGATCAGCGGTGCGCAAACCTGGGCGACCTCCAGAAGGGTCGAGATAAACTTTATTGGTCGTTGATTTCAAAAAATATTTGAGACATTTCGCGTGTAATTAGTGGGTAGCAGTAAATAGTCAAAGTAAAATGTCAATATAAAAAAATTTAAAAAAACATTGATATTTTCAAACATAATTTTCTCAAAAAATAATTTGGGAATTTGTTTCAAAATTTGTAGAGATGTTGGTAGAACTGTTCCGGAATATTTAACAAATTTTCCGAACATTTTAATATTTATTTCACCAAATATTGTAGTTTTTTTTTGTAAATTCCATCTTGAAAATCAAATTTGTAGACATTGAAGTTTTCAAACTTAATTTTCTCAAACACTAATTTGGGAATTTGTTTCAAATCTTCTGGAGATGTTGGTAGAACTGTTCCTGAATATTTAGCAAAGTTTCCCAATATTTTAATATTTATTTCAACAAATATTATAGTTTTTTGCAAATTCCACCTTGAAAATCAAATTTGTAGACATTGAAGTTTTCAAACTTAATTTTCTCAAACACTAATTTGGGAATTTGTTTCAAATTTTCTGGAGATGTTGGTAGTAGTGTTACGGAATGTTTAGCAAATTTTCCCAATATTTTAATATTTATTTCAACAAATATTGCAGTTTTTTGCAAATTCCACCTTGTAAATAAAATTGGTAAACATTGAAATTTTCAAACTTAATTTTCTCAAAATCTAATTTGGTGATTTGTTTCAATTTTTGTGGAGATGTTGGTAGAACTGTTCCGGAATATTTAGAAAAAATTTCCAATATTTTAATATTTATTTCAACAAACATTGCAGTTTTTTGCTAATTCCACCTTGAAAATCAAATTTGTTAACATTGAAGTTTTCAAACTTAATTTTCTCAAACACTAATTTGGGGATTTGTTTCAATTTTTGTGGAGATGTTGGTAGAACTGTTCCGGAATATTTAGAAAAATTTTCCAATATTTTAATATTTATTTCAACAAACATTGCAGTTTTTTGCTAATTCCACCTTGAAAATCAAATTTGTTAACATTGAAATTTTCAAACTTAATTTTCTCAAAATCTAATTTGGGGATTTGTTTCAATTTTTGTGGAGATGTTGGTAGAACTGTTCCGGAATATTTAGCAAATTTTCCCAATATTTTAATATTTATTTCAACAAATATTGCAGTTTTTTGCAAATGCACACCTCCTTGTGCCAACAGGGAGGTGTGCTATCACTGTTGTGGAGCCTGGTAGTTGATGAATTACTGGCTAGGCTGAATGACCTAGACATTAAATGTAAATTTTACGCCGATGACATAGTCATCATACGTTTGTTAAGTATTATATTTTATTTGTGGCACAAAATATTGAAGTGCACAAGTATAAAAATACAATTCAGTTTACTATTCGGGCAAAGCCGGGTTTATATTAGAACGCTGCCTGACGCAACGGGCTGGTGATCATACTACAGTGTCGCGTCGCCGCGCGTGCTGATTAATTTTTGTGTCAGTTCAGTGGCGACTGCGTAAACATCCGCGTACCTATTTGCAATGTTCTCTTCCGACTCTCTTATAGTAAATTTTATAAATTCGTTAAAATAATTGTTTAAAATATTTTAGCATGTTGCCAATTGGATGTAAAGCTCTTATTTCCTCAATTTTCTTCATGAAATATTTGCATACAGAAAATTTAAATGTCATTGCTACAAAGTCCAGAGCTTAGGGCTTCAGAGCATATCATTTCCGGGCTTTAGGGCATAATTATTGCGGCTTTTCACTATTGCGGATTTCAACAATGTTTATGCAACAAAAACGATACAAATATTTTAGAAATAAGTAGATGGTTTAATGACTATTGGAGCCTAGTTACCATCTACAACAAGAGGAGAGTTCCAGAAAATAGTAGACAAGATCAGACAAGAGCAATTTATACTCTCTTACAAGCTCAATAAGTTCGTCGGCGGACATTTTGCGTGCGTACTGAAATGTGGTAGACGTCTGCTTGCTTGCTCGACAATGCATGCGTAATTCGCGTAGCCACGTGGTGATTATACTAGCACGGAGCAAGCCAACGCATTTCTTCCCCCACCAGCGATGCCACGCCGATCGAAATCGAGTGGTCTGCGTTTAGTCAGCTCGCTCGGCGACACACGGGACTGAGCTAATGTAACCACGTTCATACTAAATGTATGTAACCGATTGCAATCCCACGCGTTGCGACACTCAGTCTCGCGTGTCGCCGAGTGAGCTGACGCCACGCAGACTGCTCGATTTCGATCTGCGTGGGGTCCGTGGTGAGGGAAGTTACGCGTTGGCTTGCTCCGCGCTAGTATAATGACCACATGGAAAAGCGCATTTCCGGCGCGCCATGTTGATGAGCAAGCAAGCAGAATACAATAACATTAAGGTTAATGCATTTACTGGGTGCACCCCGTATTTTCTCTTCTTTCTTTTTTTCTCGAGTAGGCTGAAAATAAATAGGTAGGCAATATCTTCTTCAAGATTCGTATCGGAGTAGGAAGAGAACATTGTAAATAGGTGCGAACGTTTACGAGGACAGCACTGAAGTTACACAAACATTAATCAGCACACGCGGTAACACGATACTGTAGTATAATCACTAGCCTGTTGCGTCAGGCAGCTTTGCGACACGCGGCGTGGGCCTAATATAACCCTAGCTTAAAACATTTGATGTATCTTGAGAAGTACTTCCTAATTGGTCACTTTCTGGTGCACGTTTAATATTTTTTACTGTACCAGTTTTCAACCACTGATCCATATTTCAAGCACTAGAGATGAGCATGGGATGAATTTTTCGTCCCAGATCCCATCCTGTGGGACGTATCCCTGTCACGGTCCCATCCCATCACGTTTTGGTCCCACTGTCCCATCCCACAAACATAAAATTTTCGTCTAATCCCTCCCATTCATCCCATCCCATCCCGGTCGCGCGGCCCATTTTTCCCATACAGCAGACTTTCTTTTCGGTTTTTCGACAATGAGTAATTCCTTTTCGTCGCAAACGGATCTTAAGATTTTTCAGGAACTACTTCGTTATCTCAAAAATCTCCTGAGCTGTACATGTATTAAAATTTTACGTATTGGCACGATAAACGTTAATTTTGAATTATTGACTAATTTCAATCTAATCGTTAGAATCGTTAGAAACAAAGCTGCACCATTGTCAAGGATAAAATAGGACTCTTCTTTTTCTCAAAAGAAAAATACTAGCCGAAGTGCGCAAGCGCGATTCGGTAACCGACAAACTGCCGTGCCGAATCGTGAAAAACTTACCTAGAACCCACACAGAGAAGATATGCGCTGCAAGAAACAAAATCTAGAAATAGCTAATAAAAATACACTGATTTGTATTCGGAAGCCTACTTGTGTATTTAATACTTGTGTAATATAATAATTGTGTATTTAATAATTAATTATGCACGAACTAGATTTTCTGGATTATCAAAATCCGTCCCACTCCGTCCCATAGAAAATTGTCTACCAACCTAAATTCATAAACATGTACTTACCGAAAATATAGAACCGGAATGAATTTTTCATTTTCTTAACAAATTTTTGTAGGCCTTTTGTAAATTTTTTTAAGTATTATACAGTCCGGCTGTATATACTTTAGCTGATCCCATATTGGACCATGGAAACTTTTTGGAATTAATATAGTTAGTAAGCAAATATGATGTACACTTAAAAAAACATTTAAATGAGGTCATCGAAAAAAGCAAAAATATACATGAAAAAGGACAACAACATAGATCTAGATCATTCGTAAGTTGATTATCTAAAACAACTGTAAATTCAATACTGTAAATCATAAAAGAATTGATCAAAACATCCATTCTGGAAGAAATCCATAAACTAAATGTGCAATTGGACACTACACAGGATATTTCAGTCCAAGATCAATGTTCAATTGTAATAAGGTATGTTTTGGGTTGTGAAATCTATGAAAGACTGGTTTCCGTTGTAAGTTGTACAGACTCTACCGGGAAAGGTATGTTTAACCTCATTCAAAAAGAATTTTCAACTTTAAAAATATTCCACTAAAAAATTGCGTCTCGAATGCCACTGATGGTGTAGCAAATATGCAAGGGGCTTACAATGGTTTCTCTAAATGGATGTCTGAAAATACACCTAGGCAATTATATGTGTGGCGTTACAGCGCTACCCTGTACCTAATTGTGTCCGACATCGCCAAAATAACAATAAATGCAGAGTCTTTATTTACTTTTTTCAATTCCATTGCAATTTTCTTCAAAGAATCGTACCAAAGTACTAATATTTGGAGAAGCCCATCCTTGAAGAGGCAAAAAAATGAAATTACAAGTAATTGGAAAAACTCGTTGGTGGGCAAAAGAAGCAGCTTTGAAAAAAATATTTGGAAATTACAAAAATCACGCCAATTCTCGATGTATTATTAACATTACACGATAAAAAATTGACCGAAAACATGCCACCAGATTAGAGATGAGCATGGGACGAGTTTCTCGTCCCAGATCCCATCCCCACACCATTACATCACTTTTCGTCCCACTGTCCCATCCCACAAACTTAAAATTTTCGTCCCATCCTATCCCATCCCATTCACCCCACCCCATCCCGGTCGCGCGGCCCGACCCATTCAACCCATTTTCCCATACAGCAGACTTTCTTTTCGGTTTTTCCACAATGATTCTTTTTCGTCGCAAACGGATAGGAAGATTTTTCAGGAACTCCATCGTTATCGCAGAAATCTTCTGAGCTGGACATATATTTAAATTTTGCGTATTGGCACGATAAACGTTAATTTTGGATTACTGTCTATTTTCAATCTAATCGTTAAAATTATTAAAAACAAAGCTGCACCTCTTTCATGGATAAAATAGAACTTATCTTTTTAAGAACTGCGCAAGCAGCGATTAGGTAACCGACAAACTGCCGCGCCGAGTCGTGAAAAACTAAAATCTGCACAAAAAAGATATGCGCTGCAAAAAAAGATTTTTATATGAAAGCAATTAATTATGCACGAACTAGATTATCAAAATCCCTCCCGCTCCGTCGCATACAAAATAGTCGTCCCATCCCATCTCACGCGACGTCCATACCACTCATCCTATAGCATGGGACGAAGGGATGGCATGGGATGGGACGATGGGATCCCATGCTCATCTCTATACCAGATGTCCGTGTGAAGGCCTTCTTACACAATTTATAGATTATGAAATGCTACTACGTCTCAAATTTTTACAATATTATTTTCAATTATTGATCCTGTCTCGAAATATTTTCAAACTAGCGGATTAGACTTACTAGGATGCCACGAAATGATTATGAATTGTACATCACAATTAAAGTCCGTAAGTCGTGAGATGAGTGATATTGAAATATCTACGCAAGCGTTCATTGCATGGACACAAGATGAAATTGACACCCGTGAAGAAATCGACATTCACATACCAATTTCCTTTCCCGAATAATAAAACGAAAGAAAGAGAATAAGAAAATGAAAGAAAATGGCCGGTGAATTGGCGGAAGATGATCCCATAAAACATAGCTGAAAAAACTATGAAGTTGAAACCTGTAATAGAATTTTAGATAAAATTATAAATTCTATAGAATGTAGATTTAAGAATAATGGTGAGCTTTATAAGGATATTGCCTTATTGTCTCCAACAAATTTTGATGAAGTTAAACAAGGAGTTCCATCAAATAGCTTTAAAAACATGTATGAACTGCTAGAAAACTATTAACTAAATATTACAAAAGAAAATCTGGAAGAAGAATTGGTTAGTTTCGCGACAAATTGGGATTTTTTTAAAGTAGCGGCAAAATGCGAAGAGTAATAACAATTTCAGACTAATGTTACATTTATAGATACAGATGAAACTGATGAACAAGACAACGATGATTTTGAAAGAGATGGTTTGGATGTTAATAATAAAAAATCTTGATGAAAACTTTGATCATTTTTTTGATTTTTTTCCAGGTATAGCGGAGGTATAGCGGACTAACAAAATTAAAGTACACAATGCAATATTAAAGTTTTATTTAAATCACAGCTCAAGAGATACATCATGGTCAATTTTTCTTAAAGTGTTCTCAAAGCTTTGCTCATAATAACAAAAACTTGAAAAATGGGCTAACGTTACCCAAGTTAACGGTAATACCCTGTAAATGTATATTTTAGCTATATCCGGAAATTAAAAAAGGGCCGACATATATTATTTCCCGGGCCGCTAAGATGTTGCCCATCCGCCCCTGGCTACTGTTTGTCACCGCTCTGAAACTGGAACGAGACGAGAAGAGAATAGTATATCTCTAACATCCGCCAATACTATTATTTCGCGTACCCATAAGCCGCTAAATGCGTAAACCTAGGGGTACGCGTACCACGCATTGCGAATCACTGTTCTAGGGACATTATAAATTTTCAAACAGAGCCGTAATCCATTCGTTAATCTCCTTAACGAGCAAACAAAATGCTCAATAATCTCCATGTAATTTCCAATTTTACAGTCGATACTTCGTGTCGTAACAAACCGCTAGAAACAAGGCCTTATAAACAGAAGCCAACTGTGGACCACCAAATGGTTGAAAATAGAAGAAGGACCCTAACACCGGGAAAAAGCAAGGTCTCTGAAGAGCAGAAAGCAACAGGCTTCGGAGGAAGAGAGATAGAGCCGAAAAAAATCTGGCTCTACGTTTCAAGACCCAAGGACCATGTCACAGAAGACATAATATTTGACTACTTACAACTAAAAACTTCTAAACCCAGGGAGGTCTTCACAGTCGAATGGGTTAAAGTCAAAAATGAAAGACCAGACAACAAAAACTTTAAGTGGGGGTTGAATTAGAACTACAAGAAGCGGTTTATGATCAGTCCTTTTGTCCGCAGGGTATTCGCATTGAGAGGTTCAACTTCCGGCTCTGGGACCGAAACCAAAACAGAATTAAAAAAACAGCCGCCCTAAACATAGACCCAATATACTGAGCAACGATAGTCGACTTAGCACAGCCCATCTAGTCGAAGTCAACTTCCTTCCACTCTTTCAATAAGTTCAGCCATTTCCTGTTCGTCCTTTGTTATAAGTGTGGTGTCATCGGCATAACGAAGGTTATTTATTTTTCTGCCACCTATACTTATGCCACCCTCCCAACCGTCCAAAGCCTTCCTGATAATGTATTCACCATAAATGTGGAATAGCAAGGGAGATAAAATACACCCTTGTCTTACGCCTCGTTGTATGCTGAAGGTTGGGGAGGTTTTGTCCTCTGTCCTCAGTCTGACTGTTGCACTGCTGTTTTCAAATAGATGTTTTAATAGGAGCACCAGATGTTGAGGGGTTCCCATCTCTAAGAGAGCTCTCCAAAGCTTTTGCCAGCTGACATAGTCAAAAGCTTTGCTATAGTCTAGGAAACAGAGATATGATGGTTTTGCAAATTCTCTTGCCTTTTCGATAATCTGTAGAACATTAGAGATTTGTTCTATTGTACCCTTCCCCCCTTGCCCCTTGCCCACTAACAAATCCTGTCTGTTCCTGTGGGATCTGCCAATTGAAAAAGCTTCTGAGGCGTTGAAGGAGAATTCTGAGCATAACTTTGCTTGGATGTGAGATAAGTGCAATGGTGCTGTAGTTGTTACATTTTTGACTGGAACCTTTTTTGTGCAATGGAATGAAGGTCGATGTGCACCAATCCTTTGGACATTGTCCGGTTTTCCATATCATTCGTTTGGATGAACAGGGTATTAACTCATAATGTTCTTGCCTGCAGAAATACTTTTATTTTCTCAGTAAGTCCGGAAGTGAACAAAAACGTTATCAATAAACGTCAATCAATAGTTTAAAAGACATTATAAGCGAGGTTAGCCAATTATTTACAGAAATGGAAATATATTGATTTGAAAACTTCAAATCGCTCTTCAGGCTTTTTTGAGTTAATACCTTGTTCATCTGGACCGACGATATGTTGTTGCATATCTTTCACAGAATTGTGATGCCTACTTCATCTAATTGTTTTAACATTTCTGCGCTTATATTGCCACCGCCTGTGCTTTTATTGTTTTTCCAATAATGAATGGCTTGCTCTACTTCATCCCTCAAAAAGTCCAAGATCCTGACTTTCCACCTCCTTCATGGATGGTAGTTCGTTTTGTTGTTCAGGGGCTTTATTCTCGTAGAGCTTTCTGCAATATAACTGCCATACCTCAAGAACTCTCTATTTCAGTAATAGTTTTGCCATTTTGATCTTTTATTTTCCATGTTTTTGGTTTAATTCCTCTGGTAATTTCTTTGATTGTTCGGAAGAGGTCTCGTGTTTCATTGGTGCTGTGTAATCTTTCAAGTGTCAAGGCAGATTTGACGTGTTGGTTTTTGTCCCGTCTGCTCAGTCGTTGAATTCGTTGACTTCGTTGAGTGTTCCTGTTCAGTTTTTGGTATTCGATCATCTGTTTGTTTTTGCGTATGCCTTCTTCTGAGCATCTTTCTTTTCGTTACTGCATTCGAAGTATCTTCCGTCATTCACTGTTTGATTTTCACATCGTTGGTACTTTGTTGAATTCCTTCCTCTTTGGTATCGATCATAGTAGTTTTAAGAGTTTGACACATTGTCTCTTAATTTTCAAATTCTGAGTTATTTGGGATTATTTCCAATTTTTCTCTTAGTTTTTCTTCAAAAAAATGGATGTTTCCGGGGTTCAAGGGGGGAGCTTTTACCTTTGTTTTCTAGGATTTAATGTGTATCTTTACTCGAGCTAGTAGCAGTTTGTGGTCGCTGCCACACTCCGCTCCTGGTAAGGTCTTGACGTTCTGTATACTGGATTTCCATCTTGACTGTACCAATATATAGTCTATTTGCTTTTTGTATAGGCCACCTGGAGACGTCCACGTATACTGGATATTGGATTTTGAGGGAAGACGGTATTTGTGATAACCATGTTGTTTCCTATACAAAATTCTACAAGTTTTTGTCCAGATTCATTTCTGACGCCCAATCCATATCTGTCTATGAGGTGTTTTACTTGTTCGTGTTCAGTTTGACCGATTTTAGCGTTGAAATCTTCTCGTATCAGAGTTATTTCTTTGTTGGGTATTTCTTGTATAGTACTTTCCAGTTTATTGTAAAAATCATTTACTTAATTCGTCTTCCGTGCTTGTTGATGTTGGAGCGTAGATTTGGACAATGTTTAATTTGCAAGGCTTGGCAATGATTTTTACACTCAGTATTCTGGAACTTAAGATCTGGAAAGAAGATCTGAAAGACACCACGAACAAAATCCCCATGAAGCAGGTAAAAGTGTTACTAGGAGATTTTAATGCCCAATTAGGCAGGGAAAGAAAATTCAGAGAAACAACAGGAAAACATACGGCCCACAAGAGGACAAATAAGAATGGAGAGAACTTAATAAACTTCTGCAGAAATTTCGACCAAAATCATGTCAACGCGATTCCAGAAACCACACAACAAACTACGGACTTGGAAATCTCCCAACAACGCCCTAGGAGAATTTCAGATTGACCACATAGCGATATCCAAGAAAAACACCAGAGAAATTATGAATGTTAGGACAAGGAAAGGATTTTTCGAATCCGATCATCATCTCCTACAAATCAAAATGAAATTTATACCCTACAGACAAATCAAGAGAACCAACAGAACTTTCAGAACAGACCCAGAGTACCTACAATTAAACAAGAAAGAAATTACAGAAAAAAATAGGAAAATTGAGAGTAACAATTGGACAGAACTGTCAGGAAAAATGAAAGAATTGTTAAAATTGGGGCAGCCACCCAGAAAAAGGAAACACAGATGGTGGAACATGGCATGCAACCGAGTTATAGAAGACAGAAGACAAGCCTGGGAAAAATTTAATTAATAAACACCCTAAAACTGGGAAGAATTTAACAAGACACAAAAGGCCTCCTCCAAAATAATCCACAGAGAAAAAAGAGGTTATGAAAACAACATGTTGAAGGAGATAGAAGAGGACTTCAACAAAAACAACACACGAAATTTTTACAGAATATTCAGGGAAAATATGACAGGATATCAGCCACCGAGCTTATGCTTCAAAAGACAAGACGGATCATTGGAGACAAACCCTAAAAAGAACTGTGAAATATTAGCAAACTACTTTGACACACTACTCAAATGTGAAAAACCAACACAGAAACTACAGTTCGAAAAGCCAGAACCTAACCCGGATTGCAAACCCCCTACACTCGAAGAAATTGTAAACATAATAAAATCACTGAAAAATTACAGAGCACCTGGAGAAGATGGACTGATTTCGGAAATCTGGAAGCTAGACCATGAAAAGATTACACCTAAAATACACAGCATGATCAAACACATTTGGGAAACAGGAAAAATACCAGAAGAATGGAAGTTAGCCCTAATACACCCCCTCCACAAGTAAGGAGACAAAACGGACCCTAATAACTACCGAGGAATATCATTACTACCTGTGACATACAAAATTCTGTCCAAATCCCTGTTAAATCGTCTAGAACCTCAGATAGACCCACAGATAGGAGAATACCAAGGAGGGTTCAGGAAAGGAAGATCATGCAGTGAACAGATCTGGTGCTTGAAAAGAATACTAACAACGAGAAAGACCAGGAACACCACAGTTATATTCGTCGACTTCAAGAAGGCCTACGACTCCATAGATAGAAAAACACTCTTCAACACATTGGAAGAAATGAAGGTGGACAACAAGACCAGAAATCTAATCCAGGAAACACTAACAAATACCACATCAAAAGTTCATGGGAGAGGTCTCAGAACCATTTGAAATTAAGACAGGAGTGAGACAGGAGATGGCCTCTCACCCATTCTATTTAATTCAGTTTAAGAGAAAATAATCAGGACATGGGAAAAATGAGTCAGTGGGGTAAAGATGGGGAGACACAAGGATAGAATCGTAAACATAAAATGTTTGGCATTCGCTGATGATATAGCCATCATAACAAATAGTAGAAAAGAAGCCAAAGTAGCTCTAATAGAGACACTCCAGGAAATCTCATCCAAAGCAGGGCTACAAATCTCCTACGAAAAAATACAGTACATGGACACAAAATTTCGAAGAATCCACAGACAGACACCCACTTATAACTAAGTATGGAAAGACAACACAAGTAGACAGTTTCAAATACCTGGGAGAGATTATACAGAAAACAGGACTGAACACAAAATCCAATGAGTAAAGGGTCAAAAAACTACAACAAACATACAGACTTACATGGAACCACTACAACAAAAGGAGTATTTCTATCAATGCTAAATTAAGACACTACAATACAGTAGTTCTACCAGAGGCCTTGTATGCCTCAGAAACAACGGTAATCAAGGGACGAACGAAAATCAAGGATTTAGAAAAACAAGAGAGGAAAATACTAAGAAAGATCTATGGGCTGGTTCAGAAAGAGGGCAACTGGATAAAGAGACCAACAAAAGAACTGTACGAACAGACAGAGATGGTTACAAACAACATCAGGAAAAGAAGGGCTATGGAATTCTATGGACACATATATAGGATGAATGAAAACAGACTGACTAAGAAAATTTTTAACATAGTGATGACAAATACAGTGAAAACCAACTGGGTAAAGGAAACCTTGGAAGACCTCAAGATACTCAACATCTCCACAGAAGACATGCTATATTTATTATGCAGACATGCTATATTTATTGTCATTAAGCAACACTTTCTCACTCTCACACCTTTTTTATTTCAAAAATATATTTATCCTGTGCTAAATTATAAAATAAATGCTTTCAATATTTATGTTTTTTATTAATAAATTATCATAACTCACTGTAAAAAACTTTATCCCGAAACAGGGGCCACGAGCTAACGAACTTAGAGGCAGAGCCAAATTTTATCACGAAATAGGGTTCAAACAAGAGGTCCACAAATAAATTAATATAAAAAAACATCGAACTAAAACTACATAATTCATGCATTAAATTACTGGCAAAATACCAATATTCAACACACAAAAGCTTTCAAACTGATATCACCTTTAGTAATATATAAAAAAAATCTTAAAGTCTTAAGAGCCTTAAGATGCCGAAATATGGGACATTTACCTTAATTCGTCTTCCGTGCTTGTTGACGTTGGAGCGTAGATTTGGACAATGTTTAATTTGCAAGGCTTGGCATTGATTTTGACACTCAGTATTCTGGAACTTACAGTATTGTCACCTAGAGCAGGGGTCTCCAAACTTTCCAGCCTTAGGGCCATACTGATTACTCCAGTAAGTTCCGAGGGCCAAAACCATATTATCATTGTTGCCGGTGGTAAAAAGTGAAATAGTCCACTGATGAAAAAAAAAGTCCGAAAAAGTACGCAATGTTTAAAAAAGGTTGCAAATCGGACTAAAGTCCTCAAAACGGCAACACTGCATATTATTAATTTTCCTGTCATTATCTGTAATTTCTAGATTAGTCGTAGAGTACGAGCCATGAGGAGTAACGTGACACGACATCTGGTGGACACGAGCGGAAATAGGTAGTACCTTCTATCGCTAACAGATGGCGCTAATAGCACGTACAGAATAATCTCGTTGGTTCGAGAAAGTTCTGGTGTGTTCCACTCACTTCTAGATGGCAGTAATTGGAATATATAAGAAGGCTAGTGGCGCAACCACAAGTCAGTTCCTATGATACTGTTGTGAAATAAAATAGTACAAAAGCAACAATTCAAATCAAAATACTGTTACAAAGATGCCTTAAACTTAAACACGCACAAACACGTTTTAAGGAGGTACGTGTTTGTGCGTGTTTAAGTTTAAGACATCTTTGTAACAGTATTTTGATTTGAATTGTTACTTTTGTGTGTGATTTAGTAGTATAGTAGCTTTTAGTAGTGAATGCAGAAAATTCAAAGATCAGTGGAACATTCAGTATTTCGTAATTGAGTCCAGTAACAAGGCGCTATGTTTGATTTGCAATGAAAGCATAGCCGTTGTCATGGAATATAACATTAAACGTCATTATGAAACAAAACATTTTCAAAATTACTCAAAATATACAGAGGATATATATCCTCTCAACTGTTCGACAAAAATGGACATGTTGAGTGGTTTTCTTTGGCCTTGGATGAGTCAACGGATGTGTCAGATACTGCTCAGGTGTTGATTTATATTAGAGGAGTAGATAAAAGCTATGAAGTGCATGAAGAACTTCTTGATATGTATAGTATTCATGGCACAACTACTGGTACTGATATTTTTAGAGGAGTTGAAATGGCCATTAATCAAAAGAACCTTCGATGGAAAAACTTGAAATGTATTACAACTGATGGAGGCAAAAACATGAGTGGGAAAGATAAAGGAGTGGTCGCTCTTGTGTCAAAGGCTGTAGAAAATGACGGTGGTTCTAAACCATTAGTCTTACATTGTATCATTCATTAACAGTCTTTGTGCGGAAAATGTTTGGATATGTCTGAAGTTCTGAAACCAGTCATATCAAATGTTAATTTTATCAGATCTTTTGGGCTGAATCACCGACAATTCGGACAATTTATTGAAGAGATTGGAGAAAATGACTTACCTTATCATACTGCCGTACGTTGGCTTAGTTGTGGGAAAGTCCTTCAGCGCTTTTTTGAACTTCGAGCAGTGATAGAATTTTTTTTGAATGAAAAGCATCGCCCTCTTACTGAATTACAAAACAACGCATGGCTGTGGAAGTTAGCATTCTATGTTGATTTGACAAAACATGTGAACGAACTGAATTTGAGATTGCAAGGAGAAAACCAGCATCTTCCTGATTTATACACTAATATCAAATCATTCCGGAAGAAATTGATACTGTTTCAATCACAACTACGAAGTAAATGTTTTTCACATTTTAAAACATGTGAAATATTCAGCCACACCACTGAGACTGAGTTTCCTATCGATTTTGCAATCGAAACTTTGAGTGCTTTGAAAATAAATTTTGATACTCGTTTCTCGGACTTTGATGCCATTGCGAATCAAATTAAGATTTTTCAGAATCCTTTTGATACTGACATTGAAACCCTAGCCCCGGAACTTCAAATGGAAATGATTGATCTACAGTGCAGTGATATAATTAAGAACAAATATAAAAACTCATATTTGTTGGAATTTTATAAGAGTCTTCCACTGACACAATTTGATAATTTGCATAAATTTGCTCGTGGGCTGTTTTCTGTTTTTGGTACTACTTATTGGTGTGAGAAGACCACCTTCTCCAAAATGAAGTACACAAAAAATGTTTACAGATCTAAATTAACTGATGAGCATCTTTTTTAATAATTGGTACAAGTAAAATTAGTCCACAACTACAAACTATTGTCAGTGGAAAATCTCAATTACATAAATCTCATTAGTATTTCATGTCATTATGCTTGTTATGTTTTTATTTAAAATGTATAAAATGTTAGTTGGATTCATTTCAATAATTTGTTAGTTATTATATACAGAAGTTAAATTTTCTGCATATTATACATGTCTTTACGCATTACAATTCTGTGTTTCTTTATCCAACTTATCACAAAAACAATAACAATAAGCCTACAACAATGTTATGAGTAGTTAGCCCATGACCATATCAATGTAGATGTCATATTAATAATTATTCAACATAAAATTAGAATACTTCAGTAAACTAAATTTAATTTGCTATACATGTTCTCTAAAAGGAGTTTTCAAGTATGCTAGCTCTCCGCGGGCCGAACAAAATCTGTCCGCGGGCCGGATGTGGCCCTCGGGCCGTAGTTTGGAGACCCCCTGACCTAGAGTATATATATATACATATATATATATATATATATATATATATATAAATATATATATATATATATATATATATATATATATATATATATATATATATATATATATATATATATATATATATATATATATATATATGGTGATATATAAGATGGACTGATCATTAAAATTTTGTAACATCAAAATTTGCTGGGTTAATGAAGTGATGAAAAAGTTTATTTTGAAAGTGGCGTAAGTCCCACTGATTGTGAGAGAGTTTCAAACCGATATGGAAAATATGCAATTAAAGTTTATGTGTTCACGTAAGCTTTATGTTTAATTATTAATGTAGCAGTTGAATTAGCAATGTGCAATGAATTTATTAATTTATATAAACAATTTAATTTTAAATTTCAGTTTCGTTTTACGAATGGATTCATATTGGTCTCCTGATATACCATTGTAATATTCAGAAATTCGTTGATAATTTGTTTATAACAAATTAAATTGCAAAAAAACTGTATGAGAATATGAATATATTAAAATATCCCAAGAGAAAACTTAGGAATCTTCGAATATGAATTTCAATCTAAAAATAACAAAAAACTACAAAAAAATACGAGACCACTCACAAACCTCAAATTCATGGAATTTTGGTATACCACATTGTATACCACCTGCCCACAATAATTATTTTATATCCCTCCCGCATATACAAACTGGAGAAGACTGAAACTGAATAATAATTAATAAAAGAATATTAATATTAATGTAAAAATTATTTAACAACTGTTATTTATCATTCTTGATTTTATAACATAAAAGTGTATACATTTATCTTCATTTCAAGGAAAATTTATTTTATGTATGGATGGACTTGTGCTTTCTTAAGAATTGGAAACGTGATTTCATTGATTTTGAAAGTGGCCCAAGTCCATTTACAGCCATGAAAAACATATTATTTCTTAAATAACGTTAAATATGCTAATTGGGGTGATAAATTTGACACCCTTCGAAACACCAAAACATTATTCTACTATATTATCTGTTACCCATATTTTTAAATTTTACCCAATGCAAACCCTTCAATATCTCGATTCGAACATAAATGGAGTTAGGTCACT
The DNA here is from genome assembly GCA_944588485.1 of Phosphuga atrata. Lineage (NCBI taxonomy): Eukaryota > Metazoa > Arthropoda > Insecta > Coleoptera > Silphidae > Phosphuga > Phosphuga atrata. Next base: position 46,963,638 of record OX155904.1, read on the forward strand.
TTCAAAATAAACGGCTCATATATATATATATATATATATATATATATATATATATATATATATATAATATATATATATATATATATATATATATATATATAAATATATATATATATATATATATATATATATATATATATATATATATATATGGATTTCACCTCAAAATCAGAAAAAATATCAACATTTACGATTCGATCTGGGAACAAAGCTTATGCACTGATCAACGCACATGCCCCCACGAATAACTACAACAAGAAAAACCCGCAGATGATAGAAGAATTCTGGGAGACACCGCGAACAAAATCCCCACGAAGCAGGTAAAAGTGTTACTAGGAGATTTTAATGCCCAATTAGGCAGGGAAAGAAAATTCATAGAAATAACAGGAAAACATACGGCCCACAAGAGGACAAATAAGAATGGAGAGAACTTAATAAACTTCTGCAGAAATTTCGACCTAAAAATCATGTCAACGCAATTCCAGAAACCACACAATAAACTACGGACTTGGAAATCTCCCAACAACGCCCTAGGAGAATTTCAGATTGACCACATAGCGATATCCAAGAAAACACCAGAGAAATTATGAATGTTAGGACAAGGAATGGATTTTTCGAATCAGATCATCATCTCCTACAAATCAAAATGAAATTTATACCCTACAGACAAATCAAGAGAACCAACAGAACTTTCAGAACAGACCCAGAGTACCTACAATTAAACAAGAAAGAAATTACAGAAAAAATTAGGAAAATTGAGAGTAACAATTGGACAGAACTGTCAGGAAAAATGAAACAATTGTTAAAATTGGGGCAGCCACCGAGAAAAAGGAAACACAGATGGTGGAACATGGCATGCGACCGAGTTATAGAAGACAGAAGACAAGCTGGGAAAAATTTAACAGCCACAGAACACCCGAAAAATGGGAAGAATTTAACAAGACACAAAAGGCCTCCTCCAAAATAATCCACAGAGAAAAAAGAGGATATGAAAACAACATGTTGAAGGAGATAGAAGAGGACTTCAACAAAAACAACACACGAAATTTTTACAGAATATTCAGGGAAAATATGACAGGATATCAATCACCGAGCTTATGCTTCAAAAGACAAGACGGATCATAGGAGACAAACCCTAAAAAGAACTGTGAAATATTAGCAAACTACTTTGACACACTACTCAACTGTGAAAAACCAACACAGAAACTACAGTTCGAAAAGCCAGAACTTAACCCGGATTGCAAACCCCCTACACTCGAAGAAATTGTAAACATAATAAAATCACTGAAAAATTACAGAGCACCTGGAGAAGATGGACTGATTTCGGAAATCTGGAAGCTAGACCATGAAAACATTACATCTAAAATACACAGCATCATCAAACACATTTGGGAAACAGAAAAAATACCAGAAGAATGGAAGTTAGCCCTAATACACCCGCTCCACAAGTAAGGAGACAAAACGGACCCTAATAACTACCGAGGAATATCATTACTACCTGTGACATACAAAATTCTGTCCAAATCCCTGTTAAATCAGCTAGAACCTCAGATAGACCCACAGATAGGAGAATACCAAGGAGGGTTCAGGAAAGGAAGATCATGCAGTGAACAGATCTGGTGCTTGAAAAGAATACTAACAACGAGAAAGACCAGGAACACCACAGTTATATTCGTCGACTTCAAGAAGGCCTACGACTCCATAGATAGAAAAACACTCTTCAACACATTGGAAGAAATGAAGGTGGACAACAAGACCAGAAATCTTATCCAGGAAACACTAACAAATACCACATCAAAAGTTCATGGGAGAGGTCTCAGAACCATTTGAAATTAAGACAGGAGTGAGACAGGGAGATGGCCTCTCACCCATTCTATTTAATTCAGTTTAAGAGAAAATAATCAGGACATGGGAAAAATGAGTCAGTGGGGTAAAGATGGGGAGACACAAGGATAGAATCGTAAACATAAAATGTTTGGCATTCGCTGATGATATAGCCGTCATAACAAATAGTAGAAAAGAAGCCAAAGTAGCTCTAATAGAGACACTCCAGGAAATCTCATCCAAAGCAGGGCTACAAATCTCCTACGAAAAAATACAGTACATGGACACAAAATTTCGAAGAATCCACAGACAGACACCCACTTATAACTAAGTATGGAAAGACAACACAAGTAGACAGTTTCAAATACCTGGGAGAGATTATACAGAAAACAGGACTGAACACAAAATCCAATGAGTAAAGGGTCAAAAAACTACAACAAACATACAGACTTACATGGAACCACTACAACAAAAGGAGTATCTCTATCAATGCTAAATTAAGACACTACAATACAGTAGTTCTACCAGAGGCCTTGTATGCCTCAGAAACAACGGTAATCAAGGGACGAACGAAAATCAAGGATATAGAAAAACAAGAGAGGAAAATACTAAGAAAGATCTATGGGCCGGTTCAGAAAGAGGGCATCTGGATAAAGAGACCAACAAAAGAACTGTACGAACAGACAGAGACGGTTACAAACAACATCATGAAAAGAAGGGCAAAATTCTATGGACACATATATAGGATGAATGAAAACAGACTGACTAAGAAAATTTTTAACATAGTGATGACAAATACAGTGAAAACCAACTGGGTAAAGGAAACCTTGGAAGACCTCAAGATACTCAACATCTCCACAGAAGACATGACCGACAGGAAAAAATACAGAGAAAAAATCAGAAAACAGAAGTTTGAACAAACTCCCAAAGAGAAGAAAACAGAAAAGAAGTGGACAGAAGAGATGAAGAAGAAACACAGTGAATATATGAGAGGTGTCTGGGCAGAAAGAAGAAGACAGAAAAAAATTACATGTTAATTGATTGTGTTTTAGTGCTCTCCTTAAAAGGGGAATTATCGCTAATAATAATAAGAAATATAAGAAATATATATATATATATATATATATATATATATATATATATATATATATATATATATATATATATTTATATATATATATATTGTATTTGAGGTTTTCGCGGATAGATACCTGTGTTGTATTGTTTTCTCGGGGATTCCGCGTTGATGCTGAGGGTTGGCTCTGAAAAGAACCGGATTCTCGACGTTTCGGCGAACTAACATTCGCCATTCTCTTGATCGCCAATCTCTTGAGAATGGCGAATGTTAGTTCGCCGAAACGTCGAGAATCCGGTTCTTTTCAGAGCCAACCCTCAGCATCAACGCGAAATCCCCGAGAAAACAATACAACACACATATATATGTATGTATATATATATATATATATATATATATATATATATATATATATGAATTGTATTGTACATACAGTATGCGTCTAACGGTTGACCCGCACGGACGCATATATCTCTTGAGAATGGCGAATGTTAGTTCGCCGAAACGTCGAAAATCCGGTTCTTTCAGAGCCAACCCTCGGCATCAACGCGGAATCCCCGAGAAAACAATACAACACATGTATCTATCCGCGAAAACCTCAAATACAACATATATATATATATATATATATATATATATATATATATATATATATATATATAAGAGACAACCTTATTGAACATGATTATATATGCTTCCAAACAGACCGATTACTGTATATCCTCTCCTATCGAATCTTTGTTTGTCACAGTTACCGTCGAGAGCATCCGATTTGTTGTGGGATGTAGTCTATAGACGAGTGTTTGTCTATAGACGTAGTTACACGTCCGACCCGGAAAACATGTCACTGATTTGAAATTTAACAGCAGCATTTAGCAGGGACCTGCCCCACTACGTCTTTGGCGACTTCAACTATCCTGAGGTTGACTGGCCATTACTACGCCTAACGTCAAACTCACGTCAGGCCAGCGACTTTTTAGATGGATATAAGGAGATGAACGCAAAACAACTTATAAAGTTTCCAACACCATATAGAAACACCCAAGAATACCTCCTGGATTTATTGCTTGTCAACGACTCGAAGCTGGTTTGCAGGCGAATAGGTAATCCTCCGCTAGGAAACAGCGACCACATTGTGCTAACAGCTACCGCCCAACTCAAACTAAAGGAAAACCCAACTCATGAAATAGTAAAAAGGCATTTTTAGCAGGAAGACTACACAGAAGTTTAACGATCTGTCTCCGAGGGCCTGGCTGGTATGAGCAACATTAACATCGATAAACTATACGAGATTATTAGTAATTTCATCGAATCTTGCATTCCATTAAAGGAAGTCAAAATTAACTCTCTAAAACAATGGTTGAATCTAGGGTTTCTGGTGGGGATATATCCGAACCGCAAAACCGCGGTTTTCTGTGCAAAAACCGAAACGGCATAACCGTCATAAAAATCGCGGTTTTCGGTTTTATCTAAAGATAAATAAAAATAAAATACATTGAATTGGTGCTTTTTCAAACATTGCAAACTGTTGTTGCAAAAAATGGCAACTGTCGATGGTATATGTGTTCGAGCAATTTCAAAATCTGCATTTATTCGGAAAGCAATAGCTGGTTTCCCAACCAAATATTGCCAAAATATTCTTTCCAAAATGTGTTATGACCTTAATTCAAAATGAATACGAAGAAAGAAAGAAGGAAATGATTTTAAAGTTTCAAGAATTAAAAGCAAATGAACAAAAAATTTGTATTACGCTAGATGAGTGGTCTAGTTTGAGACGCCGAAGACGTAAACATTAAAATTCATTGGGAAAACTATTTTTATTACAATTTGGCTTTCTGCGAATTGAAGGAACTTGTTCTGCAAATAATATCGTAATAAGTGTTTAAATAAACATTTAGATTCATTTAGTATCAGTTTCAGAAATGATATTGTGGGTGACTTGGATTAGATAGTTGAAGTTTGCAGTGACATCGCGACGCCGTTATCAAAAATTTCGCAACGAGATTTTTAGTCGCGCTTTACTACAAGCTTTCCCTTCAGTAAAAACATCAAATTTGTTTCGCAATCTGCAAAATTGCGAAAACTACAGCGAAAAAACCGCGAGTTCCCGAAATTCGACCTAGATTAGCAAGTTGAACTGGACGGCGACATCGCGACTTCGCTGTCGAAGATTTTGCAACGTGGTTTTCACTACCGCTTCCTGACAAGCTTTTCCTTCGACAAAACGTCAAACTTGTTTCGCCAGTTTTAAAATTACGAAAACTACGGCGAAAAAACCAGCTGCGGCATTAGGAAATTAAACTTTGCGGTAGCATCGCGACGCCGGTGTAAAAGATTTCGTAACGCGGTTTTCAGTCTCACTTTCCGACCACGTTTCGCTCTAACAAAACGTCGAATTTGTTGCAGTAGCTGCGAAATTTCGAAAAAACAAATGCAACCAATCCTCGATAGATCTAACTTTGACGGGCCGTCACGGCCTGGGATTTATTTCCGTGGGACTATTATTGAGTAAGATATTACACATGACGATGCTCGGGTAATTAGAAAAATGGTACAAATTGTCCTACTGAACAAAAAAATTGAATTAACCATACAATTCATCTCGCTGTATGTGACATTTTTTACAAGAAATCATCTCAAGTAGTAAACAGCTGCAGCAGTGAAGATGAAGATTTATTTCCAGAAGAATCACACGTAGAAAATGTGGATAATGAGTATTACAATTAAATAAAAGTAAATTTCAAATGGTAAGAAAACTTGTAAATTATTTTCGTTTGGAGTTTGCTAAATATAAACTTCTGAGAGAACAAAAAGATTCAATATTTTGTTTCGAGCACTCTCTACAATTAAAGCTACATTCACCTACTTCAAAAGATCACTTTCCTTAAGAGGCAAGTTTTGCCGCTTAAGGAAAGTGATCTTTTGAAGTAGGTGAATGACACAAAACTAAGATCTCGTATAAATATCAGACACTACTACCAAAAGTTCTTAAAAACCGAATCCGAAACCGAAACCGCGGTTTTTAATTTTCAAAAACCGAAAACCGCGGTTTTCGGAAAGAGTGGGTATTCAGAAACCCTAGTTGAATCATTATATCTTTAATACCCTAAAAAGGAAGCGCTCACTATGGAATGCATTCCCTCGAAATAGGACTGCTACTAAATTTGGCAAGTACAAAATTGTGAATAATAAAGTGAATATACTAATAACAGAGGCCAGACAAAGGTTTTTTAAAGGTTTAAAAAACCTACATTAATAGATCCCTAAAGTCCAAAGTGTCAGACTTTTCACTAAAAGACGGAGCTAGGGATGAAATTGTCTAAAACCAACACTTGGTGACTGAAATATTTGCACAGTTTTTTATTTTATTTTTGCCAAAGAACCAGATGGAGTCCTGCCGGCCCATCCAGCGAATACTCGAAATCCTAACTCCCTGGACACAATTTATTTCACAGAAGAAAAGGTTCAAGATGCAATTGCCTCGATAAAGAACAACGCATCACCCGGTATCGTCGACATACCGCCTATCTTCCTGAAGACCTGCTCTGGGATAATAACCGCCCCACTGGCTGCATCGATGTCTCGAGCCCTTCCAAATGGATATGTATCGAAGATGGTCTCATGCCGTAGTTATACCCATCTTTAAAAAAGGAGACAGAAACCAACCCCAAAATTACCAACCCATTAGTATGACATCGAACCTCTCAAAGTGCATGGAGAAGATCATAATAATAGAATTAACTAACTCTTCTCCAAAACAACATTACTCCAATCAAGCAGCTTGTTTTCCTACCCAAACGGTCAATTGACACCAATCTTCTCTCCTGTCTCAATGATTGGAGTCATTTTCACGACCAAGGTCGTCCTGTCGACACTATCTACTTGGACTTCGAGGAGGCATTCGACAAAGTCCCTCTTAGACGTCTGATGCACAAGCTGGTTCACTATGTAGTGAGGAGTTCCTTGTTGCGCTGGATAACTGGCTTTCTTTTCGATCGCAGATTTCAAGTTAGAGTTTTTTATTTTATTTTTGCCAAAGAACCAGATGGAGTCCTGCCGGCCCATCCAGCGAATACTCGAAATCCTAACTCCCTGGACACAATTTATTTCACAGAAGAAAAGGTTCAAGATGCAATTGCCTCGATAAAGAACAACGCATCACCCGGTATCGTCGACATACCGCCTATCTTCCTGAAGACCTGCTCTGGGATAATAACCGCCCCACTGGCTGCATCGAAGTCTCGAGCCCTTCCAAATGGATATGTATCGAAGATGGTCTCATGCCGTAGTTATACCCATCTTTAAAAAAGGAGACAGAAACCAACCCCAAAATTACCAACCCATTAGTATGACATCGAACCTCGCAAAGTGCATGGAGAAGATCATAATAATAGAATTAACTAACTCTTCTCCAAAAACAACATTACTCCAATCAAGCAGCTTGTTTTCCTACCCGAACGGTCAATTGACACCAATCTTCTCTCCTGTCTCAATGATTGGAGTCATTTTCACGACCAAGGTCGTCCTGTCGACACTATCTACTTGGACTTCGAGGAGGCATTCGACAAAGTCCCTCTTAGACGTCTGATGCACAAGCTGGTTCACTATGTAGTGAGGGGTTCCTTGCTGCGCTGGATAACTGGCTTTCTTTTCGATCGCAGATTTCAAGTCAGAGTTGCTGTATAGTTGTCAGATATCATAGCAGTTATGAGCGAAGTGCCGCAGGGTTCCGTCATCGCCCCCCTGCTATTCCTGGTCTACATCAGCGACATGTTGTCAACATAAAGTCAAATATAAGTTTTTTTTGCAGACGACACGAAATTATACTGCAACCCGCTGGAAAGTGCTGTAACTCTTCAGAAAGATCTTCCTTCAATCTAAAGGTGGACTGACATGTGGCTCATGTCTCTGAATGTGTCTAAGTGCACCGTACTGCACATTGGACCCAACAACCCCAACATTATCTACAACCTAAATGGTAGCCCACTCACTGCTGCAAAGCATCAAAAGACCTGGGTGTTACAATGACCCAGGACCTCAAGTGGGAGTGCCACATCGCCAAACTAGTAATAAAGACAAATTCCTTGATTTTACTTATCCTATTATAAGGGTTTTTTAAGACCACTTTGCTGGTACTATGCTTCGCCTATACAAAGTCTTCATAAGGCCGGTGCTGGAGTTCGCGGTTAGCTGCTGGAATCCCTATTTTGCTAAAGACATTTTACAACTTGAACCAGTACAACGACGTATCACCAGAATCCCTCCCGAAGTGACAAATTTTCCTTATAAGGTTTGCTGCATCAAACTGGGTCTACTATCTCTGCGAGAGCGCCGCCAGAGAGGAGATCTTACCTTGGTTCACAAAATTCTGGGTGCCTATTCTGGGGTCACTACAACATTCCACTGAATTTTGCTTACATCAGTGACCAAAATCATCTCAGGGGACACACTAGGATACTTTCCAAAGAAAAATGTTCCAAGTTGTGTTCTAGAAACTCCCTTAACAACAGAGTATATCTAGACCAGGATATCTGGACTGTCGATGCGCCCTCACTGATCTCCTTCAAAAACCGCCTAAATAGCAACTTTAGGACCATAAATCGGGAACTGGTAAATCATAGTATCCATCATAGTAAATAGTAGTAAATCATAGTAATCCCCGACTAGCAACACGACAGCCTCATCGGTTTCCGTCTTCTGTGGCATGAAACAATAATAATAAAAACTCGAGTCGTGAAAAGTGTATAAATTTACATAACTGTGAAGAACAAGTTATATAATATGTTTACATATTATAAGTGTGATTAAAACATAGTGAATTTATTAATTCAGTTTTATATTTACGTGTTGAAACGATTTCAGAAAATGTGTTTATATACCCCAAATAGACAGACATAACGATCACTTAAAATGGTATTTATACAAAAATAAATTACAAATATGTTCATACAAAAATACGAGATATTTAAAAAATACATAGAAAATTTTAAAACAGCAATAAACTCTAAAATACCCATAATAAATACTCAACAATAACACTAAGAAAACAAAATCGAAATCAATTTTGTTAATGCCGAGTCCATTCCAGCAAATCTTTTCCTAAATCTCCTTTGTGCAGTTCATTACCAGACGCCCTCAACTCGGCATACTTAGCAACAATCGGATCTTTGCCACAACTACTTACACCAACAACAGTATTCCCTCTCATATAGTAAGCTACAAACTGCAAGTTCTCAACGTTCCCTGCGTAAAGAATGTTGTCGTAATTTCCATGTCCTGCGTAACGAATGCTTTTCCCAAACATCATGGTCCAGAAGAAGGGAACAGCTTTAAGGGCACGCGATCTTCCCATCATGTTTTCCCCTGCTATCCTCCCATGGTAGTGCGCAAGTGGGTAGTGACCAATTACTGACTTTTTGTTTTGATTTATGTAGACCGGGGCGAAAGCAATGTCACCACCGGCGTAAATGTTTTTTACATTGGTTTCCAAGAAGTCGTTGACTTCTATCGCTCCGCTCGGCGTCATGTTGATTCCCGATTTTTGGAGGAATTCCGTGTTGAAAGTGCTACCTGTTCCCATTATGCAAATGTCCGCTGGAAGCGTTGTACCGTCAACTAACTCCACTCCCGTTATGCGCCCAGTGCCTACGCAGGATGCTATTCCGGATTTCATGATGAATTGAACGCCTTTGTCATTAAAAAAGGTGATGACGGCTGCACCAATCCTAGCACCCAACAATGGTTCCATCGGCACGTTACCTCTGCCAATTACCGTAACCGACTTAACTTTGCCTACACAATAGCTAGCAGTTTCAAGGGCTATGAAACTAGATCCCAATACAACCAAGTTAGCCGAAGGTTCCAACATATTGAGAACTTTTTTTGAATCCTCAAAAGTCCTTATTACTACAACGCCTTCAAGATCGGCTCCCGGAATATTGGGTTTGGCCGAACTCGAACCAGTGGCCAAGAACAATTTGTTAAAACTCAATTCCGGTTTGTTATTTAAAACCACGGTTTTCTGGTGGACGTCGACGCGTGTTGCCTCGGTGTTCTTCAGAACGGTTATGTGGTGATCTTCGTAAAACTCTTCGGATCGCAGCAGCAGCTCCTCGATGTCCACGTCCATGAGTTTGGAGAGCTTCACGCGATCGTACGGTAAAGCGTCCTCTTTCGCCACCATGGTGATTTTGCCGGTGAAGCCCTCCTGACGAAGGGTTTCCACGCAAGTCGCGCCCGCCGGCCCACCGCCGATAACGACATAATGCTCGGTGTTCTTCGGGTCCAGCGGAGCCATAGTTTTGGTTCGTTTGCCGGATTTCAATTCGGAACGTTTCGCGCGCACTTTCACATTGTTATTTTCAATTTTCACCTGGAAACAAGGCAATGAGTCCAAACCTAAAACAAACGTAACATTACCATTGAATAAATTAATAGTAAATATTATAATCTTATCTTGTTTGTCTCGTCTCGTCTGTCTAGTCTTGTTTGTTTAGTCTTGTCTACCTGTCCTCCTCGGTGGTGTAGTTGAGAGCATACCCGCCTTTCAATGCGGGAGACCCGGGATCGAATCCTGGTCGGGGAGACCCTGGTCCACCCTGAATGAATGCAAAATATGCGACACCGGGGTGGCGCATACTAAAAACCAAAGTGGAATAGGGGGTTTAGTGAGTCTTGTTTATCTAATCTTGTCTGTCTCGTCTTCTCTGTCTAGTTTTGTCCGTTTAGTCTCGTCTAGTTTTCCTAGTCTCGTCTGTCTATTCTCATCTGTCTTCTTTGTGGTTTGGGGGAACCTCTCTCAAAACCCCCTTTTCCACATAGCTTTTAGTATGCGCCGCCCCGGTATCGCATATTTCGCATGCCTTCAGGGTGGGCAGCCCGGACGGTTAGTGCCGCACTGATTGAATATGCCTCTGCCTCGGTGGGGGATCGAACTCCGGTATCCCGCTTGTCATGCGGGTATATTGTCCACTACAAGTCTTGTCTGTCTAGTCTTGTCTGTCTAGTCTCGTCTCCCCAGTTCCGTCTGTCTATTTCCATCTGACTAGGCCCGTCTGTCTAGTCTCGTTTTGGTGCTTTCATCTATCTGTTTTCGTTCGTCTATTCTAGTCTGTGTACTTTGGTCTGTCTAGTATTTACTGTCTATTCTCGTCTGTCAACGTCTCGTCTGTCTAGTTTCAAATGTATAGCCTCGTCTCTCTAGTCTCGTTTGTCTAATCCCGTTTATCTAGTCTAGTCTGTCTATGCTTGTCTGCCTACTTTCGTCTTTCTACTCTCGTTTGTCTAGACTCGTCTATCTAGTCTAATCTCGTATAAGCGTCGTCTGGCTAGTCTCATCAGTATAGCTTCGTCTCTCTAGTTTCGTCTGTCTGTCCTCCTCGGTAGTGAATTCGACAACATACCCGCCTGTCAAGTGGGAGACCAGGGTTCGATTCCCCGCCGATGTAGAGGCATTTTCAACCAGGGCGGCACTAACCGTCCGGTCTGCGGACCCAGAAGGAATAGGAAAGATGCGATACCGGTGTGGCGCACACTAAAAGCCAAAGTAGATTAGGGGGTTTAGTGAGAGCTTCCCCCGAAGCAATTTTAGTCTTGTCTGTGTAATTATTGTCGGTCTAGTCTCCTCTTTTTTGTCTCCCTAACTAATCTCGTCTGTCTTGTCTCGTCTAGTCATATCTGTCTAGTCCTGTCTGTCTAGTCTTGTCTGTCTAGTCTTGTCTGTCTAGTCTTGTCTGTCTAGTCTTGTCTGTCTAGTCTTGTCTGTCTAGTCTTGTCTGTCTAGTCTTGTCTGTCTAGTCTTGTCTGTCTAGTCTTGTCTGTCTAGTCTTGTCTGTCTAGTCTTGTCTGTCTAGTCTTGTCTGTCTAGTCTTGTCTGTCTAGTCTTGTCTGTCTAGTCTTGTCTGTCTAGTCTTGTCTGTCTAGTCTTGTCTGTCTAGTCTTGTCTGTCTAGTCTTGTCTGTCTAGTCTTGTCTGTCTAGTCTTGTCTGTCTAGTCTTGTCTGTCTAGTCTTGTCTGTCTAGTCTTGTCTGTCTAGTCTTGTCTGTCTAGTCTTGTCTGTCTAGTCTTGTCTGTCTAGTCTTGTCTGTCTAGTCTTGTCTGTCTAGTCTTGTCTGTCTAGTCTTGTCTGTCTAGTCTTGTCTGTCTAGTCTTGTCTGTCTAGTCTTGTCTGTCTAGTCTTGTCTGTCTAGTCTTGTCTGTCTAGTCTTGTCTGTCTAGTCTTGTCTGTCTAGTCTTGTCTGTCTAGTCTTGTCTGTCTAGTCTTGTCTGTCTAGTCTTGTCTGTCTAGTCTTGTCTGTCTAGTCTTGTCTGTCTAGTCTTGTCTGTCTAGTCTTGTCTGTCTAGTCTTGTCTGTCTAGTCTTGTCTGTCTAGTCTTGTCTGTCTAGTCTTGTCTGTCTAGTCTTGTCTGTCTAGTCTTGTCTGTCTAGTCTTGTCTGTCTAGTCTTGTCTGTCTAGTCTTGTCTGTCTAGTCTTGTCTGTCTAGTCTTGTCTGTCTAGTCTTGTCTGTCTAGTCTTGTCTGTCTAGTCTTGTCTGTCTAGTCTTGTCTGTCTAGTCTTGTCTGTCTAGTCTTGTCTGTCTAGTCTTGTCTGTCTAGTCTTGTCTGTCTAGTCTTGTCTGTCTAGTCTTGTCTGTCTAGTCTTGTCTGTCTAGTCTTGTCTGTCTAGTCTTGTCTGTCTAGTCTTGTCTAGTCTTGTCTGTCTAGTCTTGTCTGTCTAGTCTTGTCTGTCTAGTCTTGTCTGTCTAGTCTTGTCTGTCTAGTCTTGTCTGTCTAGTCTTGTCTGTCTAGTCTTGTCTGTCTAGTCTTGTCTGTCTAGTCTTGTCTGTCTAGTCTTGTCTGTCTAGTCTTGTCTGTCTAGTCTTGTCTGTCTAGTCTTGTCTGTCTAGTCTTGTCTGTCTAGTCTTGTCTGTCTAGTCTTGTCTGTCTAGTCTTGTCTGTCTAGTCTTGTCTGTCTAGTCTTGTCTGTCTAGTCTTGTCTGTCTAGTCTTGTCTGTCTAGTCTTGTCTGTCTAGTCTTGTCTGTCTAGTCTTGTCTGTCTAGTCTTGTCTGTCTAGTCTTGTCTGTCTAGTCTTGTCTGTCTAGTCTTGTCTGTCTAGTCTTGTCTGTCTAGTCTTGTCTGTCTAGTCTTGTCTGTCTAGTCTTGTCTGTCTAGTCTTGTCTGTCTAGTCTTGTCTGTCTAGTCTTGTCTGTCTAGTCTTGTCTGTCTAGTCTTGTCTGTCTAGTCTTGTCTGTCTAGTCTTGTCTGTCTAGTCTTGTCTGTCTAGTCTTGTCTGTCTAGTCTTGTCTGTCTAGTCTTGTCTGTCTAGTCTTGTCTGTCTAGTCTTGTCTGTCTAGTCTTGTCTGTCTAGTCTTGTCTGTCTAGTCTTGTCTGTCTAGTCTTGTCTGTCTAGTCTTGTCTGTCTAGTCTTGTCTGTCTAGTCTTGTCTGTCTAGTCTTGTCTGTCTAGTCTTGTCTGTCTAGTCTTGTCTGTCTAGTCTTGTCTGTCTAGTCTTGTCTGTCTAGTCTTGTCTGTCTAGTCTTGTCTGTCTAGTCTTGTCTGTCTAGTCTTGTCTGTCTAGTCTTGTCTGTCTAGTCTTGTCTGTCTAGTCTTGTCTGTCTAGTCTTGTCTGTCTAGTCTTGTCTGTCTAGTCTTGTCTGTCTAGTCTTGTCTGTCTAGTCTTGTCTGTCTAGTCTTGTCTGTCTAGTCTTGTCTGTCTAGTCTTGTCTGTCTAGTCTTGTCTGTCTAGTCTTGTCTGTCTAGTCTTGTCTGTCTAGTCTTGTCTGTCTAGTCTTGTCTGTCTAGTCTTGTCTGTCTAGTCTTGTCTGTCTAGTCTTGTCTGTCTAGTCTTGTCTGTCTAGTCTTGTCTGTCTAGTCTTGTCTGTCTAGTCTTGTCTGTCTAGTCTTGTCTGTCTAGTCTTGTCTGTCTAGTCTTGTCTGTCTAGTCTTGTCTGTCTAGTCTTGTCTGTCTAGTCTTGTCTGTCTAGTCTTGTCTGTCTAGTCTTGTCTGTCTAGTCTTGTCTGTCTAGTCTTGTCTGTCTAGTCTTGTCTGTCTAGTCTTGTCTGTCTAGTCTTGTCTGTCTAGTCTTGTCTGTCTAGTCTTGTCTGTCTAGTCTTGTCTGTCTAGTCTTGTCTGTCTAGTCTTGTCTGTCTAGTCTTGTCTGTCTAGTCTTGTCTGTCTAGTCTTGTCTGTCTAGTCTTGTCTGTCTAGTCTTGTCTGTCTAGTCTTGTCTGTCTAGTCTTGTCTGTCTAGTCTTGTCTGTCTAGTCTTGTCTGTCTAGTCTTGTCTGTCTAGTCTTGTCTGTCTAGTCTTGTCTGTCTAGTCTTGTCTGTCTAGTCTTGTCTGTCTAGTCTTGTCTGTCTAGTCTTGTCTGTCTAGTCTTGTCTGTCTAGTCTTGTCTGTCTAGTCTTGTCTGTCTAGTCTTGTCTGTCTAGTCTTGTCTGTCTAGTCTTGTCTGTCTAGTCTTGTCTGTCTAGTCTTGTCTGTCTAGTCTTGTCTGTCTAGTCTTGTCTGTCTAGTCTTGTCTGTCTAGTCTTGTCTGTCTAGTCTTGTCTGTCTAGTCTTGTCTGTCTAGTCTTGTCTGTCTAGTCTTGTCTGTCTAGTCTTGTCTGTCTAGTCTTGTCTGTCTAGTCTTGTCTGTCTAGTCTTGTCTGTCTAGTCTTGTCTGTCTAGTCTTGTCTGTCTAGTCTTGTCTGTCTAGTCTTGTCTGTCTAGTCTTGTCTGTCTAGTCTTGTCTGTCTAGTCTTGTCTGTCTAGTCTTGTCTGTCTAGTCTTGTCTGTCTAGTCTTGTCTGTCTAGTCTTGTCTGTCTAGTCTTGTCTGTCTAGTCTTGTCTGTCTAGTCTTGTCTGTCTAGTCTTGTCTGTCTAGTCTTGTCTGTCTAGTCTTGTCTGTCTAGTCTTGTCTGTCTAGTCTTGTCTGTCTAGTCTTGTCTGTCTAGTCTTGTCTGTCTAGTCTTGTCTGTCTAGTCTTGTCTGTCTAGTCTTGTCTGTCTAGTCTTGTCTGTCTAGTCTTGTCTGTCTAGTCTTGTCTGTCTAGTCTTGTCTGTCTAGTCTTGTCTGTCTAGTCTTGTCTGTCTAGTCTTGTCTGTCTAGTCTTGTCTGTCTAGTCTTGTCTGTCTAGTCTTGTCTGTCTAGTCTTGTCTGTCTAGTCTTGTCTGTCTAGTCTTGTCTGTCTAGTCTTGTCTGTCTAGTCTTGTCTGTCTAGTCTTGTCTGTCTAGTCTTGTCTGTCTAGTCTTGTCTGTCTAGTCTTGTCTGTCTAGTCTTGTCTGTCTAGTCTTGTCTGTCTAGTCTTGTCTGTCTAGTCTTGTCTGTCTAGTCTTGTCTGTCTAGTCTTGTCTGTCTAGTCTTGTCTGTCTAGTCTTGTCTGTCTAGTCTTGTCTGTCTAGTCTTGTCTGTCTAGTCTTGTCTGTCTAGTCTTGTCTGTCTAGTCTTGTCTGTCTAGTCTTGTCTGTCTAGTCTTGTCTGTCTAGTCTTGTCTGTCTAGTCTTGTCTGTCTAGTCTTGTCTGTCTAGTCTTGTCTGTCTAGTCTTGTCTGTCTAGTCTTGTCTGTCTAGTCTTGTCTGTCTAGTCTTGTCTGTCTAGTCTTGTCTGTCTAGTCTTGTCTGTCTAGTCTTGTCTGTCTAGTCTTGTCTGTCTAGTCTTGTCTGTCTAGTCTTGTCTGTCTAGTCTTGTCTGTCTAGTCTTGTCTGTCTAGTCTTGTCTGTCTAGTCTTGTCTGTCTAGTCTTGTCTGTCTAGTCTTGTCTGTCTAGTCTTGTCTGTCTAGTCTTGTCTGTCTAGTCTTGTCTGTCTAGTCTTGTCTGTCTAGTCTTGTCTGTCTAGTCTTGTCTGTCTAGTCTTGTCTGTCTAGTCTTGTCTGTCTAGTCTTGTCTGTCTAGTCTTGTCTGTCTAGTCTTGTCTGTCTAGTCTTGTCTGTCTAGTCTTGTCTGTCTAGTCTTGTCTGTCTAGTCTTGTCTGTCTAGTCTTGTCTGTCTAGTCTTGTCTGTCTAGTCTTGTCTGTCTAGTCTTGTCTGTCTAGTCTTGTCTGTCTAGTCTTGTCTGTCTAGTCTTGTCTGTCTAGTCTTGTCTGTCTAGTCTTGTCTGTCTAGTCTTGTCTGTCTAGTCTTGTCTGTCTAGTCTTGTCTGTCTAGTCTTGTCTGTCTAGTCTTGTCTGTCTAGTCTTGTCTGTCTAGTCTTGTCTGTCTAGTCTTGTCTGTCTAGTCTTGTCTGTCTAGTCTTGTCTGTCTAGTCTTGTCTGTCTAGTCTTGTCTGTCTAGTCTTGTCTGTCTAGTCTTGTCTGTCTAGTCTTGTCTGTCTAGTCTTGTCTGTCTAGTCTTGTCTGTCTAGTCTTGTCTGTCTAGTCTTGTCTGTCTAGTCTTGTCTGTCTAGTCTTGTCTGTCTAGTCTTGTCTGTCTAGTCTTGTCTGTCTAGTCTTGTCTGTCTAGTCTTGTCTGTCTAGTCTTGTCTGTCTAGTCTTGTCTGTCTAGTCTTGTCTGTCTAGTCTTGTCTGTCTAGTCTTGTCTGTCTAGTCTTGTCTGTCTAGTCTTGTCTGTCTAGTCTTGTCTGTCTAGTCTTGTCTGTCTAGTCTTGTCTGTCTAGTCTTGTCTGTCTAGTCTTGTCTGTCTAGTCTTGTCTGTCTAGTCTTGTCTGTCTAGTCTTGTCTGTCTAGTCTTGTCTGTCTAGTCTTGTCTGTCTAGTCTTGTCTGTCTAGTCTTGTCTGTCTAGTCTTGTCTGTCTAGTCTTGTCTGTCTAGTCTTGTCTGTCTAGTCTTGTCTGTCTAGTCTTGTCTGTCTAGTCTTGTATGTCTAGTCTTGTATGTCTAGTCTTGTCTGTCTAGTCTTGTCTGTCTAGTCTTGTCTGTCTAGTCTTGTCTGTCTAGTCTTGTCTGTCTAGTCTTGTCTGTCTAGTCTTGTCTGTCTAGTCTTGTCTGTCTAGTCTTGTCTGTGTAGTTTTGTCTGTCTAGTCTTGTCTGTCTAGTCTTGTCTGTCTAGTCTTGTCTGTCTAGTCTTGTCTGTCTAGTCTTGTCTGTCTAGTCTTGTCTGTCTAGTCTTGTCTGTCTAGTCTTGTCTGTCTAGTCTTGTCTGTCTAGTCTTGTCTGTCTAGTCTTGTCTGTCTAGTCTTGTCTGTCTAGTCTTGTCTGTCTAGTCTTGTCTGTCTAGTCTTGTCTGTCTAGTCTTGTCTGTCTAGTCTTGTCTGTCTAGTCTTGTCTGTCTAGTCTTGTCTGTCTAGTCTTGTCTGTCTAGTCTTGTCTGTCTAGTCTTGTCTGTCTAGTCTTGTCTGTCTAGTCTTGTCTGTCTAGTCTTGTCTGTCTAGTCTTGTCTGTCTAGTCTTGTCTGTCTAGTCTTGTATGTCTAGTCTTGTCTGTCTAGTCTTGTCTGTCTAGTCTTGTCTGTCTAGTCTTGTCTGTCTAGTCTTGTCTGTCTAGTCTTGTCTGTCTAGTCTTGTCTGTCTAGTCTTGTCTGTCTAGTCTTGTCTGTCTAGTCTTGTCTGTGTAGTTTTGTCTGTCTAGTCTTGTCTGTCTAGTCTTGTCTGTCTAGTCTTGTCTGTCTAGTCTTGTCTGTCTAGTCTTGTCTGTCTAGTCTTGTCTGTCTAGTCTTGTCTGTCTAGTCTTGTCTGTCTAGTCTTGTCTGTCTAGTCTTGTCTGTCTAGTCTTGTCTGTCTAGTCTTGTCTGTCTAGTCTTGTCTGTCTAGTCTTGTCTGTCTAGTCTTGTCTGTCTAGTCTTGTCTGTCTAGTCTTGTCTGTCTAGTCTTGTCTGTCTAGTCTTGTCTGTCTAGTCTTGTCTGTCTAGTCTTGTCTGTCTAGTCTTGTCTGTCTAGTCTTGTCTGTCTAGTCTTGTCTGTCTAGTCTTGTCTGTCTAGTCTTGTCTGTCTACTCTTGTCTGTCTAGTCTTGTCTGTCTAGTCTTGTCTGTCTAGTCTTGTCTGTCTAGTCTTGTCTATCTAGTCTTGTCTGTCTAGTCTTGTCTGTCTAGTCTGTAAAGATTCGTCTCTCTATTCTCTTCTTCCTACTTCCTACTTCTACTTCTGTCTAATCTCGTTTGTTTAGACACGTTTCTCTGGTCTCGTCTGTCAGTCTAGTCTGGTCTCCCCAGTCTTGTCTGTCTAGTCTCGTTTCTCTAGTCTCCGCTTTCTAGTCTAGTCTGTCTAGTCTCGAATGACTAGTCTCGTCTGTCTAGTTTTGTCTGTCGTATGTTATTATGTTCCATATCTAATTTAGGAAACTCACCAGGAAAGTCTTCAATATCACCATTGTGTGCGTTAAAGCAGGCCCCGTGCCACGGACACCTGACCCTCCCGTGTCCCAAAACACCGGTTTCCAAAGGAGCCCCGTAATGTGTACACTTGGAGCCGAGCGCCGATATAACTCCGTTATTTTTCACGAGCAACACCTTGCCAGAGTTCGCCAGCTCGAACGCCTTCATGTGGTTCTCCTGGATCTCTCCAACTTTGCACAGTACGGCCTCCACATAGTCCTCTTCGGATTTTCCGGCTGAAAGCGAAGACATCGTATAATTGTAAAGGCGCTCGACGCCAGTTATAATGGAAAACATGGGTTTGGATCGATCACCGACGCCGACGGGTTTTATGTGGATAGAATTTGTGGTGGGAATTTGCGGTTTCTTGATTAGTGAACGCGAGATTACTGAACGTTTCCGAAAAATATTTTGACAAAACCGAGTTGATTGTTATGAACTTATTTTCGTTTGTGGGGTTTATATAATTACTTTCAGTGCGACTGTGCGGGACCGTAGACAGCTGCGTTCTATACAGGTTCTATTTACTTGTTCGCGGTGAAGTCTATAGATCCATTTGGATTTATCTAATATTAGTATTATTAGCACATATATGAATAATTCATAATATTTACAGCCTGGGAAAGTTTTAGCGTGTCGCACGCTAGTTCTATTTTGTAAATTGAATTCATACATGACTAGACAAATAAGACTAAAACGTATCAATTATCCATTATATAAGACATTAGAATAAGAAGATTATACAGACAAGACTAAACAGACAAGGTTATTTGTCCTCTTCGGAAGTTTAGTGGACAACATACGGGGGTTCCGAGGCAGAGGCATTTTCAACCAGGGCGGCACTAACCGTCCGGACTGGCCATCCTGAAGAAATGCGAAACATGCGATACCGGAGTGGCGCTTAGTAAAAACCAATGTGGAATAGGGGGTTTAGTCTTGTCTGCTTAGTCTTGCCTGTCTAGTCTTATATCGCACCTCCAACAGAAAAATGACACAAGTGCGAAATGGCGGATGAAAAATCGTCAATTTTTAAACTGAAAATTGGGTATCTAGGATGTTGTTTTTAGTATTATGAAGTCGATTTTTGGTTTAATTCAATTATTGTCCGCCGGAGAGCGGAGTTGTTTTTTTTCATCTGAGCAGATTTTCAACAGAAAGATGGCAGATAAACAGTTGTTCTCAGAAATCAGTTATTCGCACTTGTGTCACTTTTCTGTTGGATGTGCGATATGTTTAGTCTTGTTTGTCTGTCGGGGAGGCAATAACTAGGGCGGTTTTCACTAACTTGAACAATGAATGCGAAAAATGCGATACGGGAGTGGCGCTAACTAAGAGTCAAGTGGAAAAGGAGGTTTAGTGAGAGGTTCCCCAAAACCACACAGAAAAGACAAAGTTATTTAAAAAACATGCGTTCTTCTTCATCCTTATAATTCATTGCAGGGAATGTCGGTAATGTGTTAACGAAGTGTCGTCAAAGAGTCTTTTGGAACGTTGAAATTTGAACAGTGAAGCTTCGCAAAACTGATTTTCTGTGAAGTGTCGTCGAAATGTCGGCGAAGTGTTGACATTCACGCAATCGAAGTATACGTGAAGTGGAATAAGAATAATTTGGATCTTGTCTTCAAAATTATATATTTTTTTAGAAAATATATGTATACATTTCATCAACAAACAGTTATACTGATAATGTCAACTTATAGTCCATTTTTTTAAAGAATGCAGTTCAGGGAAGATAGGGTTTATTTCACCTTGTTTTCTGATTGGCTTAAATCGATGAGGAGTTCACACCGACGCACAGTGGGATAAAATCCCAAAAAAAAAAAACGAAAAATAATTATTTTTTAATCCGATTCCAAGAATCCATCTCATTAGAGAACCCTTGGGACCATCGGATTCCGGGAACTAAAAGAACCAGGTATTGAAAACCAACCCAAACTTTCATATCGAAGCAGTTGAGTGTGTAGAATCGTGGGCGCAACAGTTAGTGAAAATACTTGAAACTTTGATTGTGTATTAAACGATGAAAAAATTTTCGAATTTAATTTTGCAAAATGGCTGAGGCACAGAAAGGTATGTAGAATTTAAATACATAATTGTCTGTAAATAGATTGGTATTGTGTAGCAAGTATTTAAGAATAATTCATAGCAAAAACTACAACGTTTTGAACTCGAAGATTCAAGTTTATAAAAAAAAATGAGGGCAAATGAGTGCTCTAAATTTGCTTAGGTTTGCTTTATTAGACCTTTTTTGTTTGTGAAAATCAAGAATTGGCTGCTACTAGCTGCTACTTTGTCTTCAGTATAATATTTTATCAAATCAGTTATGAAATTGAGAAATTCTCACATTTTATAATGCACCCACTAAATAACCTATAAATTTTATTTTTAACCGACTTCAAAAAAGGACGTGGTTCTCAATTCGGTTGTATGTTTTTTTTATGTGTTTGTTTGTAATGTTTGTTACCTTGTTACTCCGTTATTTATGTATTAACAGATTTCCAAAATTTTTGTTTTTGTTTGGGAGGGTATACTTCACGATTGGTCCAATTTGAATTTGAAGAAAAAAGTACCACTCCTAGGGGTTAAAATAGGAGATGAAATTTTTTTGGCCACGAATATTTTTTTTAGTGCAGTTTTTGTTTTTGAAACAATTTATTTGAAATCGGTTTTTTTATTTTAATATATTAACTATATTTTTATTTCAGATTCAAGTGACAAAGGTATTATCTCGAGGAGGGATCTCTTTTACTTATTGAAAGGTCGTTTTGGTGACAAAATAAGTGAAATATATATTACCGTGGAAAGAGAATTGAGTAATAAATTGAAATACAATTTTGAGTTGACTGAAGAAAACAAAACTATTTTACGCATAAATGTGAGTGAGAAATGCACGTTCAGTGGCAGAAAGTATCTCGCATAGAAGACAAATTCCTAAATAAATTTAAGGACTGGCTGGACAATTTCATCATCTTCACTGACGAATCGCTATCGGAACCTTCTCAACAATCGACCTCTGCGGCTAGACGGGGTCGGCCTTCCATAGCCTTCTCCGAAGCGAGTGAGAGAACTAAACGCAGAAGGACAGAGGACATTCGAAAAGATAAGGAGCAGCGCATAACTGGCATATGCAACGCGAATGAGCTTGAGAGCAGAGGGAAAATCGGTTGCGGCACAGGTTTTACATGACATCACGTAGGGCAGTCCATCAAAACCTTCCAAATATAGAAAATCTCTAAAATTTGTCGCAGAAAAACAACTTTCTAATGACGAGGTATTATCGCTAATTATTGAATGTGGACTTTAAAAAAATCAGTATCCGATACTTGCCGTGCAAGAAATTGCAAACTATATCCTTATTACGGAAACGTATTGGAAAAAAAAATGTTACCCCGACGATTCAGAATTAACAATTACAGAAAGCAAAGCCTCTACCTCACTCTAAAATATAAAAACATTTTCTCAGGAAAGTGTTCGCCATATTGAATCCGCCATTTTGTTCTTGAAAAAATAAAACTTAGATTCGTAATCAGTGCCACAAAAATCTCGTTAGTATAAAATTTTCACAATATGGAAACATTTTCGAAGGAAAATGTTCGCTATATTGGATCCGCAATTTTGTATTTGGAAAAATTAAACTTAGATTCGTAATCAGTAGGGTTTTCTACCCGGGTACCCGAACCCGGGTATATTAAATTTTTAGTACCAGGGTACTATTTCATGGTTATACCCGGGTACCCACTTTGATCAAAGAATTCATCAAAATTCTCGTAAAATTATTACTAAGTAGCGCCTTAAAAATAATATTAGCAAATTTGCACTACAAACAATTAAAATAACTCTAAAGATGGCTTGAGTTTTTTACAAAATTGCAGTAAACTTGAGGTTAGGTTTGGTTATGTCGTCATGTTTTGTTTTTATTTCGTTGGAGTTTGATAAAAATATTGTTCGGTGAACGGTTAGAAATTGAATTCAATATTATAAATAAAAAATAAAAAATTGTATCTAGTGGATACCGTATAAAATTTGACTAAACAATGGGTATACTTTTTGTAGGCAAAATGGATAGACCTGTGTTTTATTAAAACATTTAGATAAAGTAAATAAAATAAATATCGAAAAACAGAATTTTACATGCGAAAAAGAAGTGCCATTGACATCGTCTTCTCAATCTGAATCTGAAGAAATTTCAAGCCTAGTTCCAAGAAGACCGGGAATAATAATTTTTTTCGATATTGTACTAAAATTTCCGAAATTGTTGCACGCTTGGTGTTGCACAAGACTGTATTTCCATTCGGGCCAACAGCTAACTCTACCGAAAAGCGAAGGCAGGACAATGGAACTAGTTCCTAATTAGTTAATAAGAACAAGACTGTTTAACTGTGTGACTGATTGTACTATAAGTTAAGGAGACTTATTGACTTACTTCACTCTTTCGTAATAAAATAAAACATTATTATAAGAAAATTGTCTCTTTTTCAGCAAAAATTGCAAATACCCGGGTATACCCGGATATATGAAAAAATATTACCCGATACCCGGGTATTAAAAAAAGTCGGGTACGCGAAAACCCTAGTAATCAGTGCCCCAAAAATCTCATTCCTATCAAATTTTCGCAATATATAAACATTTTCTAAGGAAAATGTTCGCCATATTGGATCCGCTATTTTGTATTTGGAAAAATTAAACTTAGATTCGTAATCAGTGCCCCAAAAATCTCATTCCTATCAAATTTTCGCAATATGTAAACATTTTCTAAGGAAAATGTTCGCCATATTGGATCCGCTATTTTGTTTTTGGAAAATGGAACTAAAATTCGTAATCAGCGACCCAAAAAAACCTTTCCATACCAAATTTGTTGTGGACCTTTTATTTATGGCCAGTTTTTTATGATTTTATCCCACTGTGCGACGATATTTACTTCTCTATCTCAACATGTTACACATCTCTCGCTACACATCTCCCACGCTACACATCTCTCTCTTTTCACATACATTTGCAGTCACTGGTGTAGAATTTTGTTATATGTTATTAAATGAATATAATACTACGAATAATTTCTAAATATAATAGAACGTTAAATTATACTATGGCTAATAAGTACTATATTATACAATACTGATTTATATATAATTTAATATCCAATTTTAAATTTAAAGATAAAAAAATTGAACATATAAGTCGAGCGCTGGTGCGGTGTGGTCGTGTTTTAGCAGCTCCGAAACTAATCTCAAATTTCGGGAGGTTCTGAGCAATTTAATTCACGATTTATATCTGTAAAGTGTATGTGAAGTAGTAGTGAGTGCAACCCAAAAGATCTGATAGAGAATTAAAGTAAGTAAAGTAAGAAATTAATAGAGAAGTAAAGAAAGACTGGAATAAAAAGATAAAAAGTAGAAATTTACGTTCCTTAAAAAAAATTAAAAAAAAGCCCAACCTCCGAGGAGTCGATCCGGGCAAGCGGCTTTTTATCGCGGCGCGACCCAAGATAAAGACGACAGCCGAAATCAGCTGTAAATAAATTTAAACAGCTGAGCACAGGACCGTATTTAGTAAGAATATATAAAGGAAATTAAATATGAGTAGTGACGAATGCACAACTGATGAAGGAAAACGAAGGAAAAACTAGGAAGATGAAGAGGGTGAGACCCGCAACAAAACCAAGAAAATAGAACGCTCCCCTGGGAAAAGTAAATCTAAAACCGAGAGTGATAAGCTAGAAAAGATACTAGAAACGATGAAACAACTAACAGATGAGGTAAAAGGGATCAGATTAGAACAAAGAGAGTACAGAAACGAGATAAGGAAACTGAGAAAAGAAAATGAACAAACCAAACGCGAAAATGCAAAACTAAAGGAGGAAGTTAAGACAATAAATGCTAGGCTAGATGCGATGGAAAGAGAAAAAAGAAGAAATAATATTGTAGTACAAGGACTATTGCTGGGAGATGATGAAATGCTAACACCAAAGGAATCTATGGAAAACTTCATGAAAAACCAACTCGAATCGGATATAGGCGTAAAATCAGCTGTGAAACTAGGTATGAAAACGTACCTCGTCAATGCAAATGTAAAATGAAAGTCATGAAAAACAAAAATAAATTACGTAACTATGAGGAAGGAAAAGTAGACATTAATGATGATATGTCAAGAAAAGAAAGAGAGATACAAGGAAAAATTAGGAAAGCTGCCCAAGAAGAAGGGAAGAATGGGAAGAAAACTAAAATAGGGTACCAGAAACTATTTATTGATGACCAAGAATGGAAATGGTGTGAAGATGAAGAAAGGCTAGTACTAGTAAAGAAGGCAGAAGATAATACTTCAAAAAACGATTAACAGAAATTAACGATAAGGGAAATACGGCAACGACACGGCATGTAAATGGTTTACGAGGAATCAATTTGGCAACATGGAACATTAGAGGACTAAATGGAAAAGAAAAAGAACTAATTGAGGAATTTAAAGAAAGAGATATAAACATCTTAGCAATTACAGAAACTAAAGATAAAGGAAAAAAGGTCACAAAGCTAGAGGAAGGTCATATGATGATCCTAAACGGCGTCACGTATGAAGTTAGAGCAAAAGGAGGAGTTGGGTGTATAATACACAAAAATGTAATCAAAAAATAGGAATGCATATCTGGAAGAATAATGAAAATTGAATTAGAAATAGAAAGAAACAGTAGATTACATCTGGTAATTCTGTATGGCCCAAATGATAACGATAAAGCAGAAACTAAAGACAATTTTTGGGAAGAAGCATCAGAAATAGTGGAAAATTGCAACGGAAAAATTGTAGTGCTAGGAGACTTAAACGATAGAGTCGGCATAAAAGATGAAAGGACAAGTGATGTAATAGGACAGTTTGGAGAAAAAACGAGAAACAACAATGGACACAGAATTATTGATTTCTGTGTACAAAATAACCTATTAGTAATGAACTCATTCTTTAAACACAAAGACGCCCATAAATACACAAGAGAGGTCCCAAGCAGAGGGGAAAAATCCATAATAGACTATGTACTCATAAATAGGAACTCTAGGCGGGAAATAAGGAATGTTAGAGTTATAAGAGGATCCGAGATAAATAGTGATCATTATCTACTAAAAGCGAAAACGACAATAAGCTGCCAGAGAGCGGGAAATAATAAGAACAAAATAGAACTGCGAAACAACAATAGTAAGGAGACGATAAAAAACTACAGACTAATGATAAGAGAAGTGGCGAACAATTATGCAAAGAAAGTTGAGGAAATGTTAGATGAGACAAGAACTAATAAATATTGTAATGTGGAGGAAGCATGGGAAACATTCAGAAACACCCTAATTAGCGCAGCAAAAGAAACATGTGGAACCACGAAAATAAATAGAAACAAAAAGCAAACGGCTAGGTGGAACGACAATGTTAAAAAGGAAGTTAAACTAAAGAAAGAGAACTGGAAAATATATCTACGTAAAAGAGATAATACCAATTACCAAGATTATAAAAGACAGAGAGACACAATCAAAGAGATAGTATTAGAAGCAAAAAGAGAAACCTGGGAAGAGTTTGGACGAAAAATCGAAGCTGACTTCCATACAAACCAAAAGCTATTTTACAAAACTCTGATCTGGGAAGAAGAATGAAGTAATTAAGGATGAACATGAAGCAATATTAACGGAGGAAGAAGACATAATAGAAAGATGGAGAAGATACTTTGAAAATCTGCTGAACAAAGAAAGTATTGTGGACAGAACCGAAAGAACCTACAACGTAGAAGAAACAGAACAACAAAGAGAGCACATACAATTAGAAGAGGTTAAGAATGCCATAAATAGACCCAAAAGAGGTAAGGCTGCTGGGCATGATAATATAACAGGAGAAATGCTGAAAAATATGGGCGAAAAAGGAGATCAGTTATTATCAAAGATATGCAATATGGCTTGGGAGGAAGGCAGAGTACCAAAAGACTGGGAGATAGGGGTCATTGTGCCAATATATAAGAAAGGAGACAAAAGAGACTGTAACAACTACCGAGGAATCACCCTGCTAAGCATAGCATCGAAAGTGTACGAGAGAATATTAGAAACAAAACTGAGTCGGGAACTAGAGCCACAGCTAGAAGAGTCACAGAGTGGTTTCAGGAAAGGCAGAAGTATACAGGATCATATATTTACGATTAAACAGGTGATGGAACGAATAAGCAATACAGACGATGAAATATATCAAGCATTCCTTGACCTGGAAAAGGCATTCGACAGAATATCAAGATCAATTATAGAAGAAACCCTGTTCAAAAGGAAAATTAACCTAAAACTAATAAGAGCAATAATGGGCATGTACAAAAATAGTAGAAATATTGTTAGATCAGACAACATGCAATCACGCGAGTTTACGGTAAACGAGGGTGTACGGCAAGGAGGCGTTTTGAGTCCAACTTTATTCAACCTAGTTATGGACGAAGTAATGAAAGAAACGAGGAAAAGAACGTCTTCATTTAGTGTGGGGTATAGAAACTTAGAACCAACCCGTATAAGGGAATCAAAAATCAAAATGTGCGTTCGCCGACGACCTTGTTATATTCGCGAGAAATGAAGTTGAACTGAGGAGAAACTTGGAGATATGAAACGAGAAATTAGCAGAGAAGAACCTCAAGATAAACGAAGAGAAAACAAAAATCATGGTTACTGGGAAACCAGATACAAAAGTAAACATTGAGCTAAATGGAAATGTATTAGAACAAGTTGACACCTTTAAATATCTGGGAGTACGTCTAGATAGCAATGGACACCATGAAATAGAAATTAATGACAGAATAGAGTTCAGCAAGGGTTTACCACAGCCTCAGAAATAGTTTCCTGGGAAAGAAAGAAGTTTCGCTAAAAGCAAAAATGAGTATATACAGAGCTGTATTCGTACCTATACTAACATTTGGCTGCGAAAGCTGGGTGTTAACGAAGAGACTAATGAGCAAGATCCAAAGTATTGAGATGAAATACCTAAGAAGAGTGTTAGGAGTCACAAGGCGAGATCGCATAAGAAATGAGACCATCAGAGAACAGATAAATGTGCAACCAGTAGCAAAGCGAATCGAGAACTGCCAACTGAGATGGTATGGACACCTCAAGCGAATGGAGGACAAAAGACCAGTCAAGAGAATATGGGAAGCTAAAGGTCAATAAAAGAAAAGTAGAGGAAGACCAGAGACAACATGGAATCGTAACATAGAGAAAATAGTAGTGGACAGAGGACTCACAATGCTTCAAGCATCAAAAATGGCAAAAGGAAAAAGGGAGTGGAAAAAGTTCATATATAGCGAAAGAAATGTATTGTAAAGTGTATATAATGGATTGTAAAGATTAAATGTAGGAATTAGGATATGAAATGTAACACCTTACACCTTAGGGTACACAAGGTTACTGATTATATATATATATATATATATATATATATATATATATATATATATATATATATATATATATAAATATATATATATATATATATATATATATATAAATATATATATATATATATATATATATATATATATATATATATATATATATATATATATAGATCAAAAAATTAATCAACTCCTAGTATATTTTTTTCGTAGGCCAATGCATGTTGAGCTGTTAGCTGTCAATGGCAGCCGTGTCAATCCACAATTGTCATCTGATCTGTTTGTATCATTTAGATTTTTTGCGTTTTTATGCATTTATTTGTTTGTATTTTGTTGCCATTTGGTATATTTAATTTGTATTTTTCAATACAAACAATAGTAGTCTTCATTCTTTCTGGTTTTGTTGTTTTATCTCATTGAAGAAAGTGTGCACCGTCGCGTAGTTTTGATTTTTATACTACCATAGCTGATAACGAGGTCTCCAGTACTTCCAAAGGTATAAAGAAAAATCAGAAGGGAAGACTTAAAACGTGGACAAAAATTAATGGACTACAACAGTTATTTGGTCCATAAAAGTAAGGGCGCAACAAAAACTCAAGCTGTGGCACTCACTGCAGCAGCTGTTGGAATCTCTGAAAGATCTATGTACAAAATTAGAGAGGTATTTAACAAAAAATCGTAAATATCGACAGGAAGGGCGGGCTATTTATTACCTGGACGAGACGTGGGTGAACACGGACCATACAAAAACCAAAGTTTGGAAAGATAAGACTGTAACAAATTCACGCCAAGCCTTTATAGAAGATTTGTCTGTGGGCCTAAAAGATCTCATTGGCAAAGGTCACCGATCAATAATTATCCTCATAGGCAACGAAAATGGATTTGTAGAAGGTGAATTCGTGAATTTCACCGTATTTGAAGAGTGGATTGCAAAAATTTTGTATCTATATATATATTAAATATATATATCTATAAATATATAAGTATCTATATTAAATCTTTAAGTGAAAATTGCGGTATTGTGATGGACAACGCTCCGTACCACTCTGTCAAAATGCAAAAAAGAAAACCGACAACCGCTTGGAGGAGATATGATATAATAACACATCTTCGAAGCAAAGGAAAGGAAATAGATGGACATTTATTTTAAGTAGAGTTATTGGATATGGCAAAAAGTTACATAAACGTTCATCCATTTCAATACAAAGTGGACGAAATGATTCGCAATACACATCGGGAGGTTTTACGTTTGCCGCCATACCACTATAAGTTAAATCCCATTGAATTAATTTGGGCACAGGTAAAGGGATATGTGGCAACAAATAAAACATTTAAAATGTCCGGAAGTATCAAAAATTATTTCATGATGGCTTAGCGCAAGTTTCAGCTGAGAAGTGGTCTAATTGCATTGCAGAAAATGAACTGTACCAACTTGATAATATTGTGGAAGATATGCAATTTGTTGTAAATACTGGCTCGTATTAACAAAGGCGAGATTTCAGAAAGCTTCGAAATGAAAACTGGAGTGAGACAAGGAGATGAACTTTCCCCACTTCTCTCCAACTGTGTCCTTAAAAAGGTTATGAGAGAATGGCGCAAGGAACTGATCAATTTGGGTGCTCAGAGTGGTATCTACCTGGGACGTAAGAGCGATGGACTGATTATAGATTGCTTGGCCTTTGCAGATGACATGGAACTGTTTGCTGATTCTCTGGAGATGGCAACAATACAAGTAAATTGCTTCAGAAAACAGGATGCCTAAGTGGGTCTTCAAGTGTCGCTGGAGAAAACAGAAATCTTCACCAACATCAGAGAAGCAAACAGAGAGATGTTACTAGAGCAGGGAAACATCAAGAGGACTGAGAAATTCAAGTATCTCGGAAAATGAATTGAACCCAACTTATCAGAAAGAGCATCATTATCCAAGAGGGTCAACAAGTTAGAACTAGCCTATCGACTAACTAAGAACACTTGCAACAAGAAATGCCTGTCACGCAACCTGAAACTTAAGCACTACACATCAGTCTTACGACCAGAAGCCCTGTATGCCCTGTCTTTCTTTGAACCGAAGAGGTTTGGTAAAAAGAAATTTGAAATCAGAGAGAGGAGAATCCTCAGGAAGATCCTAGGCCCGGTAAAGGATGATAGGGAATTCCGAAGGCGCATAACTCTGAGCTCTACGAACATATTGAGATGCTCTCTCACTGTGCAATGAAAAGAAGGGTAGCTTTCTATGGCCACGTTGCAAGATTGCCTCCAAATCGACTAACGAATCGTCTATTCGCCTTCTGGAAAAACAAGCTGGTTCGTACCACTTGTTGGTTGACATAAACCGAGAGGGATATCAAAGAACTGGGAATAACAGAAAAATAAAACATAACTCCAAAACAGGCAGTCTGCGAGACGCACCCTGATGGAAGTCCGTGGATTTCAGGAAAAAACCCGAAGGAAAGGTACCCCCCGGACAGAAGAGAGAAAGGAATTACACCGGCAGAAGATGCGACAATACTGGGCAAAGATCAAAGCCCAACAGTTGAACAAGCGTGGTCCGAAGTAGACCTATTCGAAAGAAGAAGAAGAAAAAGAGTTTATTAGTTCGCACATACATGGGATTATAAAACACGTATGACTATTAGGGTGGAGCACGGATGTATGCAAATTTTTTTTTACAGATTTAAAGTTGTAATAGGAAGAGGATTATTGCATTATATTAAAGTTAAAATAAATATAATTTTTGAATCAATTTGATGATAATCTTCTGCCTCCGCACTGATCTCAAAAATTTAAATTTAATCATTAAAGTCTAGTACCGTTATGGCCAAATATTAAGCTCAATTTAATGATAAATGGGTGATAAATGATACGAAATATATAATTCAGATATATATTAATCACTTTTAATGAAAAATACAACCATTTTTTTATAAAAATATTATTAAAAAAAACCAATTAATTTGCTCGAAAATCTCGTTTTGTCTCAAATTTAGGCATTACGTTCCGTGATTCCAATTTGGCTTTTATTGCACCTAATCGTGACTTTTTTGTGCATTGAGAAGTAGCAGCTATCGTCGTCAATTTTACAGCCCATTCACCAGCTTGAGTATGGCATGGAAGCCTTAAGAACAACACTTCACCCTCACCACCTGACGAAGGCTGAATTTCTTGCTCAGGCAAGTTTTTCATAATCGGTGATTCACTTAATATTTCTTGCCAATTTATTAAATCAATTTATGTTGAAGCATTGAAATTTATAGGTGGCACTTCAAACATTCTAGGTGTTGAAGGTTGAGGCATCCTGCGTGGCTTTAATATGTGTGCCTTTAATTTTTTAACATGCAATTGTTCACAAGTCTCGAGTGCTTTCCCCAATGTCCCAGTGTAACACTTATGTCCCGAAATACCCCTGTCAAGATGAAAAAACAAGTGTCTCAAAGGAAGTTCGTTCATATGGAGCAAACAAATTATCCACTGGAGTGGTTTGTGTAGTCTTTTTTAAAGCAGTCTTATAACACCCCCATACCTGCCAGTATTTACATTGGTACCATCACAACCGATTGCCATAAGATGATGTTGGGGAATTCCTTCATGTGATAGAAATCTTGACGTCGCAGTTTCTATTCCTTTAGCTAAACCAACGTTAAGTACTACGTACCCCATTGAAATAGACCTCTTAAATTAGTAAGATGTGCTCCTCAACTGTCATAGTCCTGTAGCATTTACAACCATAATAATCTTCTCTAATATAATAATCTTCAACGCTTTGTCTTTTCTCCCATCAAAATATGAAGCAGACTGTTTTGGGATTGCGATCTCCTTCATTAACTTTTGTCTTGTTTTAGTTCTCTCTCTTCGTACTTTATGTCTGTACCTCGATATCAGACTTAATGTCGAATAAAATATACGACGCAATCGCTGCTGCTGCTCTATCTAATACTCCATACCTGTCGCATGTCTTCCATAACGGAGGAAAATCGACGCATACTTTTATTTCGGATTGCTAGTGCATGCATGGTGTTAGTGAAATTATCTGAACTACTACGACTTTCAGACGCTGACGATACCGGAGAAGTACTAACTTCTATAAGAGATAACGAAGTATTATATGTAGTTGGGCGGTTTTCTCGTTCATGTCTCCTCTTTAGAGTCTTTAGCAACTTCTTCGTAACTTCTTCTATGATCAATTAAAAAAGTATGTTCTTGTTTGGAAACCTTTGTATCCTTGCGACAGATTCATTGAGGGAAATCTTTACACTTGCATTCTGCAATATCAAAAAGTACCTTACTCTTTTGTCAAAAACTTTTGATGGACGCCTTTTTAACAGACACTTTTTCGAACATAGTCACAGAGAAAGTTTTTGCATTTTAAATGGTATGCTTTTAACATTTGTACGACCCTTGTTCGTGTTACTATCGGAATAGATGCAGTTTGCCATATATTTTCAATTCTGGATGTCACTATATCTGCTATTTCTTAAAATGTGGGCTCTTTTGCAGTTTCCAATTGTAACTTTAGTTGATGTCTTTTTTTCAAAAAATTAATGACGTTGCGGAGGCTATTACTATAAATCAAATCAAACAATATTTTGCATGGATTAATTTGAGTCTAAAAGGCACCGATTTTTCACTATTAGATCACTCATAACCCAAAAAAAATAATTCGCTCCACCCTAATGACTATATCAGTGCCAGTTTTACTACATGATCTTGGATCTTGGTATTTCCTTCTTCTCCTTGTACAAAGATAAGAGGGAAACATTGGCAACTTTAACAACATTGAATCTGATTCCGGGAATGTCACCGACAACGTGTCCCTTACGACCGAAACCTGCGACTAAAACTTCCTCGTTTCCCTCAATGTGTTTCAAACAACCGTTACGAGGTATGAATGCCGTGATTTTCTTTCCGTTCTTAATCAATTGGACCCTGACGCACTTACAGATAGCGGAATTGGGCTGTATGGCTTCAACACCTACCTTGTCTAGGACAATTCCCTTGGCATGGGAAGCTCCTCCGAAAGGATTTGCCTTCCATCTAGTCCCCAAATGAGCTTTTTTGTAGTCCTTATCGGCCCATCTTTGCTCTCTGCGATGATTCACGTGCTTTCTTGCTAAACCACGGAATTTTACCGAGTATAACCGGAAAAGTTTATACAGTTTTCCTCTTAGGCCTAGGCCGCACTACGGCTAAACCGCCGCGGTATTTAATTACGTGATTTTGTGATTCAAGTAAGCTATTACAAGCGGCCTCACTTGCGGTTTTTTTCCATAGCTTACTGTGTGTTTCTCGAGCGGTTTCGCGGTTATAGCGGTTCCCGCTCGCGGGAAAAAAAACATAGTGCGCCTCGGCCTTACTATGCATTTCACGCCTTTGCTCCATCATTTGAAGTGTGTTTGGTTTTAGTCTGTGTATCATGTTTTGGGTGGTAGGTAGCTTTATGGATTCTAAGCTCTCAGTCAAAGCACTTACAATTTTGGTATTGATCTCACGACTGTCATGTTGTTGAGGATATCGGGGCAGAGAAATTGTTGTTCAACAGTATTTTAATAGATGTGCGCATTAGCACGTAGTATGTCGACATTCATGTGGTATGGTATTTGCTATCTGGTGACTAACTTTCATCCATGCGAACGGACGTTGAACAAGACATCGGCTTTTACAGATATATAATCACTGCCGGCGCAGAATCTGTTGAGTACAGTAACATCCCTCACAGTAGATTTATTTTACGTAATTATGTAATCGTATTCACTTTTGTGTATACCAGGGATGGCGAACCTTTTTGAGTAGTGGGTCAAATTATATTCATTATATTTTTTGTACTAGCTCGTGGGTCACCAGGCCAGTGGCATCACTTGGAAAAGATACATTGCATTCATACTCACCTCGTTCGTGCGCAAAATTTCGCTATCATGTCCAATTGACAACCTACCGCCCTAGTTGCAAAATATTCTATTTCGTTACAAGTCACACACATTCTTGTTATCTTCAATCAGACAATATTTATCAAACCTATTTATCAAACATAAATGATATGGGATTTGTATAGTCTGTTTTTCTTTTTTTAACCGCAGTCATATTACAGGGTTATAACTAAAATAGTAGTTTAAGATACAAGTGGGGATGAAGGGCTTTTGTACATGAGTTGCGAAGTTTAATCACAATTAGTGCACAAATGTATTATCACACGCGTATCATCATTATTTTATCTACGAAGCATGTTAAAATAATGTCTTACCGATAATATTGAAAAATTGTAATACGGTTTGAACGTTCAGCGTCTCTGTGGCAAAAAAATGCTAGTAAAAACGCACAGTGACGGGAACACTCTTTGTTCGTTTTCGATATAATCTAGGTAAATTTAGATTTAATCTTAGATTAGATTATGGTTAGATTAAGTTATGTTAGAGCCAGACTGAGAGGCAAAGGCCTCTTGGTTCAAAATAATTCAATTTTAATATACGTCAGAAAATTTATTTTCTTTGCGTCTATGTTTTCTGGTTAGTGACGCGAGTTGTTGTCATAGTAACAACAAACAGAAATCGTTTAATAATGAAACTCCATTTAATTTTCATTGGACTTTTACGCATGATTTGGATACTTTTATATTTATCATTTATAACATTTCTTTAGTTTATTCGCAATGATTACGTTGTCTAATTACATGTAAATGTGTCTAATTGCTTTGTGAGTAGTTGTCCAATCACATACGGAATTGTCTTGGGCACCATAGCATTGCAGTTGTAGCGGCAAAGAGCCGTTCAATTTTTATTTCTTAGTTTACGAGGGCATTATAATAATTACCCTAATATTTTCGAACAATTTCCGAAAATATTTGATTAGGGTCAATAATGTAATCCTCGAGCAGATTAGGAAATATTTGTACTTTTAGTTTTACGAGGGCATTATTTCCGAAAATATTTCCGAAAATATTTTTACCGAGAATCGGTAATCACCAAAGCGACAAATAGCCGAAAATAGAAAAATAATCACCCCCAGATGAGGGACCTGTATACCTGGATATAACATAAATACCTGAACCCCCGAACAAGGAAGCCAGTCCCGTCCAGACAGTCAGGCGCAAACAGTCAGCAAGTCGACTCAGTTCAATTCAACAGTCAGGCGCAACCAACCAACGAGTCCAGTTTAGTCCAGCCAGTGGACTCAGTCAGCCAAGTCAGTCCAGCCAGTGGACTTATTTACACCGGTCCAGCCAGTGGGCCCAGTCAACCAAACTCATCCAGCAGTCAGTTCAACCAGACTCAACCAGCAGTCAGTCAACCAGACCAGTTGAGTTCAGTCCAGATCCACTCATTCCCTCAACAGTGTTTGTATCTGTTGTACATTTATATTTATATCGTCCATGTAAATAAATTCCTCTGCAAACCGTGAGTGATATCTATCCTACCGCGTATCACCCACACAGTCGATAATCGGACAGACAGACAGACACAAGGTGCATCCGGTGCAGTCATCAGTGACTTTTGGAATGTGAGTTTCGGCGTCGAATTTGATCGCCTGGTATCCAGAATCGTTACACGCCATGTAACATTTTCCACAATTTATACACATATCATCGTCTATAAGATAATTTAGATAATGAAGAAAAGTGGATTAGTCGAGGTGGGTCTGTTCCATGGGCTCCTCGGTCACCCGAGGTTAACCCCCTTGATTTCTCTTTAAGTTATAAAGATCATGCTTTACACAAACGAAATAATTGATTTAGATAATTTTCGTAGCCGAGTTGAGGCAGCTGCCCCGATAGCAAAACCAAAGCCTAGTAAATTGTGCCAATTCATGGATAAGTCGAGTGAGACTTGGCGTTCAACAGCATAACGATAACTTTGAACAACTAGTGTTAAATGGACGAAAAAAAACCAGTAATATCTCTCTTAACATGCAACGTTGTTAATACATTTTTAGGTTAATCTGAGATATGGGGCTTCTATTGAAATATATACTAAGTGGAACGAGCGCAGCCTCTTGGCTTGTGCGGGCCGAGAGAGCATCACAAGGTGTCTCTCGTATCGCTCTCTCTTCGCCTAGTACAGTCCACAAGGAAAATTAAATCAGTATGTATACAGATAATCTGAATGTCCATGCAAATCTTCTTCTTAGGACGTCGTCTCACTAACGAAGGTTGGCGATCCAACTGGCTATAATGGTGCGTGAAACCGCACCTCTGAAAATCTCTATAGATGTCCATCCGAACCATCGACGCAGATCCTTTACCCAGGAGTTTTGTCGTCTGCCCACAGATCGTTTGCCCTCGATCTTTCCTTCGATGAGGAGTCGGGGGAATTCGTACCGCTCCCCTCTCATAACGTATCCGATGTATTGGAGCTTTCAATATTTGATGATTGTCAGCAGTTCTTTACCTTTACCTATTCTCCTTAACACTTCTTCGTTGGTTATCCTGTCTACCCAGGATATACGCAGTATACGGCGATACAAGTACATCTCGAAGGCGTCAATGCGGCTCTCCATTGATTGGCAGAATGTCCAGCTCTCGGAGCCATATAGTAGCACTGGGAAGATATTACAGCACAATATGCGTATGCGGAGCTATAGGTTTAGGTCCCTACTGATAAAGAGGTTCTTCATGGAGATGAATGTCCTTCTAGCCTGTTCTATCCTTGATCTGATTTCCATTTTGGGGTCACTGTTCTCGTTGGCTCCAAGATATTTATTGGACGGCACTTGTTCCACAACGTGGTTGTTAATTTGGAGGGTCGACCGTCTTGGTGCCTTGGAGAACACAACCACCTTGGTCTTGGCAACGTTTATGTGTAGACCATACTGTGTGCTATGTTCAACGATAAGATCCTATTCTGGAGATGTGGGAGGCTGTCGGCGAACACGACCGTATCGACGGCGAATCGAATGTATTAATAAGGGTGCCGTTGATTTTAACGCATTCTTTCACATTCTCCAGTGCCTCCCTGAACACAGCCTCGGAGTATATATTATAGAGGAGAGGGGACAGGAACACACCCCTGTCTAGCACCTCTTCTGATTTATGTTTCTTCGGATGTTATGCCCTCTATCCTAATCCCTGCAGTTTGATGCCAGTACAGCTGCGTGATGATATTCAGCTTTCCCGCATCGATTCCGGTGTATTTTAGGATCTCAATTAGCTTCTGGTGCAAGACACAGTCCAAAGCTTTTCGGTAGTCAATAAAGCAGGCGTATATATCAACATTCATGTCTCTGAATCGCTGCGTGAGAACGTTGTTAGAGAAGAGAGCCTAGCGCGTGCCCACTCCGTTCTTAAATCCAAATTGCGTTTCTCCAGCCTGTCCCCTACATCTTGCAAATACAACAGTATTTTACCATTGTCTTTTTGAAAACAACTTTCATTAAAATATATAAACTTCGGTTTATAATATGCTCAGCGATTGAACGTTCTCACTCTCTTTCTTGATACAACTCAATACAACTAGCTTTTCGCTCTGACTGTATCACATCCTCTCCACTCTCGACTACATTAGACAAGGACAAAGGGAGTTCCTTGGGACCTCTCTCTCGGTCCGCACAAGCCAAGAGGCCAGTGCTCGTTCCAGTTAGTATATATTTCAGTGGGGGCATCATACGTTCAGCGCCCCCTGTGCCACCATTCAAACTATCGGAAATTGATATAAAATCTTCAGTGGCGCGTAAAAAACGCCACCGCAGCTACAGATTTGAAAAAAATGGATGGTTAGATTATGGTCAGATTAGGTTATATTAGAAGCAAATAAATCAAGACCACATTTCGCGGCAGCGCGACCTCTCGATCTTTCGAAATAAAAAAATATTTCAATAGTTTAAACAATTTTAAACAATTTTTATAAACCCCCTTCAAATTTTTTTTATTACCCTATTTACCCTTACCCTTATTACCCCCCTTAAAATAAAATCAAAAGACCGTAAACACCCAGTATATATGTAAACATACGCCCAACTTACCTTTTTACGGTTAGTTAAGCACATGCGCTTCCGCCATGTTTAAAGGGCGGGAATATGCAAGTTTCGGGCACGTTTTGTTATTTTCACTGGTTATACTTCAAAAAGGGCCCGAAAAACATCCCGAAAAATGACACATACGCACAAAAAAAAATTCAACTATGAAAAAGTCTGTTAGAAAAATGGCGCTCATGCCAGAAGATGCTTCTGGAATTTTAAGTTAAACTTACTAAACATTTAATCTTGGGCATTCGCTTTCAGCCATCCTCCAAAAGACGTGACATTCTGAGACTTTTTTATCATAAAGTATTTTAATTGTATACATTGCCGCATTGTCTTACCTACATACATAGTTTACGCATAGTTGACGTGTAGACGTATACTTTCATAGATTACGTGTGTTTGTCCTTACCGTAGTTGTTGCAACTATCATCAGACAAAGATGACCATAATTGTATTTATTGGAATCTGTGCAACGTTCGACAGTGGGCAACTTGTGGAAAACGTTCCAAGGACTTGTGTCTGGAAAAAACATCCATCTGCTCCAAACCGCATACAAGGTGTGCACAAAAATACGTATAAACATATTGTTTTCTCTGGAGAATTTTATATCCATGTTAGAGCAGGGCAGTGCGAAATTCCTTTTTAGTTTTCAACTTGGTGATTGACGTAATACAGACAAGGAGCACCGTATTAACCCGCATTTAAGACGAGTTTTTTTCCACAAAATATTGGAAACGTCTTGTCTTGATTCGTATTATATTTGAACCTTTCGATAATGTGGTGCAGATGTAAATTTAGTTTTTGTTAGTATCAAGATTTGCCAAACTTGATGTTGTCCGTTTAGTTTTGTCTATCAAGGTTTGCGCAAAACAAGTTTATTCATTTAGTTTTGTCTATAAAAGTTTGCGTAACTGAATTTTGTCTATTTATTTAGCTTTGTCTAATAAGGTTTACCCTATTCAATTTTGTCTATTCCCTAGGTTTGCCTAACTAAATTTTGTCAAATTACTTTTGTTCATCTAGTCTTCCCTACTGTTGGTAGTTCATCCTCGAGGCCCTAATAGCGTGGGAAGTACCGGAGACATTGTTGAGGCTTACTGTCGATTACCTGTGCGACAGGACCATTAGGTCAAGCGAGGGGAGGATTGGCGCGAGCGGGGGTTATCTCCCGGGCTTCCGCAGGGATCGGTTTTAGGACCATTCTTGAGGAATGTCGCCTATGGTGGCCTTCTGCGGACGCTGAGGCGGTTACTGACCACAGGGGTGGGTATTGTGGCGTTTGCGAAGGACCTGGCACTTGTCTTCACCGACAGGGACTGGGACATGCTGCGTCACAAGGTCACGCGCAGGGGAACTCGTTCGGAAGTAGATGGAAACGGCGGGCCTTCAGCTTGCCGCCTCTAAAACACAGGCAGTTCTGCTCTCCGCCAGGAGGTGAGGCGATCTTGAGATCGAAATTTTGGGAGAGAGGATACCGGTAGAACGGTCGATCTGATACCTTGGTGTAATCCTCCAGGCGGTTCAATGGGGATTACACGTGTGCCACGCCACCGGCAATAAATCATCCGCGTCACAACAGCGCCGCGTCTCATACCGAGGGTCACCGGTCCTGGGGAGGCTGCGAGGAGGCTAATGTGGTGGCCAGTGTGGCCACTAGCAGACTCCTAGAACAATTACGTCGACAGTGAGCGATTGCGTCGGGCACTGGACTCGGTGGCTATTAGGGTCGCCCGGGCTTACCGTACAGCTAGCAGTGACGCCGTGGAGGTCTTATCGCGGATTGCTCCCGCGGACCCCTTGTTATGGAGCGCGCTTTGGCGAGGGATGCGAGAACATCTGGTGGGAACCACGGGGAGGCAAGGAGAACTGCTCGAGAGCAACTTCTTGTCTGCTCGCAGAAAAGGTGATCACGCGGCGGAAACGGCTCGTGGATTCGTCGCCTTATCCCGGACTTAACTCTGTGGATACGGCGAGGACTGGATGTAGTGGGTTCATACTTCCTCAACCAGTTTCTTACCGGACACGGGTCGTTCGTAGCGTATCTCCACAGGATTGGGAAAGCCCCAGATGACAGGTGCACATCCTGTGGAGGGGCCATGCGCTACGACGCGGAGCACACTCTCGTTGTGTGTCCGCATTGGGAGAGGGAGAGAGAGACCTTGGCGTCGACCTTGGAAGGCGAAGTCACGGTCAAAGCCGTGGCGGGAGGCCTCGCAGGCGAGGTGGGACGGGGGCGTGGGCGGTCTGAATCCGATTCGCGAATATTGTCATGCGGGTTAAGGAGTTGAGAACAAACGGCGGTATGGTTTTTGTTTTTGTTCTTGTGAATGCTATTGCATAGCATCATGTACTTTTGTGTATTTTCTGGTTATATTTTTATTCCATAAAGTTTCTCTGGGGCCGGTTAGGGGGAAACTCGAAGAGTGGACACAGGCAGTAATGCCCATCGATGGCGGTCCCTCTGCCCATTAGTTTCAGTGCCGCCAATTGAGCCATGACGATAGTAACTTCTTGCAGAATGCAGATGCAGTTTTAGTTTCACAATAAACCTAAAAAAGTCCAACATTTTCGCAACATATAGCTCACTTGTGGAAGACAGGAAAGTAGGATAGGAAAGCTCAGTAAAGCTACACAGCAAATTATATGCAAACAAGACTATACAGATGACTAGGAAAACAAAAATAGGCACACAAGACGGACAAGACAAGACCAGACTAGACAAGACTTGAAAGGACTAGATAGGAATGGCAGGACTAGATAGGACAGGACTAGACAGAGACAAGACTAGACTAGAAGACAAGACTAGTCAAGACTAGACAAGAATAGACAAGACTAGACAATACTAGACAAGATTAGACAAGACTAGACAAGACAAGGCTAGATAAGACTAGAAAATACTAGACAAGATTAGACAAGACAAGACTAGATAAGACTATAAAATACTAGACAAGACTAGACAAGACAAGACATGACTAGACAAGACTAGACAAGACTAGACAAGACTAGACAAAACTAGACAAGACTAGACAAGACTAGACAAGACTAGACAAGACTAGACAAGACTAGACAAGACTAGACAAGACTAGACAAGACTAGACAAGACTAGACAAGACTAGACAAGACTAGACAAGACTAGACAAGACTAGACAAGACTAGACAAGACTAGACAAGACTAGACAAGACTAGACAAGGCTAGACAAGACTAGACAAGACTAGACAAGACTAGACAAGACTAGACAAGACTAGACAAGACTAGACAAGACTAGACAAGACTAGACAAGACTAGACAAGACTAGACAAGACTAGACAAGACTAGACAAGACTAGACAAGACTAGACAAGACTAGACAAGACTAGACAAGACTAGACAAGGCTAGACAAGACTAGACAAGACTAGACAAGACTAGACAAGACTAGACAAGACTAGACAAGACTAGACAAGACTAGACAAGACTAGACAAGACTAGACAAGACTAGACAAGACTAGACAAGACTAGACAAGACTAGACAAGACTAGACAAGACTAGACAAGACTAGACAAGACTAGACAAGACTAGACAAGACTAGACAAGACTAGACAAGACTAGACAAGACTAGACAAGACTAGACAAGACTAGACAAGACTAGACAAGACTAGACAAGGCTAGACAAGACTAGACAAGACTAGACAAGACTAGACAAGACTAGACAAGACTAGACAAGACTAGACAAAACTAGACAAGACTAGACAAGATTAGACAAGACTGGACAAGACTGGACAAGACTGGACAAGACTGGACAAGACTGGACAAGACTGGACAAGACTGGACAAGACTGGACAAGACTGGACCAGACTGGACAAGACTGGACAAGACTGGACAAGACTGGACAAGACTGGACAAGACTGGACAAGACTGGACAAGACTGGACAAGACTGGACAAGACTGGACAAGACTGGACAAGACTGGACAAGACTGGACAAGACTGGACAAGACTGGACAAGACTGGACAAGACTGGACAAGACTGGACAAGACTGGACAAGACTGGACAAGACTGGACAAGACTGGACAAGACTGGACAAGACTGGACAAGACTGGACAAGACTGGACAAGACTGGACAAGACTGGACAAGACTGGACTAGACTGGACAAGACTGGACAAGACTGGACAAGACTGGACAAGACTGGACAAGACTGGACAAGACTGGACAAGACTGGACAAGACTGGACAAGACTGGACAAGACTGGACAAGACTGGACAAGACTGGACAAGACTGGACAAGACTGGACAAGACTAGACAAGACTAGACAAGACTAGACAAGACTAGACAAGACTTGACAAGACTAGACAAGACAAGAGAGAGCATCAAACGAGCTCTACCAAGAGCAAGGTCTACCTCACTTACGATAGAACTCAATACCTCCACAGCAACAAGAGATTCCATTCGAAAAAGGCTCGCCGATGGAACAAAACCAAAAAGAAAAAGACTAGATCTGAAAGAACAAAATCATCTAACTGAAAACGAGAAAGAACTTGAGAACTTGATCATAATAAGGAAGCTATCAGCATAGCTGAAGAGCTGCGAGACTCAAACACAAAGGTCGAAGTCAAAAAAGTCTAACAGATGCCCTGTCAAGATCATTCAATGATAGGAATCGAACAGATACGCAGATAGACAGTGAATACAAAACTAAACCAGGAAACCAACGAGCTATGGTACCAAATAGACAAAGGAAATACATATGAGGATTTCAAAAAAGTTGCAGAGAAGCCTTGGCCAGAAGCAGCATATAGGAGAGTAAAGGAAAGCACGGAGAACATTCTGGAAGCATCCTTAGAATGGGATCTTGCCTGGTACGTGGAACAAAATCTCAGACCTAGCAAAGAAGTACCCCAGGCACTCAACGATGTCTATACCAGGCCAATAGAGCTTGAAATTCAAAATAAAAACCTGATAGTCTATCTAAGAGTCCTGGTAGCCTATATAAGTAGTCTATCTAGTAGTCTATCTAAGATAAACGATTGGAATACCTACTGACAGTGCCGATATAATAGATGTATTCAGCTAAGTATACCACCCTGTGGTAGGAGAACTTGACTCAGATGGTCTTAACATCCAAACAATTTACGATAGCCTTCAAGAAATAAATAACCTGCTAATTAAACATAATAGGAAAAATAATAGCTGTTACAAGATCCATGGGAGCGGAGTGGGCGTTCATGAAGAAAGCAATGGAGTTTACCTTCGCAGATTCCGAAATAGAAATAAGGGTATTGACATACCACAGGAAAAAGCGACTCCCAAAAACTATACAACACAGTACATGCGAAAGCAAGGTGGGAGACAAACGGCGGCGGTCTTCAAAAACAACAACAAGACCTACGCAGAACTGCCAAGGAAAGTGAAAACAAGGATAAATATCAAAGATAGAAGCAGACATTAAAGGATTAAGAAAAACCAAATCGGGAAAAGTATTACTGGAAGAACAGACAGGTGAAGCAAAACTACTAACAATAAGTTGAGTAAGAGATGAAATAGCCAAACGAATGCCATATGATGTACGAGCTAATAACACAGACGTGACATTAGTAGGGAAAGATGGTTCGTTCTGGAACCACCTCCGCCTCTGACCTTGACTACTCCCGATGACCTCGACCGCTTCCTGTTTAGCGTGGGGTTACATAGACCTCACACTCTTGTAGTGTATTAAAGCTGATTAGGGCTGATTAAAAGCTTATTAAAACTGATAACAGCTGATTAAAGTTGATTAAAAGCTGATTAAAGCTGATAAACCTGATTAAAGTTGATTAGGAGCTGATTAAACCTGTAGCGAGATGCTACATAGACTCATGTAGTGGCTGATTAAGGCTGATTAAATGCTGTTAAAGCTGATTAAAAGCGGTCAAGGAAGCGGAAGCGGTCAAGATCATCGGAAGTGGTCGAGGTTAGAGGCGGATGTGGTTCCAGAACGAACCATCTTTCCATACTGACATTGTGTATAAGAGACCTAGATGCCACCGCTACAGTGGAAGAAATTAAACGTGCCATTGAAAACCAAATGC
The DNA here is from genome assembly GCA_944588485.1 of Phosphuga atrata. Taxonomy (NCBI): domain Eukaryota; kingdom Metazoa; phylum Arthropoda; class Insecta; order Coleoptera; family Silphidae; genus Phosphuga; species Phosphuga atrata. Next base: position 47,007,112 of record OX155904.1, read on the forward strand.
AGCTAGAATATACAAATAAAGTTGTAATTAAAAGACCGGCATAGGGGAAAATAAAATCGCGACAATAGTGCTACCAAAAATGTAGGCCCAGAAACTCTAAGCATTAGGAAAAATAAAGATTGGCTGTATAAAATGCAGGGTCAAAGAGAGGATTAACCTAAATAGATGCCACAGATGTGGCATGAATAGATGAACAGGCAAGAGCTCTGCTCTGCAAGTGTGGAGAAAAAGGTCACAAGGCAATCCAATGTCAAAATGATCCATTCTGCCCGATCTGTTACGAAAAAGGTCACCGAGCAGACCCTCGACAATGCCCGGAATATAAAAAGGAACTGTAAACAGATACTCCAAACAAACATGAACAGGTGCTGCGCATCTCTGATGAAATGATAAAACTAGGGTGACAGTAAGCTGCCCGGGCCCACCCTAAAGGAATGCGCGAGCGAGACCGGGGTGGCGCATACTAAATCCAAGTAGGAAATTGGGTTTTGTGAGTTAGAGCCTCACACACAGGCTAGTTGAGCCACCAAACCACAAATATATAAAAAAAGACAAGACTAGGCAAGACTAGATAAGACTGGACTAGACTAGACAGACAGGACTGAAAAAAAAAAGATTAGCAGGCACGACTAGACAAACAAGATTAGACAGACAAGACTAGACACACAAAAATTAAAATAATATGCAAGACTGGGCGGACAAGGTTGGACAGATTGACTAGGCAGACAAGACTAGAGAGACAAAAGTAGAACTTTAAATTGAATTAGTCCAAATACACCTATTTTGTAAATGTTTTTAACGCGTTTATGACAAAGTATTTTAAACTTGTTTCTTGTAAATGTAGCTGATAAGACAAACAATTACAGATACAGAAATTATTTTGTGACGTATTTAGGATTCATGAATCAGTAACTAGCGGAAATGACGATTCGAGCTAGTGAAGAACGTAAACGCGCACAGGCATGACGAACTTTCCTTTTTACACTGCTTCATTATCAAAGTGGGAAAGTGGAAACGGATCGGTTAATCGATGTAGTAATTTATTTACAGAGTTTGTAATTTATTAGATAATTAGTAGATATTTTTAGGGAATAACAAATGAACTGAAGTTCGTGTTCAGCCATTTAAAATTGAGTTTGCCTGTGTGTTAATTAAGAACAAATTAAACTTAATAAAGTCGGAACACAGCCTAAATATATAAATATATTCAACCATTCCGGAGCTCTATAACATATTTGAGTCTTTTTAGGACTACCAAAACAAATCTCATGTGAAATTTGCCAGTTATTTAATAGGTATAAATATAAGCTTTAATAATATAAGCTTTTTTATAAGCTTTAAATAAAATAATTTTTTAAGCTCATGTCTTTCCGATAACTTAAGTGATAAGCTATCTACCGACAATAATAAACTATAAGATAATAAGCTATCTACCGACGCGTTTCCAGATTTATCTCTCATCAGCGCAGATTTGCTTTTATGAAAAACAATTTGTAAAACTCTTACTTGAAACCCACGTGGATGTCTATGGGTTAGATATTTTTAATTTGACATTTCGTGAGCGAGACAAGAACTTAGCAGGTTATTGATTTAAATGATAATTTAGTATTGGTAAAACCATACTACATTAAAGATAATCATATGAACTTAAAAATATCTAACCCTAAGAGTTTAATTAACTTAGTTTTTATTTGACTAGTTCTAACCCTAAGAGAAATTCTAAGAGTTTAGAAAATCCCGAAAATCAAAATTGAGTTTGTTCGTAAATCAAAAATAAATTTAAACAGTTTTTAAACAATAATTTTTAAACAGTAATTTAAACAATAGACAGAGCAAGTTAGTCTGTCTGTCAATCGAAGATTTGTCTAGACAATCAAGAAATTCAATGTATTTAATTCATTCATGAATGAATTTGAAAAATTCTAAATGAGTCAGGGCCAATTTTGAATGTATAAATTAAAAAAGCTAGCACTAATAAAAGAGATTGCGAAGGGCAAACGCTACAACGCACACATGAATACCAAAACCATGCTACGCCCAACAAAGCGATTTTCCCCGTTCTTAATGACTCTCCTAAACAAGAATTTTTTGATGAGACATTCCGTACAAACCAGTCGTAAACACACTTTCCCATATAAAAAACTTCTAATTCAAAAGCTTATTGTATCCTAAGAAGGACAAATGAAACACGATTACTTAAACATTACATGACAGTTCATAAATAATTATTAGGAATCCATCACAATCGGCGAATGCAAATTTTTAAACGACCGCTGATTTACAAAGAAATATTATGTAACGTGACATTGTAATACCAGTATATTTACCATTGTTTTGTTTTGTCTTGATGCTCTTCTCTGTCTCTAGTCTTGTTTGTCTCGGTTTATATACTTGTTTATCTCTAGGCTTGCCTGTCTATAGTTTTCTCTGTCTATAGCAGCTATCTATAACACGAGAGGTCTACCTGTGCAGGTTTGCCTGCGCAGGCAGAACGGAGCGCGTGTGGGAATAGACCCGTGCAGTGTTTTGAACCTGCGCAGGCGACCGGAGCTAGATCGAAAATTATTTCTTTCGACGGTGGACCTGTGCTGGTCACGTCAGTTGTTTCTAGTGTGTTTTGGAATGTAGTGGTTTTGCATGTATTGGCATATAAGTTGTTGGGCTCAGATATGGTATTGAATATTCTTATATTGATTATGCATTTCCCAGATTTTTCACTGCAAAACAATAAACAAAAATGTATTTAAAAACATTTATAGTCATCCTCCTCAATCGATGCCATCGCTAAATGAACTGAAGACCCGCCCGTCCCCATACACGCTACCGACGTGCGGTTGACCTGCGCAGGCAAATCTGTACAGGTAACCTCTCCGGTAAACCGTAGAGTGTATGGCGTACTTAGGGCATATACTAAAATAGTAGCGTACGCCTTTTTATGAGCGGGCGTGAAAAATACGTCAAATCGGGTTTAGAGAATGAAAACGGACGTTTTGTGACCGTGCCAGAGTAGTTCAATGTTTACAAAACCTCAGAGAATTCGTTAATGTTTGAGATATAGTGATGCCACCGAAGGCGGCGCCGGCGGGGTTGCGGCGCGAAAACAAAATTACAGTTTTTGGAACGGTGCATGGCCGTATTTGGACCGATAACATCGGGAACGCCGATTTTTTCCACACAAAACTGTTATCTCGAATTTTCGAGCCTGAAAATTTGGAGATAATTGCGAAAAAGATCGCCAAAAAACGCTCATCTTTAACGTTCTATTGCGAGCCGACCTGAGCGGCTTCGGGTTTGCGGATGCGGTTTCGCAAGTTCTTCTTCTCTGGGTCTTCGAAAAGGGCACGCGATTTATTACGAATTATGGCCGTGGGTAGATGGCCGCGCACTTTGCTGCTGCCGAACGGAGAGTAGGTGGAATTTTGCATTTTCTTCCTCACTGTTCGATGACGGTCGAAGGTATCTTGCGTGTGGGTTTGCCAATTCGCAGAAACCACGAGATCTCCACGGCCGATAAAAGGAAACCGGTAGGATGTCAATCCCCAGTCATGATCTATAAAAGTACAAATGACACAACTTCCTGTCCTACAATGGCAAAAAATGGCAAAAGTTGTAAAAACTTCTCAACTGGCAATGTTATTGCAAAAAACGAAATTCGCATTTTGCATTCTATCTGTCCTTCCGCCAGTGATTGCCGATATTCCGAAACTAAGTTTACACGTTTCGCTTCTGCGGTGCGTCCCCCGGAGCCCAGAGAATCGTCGACCATTTCTCGCGCGTCATATTTCACCTGTTTTCAACTTTTACCGCTGCAATTCGCAAATTCCAACTCTTTTCTGCGATGATTGTAAATTTCGCTTCCTCGCCGGCTGAGGTTCGGTGGGGGGGAATTTTCAAAAATTCCTCAAACGCGGGTTCGTCAAAATCGAAATTTTCTTGCCACGACATTTACGATGCAACGAAAAACACCAATCGGTGGCACATTTCCGCACTTTTATCTACAAGTCCCGTCGCAAGACTATTCGAATTTTCTGTACCGAGAATTCACCAAGAAAACAAGCCAGCACTACCGGCAGGACGCAAACACAAACGTCAACCCAACCGTCAGTCAGTTGACCAATTTTGGGAACCGATATTGATAAATCAGACGTTCATCGATAATTTTGATAAATTTCATGATTCGGGCGCTAGGCGTTTCGATAACACGAGTGAATTACTCTGTCCTTCCCTTACATAAATGTGTAAATTGAGTATCTACGCACAATCCAAGTTCGATTTTCGGATTTGCGGAAGCGTGAACCAAATTCAAAGAAGGGAAAAAATCGCTTTTCACATTTTTCACTTTTGTGGCAAAACCGAAAGATTTTGTAAAATTCAATCAGTACTTTTTTGTAGGTACGTACGCCCTACATATATAGGTACGTATGCCCATACGTACCATTGTATAATACCATTGACGAGATATTTGCGAAAAACATTTGAAGGAAAAATTATTCCCAACGGCGACCCCGACGAAGTTGGAGCATTCAAATGTTGCCAGTTAGTACTCCTTATGGGCACCCATGTTCAGTAAAAATTGCATTGAAATTCTTCAAGCGTTAATATATTTTTTGCAATTTTTTATTATTTTAAAATTTTCGTGTTTAGTTTTGGTTAGCCTGATTCACTAAAAAAATTGTCTTAATAGGTTCAACTCCAGGTGGAACAATAATATTGTACACATTTGTAGAGAATGGATCAGATTATGAAATTACCGAGTCAGTTTTGCAAAATATTTTATTAATTGTTGGCAGCAACCCTACAAGGTCAAAGAGGATCTGTTGGAAATAAATGCAAAGAGCTATTGTTTGAAAATTGTAAGAGATGTAAAAATATTCTATCAGTTTTGCATAGATTGTTGACACCTTAGCCTTGACACAGCCTTGACATTAGCCTTGACATTAGACATTAGCCTTTACACATTTTTTTTAATGGAGTACTTATTTAAAAAATTTTAATATTTATATTGTACAACTACTTCTTCTTCTTTAGGTGCCTTCTCCATTACTGAAGGTTGGCAAATTCCGCACGGTCTTGTGGAAGTTTGAACAATGAGTGGGAGATAAGACCAGAAAAGTCTTTTATTTTCTTTAACCAGGAGCACTTCCTTCATTCTGGATAACGGCGTCCCTCTATCTATCTACCCTCCATTATTAATTTTAGAAGGCTATATTTTGTATTTCTGAGGATATGTCCTAGATACGCTGTCTCACGTTTCTTCACAATAACCAATAGCTCTCTGTCTCTGTGCATGGAAACTTATTATTCGTGATATGTTCTGCCCAGGATATTCTTTGCATTCTTCGAAAGATCCGAGTACCGAGTGAATGTAGCACTTAACGAACCGGTATCTTAGTTTAAGGTTTAGGCTTCTTTCGCAAAATACTTTCCTCATCTTAAGGAACGTTGTTCTGGCTATTTCGATGCGTGTTCTTACTTCAGGATCTGGAGCCAGGTCTTCGGTGATCCAGCTGCCCAAGTATTTAAATTTAGCGACCTGCTCTATTTGCTTATTGTATACTTTAATATCGACCGTATTTTCGTTTTGGCCGTATTTTAGCCTGTACTTTTAGCCCAAGCGCATCACCTTGCTATTATTTGGTTTAATAGTTTGGTTACTACTTGGATACTGTACAACTACAAAATGCTCAAAGATTATATATACTATTTCGCCCTTACAACTACTCCATCTAGACTGTCAATCGTTTCACCCTCATCAACTTTTCCACCCTATTCAACTATTTGATCCGCATGTGCTAGTAAAAATATAATATTAAATGCGCCTTCTAGCATCACTCCACGGCAACGCATCAAAATAACAATTCAAGAAAATTCACCCGTCGAAACTCGAGTCGTGTTAAATGTTTAAATTTATATAACTGTGAATAACAGGTTATATAATATTCTTACTTATTAATATATAGTGTGGTTAAAACATAGTGAATTTATCAATTCAGTGTAATTTTATTAAATTTTGCCATATAATATAATATGTTTAATTCGTTGGATGCGAATCAATATAACAGTGGTTTATTTAATAGTGGAATAAAAATTTGATTTCACTAGTGAAATAAAAGCATTCATGGCAACGCATCAAAATCAGAGATGCCAACTTGCCAACAAATTTAGGGGGAATCAAGATTTTACATTTTATTAGGGGTACATTTATTTAGGGGTATTTTTAGGGGGATTTTGTAGCGGCTACATTATTTAAGAAATAGTTTTGAGGTCGATAAATTAAAGTATATATCTTGAAAATAAAAATAAAAAGAAAGAAAAGATATAATGACACAGAACATAATAATTTGTAAACCCAAATGAAACCCTTAAGTGAGCACAAAAAGCATGAACTCACTACCAACAAAAATTCAGGACTCTATACAATTTATATTAAGCCTTGAAACAACCATTGCATATTGTTTAGAGTTGTGCTTACAAATTAAAAAAAATAATAAATAAATAAAGCAAAACCAAAACAAAACTAATATCCCCTCACTAGCCCTCATTTTTAATACATATCTCGATGATGTTTGAAGTGTTGAGTCAACATTATGTCTAGGGGACAAAAAACGAGACACTTCATGAGACAATTTATTTTTAATTTCAATTATTTCTTGTTTAACTTAAAAAGAAAAGTTAACAAAAGAAAAGTATAAAAAGCAAAAAATAATGTATAAAGAAACTGATGAAGCAAAAAAGATGTACATGAAGAAAAGTTAAGAAAATGAAAGTTGAGAAACAAAATATAAAAATCGTTTTATTTCATTGTTGTTATCATTACTATTATTAGTTCATAAATTAATGTGCGTAAATGTAAAATGCGACCACATAAATACAAAAGCTATTTTATACTACTTGACTGTATTTTAAATTTACATTTTAAATTACCTGTCAAACAAGGTGAACAATGAAATCTTTAGGGGTTTTTAATCGAAATCTATGGGGATTTGAAGTTGGTCCTAGTGGCAAAATTCTGTACGAGTTGGCATCACTGATCAAAATAACTCACTTACGTGCTCGGTGAACATAACCCTAAATGCCATCGCCAGTCACAAAACTTATTAGGTATACATTTTTTTTATAAATCTCTTGATTTTTACAGAAGCAATCTTTCCGCAATTGTGACACCATCTAACACTAATTCTTCGCAGGTATCCATTTATGATTAATAAAACACAAATTAATTAAACACAAGACCCTATACAACATTTGGACTTACAAATCAACAATATTATCGTTGTCATGCAACAGCTCAATCATGGCCGGACGACATGCTACCCGTAAAGAAAAAACATGGAAAATGGAACTTTTCTTTGAATTTAACTTGTTAAATCAAAACCAAACTTGAATTAAAGTTCGTATATAAACTCGCAAATTTAACCATCCGCTCGTTAAACGGAAATTTGATATATTAACGTTTATATCGTGGATGAAATAAAAGTTTCCCAATGAGTGTATTGTCAATACGGATTTAAATACACGAGTTAATTTTAACCGCTTGTATAATAAATAAATTTTACTCTAGTATGTTTTTATTGCAATTAATTCACGCCGTTAATTTGCAATGCATAATAATTTTGCTTACGATGTGTTTTTCTTCTCAATTACACTCAATTACAACATGTTTGTGCGGAAACTATTATAAATAATAATCGCGGAATCCAACACGTGATTAGTATCTCAGCAATTTGTTACTTAACCGACTGTTTTATTGAACATTTTTTATGTCCTTTTAATTCACTCATATCGCATAGTCGTTTTAAATAATTTCATTAATTCTATTAAATATAAGAAAACTTATAATCTAATCTAAGAATCTAGGTAATTGATAAGTCACTATATAAATAATGTAAATAACTTACTAAAAAGTTTTAGTAAGTTATTTATATATGTTTCGCTTTCATAAGTTTGTAAGTACAAACTCCAAAGTAAGAAAGTTCCGTAGTTCTATAATATTATTAGTTTTCCCCTATATTCAATTACTAAAACTTTTTTCAAATTTTATTTTTATACCGAGCGATCAAAAAAATTCGCAATAAAACTTTTTCATTGCTACGCCACCGAACTGCTGTACAGTAGAGCAAGTCAGAATTCAGTTTTAATCGCTAACGAAAAATAAAATATACACTGCCGAGCATAAAATTAGGGTCACTCCGTAATTTAAAGTTATTTTAATTGTTTTAGTTTTTTCCGTGTTTTTTTCCGTTGTAACAGTCTGCTAACTGATTGCTTGAATAAAACAAAAGATTTTTCTTTCAAAAAGTTTATTGAAAGTAATGAAAATTAACAATTTTAATTTTATGTGCTAAGTAATGAAAATGAACAAGTTCACTTTGATATGTTTTTGTTGAAATAAAAGAAAGTTTAAGGACAGCATAGCATTTGTTTCTGTGGTCTCATCTGTCTGTTGTAAATTGTTGTCATTGTTAGTGTTTTGCAATGAGCATAAATCCCGTTGTTGCGGCACAAATTGTGTCGGCTTTAGAAGACGGTCGCGGTCAGCGCGAAACTGCGAGAAACGTTGGTGTAAGTCTCTAGAGTTTGCAACGAGTATGGCGGCGGTTCGAAGAGACTGGTCTGCTCACTCGAGGACCTTCTTCAGGCCGAGGCAAAACTCCAACAGCTAGGGATGACCGCTTTCTCGTTTCTAGTGCATTTAAAAACCAAACGGTCACGGCAGTTTCCCTTCGAAATCATCTGCAAGAAGTGAGAAATGAAAACATAAGTGAGTGGGAAGTTAGGAGACAATTTATGCTGCTGGCTTATCTTCCCGAACTAGAGCTACTGGACCGCCGCTTTCCCGTGCACACCGTATTGCGAGGTTTAATTTTGCACGAGAACACTTGACTTGGACAATAGCGAATTGGAGACGCGTATTGTTTTTCGATGAAACGCAATTCTGTCTTACGTGCTCAGATAGACATGTAAGAGTGTGGTGACGACAAGGCGAGAGATATGCTCAAGCGTGTATTGCCGAGCGACTACCATTTGGCGGAGGATCAATTATGGCATATGGAGGCATATCTTTTGACACTCGCACTGAGTTAGTCTTTATCGAGAATGGGGCGTTGATTGCGCATAGGTATCTGGCAGAGGTTCTAGAAGACCATATTTTTCCATTCATTATTATTCTTGGAGACGACGCAACATTTATGCATGATAACGCACAGCCCCACACTGCTCGGATAGTTACTGAGTATCTTGACGAGTGTGAAATCACGCGATTTGTTTGGACAGCTCGCAGTCTAGATTTAAATCCAATTGACCATATTTGGTATGAGATGGGAAAACATTTACGAAGACATGTGCCGGCCCCCCGAAATTCTAGAGAGCTTCGCGACATACTGTTGCAAGAATGGAACAATCTTCCGCAGAACTTGATCTAAAATCTGATCCAGAGCATGACACGTCGTTTGCAAGCTGTTGTCACTGTCAGAGGAGGGAATATTCGCTACTGAAGTCCTTAAACTTTCTTTTGTTTCAAAAAAAGCATATCAATGTAAAGTTGTTCATTTTCATTACTTAGCATATCAATTTAAAATTGTTCCTTTTCATTACTTTCAATGAACTTTGAACAACAAAAACCATTTGTTTTATTCAAGCAATCAATTAGTAAACTGTTACAACCGAAAAAACACGAAAAAAACTAATAATTTCTAAAATAACTTCAAATTATGGAGTGACCCTAATTTTATGCTCGGCAGTGTATTTAAAAAAATTTTGATGGCTGTGTATTTATTAAAACGCATTAGAAAGGAGAAAATATTTTAGCCGTGTTGACTATAAACCAAAATGTGGAGCGCTAAACTATATTTGCGTTATCTTCATAGAAGCCCCACCCTTTTATTTATAGTCAAGACGGGAAAAGTGGTTTAACCTTTTTAGAACGTTGTGCTTCAAACACAACATGGCTTTTCAATAAAAACATGGCTTTTAAAAAGTTTCCTCTGTCTTGCCTTGTCTGTCTCCACCCCAGATTTGTCTGTTTCTAGGCTAATCTGCCGCAAGTCTTCTTTTAATATGTGTCTCTAGTCTTGTCTGTTTCTAGGCTTGTCTAACTATAGTCTTGTAGGGTTCTAGTCTTATCTATCTGTAGTGTTGTTTGGCTCAAATCTGATATGCCTCTAGTATGGTCTGTCTCTGTTGGATATAGAGGGAGCTTTTGACAACACCTCACACGAGGCTGTCAGGGCGGCCCTCGAAAGAAGGAATATCGACAGCACTATCTCAAAGTGGATGGGAGAAATGCTGAGAACTAGAACAGCGGAGACACAAGTGGGAAAAGACACCATTAAGATCTCCACAACTCGAGGGTGCCCACAGGGAGGTGTACTATCACCGCTAATGTGGAGCCTGGTAGTTGATGAACTACTGGTTAGGCTAAACGACCTAGACATCAAATGTCAAGGTTACGCCGATGACATAGTCATAATGGCCAGAGGAAAATTTGAGGGAACGCTCTGTGAAATTGTTCAGAGAGGCCTCAAAGTAACTAGTAGATGGTGTGAAACAGTGGGATTGAGACTCAACTCGAGCAAAACCACGGTGATACCATTTACTAGAAGGAGAAAACTAAACTGCCTACATCCCATACTCATAGATGGGAAGGCAGTAGAATACCAACAGGAGATAAGGTATCTGGGTATCACACTAGATAGCAAACTCCTATGGAATAGACACGCTGAGGCAGTGGTAGGTAAAGCCAAACGCGCCCTAATGGTGTGCAGAAATCTGTCAGGAAAAACGGGGGTTGTAACCCCACTATCCTGCGATGGATGTACACCATGATAGTGAGACCTGCAATCACTTATGGGGCGGTTGCGTGGGGAAGTAGAATCAAGCTGGCCTCTATGAGGAAACAGCTTGAGAAGATTCAAAGACTGGCGTTTGTCTGCATCACGGGGGCGATGGGGTCGTGTCCGACAGCAGCATTGGAGCTGCTGCTGGATCTGACTCCGCTGCACCTTGTGGTGGAGAGCGCCGCCAGATCGGCGATCGTAAGGTTCAGCAAGGAAGGAATGGGCAGAGGCAAAATAATCGGGAGCAGAGACCGAAACAGCCTCGCTGCCAAGATCCCCTGGCTGGAAGTACCAAAAGACGAAATGGTATGCAAATACCACTTCGAGAAAAACTACACAGCAATATGTAGTAGTAAAGCCGATTGGAGAGACGAATCCTCAGCATACCACATAGAGCAAAATGCCATCAAGTGGTATACAGATGGTTCGAAGACAAAGGAAGGCACTGGTGCAGGAGTGTTTGGACCTCGTACCAGATACTCCGAATCCATGGGAACATACCCAAGTATCTTCCAAGCAGATGTACACGCAATCGAAAGATGTGCACAGTTTAACCTCGACAGGAAGTACCGCAAAAAACGAATTGCTATCCTGTCAGATAGCCAAGCAGCCATCAAGGCCATTAGCTCATACACCATCAGATCCAAACTGGTATGGGACTGTGTGGGGAAGCTGAACAAGCTTGGCAGGGATAATAAAGTAACGCTATACTGGGTACCAGGATACACTGGTATAGACGGAAACGAAGAAGCCGATCACCTAGCAAACAAGGGATCCAGTAGCCCCTTTATAGGTCCGGAACCCTTTTGCGGTATGAGCGTGAACACCATCCGCAAAAGTTTAGATGAAGAAATAAGAAGAAAATGGATGAAAACCTGGAAAGAACTTCCAGGGCTAAGGCAATCCAAAGTGATGCTGGGATCTTTCAACCAGAAGAGAACTAAAGCTTGCCTGAAACTAATCAGGAACAAGCTCAGAATTCTGACAGGAGCCCTGACGGGACACTGCAGACTTAGGAAACATCTCAAGGCCCTAGGCCTAGAGGAGGATGATGGATGCAGATTCTGTGGCTCAGCAGAGGAAACCCCCATACATCTGTTCAAAGACTGCGGAGCATTACTCCGCAACAGACAGATGTACCTTGGGGCTCACTGCTTGAACACAGAGGAGCTGCAGGCCTTGAATCTCACCCAGATCCTGAGATTCCTAAAGGAATCAGGATTAGAGGAGGCGCTCTAAATGGGTAAGTACACCAACACTTGGAGGAGGAGGGTGGGGTACAATAGATCTATAAAGGTCGCAGTACAAGTCGTCACCACCATATCTACAATCTACAATGGTCTGTCTCTAGTCTTACTTTATTCTCAGCGGCGCTTTTAGGCATAGGCACACCAGGCGCGCGACTCGGGCCTCCGATTTTAGGGGGCACCAAATTACCAACTAAGTAAGGTCAAACCAACTTTTGGCGGCTGACGACAATAAGCGACAAAATTTGACAAAATGTGGTGAATAATTGGCACTTTGCGGTGGTTAATATTGAAAAAAATATTCAGAAAAAAAAATCTAAAGAAGTATCATTGTTGTTATTGTTTGCATTGTTACTGAAAATTAATAGCATGACTGTTTTTACTAAAGCACACCACAGAATCTTACAGAGGATTCAAACCCAAAGAATGCAGTACATGTCCCTTCCACCACGTCGTCCAAGAATGGACAAGAAACATCCAATGTCACTATAAACGTTTTTAATGATAGTACCATTGATGATGACGATGATAGAAGAATTTAAATTATATATGTGTTATATCGTGTATTACCATTAATTAATTAAATTTGTGTATTCGCGATTTCCACACATCACATAACCTCAAAAGTATCTCGTCGAAAATTTGACACTAACAGCTTTGAATTTCAGTGCCAACCTTGAAAAAATTAACTCATAACAGCTCTCGGCGTGCCATAACCTTACGCATATGAGTGCTGTTATGAGTCCATTACAGACGCAAAATAGAAGAAATGTCATAACAATTCGCGACTGAAATGTTTACGATTTTAATGTTATTCGCGTTTGTATTTTTTATAAATCTAAGTAAATTATTAATTTATATTTAGGTAAAACTTTGTACGATACACGTATCGTAAAATACTCTTACGTACCTAATTGTTATTTTTTAATATGGTTTTACTATAATCTCGCATATTAAGAATTGGGAAGAATTGGCATATTAAGAATAGGGCCACATATTCACCTTGCGCCTAGGGCCACAAGTAATGTAAACGCGCCCCTGTTTATTCTAGTCTTCTGTGTCTTTAGTCATGTCTGTTTCTAGGTTTATATGGTTGTAGTTTTGTTTGGGTCCAGTCTTGTCTACCCTTAGACTTATCTGGTTTAGTCTTGTCTGCTGTAGTCTTGTCTGTCGCTAGACTTATATGTCTGCAGGCTTGTGTGGCTCTAGTCTTACCTGGCTCTGGTCTTGTCTGGCTCTTGTATGTTTCTAGTCTTGTCTGCCCTAGTCTTATCTGTCTGGCCGTAGTCTTGTCTGGCTCTTGTCTGTTTATGGTCTTATCTGTCTGTAGCTTGTCTAACTCTAGTCTTGTCAGACTCTAATCTTGTCTGACTCTAGTTTTGTCTGGCTCTAGTCTTGTTTGGCTCTAATCTTGTCTGGCTACAGTCTTGTTTGCTTCTAGTCTTGTCTGCCCCTAGTCTTATCTGTTTCTAAGCTTGTTTGGCTTTGGTCTTGTCAGGCTCTAGTCTTTCTAGCTCTAGTCTTGTCAGGCTCTAGTTTTGCCTGGCTCTTGCCTGTTAGTCTTGTCTGTCGCTAGTCTTATCTGTTTCAAGACTTGTCTGGCTCTAGTTTTGTCTGTCTCTAGTCTTATCTGTCTCTAGGCTTGTCTGGCTTTAGTCTTGTCAGGCAGGCTCTAATCTGTCTAGCTGTAGTCTTGTTTGTTTCTAGTCTTGTCTGTCCTTAGTCTTGTATGTTCCTAGTCTTATGTGATCGTCGCTAGCCTGGTTCTAGTCTTGTCTGTGTCTAGTCTCATCTGTCTCTAGGCTTGTCTGTCTACAATCTTGCCAGACTCTAGAATGTCTGGCTCTAGTCTTATCTGGCTCTAGTCTTGTCTGTTTCTAGTCTTGTCTGTTTCTAGTCTTGTCTGTCCCTGTCCCGGGGTGCAAGGGGCCGCACTAAACCCAGACGGCCCAAATGCCAACCTTGAGGAGAACAAACGAGGAACATTGGCGGCATAACCATACAACGACACACATGAATTAAGGAAATGTAATTCAACATGGTAGTAAACCCGGATCAAATCCTGGAAGAAAGCAACGGGAAACTACTTCCAGTATCTTCCCAAGAGAATCTCACGGATCGGCGGTGGTAGTAAACCTAGTCAAATCCTGGAGGAAGAATTGGAAACTCCTTAAAGTACTCTACCCAAAAATAAAACTCATGGATTATCTCACAGTAAATAACATCCAGAGTATAAATATTCCCCCAATCGGATCTCCGGGGGGAATGCTATGAGACGTACTATGAGAGGACCTAAAATGACAAGACACAATATATAAGTCTCAATCGCCATTTGGAACATTCAAGGTCTTGTAGTACACCCTGGTAAGCTAGACAACATTGAACAGGAAGTCAAAATTATCGACATTATCGATATATGCGAAACGCATTGTAAAGGCAACGGTCATTTCATCTCAAGGAACGGCAACACTGTACACTTTTCCGGGCATCCAACTAGGGCAGTGTTTCCCAACCTTTTTCTCCTCGCGAAAAAGGTAAAAGGTAAACCCTCTGTAAAATTCAAAAGAGTTTGGCGAACCCCCTGTACTGGCGTGTAAAAAAGAAATTACAGTTTAAATAGTAACGTTACGAATCGGTCCTTACGAATACAAACTTGTAAAAAGGGCAGTCGCATACTGTAATTTTTAACTAATTTACTAATAAAAATCTTACAATTCGAACCTGTGAATTTTACAGTTTGTAAAAGTACTTTTAGTTAAATGGAAAGTTAAAATATTTTTTACTAATTATTTTGTTACTTTTCATCATATAATATTTATTCATTTTTAGTCCAAACTGTAAAAATTACGATTTATTTCTGATGGATTTATTACTTCATAATATAATATTTATTATTTATTTTCAAACTTTGAAAAATTACAGTTTGAGCTATTACTCGTTGAGTATGAGAAATGAACGCCGAAATATTACATCTCGATACTGTGATTTTTAAATTATTTTTAGTAGAGTGACACGTTTCAGCAAAAAAATTAAAATTCAATATCTGAAACTGTAATTTTAACAAAAAACAATTTTTAACATGTGATAACTCCAATTGTAGTATCCAATTGTAGTTTTCAGTTCAGTTTTCAATTGTAGTACAGTTTCAAATTCGCACGGTCGCTGCTACTATTTGAAACTGTACTTTTTTCCGTGTAGAACACGGATTGAACAATAGTTCTTAAAAGGATAGAAAACATAATCAAATTTGGCACAATATCTGACAATTTCAGTCTTAGATCAGGTTCCGCATTTAACCTGTTTTTATATTCATCTTTCAGAAAGGTATATATTGAAAATCCTTTCTCACGTAGATATGTTGCGCAAAAGGGCAATAGAACTTCAATTGCTTTTTTCGACATAACACGATTTTCATTTTTATTGAGCCAGAAGACAATTAAAGAGTGATCTTTAAAAATAGATTTTAGAGAACTGTCACAGGATAACTCTATGAGTTTTTCTTTCTCCAGCAAAGCTAGAGAGTTTTAAACAGTTGTAAAATAAGTCATAAAATCACCATTTTTATTAAATTTTCTGGTAAAAAAGGGCAGAGAGAACCAAGACATTCGTACTCATTCAATTTCAGGCATTTACAATATTTACAGCACCACCAAGTAGTTGATAATGCTGCAGGTATACGCTTGCATGCCAATGCTTATCTATGAATGCAGCAATGAGTCCATGAAGTCCATTTTTCTCGTTTATCTTCTTTTACTCGTGCCATAGAACCAGAAAACTTCCCTGTCATTGATTTTGCACCTTCTGTACCGCACCAGCACATTCAAACTAGTTTATTCCATTTTTTCAAAATAATCTTTGAGCAGATCGAAAATTGTTTCTCGGATGTATAGGTTTTCAAAGGTTGCAAATAGTACACCTTCTCGAACAATATTCACTAAAATATATCTGTCGTAGCCAGCCAATACTGCGGCGTTTGATACATCGGTCGACTCGCGAAGCTGGATCTCTTCAAATCAATTCAATCTCTTCTAAAGTTCCATTCCAGTTCCAGATTATTTGCAAAATGATTAAATCCACTCGCCCAAACTCTTTATCACAGTTTTGGAGTATGCTTTATATAGTTTTGCTCTCAGGTAACCTTAAAGACATTCAAGATGTGTTACAAGAACTACAAAAGGTATGTGCTGACGTAGGTCTAAAAATGAATATTTTAAAAACAAAATATATGAGAAACTTAGTTCCCAGTGAACAATTTCTCATTGGTGATGAGGAAGTAGCTCTGGTGGATAAGTACAACTATCCTGGTCATGAAATCCAAATCTCACGAGACAACCAATCGTGCGAAATGAAAAGAAGAGTTACATTATCTTGGGCAGCCTATGGAAAATCTGAGAAAATCTTTAAAAGCGACATACCACAATGTTTAAAGAGGAAGGTGTTTGATCAGTGTGTGTTGTCCGTCATGACCTACGGAGCTGAAACATTAATACTAACCACACCAAGTGCTAGGAAACTTATGGTAATACAGCGCAAGATGAAAAGGTTCATGCTCGGAGTGTCACTGCGGGATTATATAAGAAACTAAGATTTACGAAGAAGAACCGGTGTCATAGATGTAGTTATCCAAATTCGCAAATTCAAGTGGGAGTGGGATTGACATGTGATTGACATTGAGATGTGCGAAAAGGTTGCTCGAGTGGAGACCGTGCTTGGATACAAAAAGTAATGTGCAGGCAACTGGATACAGAGAGCTCAAGACAGAAGGGGATGGGCAGAATTGGGGGAGATTTAAGTCCAGCAGTGGACACAGAGAGCTGAATGATGATGATGGAATAATTCTACACAACACCTTATTGTTTAATAAGGGAACAAGATCAATTTTCTTTGCTGCCTTTTCTCCAATATATTTTGCACATGGTTTCCATATCTGTCTAGATCTTTCAATACTATAACTTACTCCAAATGATGCGCAAGGGCCATTTTACTATCTTCGTTTGAAGACAGGAAAGAAGAAACAAAAAGTTTATCCCTGTCCGTCGGATGATTTGTTTCAAGGAGTCTACGAAGAAGTGATGGTTTTAAACTTCTGCTGGCAAAAACTTCGTGGCAGAATACACAAAGTGGTTTAGGTTTATGACTCTTCCTCCCCAGTATAATAAAACCCATTTGTAAATAGTCTTTGCCACCATTTTTTCTTTGCTTTTAGTCTGTTGAAATGGAAGCCCACTACAGCTTTCGGTATCATGGTGTCTTGCTTCTAAACGACTGGTCTATAACCATCGATCCATAATAAAATCGAGGCATAATGATTATTGAAAAGAATGGCACTAAACAAATAAAGCCACAATACCTATGCTACTAATCTAGAACCTAATCACAAGTTGATAACCCTCTGTACGAACATATGTTAAGGAACGCCGCAGATTTTGACGTGCCTAGACATTGCCTACCAAAATAACGATGTTGATAGGCAATTTTTATCCAACAAACGAGAGGATACTCAATATTATTCAAGTTGTGTAAAGTATTTTAGGTTACCTAGTTAGGTTGTCTAGAGAAGTTGTATAGTAGATATATAATGAGACATCAAGCCATCAAAAATGGAACTAGTACTTTTTGTTTGTTGAGTATTGCAGGTTAATTTTTCATTAGTTTCTTTTTCTTCGGTAATTTAAAATGTCTCCATTACAATATTATTTTAGCGAACCCCCTTTGTACACCTCGCGAACCCCTAGGGGTTCGCGAACCACCGGTTGGGAATCGATGAACTAGGGCATCCAAACCGGTTAAAACCGAACCCGGTTAACCGGGTTTTCTTCAGTTAAAATTTAGGAAACCGTAAAACCGGGTTTTTTTAGAAAAACCGTAAGTCGGTTTTTATTTATTTTATTTTTTTCTACAAGTGGAAAATAATTTTATTTTTCTATTGTTATTCATGAAGTATTATTTTGTGGATTTATTTGTACTCTGTATTTTATTTGTATAAATAAAATGTAAGAGCAGTAAATATGCAGTGAAATAAAGGTTCACAGATTTAGAGTCGGCCTAATCTTAATCCTAAATAAATGTATATACAGTGTAAACTCTATATAGCGACACTGAAGGGACTGTGCATTTTATGACGTTATAGAGAGTTGTCGTTAAATGGAGAGAGAAAAAATGAATAATATTTTACTATTATAATATTATCGTCGAAATATACTAATCGAGTAAGGTACCGTCACTGAACTCGAAAGGGGTCAAAAGTCAAGATTTCTTGAAAATTAAGAAAAATTGTCAAAAATGCGATTTACGTCTTGAATTTTTTCCAATGAATTGAACAAAAAATTAGGTTTTTTTTGACGAGCCTTACCAAGTTCCGCCCCTGCAGGGGGCGGCTGTAGGTGCGTTTAAAATTTTTCACTTTTTCCGTAAAAACTCCGTTCCTCTTGGGCGTCGAAACGGGAAATGGTCATTTTC
Source organism: Phosphuga atrata (assembly GCA_944588485.1). Lineage (NCBI taxonomy): Eukaryota > Metazoa > Arthropoda > Insecta > Coleoptera > Silphidae > Phosphuga > Phosphuga atrata. Next base: position 47,025,653 of record OX155904.1, read on the forward strand.
TGTTGTAAAACTGAACAGGCCTTCGACCCGTGTCCGTCTGCCGCTCGCAAGTCCCACATGGCGTCCTCTAGGTGCCAAAAACAGGAGATCGTTTCTAGCACCTTTGAGGAGCAATTTTGGTCCGCGGCTCGATTTTTTTACTGCGTTCTCTTGCCGCGTCGATTTCACGTTTTTTGACGTCTTGCGGAAAAGTACGCGACCGTCGGTTCACCTGGTGCGGCGGAAAATGTAAGCGAAAAAAAACCGTTTTTTTTCATCACATCTGTGGACGCCGTTCTCTTAATTTAAGAGCGCCGTGTCTCCAAACCGGTTCGTTCGATGCGAGATATTTACCCGCAATCGGCGGTGGAAGAATCTGGTACCTTCAGCATCCTGTTCCTACTCTGGGTCAATTTTAACACAAAAATCGAAAAAACGCGATGTTTTTTTCACCTAATTTGCGGGGATCCCTCTCCCGGGATACCCAACAGTCGGATCGGGACCGGACCGGCACCAATCGATTCGGAATAGTGTCTTTAAGTTTGTTTTGGAGTTTAATTGCGATTGCGTGCCGGATGGCGCCGGGAGGCTCGAAAAACCATGTTTTGCAGAAGTACGCGAGAATCCTCTTGGATTCGCTAAATTAAATAGCAGGGCCTCGCGGTGGTGGTTTCTGAATATAGAACGAAAGGGTCTATAAGGCAAAAGGAACGATGCATCGCTCGATCGCATTTGGGGGTCTCGACGCCCGTCCAAACTCGAAACGATTTTTTCAAAATTGAGCAAATTGAAACCTTCAATATTCGGTGAAATGTTTTAGAATTGTATTGCTCTTTTCAGGAATTATAGCCCCATGTGTCTACTTTCGAACGACACCAGTCTCGGAGCATTACACCTCCGGGGACGTTCCGCAGGCCCCAATTCGCGAAGTCACTTTTTTTCACCTCTTCAAACGGAAACGCTTAAAAGAAAATTTACATTTCCTGTCCAACAAGTGCATGCCCGGTGAAAAGGCCAACAGTATGGCGTTTGAATTTCTCAAATCCATCAACGGCTTCGCACTCCAGGTCAAAAATACTTCGACCATTGCTTGCCGCTGAATCGCCAATTTACACTTACAGCTGATCATTCTGACACTATTTTCGCTCAGGTTATGTGAAAATGTCATTGTTGAAGTTTATCCGTTTATGATTATTCGTGTGCTTGTGAAAAGATAAAATTAAAGAAAAGAATTTAGATCAAAATTCTGATTTTTCGCTCAATGTTAGGTTGAAATTCAAATAAAATTCAAAGAGATATCTTGAAATCTCTAAATTGCAGATTTCGGCGACTCTGGCTCTTGATTAGCAACACATAGCAACGTCAAAATTCGCATTTTTTCACAAATTTATACAAGAAAACGAAGTTTTTTCACTTTTTTTTAGCAGATTCTTAAAATTCAGACCATTTTACATCAGAAACAGTTGCTTCCCTTCACATTTGAATTCCAAAATTTATTTCATAATCCGCGATATTTACGAGTTTTTTTTAAGAATAATTGGAGCTTTTAAATTGAATTTAGATTCCAACGGTACAACACGCGTCTTCCTCGAATGTATATCAACAGAGTTATTGGCGAAAAGCTGTCAGTTTTACCATTTCACTGCGGAAGGAACAGCCATTTCAATATTTATTGACATTTTCGATTCAAATTCGAATACAACTCATCAAGTTCTATTAAAATATGTTGCATGAATTTTCTGCGGCTGATTCGTGATTCGGATAATTTTACATGGGGGACGATGTAAGTTTTTCGGTCATCTGCTGATTTAAAATCCATTTTTCAAACGGTGGGAATTAAGAGTATTCTACAAGAATAGTTAAAAATTACACATTTAATTTGCAATCTAAAGGTGTATTCCTCGACTTCCTAGCGGGTATAACAAGAGTTTTTGTTGAAAAACGGTCAGTTCTACCACTTGACGGCTGAAGGAAAAGCCATCTCGAAATTTATCCGGATTTTCTTTTTAAAATCGAATAGTGCTCATTGAGACCCATTGAAATGTGCTGCATGCAAACTTTTTGCGGCTGATAGCCACGACATGACGAACGTTTAGAAATGTGTGTTAAATAATTTTAACAAGGGTAAATAGAGCGCACTTTCGTTAACAAACGCATTAAGTTTTATATAGTTTACAAGAGTTATATATAAATTGTACATGTTTCTATTGAAATTTACATATTTGTGGTCGATTGCCTTGACACAGGATTTTTTTAATAAAGAAATACTTGCAAATATATTTTTTTGTTCAATTTTCCGTCTAAGAAACATGCATTTAGCGCTATTTTATAGAGCACATTTTCATCTAAAAGTTGTGTCATTTTTATTTTTCCAGTGCGAACCGTTTTGGCGGAAGAGCCCATTTAAAACCCGTGTAAATTGAGTGACGAAATTCAGAGAAGGGACGGGAATTCAGAGACCCCTTCTAAAATTTTTTCAATTTTATATTTTTTACTTTTGCAACCAAACCGAAGGATTTTACAAAATTTGCAAAGAATACTTTTTTGTAGACACCGACGTCTTACATACGGATATCCCGGTTATAATTTTCCACCTTGCGGCATTGACGAGATATTTCCATAAAATTGTTGACGAGAAAATCATTCTTCACGACGTCCCCATTGGAGTGGGAGCTTTCAAATTTTGTCAACTCATACCTCTGGTGGATACCCACATTCAGTATAAATTTCATTGAAATCCTTCAATTATCAATATATTTTTTCGCAATTTTTGAAAATTTTGAAATTTTCGCGTTCGAATTTGATCGGAATTCATGATTGACATGTCTGGATTTGTTTAAAAAATGATTTTAGTATGTTTCACACAACGTGGAACAATAAAATTTCACACATTTGTAGAGAATTAGCCAATCTATGATATCTTTCAGTTAGTTTTGCAAAATATTTTATCTGGCGGCGGCCGTCGCCCCTCAAACTCGATCATAACAGAAATTAATAAATTCAAATAGCTATAAAATGAAAACTGCAAGAGATATATTGAAATTTCTTTCAGATCTGTATAGATTATACATTTTTCTATTGAAATTAACGTTTTGGTATCTTCGTGGCCGATAGCCTGGACACGTAATTTTTTCTAATAAAGAAATACTTATTGAAAATTTACAAATATATATTTTTTTCAAAGGCTCCGAAGTTGCATGCATTTAGCACTATTTTATATTTTGTCTTTCTTTGAATTTTATATTTTAAGATACCATTTGGTTTTACCATTGGTTTTACCTTGGTTAGATTAGGTTGTCCGCAGCGAAGCGGGAAGACAAATCAAGACAACATACGCGCGGCACCGCGGACTCTCGGTCCAATGTAGGACAAAGTGGCAAGAACCGTTACTTTTACCTTGGTTAGATTAGGTTGTCCGCCGCGAAGCGGGAAGATCAATCAAGACAAGATACGCGCGGCAGCGCGAACTCTCGGTCCAATGTAGGACAAAGTGGCAAGGACCGTTGGTTTTACCTTGGTTAGATTAGGTTGTCCGCCGCGAAGCGGGAAGATAAATCAAGACAACATACGCGCGGCAGCGCGAACTCTCGGTCCAATATAGGACAAAGCGGCAAGCACCGTTGGTTTCAACTTGGTTAGATTAGGTTGTCCGCCGCGAAGCGGGAAGATAAATCAAGACAACATACGCGCGTCAGCGCGAACTCTCGATTCAATATAGGACAAAGTGGCAAGGACCGTTGGTTTTACCTTGGTTAGATTAGGTTGTCCGCCGCGAAGCGGTAAGATAAATCAAGACAACATACGCGCGGCAGCGCGGACTCTCGGTCCAATGTAGGACAAAGTGGCAAGAACCGTTGGTTTTACCTTGGTTAGATTAGGTTGTTAGATTAATTCTGATTACTCTTTCATATACAAATGTCAAAATTCATTAAACAATTTCACCCTCATCAATTATTCCACCTTTAGCAACTATTCCATTCTTTTCAACTCTTCCATCCACAAAAACTATTCCATTCCGAAAAATACGATCCACATGTACTAGTTTACTTACTATTAAAGTATACAATTTACAAACAACAAACAAATTAATATTGATACAAATAACGTTTATTGCGTATAGTCTGTTATCTTCGTTTGATGTTTTTTGCTGCACTAGCATTTTATTTGAATTTTATCATGTATTTTATTCATGTCTTGGGATACTATGGGATCAACTTGGTTATACAAAAAGTATTTTTATAATAATTTCGCTGCATAGAGTGCTTGTTTAATGCTTGGTGGAGGCTCAGGATCATCCGTCTTATCCTCTTCATGCCCTTGTTGCTGTTCCTCAGTTTTTCTCGGCGAATCCAAAATTTCTTCATCTGTAAGTGAAACTGTTGTAGCCAGGCTGTCGTCTACTTCTATGTAGGTTTGTATATTTTCAGTGAAATTTTGTAGCATATTGAACTGTTCAACGCACTCAGTTAATGGAAAGTCATCTTCACTTTCAAACTCTTGTCCCGCTCCACTTCAGCACTCGCAGAACTGGTACAAAGTCCAGCATGACGAAAAGAGTGCTGTATAGTTGTTGCTGTCACTTCTTCCAAGGCTTTGGATTAAAAATGTACTGCATGTAGCATATTAATAGAAGTTTTACCTTCAGATTCGACCAGCTCCATCAATAGTTTCCTTCTGTAGTGACCCTTGAGACTTTTAATCACGCTTTGATCCATTGGTTGTAAGACACTAGTCGTGTTTGGTGGAAGAAATGCCAACTGTATGTTTTGAAGGTTAGATATATGAGGGTGAGCAGGGCAGTTTTCGACAAGAAGCAAGATTTTTCGTTCCTTTAATTCTGCAACCCACCTTCGCAATTCTCCTTCAAACAGTTGACTTGTCATCCAGGCTGGATTTATTAGCTTTATAGGTGACTGGCAATTAATTAATGTTCTTAAAACACCGCGGATTTTTTGGATTTTTTATTTTAGCTTCCTTTTTTCTGTGCCATTCATATTAGCAGCTACAAACACTTTAATACGCTCTTTGGGGAGTTTTCCTCCTACACAGTTTTCTCCTTTAAATTTCAATTTTAAACATTTAAACATTTTAGTTTTAAAGTTTTATCTGGAGTCAACTTAAAGAAAATTCCGGCTTCATCAGCATTAAAAATGTCACTTGGAGCGAACTTTTCTTTCAATTTTGGCCACACTCTATTAATCCAGTCGTCAATAACATTCGTATCAACACTTCGTGCTTCTCCATTAATTTTACCATAGTTGATATGGTGACGTTGCTTGAACTTTCCGAGCCATTCTTCTGATGCTTTGAAAGCCGTTAAGCCAAGTTCTTCAGAAAATTTCTCTGCCTTAGCTTTCACGATCGGCCCCGAGACAGGCAAGTTATTCATGCGCTGACTGTGAAACCATGATACCATAGCTTGGTCCAAATCTTCGTATTTAGGTTTCTTTAATTTCTTAGAAGATTTTCCATCCTCCACTGCTTGTAGAATTTTTTCTTTGTTTTCCATATTGTAGACACGGTAGAGCGACTGAATCCAAAGCGTCTTCCAACATCACTTATCTTTTCTCCCGCCTCTATTGTGCGTATTAATAAAACTTTTTCGTTAATACACAAAGATTTTCTCTTACTCGCATTGTTCACAGTTTGAAAGTTTGTGACCAATTAAGAATATGATAACGTATATATAATGCATAACAACCTAAAAACAGTCGAGTTAAACACGTGCAAGATAATTACAATAAACAAACAAACGAATTTCTTAAAATCACCGGTACGTATGATGCCGACAGTCGAGGTAAATACTGGCTAGACAATAAAGCAATATAATAATAAACACAAGAACGTACACAGCTGCAGTTATTATTAATTTTGGCGACTTTGAAAATTCTTTTTATTGCTTAATAATTAAGTATTTTTGTTGTTATGTAGAGTGGCTATGATGCTACATAGAGTGTATCATTTTATGGACAACAAGGTAAACCAACCAAATTCAAGTAATTTCGACGTTTTAGGGAGTTTGTCGTTAAATCGAGTAACGTTACATCGAGTTTACACTGTACTTACAAAAATATTAAGTATTTAAGTAATAATTTTTCTATGGTTATTCATTAATTATATTGTGGCTTTATTTTTACTCAAATAAAACGTAATAGCACTAAATACGTAGTAAATAGGTAAGTGTCGCGCACTTGAAGTACTTTTGAACTTTCGTACTTTGATAAATAAATATATATCTACAATTATAGTTATCTCTTCGACAATAATTTATTCTAAGAACAATATATTTTTTATTCTTTACGTAAATATAATGAAATAATATATTTTGAAATGAAATATTAATTTTGTATTTATTAAATAATTATAAATGATAAATAAATATTTATTTTATTTGGTTTACTATTTTTGAAATCAGTTTTAAAAGGTAAAACTCCATTTATTATTTTACTTAAAAAAAAAACGGAAACCGGTTCTTGAAACCCCATCGGTGTTTTGGATGCCCTTCATCCAGAGGCGTATTTAACGTAGGTGCAATCGGTGCGTAGCACCGACGGGCCCCAATGCAGGCGGGCCCCTGTGACAATACTTTACAATACACATGTATAAATACACTTGGTTTTTTAATAGGATGTTTAAAATGCGACAGTTACTACGTGGTAATCCATACTTACATTGAATTGAAAAATTCACTTTGTTTTTAACCACGTCTTTTTTCAGACGAAAAGCGCGAGAATGTTCTGAAAACCGTGTAGAAAAACTTCGTCCTGTCTGCCCTATGTACACGCTATTGCATTCGGAACAATGAATTTCGTATACGCCGGATTTTTTAATGGGATCGATTTTGTCTTTGGCATTAAACAATATGTTGGATAACTTAGAGGAGGGTTTAAATGCAACCTGAAGATTTTGCTTTCGAAGGACATTTGCGATGTGTTCGCTTGTTTTGCCAAAATATGTCAGGGAGATGAAAGTTTTGTCTGAAATTGAGGTTTTCGGATAAATTTGGGCCATTGCGAATTGGGTTCGTTTATTATTGATAATGTTTTGGATGAGTTTTGTTGGGAAACCATTCTCTGTAGCGATTGAAATGATGGTACTTAATTCTTTGATTCTCTTTTCTGTGGAAAGGGGGATTGAAAAGGCTCGATGTATCATTGAATGATAGGCCGCTAATTTGTGTGTTATCGGGTGAAATGATGAATACGGGATTGTAGAGTTAACATTGGTAGGTTTTCTGTATATATCAAATTCTATTTTGTTGTTTTTGTGAATCAGAGTAAGGTCTAAGAAGTTTATTTTGTTGTCTGTTTCTACCTCGATGGTGAATTTAATTTTGGGATGAACGTTGTTTATTAGGTTGAGAAATTGGTCTAATTGACGTGTTGTACCACTAAAACACGCTATTACGTCATCGACATATCTATACCAAAATGAAATATGTTTTTTGGAGAAATCTAGTTTGAAGATTTCTTCGATTGTTGACATGAATAGATCGGCTAAAAGGGGACTTAATGGCGATCCCATTGCTAGACCTGATGTTTGCTGATAGTAAGTGTTATTAAATTTAAAGTAATTTTGATTAACACATGTTTCCAGGGCTTCATAAAGTTCAGATTTTATAAGATGATGACAATTAGCTTTATCAATTAAATTTTGTATGATTTCGAGACACTCTTTAGTAGGTATTAGAAAACATACTACTAACGTCAAAAGATACGAGTTTGGAGTTTAATGGTTTTGTTGGGGTAATCGGCCCAAAACAGTTGGATTAGATCCGAAATAAAAAATCTTCATCGGAGGAGAGATGTTATTCAACATTATCTCAAGATATTGCATTCAGAGTTGACATTTAAATTACATCCAGTAGAATTCGCTATCTTTGATGACTTTGTTCGTGATAATGTAAGTAGGGTCAACCACCTAAAATATTTAAATTTAAAAAAGAAACTATCCGTTCTCGTAAAGAACAAAAAGTCCGAACCTCAAACAGTAATGTCCAAACCGAATCTAGTGTCTAAATTTATCAACTTCTCAAAAGTTATCTTCAGTTCTATTGAACAATCTTTTCTTTCCCAAAACCCCAACTACACCCCATTCATCAATAACAAATCCGATAAATCCACAATAATTGTAGTCAGAAATCGCGCTAAAAAAAGTGCAAGAACCTCTTATACCCCGGGCCAAAATAGCCGATCATATAAAATCGTACGCCCGTAATTCTACCACAGACTCCGCAGTGATCAAATCAATAAAAACAAAAATTGAGTCCAATTTTTTAGTCCTTACAAAAGCCGATGATAAATCCAACTCGATAGTCGTCCTGGAAAGAGAACAGTACATTAATAAAATGAACTCTTTCATTTCAACAGAAAAACTAACTCCCTTGAAAAAGGATCCTACACAAAAATTCCAATTTCAAATTAGAAGTCTCTTAAAAAATATTACAACTTTGTTCTCCGAATTTGAGAAATTTAAAATCATAAATCAGAATCCCACAGCTGACAGACTCTATGGTTTCTTTAAAACTCACAAACCCGATTCTCCCATTAGACCAGTTGTCTCCTATATTAACAGTGTAGCAAGAGTTTTGGCAATTAAACTGAACACTCTTTTCAAAAAATACACCAAATTTACCCCAAAATATTCTGTAAAAAATTCACTCGCCCTTTCGGAACTCCTCAAACCAATAACAACCCCAATAAACTCCAAACTCGTATCTTTTGACGTTAGTAGTATGTTTTGTAATATACCTACTAAAGAGTGCCTCGAAATCATACAAAATTTAATTGATAAAGCTAATTGTCATCATCTTATTGAAGCCCTGGAAACATGTGTTAATCAAAATTACTTCAAATTTAATAATACTTACTATCAGCAAACATCAGGTCTAGCAATGGGATCGCCATTAAGTCCTCTTTTAGCCGATTTATTCATGTCAACTATCGAAGAAAAAATCTTTAAACTAGATTTCTCCAAAAAACATATTTCATTTTGGTATAGATATGTCGATGACGTAATAGCGTGTTTTAGTGGTACAACACGTCAATTAGACCAATTTCTCAACCTAATAAACAACGTTCATCCCAAAATTAAATTCACCATCGAGGTAGAAACAGACAACAAAATAAACTTCTTAGACCTTACTCTGATTCACAAAAACAACAAAATAGAATTTGATATATACAGAAAACCTACCAATGTTAACTCTACAATCCCGTATTCATCATTTCACCCGATAACACACAAATTAGCGGCCTATCATTCAATGATACATCGAGCCTTTTCAATCCCCCTTTCCACAGAAAAGAGAATCAAATAATTAAGTACCATCATTTCAATCGTTACAGAGAATGGTTTCCCAACAAAACTCATCCAAAACATTATTAATAATAAACGAACCCAATTCGCAATGGCCCAAATTTATCCGAAAACCTCAAATTCAGACAAAACTTTCATCTCCCTGACATATTTTGGCAAAACAAGCGAACACATCGCAAATGTCTTTCGAAAGCAAAATCTTCAAGTAGCATTTAAACCCTCCTCTAAGTTGTCCAACATATTGTTTAATGTCAAAGACAAAATCGATCCCATTAAAAAATCCGGCGTATACGAAATTCATTGTTCCGAATGCAATAGCGTGTACATAGGGCAGACAGGACGAAGTTTTTCAACACGGTTTTCAGAACATTCTCGCGCTTTTCGTCTGAAAAAAGACACTAGTTCTTTTTCAAACCATTGTCTCGAATGCAATCATAAATTCCCAGAAATAAAAATCTTGCATAATTGCAACAAAGGCCCGAAACTAAATCTCCTTGAGTCTTTAGAAATTTTCAAAAAAACCCGTAATCCCTCGGTTAATCTCCTAAACGAGCAAACTGACCTAATCTTTTCCCAACTCTTTAATCTCACCCAATCTCAAACAGATAAGTCCTCATCTTCTGACAAACACCGCCCCCCCCACCACACCAAAACTATAAGGGTATATATTCAACCTCATCAATTTGTTAAGTCACTTGAAAATGACCGTCAAACGTCGAAACTCGAGTCGTGATATGTGTAGAAATTTATATAACTGTGAATAATAAGTTATATAACATTTTTACATAATATAAGTGTGGTAAAAAACAAAGTGAATTTTTCAATTCAATGTACACTTGGTTTACAATACACATTGTCAGAAAATGAATATTTGCCTGTTTTTCTCACACCTACACCATCGTTGAATTCTACACCTAGCGCCGATTTCGAGTCTTTAGAATCTTTAGATAAGTTTACTAAAAAAAACAGAAAATACTGAAATTAGTGAGGGAGGAACCAATAATACGGAGGAAGCCGAGGAGGAAACTTTTAAAACAAAATTTCCCTCGAAAAATGAAAAAGATGAAGTATTTTCAAGAAAGGAAAAACAACACAAACTTAAAGATCTGTCCAACACAAGGTGGTCTGCAAGAGCAAAGGCTATATTACAAAATTTTAAATCAGTTCTTTTTCAGTCAATCAGTTTTCTAGAAACCATTGTAGAGATAAGGCCCGACCACGATAAAGTGGCTACGGCCTCAGCACTTTTAAATAGTTTCACATTTGATGATTTTAATTTTTTTGGAATGATAGTCTGCAAACTATAGATGTTACATCAAAAATATTGCAGAAAAAAGACATTGATTTATTTCAAGTCGTTTTGTGCATCCAAAAATATAAAGATTCATCACTAAGAACTGACGCTTATTTCAACCAGATTTTGGAACTCTCCAAGTCGAAATGGCTTCAATGTGATATGGATAAAGAACACATGCATGTAAAAAGAAAAAGAATTCGAAGAGTCAAAAAAATTTACGATGAAGACACCAGAGACAATCCTGTTATAGATCCTGTAATCGATTTTAAAACTAATGTAATAGGTGCAATGGTAAACGAAATGTCTTACAGAATTACGGGTCTGGAAGATGTTACAGAATTATTTCAGGTTTTCTGTTCCCCTATTTTTATAGATAAATGATTAAGAACTTGCAGTTTGTTTGTGCTGCTTTTAGTTACTTTCCACATCTCACTGCCGTAGAACAGGATGGATTTGACGTTACTATTATATAGTTTGAGTTTCGTTTTACGGGAAAGTATTGAAGAGCTCCAAACGTTATTCAGTTGGGCGAACGCTCCCTTCGCTTTGTTGATTCTTCTGGCGATATCTAGGTCGGCCCCTCCATCCACTGCTATGATGCTGCCCAAGTAGCAGAACTGTTCGCATCTTTTTAATGCTACGCCATTTACTTGTATGTCCCTGCTAGTGGTAGCGCCAATCCGCATATCCTCTGTTTTTTTGGTGTTTATGTGCAGGCCTATCTCTTCAGCTTCTTTTTGTAGCTTAGCTGTTTTGTCCATCATGTCGGTGAGTGTATGGGACATGAGGCAGATATCATCGGCGTAGTCGAGATCTTCTAGTCTGCTTGATAGCCCCAGCGTATTCCTCGAGTGTAACTGTGTTGTAACGCTCGTCATGACCTCGTCTATACTTGGAGTAAATATACATAATGACGGAAAGGAAGAGGTGCTGAAATCAACACTAGAATTGAAAATACCACAAAACTCTACTATGCACTTTATAACAAGTTTATAAGAAACAAAGATATATCGAAGAAAACGAAAATCACAGTGCACAATACTATCTACAAACCAATTCTGACAAACGGTGGTGAAAGCTGGGTGTTAAGCAGTCAAATGAAAAGTAAAATACAGGCGCTAGAAATGAAATACCTAAGAAGCGCTAAAGGTATTACTAAAAGAGATAAAATAAGAAATGAAACAATTAGAGCAGAACTTAATGTCGAACCAGTCCTGGAAAGCATAGAAAAAAGGCGATTAAAATGGTTAGGAGTAAGGATGGAGGAAGGAAGACAAACTAAAAGGGTATGGCTAGCTAAATCTATACAGAAAAGACAAATAAGAAGAGCAACGAAAACATGGAATCAATCAGTGGCAGATTCGTTGAAGGAACGAGGAATATCCTGGAATGAGGGGTTGAAGATGGCAAAAAACAAGAAAGAATAGGCAAAATTCATTTATGCATGAGATGGGTTGATCTTATTTTATAGTTTTAATTTGATTTATTGTATGGTATATTAAGATATTGTAATAAGTACCTTTACACCTTTGGGTAACAAAAGTTTTTACTGATTAAAAAATAAACGCTACCAAAGTGGCCGTGAATCAGTTGAAGATGATGATAGCGTTGGAAGACCCCAAGGAGATTTTAAACACCAGAAAAAACGTGGAAGATGTTACGAAAACAAATCTAGATAACCGTCGAATTACAACTCGAGAAGACTGAAGATCGTATGGTACGTGCGAAGAAATTATCGGCAGCAAATTTTATGCGTAATTGTTAGGTTTAAAACAGAAAATGTGTTGTAAAATAGTTGGAAATCGCCCGAGAGACGATTCAAATCTCGAAAACTCGTAAGTTCTGACACTCGACAAGTTGAGGTAGCACAGTTTAAACTAGTTAGTTCTTTGGAATGTGTTTCACAAATAGTTTATTTAATTTTTTTCTTTTTAATGCCATCGAACCTCCAGAGAAAGAATATTTGGTAGATATATTTTAACTATTATAAGTACTTTATTTAACTATTAGGTACTTACGTATTAACGCCACCGCAGCGAGAGGTCGCGCTGGCGCGCAATATGTGGTCTGGACTTATCTGCTCTAATATAACCTAATCTAACCCTAATCCAATATTTTTTCTTATTTCGGATCGAGAGGTCGCACTACCGCGCGATATGTGGTCTGGATTTATTTGCTCCGCTATAACTTAATCTAACCATCCATTTCGTTCAAATCTGAAGCTGCGGTGGCGTTAGTACGTAAGTACCAACTATTATTACATGCAATAGGCTAACATCTAATTGATTTCCTTATTTATAACAATAAAATCATCACAATGTTATTAAAAATAGTATTTGTAAATGGTAATTTTAAAAATGCTTATAATGCATTGGAACATTGAAGCACAATCCATGTTTGTTTAGGAGGACGGATTGAACGAGGCCATATTTTACTAATACTTTGTTTTATGTTTTACTCACCTCCAGATTTGCGGGTGCTCATTTTCGGTTGACAAATTTAGCCGTTGGATCACGATATAATTCGTCGGTTTTGCATTTGATGTTTGTCTAACTGGCATCTTGTGTCAAAGTGTAAACTTGTCAAAATTTCGTTTGGGTATAGAGAAATATTCAGTTTTGATTTTTTTGAACTGTCTGGAGGAACTTTTGAGTTACAGACAGATAAATTGAGATAAACTAAATCTATATATTTTAGGGGTTCCCGGAAAATTATTCGAATGTAATGTGTTCGAAATAATGTTCCCATAAATGTTCTAATCCGGAAACCAATTTCTATAATGTGATAATAATAATAAGTTGTTTGCTACCACTACTACATAATCCACGCATAAAGATAAATTCTTCTCCAATGTAGTCGCCGTAAGGTACCACATGAACTGCTAAAATCTTCCTGATGTACCTAGCAGCCGTTAAACCTCCTCTTCTATGACGACGAGCGCCCCTAATAATGAAAACAGGATCAGTTCCTGCTCTCATAGAAATTGCACCACAGGTCACAGGAACCATCTCCATAAGCAGTCCGCTCTTCAATGCAGCATTCAGCAAATCTCTCTCTTGGTCTCTGGTTCACTTTTCTTCTTCGGTCGCTACCATAGAGGTATATTCTGGTTTCCTCTGAGAACAGAACAGCCCCCAGTGTTCCAACGTACAATTTATAAGATCCCTTGCAAAACATAGGCGTGCTTGACGATGAGCTGGGGTAAGTTTTTGCAAAACTGTAGGTGTCCTAGGAGTCAAGTTACTTTCCTGCAGCTGTGTTCGATCACTTAGAAAATCTTTAATTAAACAGTTAGCAATGCCTCTAATATCATAAGCTTTAGCTAAATCTAGAAAAGTAACCATTCTTGCTTTTCTAGATTTAGCTAAAGCTTTCACACAGTTAATTTTTCCATCCTACTAGATAAATTAGAGAAATATGGTACTAGAGGCATTGCTAACTGTTTAATTAAAGATTTTATAAGTGTTCTACGTTAATCAGAATTCAGTTTTTGCTAAACGTAATTTGTGTGTATCACATGTACTTCTCTTTCTTCTTCTTCATTGGTGTAGGCCTACTCTGGACCACGCTTGTTCAACTGTTGAGATTTGATCTTTGCCTAGTATTGTCGCATCTTCCGCCGGTGTAACTCCTTTCTCTCTTCTGTCCAGGGGATACCTTTCCTTCGGGTTATTTCCTGAAATCCACGGACTTTGCCTCAGGGTGCGTCTCACAGACTGTCTGTCTTGGAGATCTGTTATTCCCAGTTCTTTAATATCCTTCTCGTTTTCTGTCAAACAAGTGGTACGAACCTTCTTGATTTGCCAGAAGGTGAACAGACGGTTGGTTAGTCGGTTTGGAGGCAATCTTGCAACGTGGCCATAGAAAGCTACCCTTCTTTTCCTTGCACAGTCTGAGAGCATCTCAATATGTTCGTAGAGCTCAGAGTTATGCCGCCTTCGTGATTCCCCATCTTCCTTTACCAGGCGTAGGATCTTCCTGAGGATTCTCTTCTCTCTGATTCCCAATTTCACTACCAGGCCTCTTCGGTTCAGGAAATGACACTCCATGGCATACAAGGCTTCTGGTCGTAAGACAGGCATTTCAGACAGGCATTTCTTGTTGTAAGTGTTCTTAGTCAGTCGATAGGCTAGTTCTAACTTGTTAAATCTCTTGGATAATGATGCTCTTTCTGATAAGTTGGGTTCAATCCATTCGCCGAGATACTTGAATTTCTCAGTCCTCTTTATGTTTCCCTGCTCTAGTAACATCTCTCTGTTTGCTTCTCTAATGTTGGTGAAAAATTCTGTTTTCTCCAGCGACACTTGAAGACCCACTTTGGCAGCCTGTTTTCTGATGCAGTTTACCTGCATCGCTGCCATCTGAAGAGAATCAGCAAACAGTGCCATGTCATGTGCAAAGGCCAGGCAATCTACAACCAGTCCATCGTTCTTACGTGCCCGGTAGATACCACTCTGAGCACCCAAATTGATCAGTTCCTTGCGCCATTCTCTCATAACCTTTTCAAGGATGCAGTTGAAGAGAAATGGGGAAAGTCCATCTCCTTTTCTCACTCCAGTTTTTATATCGAAGCTTTCTGAAATCTCGTCTCTAAATTTAACCTTGAAATGGGTGTTGGTCAAAGTTTCAAGGATGAGTCTGCGGGTTTAGTTGTCTAACCCTTGCATTGTTAAGCGTTTCTCTATAAATGGAATCGTAGGCCTTCCGAAAATCAATAAAGGAGACGACCACCTTGCGGTTTCTCATCTTGAAGTATGCACGTACAGTTTTAAGATTGAGGATCTGTTCAACACAGGATCGGGTCTTCCTGAAGCCCCCCTGATATTCTCCCAGTTGACTATCCAGCTGATTTTCTGCAATTGTTTGTAACGCCTTCGAGAGAATCTTCTAGGTTACCGTAACGAGAGAAATTCCACGGTAGTTGTTTAGATTAGTAAAATCTCCCTTTTTGTGAAGCGGATGGATCAGAGCAGATTTCCAATCGCGTGGTAATTTCTCTGTTTCCCAGATGTCCTGGATGATCTCTGTTAGCTTGGGCACGGCATTGTTTCCAACGCCTTCCCACAGTTCAGCAACGATAGAGTCCTCTCCAGCTGCCTTATTATTCTTAAGAAGTTGAATGATCTGGCCAACTTCTTCAAATAAAGGGGGCAGCGAGTCCGGGTGTGGTGTGCTTTGTTTATAGTCGAAGTCTTCGCTGGGTGGGTCACAGTTGAGTAGATTTTTAAAGTACTGAGCCATAAGGTGGTTGTTGTCCTTGTCGTTATAAGCCAGTTTGCCTTGTGAGTCTCTGAAGTGAAGGCTTGGCAGTGCGTATTTTCTAGTGTCTGCTTGAAGGTTCCAAAGAAATCTCTGTAGTTATTCTTAGCAATGCTCTCTTCGATTTGGGTTAGTTGGTTTTGTGTGAAGGTTCATTTGGTTCCTCGAATTATCTTGTCTGTAACCTTTCTTTTTTCTTATCTTTGCAAAAGTAGAGGTCAACAATATTAGTCGGCAGTTGTTAGGTAGATGACATCTATCATCTCTTGAGTTATATATAGGCACCACAATAGCAGTTTTTAGTGCTTTTGGCAATGTACCTTCTGCAATACATAGATTATAAATATGTTCAAGAGGCTTACAAATATGTTGAGCTATATTTAATAATGATAATGACAATTAATTAAATTAATTAATAATAATTTCTGTATAGTTAAATTTTCAAAATACAAACAAACTTACTACATTTATAAAATCAAAATCTCAATATAAAATTTTGAATTGGTAAAACCATACAACATTATAAACTCAACCTTTCCGGAGCTCTATAATACGAATAAGTAGACATCGGATTATATGCATTTGCATGTTTGCATATGCAAACGCATAAAACGCTTTTTTTAGCAATATTGCATGTTTTAGTACTTTTTAATTTATAGTACTTATTTCAGTAGTTAAATGTCTTTTGTATTACGCGGGAATGGTCGCGGGTCACAGCCAGTGACGTGCCACGCGGGCAGCTCACACTCGGCAACCCCATTGCCGGCATCTATTGGCTTGCACTCTGCGAAAGCGTTTGGGGCAATTGATGCGGCAATTTTCGGATTGCTTGTCATTAAATTGCTCGCTGTGTTTATATACCTACGAAAATCTTGTTTTTGTTGAAATAATTCCGCCAGTAAAAAAAAATCCAGACCTTAATGGAATCTTGGATTCAAAATTACCCAGGCCAATGTACGACTGATGGCACTGTGATTTTCTGCAAGGTTTGTGACAAGCAAATACCTTCATCAAAGAAATACCAGATCCATCAACATGTGAGTACTACTTTCAATATATCTGCAAGACAGAAAAAAAGGAAAAAACATAAAACAAAAAACAACAAAGGAAAAAGTTTCTGATTCCAATTTCGCCTTCTAATTCGGATACTACAAAGAAAATAGAATTCAAAAATGATTTGTGCGAGTTATTTGTTGCGTGCAATATTCCTTTTTATCAATTGAATAAGTAATTAATTGTTAGACTGTTTAATTACTAAATAAGTATTGTACTAATCATATAATTCCTGAAGAATCCATGATTCGATAAAACTACCTGTCAAGAATGAAACGAACGAAGAAGTAGTTCTAAGTGAAATACGCACTGATCTTTCGATCAATTTAATATGGATCTCAGCCGATGAAACGAGAGTTTCATGTGGACGTTATATAGCGAATTTGATTGTTGGAAAATTATCCAAAGAGCCCTCTACTCCCCATTTGGTTGCCTGCAAGGTCCTAGAAAAAACAAATTATTCAACTATCGCCCGGTTCATATTTTGAATTTTTTTGATCATATTGTGTAATTATAGCTACACAAACCGAGATTCCCTTAGCGAAAGTTGCGGAGTTGGCAGATAAAGTGCATGAAATCGCACCGTCTTCACCTCAAATAGCCAGTACCAGCAGTCAACAACCTAGCGCTGAGAATTCACCCCTTATAGAGCAGATGATGAAGAACATGGCTGACCTCACTCGTCAAGTTGCAGCTCTAACCACTCAAGTTAGATTCAGACCGCGGACCCGGTCAGTCTCTCACAATAGGAGTTCATCCAGACACCGTTCCCCATCAAATCAGCGTATTTGCTGGTATCACCGACGTTTTATGGACAAAGCCCAGAAATGCACGTCGTCATGTGAGTACAACGCAACGGTAAACTTGCAAGACAGCCGTCAGTAGCGGCCAACGACTGTCATCAAACTTCCGGCCGCCTCTTCGTCACAGACCGCAAGACAAAGACAAACAAAGACTTTGCGTTTTCCCGCGATCTTCAACCAAAGGCAAACACCGAGAGACTGGATATAACCTTTTCGCAGCTAACGGATCTTTAATACCTACTTATGGTTTTGCTCATTTATCTCTCAATCTTGGTCTCCGTCGAGATTTTTCATGGAGATTTGTAATAGCTGATGTTACCAAGGCCATTATAGGAGTAGATTTTCTATCTTACTTTAACATTCTTGTCGACTGCAGAAATTCACGTTTGATAGACAACACAACTTCATTAGTCACTGACGCATATCCCGTAAAGCCCAATGAAAAAGTCTCGTCTATCAAGACCAGCAGCAACAACGAAAATATTTGTCAATTCTAAAGCAGTATCCTGATATTACAAGACCAGCTGGAACACCTAGTCCCTGTACACATAACACAGTTCACTATATAAAAACGACTCCAGGTCCACCTATATCTAGTCGACCTCGCCGTTTACCACCTGATAAGTTGCAGATAGCTAAGGACGAATTTTTGGAAATGATCAAGAATGGTACAGCGCGCCCTTCCGACAGCCCTTGGTCTTCACCTCTGCATTTAGCACCAAAGAAAGACAACGGGTGGCGTCCATGCGGCGACTACCGTTCTCTTAACGCCAGGACTATCCCAGACAAATATCCTATAAAGCATATACACGACTTTAACCTAGATCTTTCTGGATGCACCATCTTTTCGAAAATTGACCAAGTTAAAGCGTACAACCAAATACCAGTTTATCCACCTGATATAGAAAAAACAGCCATCACAACTCCGTTTGGACTGTACGAACTTCCGACAATGACATTTGGACTCAGAAACGCAGGACAAACATTTCAAAGATTTATAGATGAAGTCACCAGAGGCCTGAATTTCTGTTACGGATTTATTGACGATCTTTTGATCTATTCTGCCACAAAAGTAGATCATGAGCATCATTTACACGAAATCTTCTAGAGACTGCAGCAGTACGGAATAGTGCTCAATACATCGAAGTGTATATTTGGAGCTTCTGCTACAAACTTTCTAGGATACCATGTTTCTGCCGCTGGAATCAAACCAATGGATGACAAAATATAAGCCATCAAGAAGTTTCCAGAGCCGAAAACAATCAGAGTTGCGTCGATTTCTCGGCATGTATAACTTTTACCATCGATTCTTACCTCACTCTGCTGACCTGCAAGCTCCATTGAATGCCATTCTTAAAAGTTCTGCCACAGGTTCACAACCTATAGAATTGAGCTTAGAGCAGCGTGACGCTTTTGAAAAGTGCAAAACCGGACTCAAGGAGGCAGCTCTATTGGCACACCCGCATTGCAGGCGCGAGCTAGCTTTAGTAATCGACGCTTCAAGTATGGCTATCGGAAGCGTACTCCAACAGAAGTATGGTAATGATTGGCAACCACTAGCGTTTTTCTTCCGAAAACTTAGCCCTGCACAAATTATATATAGCCCTTACGATAGGGAACTTTTGGCAATATACAAATCCATCCAATACTTTCGTCATATGTTAGAAGCCAGGCCATTCACAATCTACACAGATCATCGACCTCTTACGCATGCCTTCGAAACGAATCGAGACAAATATTCTCCCAGGCAGTTTCGATACCTGGATTATATTTCTCAGTTTTCCACCGATGTTCAGCACATTAGTGGGAAAGACAACGTAGTCGCCGATACATTGTCCAGAGTCGAAATCGACGTTGTCGCAGCTTTGATTGACATCAAGGAATTGGCTAAGCAACAGCATATCGACCCAGAGCTAAAAAAGCTATTATCCGATGGATGTTCGCTTGACCTGCAGAAAATTCGCGTACCAGGTACGTCGATTTACCTCATTCGTGACATGAGTACATCTTCTCCAAGGCCCTTCGTCGTAAAGTCAATGAGATACAAAACATTCGAATCAATGCATTCTCACAGCCACCCCGGAGCAAATGCATCGATTAGACTGGTTACTAACCGATTCGTATGGCCATGAGATCGAAAGGATTGCCGCGAATGGAGCCGAGCATGTCTCTCTTGTCAACGATCAACGGTACACAGGCACGTCTCATCACCTTTGGGTACCTATACCTTACCTCCAGCTAGATTTATGCATGTACACATCGATCTTATGGGACCATTGCCACTGTCAAACGGATTTAAGTATTGCCTCACAGCAATCGACAGGTTTTCACGATGGCCTGAGGTAATACCTATCGCCGACATTACCGCTGAAACAACAGCTAAGGTTCTCCAACAAGGATGGATTTCACGTTTCGGTTGTCCAGTGAGTTAAACCACCGATCGTGGAAAACAATTTGAATCGAATCTATTCAAGTCTCTTACAAAACTTATTGGATCTCAACACAAAACAGCTACCGCTTACAATCCAGCAGCAAATGGCATAATAAAAAGGTTCCACAGACAACTTCATGCCATCATGTGCCACGATAACCAGCAATGGACCGAATCCCTACCTCTTGTCTTGTTGGGTATACGCAGTGCGTGGAAAGAGGACTTGCAAGCTTCCGTAGCCGAAATATTATATGGTGAACCCTTGCGTTTGCCTGGTGAATTTTTTGACGCGAAGGAGCAAGTACTACCTGACATTATGGACTATATCTCAAGATTAAAATCTTTCGCCAGAAATTTAAAACCAACACCAGCAGCACACCACACACCAAAACCGACATTTATACATAAAAAGCTACATACATCTGACCAGGTATTTTTACGACAGGACGCCGTACTGACAGCTTTACAGCCGACATACACAGGACCGTACAAAGTTTTGGAGAGAGGAAATAAAACCTTCAAAATATTATTTAAGGACAAGGAAAGAACAGTTTCAATAGACAGACTAAAACCGGCGTACACAATGGACACAGACTACACAGAGAACAATACAGGTAGCCATACCCCAAACGACATTCAGAAGACGACACGTTCGGGTAGGAAAGTTCACTTTCCCGAATACTATCGCCCGTAGTGACGGTCTCAGCGGGGGAGTGATGTGGGATACCAACTGCGAAGAGTAAAAAAACCTGTTTTACACAGAAGAGAGAGACAGAGAGTTCAGTGTGTGCCGCGCGGTTAAAGAGCAGAGACGATTCTACGTGTACATGTTTGTGTATTGACTTTATTGTTATTGTTTGTATTATTTTGTTTATTATTACAAGATTTGTAATTGTTCGTTTTGAATATAAATAGTTAAGTGGGTATGAGGTGAGTTTTATACATCCCACTCACCAATCCCACAATATCACTATTTTTCGATTCTTCTATGAACGAGGGTATATGTGTTTTTATTTCTGACGGTGCACATAACAAAGATGGTCAAGCTCTGAAAGTGTTTTACCCAAACTTGCTTCACATCACCTGTCTTGTCCATGGATTACATCGACTTACGGAAGAGATCAGAAAAGTGTTCGGAAATGTCAATAAATTGATTTCCTCTACAATGACATAAAAGCAGCATCGCGCGTACAAAAATATAAAGAGCGACTGCCAAACCTAGCTGTACCTCCAGAACCAATATTAACGCGGGGAACGTGATTGAAAGCTGCATTGTTTTATGCTGAGAATTTTGAGGCCATAAAAGAAGTAGTGTAGACTTAAGTGTAAGTAGAAGGTAGTGATCAATTTCACAGTTCAGAAGGCATGGCAATTAATTCAAGCCAGCTGGCATTTGAGGATACTTTATCCAAACAAAATATTGTTCTTACTGTAACACATTTCAGCAATATTTCCGACGCCATTCTGAGACTAGAAATTAAAACCTTCCTCTGTGCAAGTCCTTGGAAATTTTGTACAACATTTTTGAACAGAGCAAAACGACTTTCCGAGTTCCCTATCGGAAAAAGTCCGTTGCAAATTAAATGTTGTTCTATATAAAAACCCAGGTCTTGAAGTAATAAAGAAAGTAAGCCCATTTATCAAAGGCACCAGCCAAACTCTGCCTGAAGAGGTTTTGCCAGAAATGACGCCAAATTTCAAGTTCTGTCCAATAACGACAGTTGGCGTAGAGAGGTCATTTTCTGCCTACAAATTAATATTAAGTTTGCTCTAGAAAAGTCCAAAAGTCCTTTCAGTCCACCTTCGTGGCACTCAACAAAAACCATAAAAATAACATTGTCTTTAAGATCATGTATTTCCAATACCCTGAGTGGTAGATTACCCTTCAATTTAAAATTGTTAGTCTGCCTAGACCGGGGATCCTCGAATATTCATTGGCTTCAATCCCTTCAAGAATTTTGCGACATACATCGCCTTCCTCTACCCAATAAACAACAGCCTAGTAATAACATAGTAACAGCATAGTAATAAATTACCAGCTATTTTGCCTATTTTCGTTTATCTTTACCTATATTTGCCTATTTCTGTGTCTATTTTGTATTCTTGGCATTTTCTTATGCAATTTAGGTCTATTTATCATAAATTAGATTTGTGACCAGTCTTTGAGAAGACATCCTACCTTCACCGACGAAATTGTTTTTTTTTGCTTTTAGCGGTGTCATAGACCGATTTGTTTGATCATCCCCTTTCTTTTGTTCAAATACCGCGAAACTTACGCAACCAACTATTCCCTCCACTCTTTAATTTTCTCAGCCAATCCTTGAAAACCTAGCAGAAATCTACACAGAAAATACTACACAGAAAATACTAGACAGACAAGACTACACAGTCAAGGCTAGAGAGACAAGACTAGACACACAAAATTAGACAGACAAGACTAGACCGACTAGACAGACAATACTAGGCAGACAAGACTAGACAAACAAGACTAGACAGAGTAAACTAGGCAGACTGGACT
Organism: Phosphuga atrata; assembly: GCA_944588485.1. Lineage (NCBI taxonomy): Eukaryota > Metazoa > Arthropoda > Insecta > Coleoptera > Silphidae > Phosphuga > Phosphuga atrata. Next base: position 47,048,311 of record OX155904.1, read on the forward strand.
AGACGCACAAGACTACACAGAAAACACATATTATTGTATTTGTAAATTCAATTTATGAAATAAATCTTTGACTAGACAGACCAGACTAGGCAGACAAGACTAAATATACAAGACTAGTCAAACAAGACTAGACAAACAAGACTAGATAGACAAGACTAGACAGACAAGACTAGACAAACAAGGTTAGACAACAAGAAACACTAGACAGACTAGACTAGACAGACAATACTAGACAGACAAGGCTAGAGAGATAAGACTAGGCAGACAATACTAGGCAGACAAGACTAGACAAATAAGACTAGACAGACTAAACTAGGCAGACTGGACTAGACGTATCAGACTAGAGAGAAAACACATATTATTGTATTTGTAAATTTAATTTATGAAATAAATCTTTGACTAGACAGACAAGACTAGGCAGACAAGACTAAACAGACAAGACTAATCAAACAAGACTAGACAAACAAGACTAGACAGACAAGACTAGACAGATAAGATTAGACCGACAAGGCTAGACAGACAGGACTAGACAGACAAGACTACACAGAAAATACTAGACAGACAAGACTAGACAGTCGAGGCTAGAGAGACAAGAATAGGCCGAGAAGACTAGACAGACAAGGCTAGACAAATTGGGCTAGACAGATAACTAGACAAATAAGACAAAATAGACAAGACACACAAGATCAGACAGGCAAGATTAGACAGGTAAGATGAGACAGGCAAGACTAGACAGGCAGGACTAGACTGACATGACTTTTTTTTAATTTGTTTATTATATAATAATAATCCAGAACATAAAACATGACAACCCGGGCCCGCTCTTCGCATTACTGCGTATAAAACTAGACAGACAAGGCTAGACAGACAAGACTAGACAGACAAGACTAGACAGAGAAGACTAGACACACAAAGCTAGACAGACATGACTAGACAGACAAGACTAGACAATTAAAACTAGACAGACAAGATTAGTCAGGCAAGATCACACAGACAAGACTAGACATACAGGACTAGACAAACAATACTAGACAGACAAGACTAGATATGCCATGCTTTACGAAGCGGCAATATGGAAGCGAGGTATGGAGAGAAGAAATCTAAGGCAAAATGCAACTGTGTCCTGTGCGTATAGGACCGTCTCAGGTGACGCTGTTCTCGTTATTGCGGGAATAGCTTCTACAAAAGTTCTTGTTGATTAGAGAGACGCCCTTTATAAACAAAAGGAGCAGTGAAAACGAAAAGTAACTGAGGAAGAAGGCAAGGACCCAAGTGCTGGATAGTTAGCAAGAGTACTGGGAAGCCGCAGAGAGGGTTTAGTGGACGAAACTCCTGCTCCCAAAATTGGATCCATGGGTCACAAGAAGGCACGGAGAAGTTACCTACTACCTGACGCAGGCGCTGAGCGTTCACGGTTGCTACAAAGACCACCTGCAGAGTATTGGGCGCGAAACAGACAACTACTGCGTTTATTGTGATAAGACAGATAGTGTGTATCTCAAAATTATTGAATGTCCCAGGCGGTTAATGTCCTTAGAGAGGTACATGTGGTCTTCAAATAGGAAAATAATTGTAGAAACTAGCACATTCACGAAGATAATCCGTAGGTGTGAAGAATACTGGTCTGCAACAGAAACTACAGATAAGTGCACACTAAGCTTGAAAGAACTGTATGAGCGTACAAAACAAAATAGAAAACGAAAACTGAAAACAACCTAGAACCCCTAATCACCTCCCGTGGATGGGGGACGTCAAGAAAAGTCAAAGCCAATGCCATCTTGAAGATATGCGAAAAGCTGTTCCAAGATGTCCATGAGTTTCCAGGGAGATGGGGCATTTGTCAAGTTAACTGAATGTGCTTGCTACGTCTAGACAGACTAGGCAGACAAGAGTAGATAAATAAGACTAGACAGACAAATGGCACTAACCGTCGCGAAATACGCGATACTGGAGTGGCGCATACTAAAAGCCAAGAGGAAACAGGCGTTTAGAAAGAGGTACCCCATACCAGGAAAAAAAGACTACACTCGACAGACAAGACTCGACAGACAAGACTCAACAGACAAGACTAGACAGACAAGTCTACACAGACATTTTTATCTTATCGTATGGGAAACAAATCTTCCAACCCATTTTAGTAGCATTAATATAGCCAAACTTCAATGGATATTAGTTCATAGATAACTTAAAATGGTTTCTTATTTTTTTCTTTTTCTTCTCATTAATTTGAAGTCATTTTGCTGTCTTGTACTGGGAATAAAAGGTGCTTTCCCAGTCGTAAGAGAAAAAATGTACCTTTATTTTTCAGCAAATTTAAACTGTAGCTGTTTTATAAGATATCTGAACTTTATTTATTTAACGTTTAGAAAAAAATGCCTTAATATTATGATTAATTTAATGTCAAATATAGTTTAACTTTTTAAAAATTTATTGATGTAGAAAATATATAACTAATTTTTTCTGTGTAAAATTAATAAAACAGTGAGTTTATTAAAATTTAAATTTGCAATTCCATTTTTGTTAGTAGGACGAACCATTTTTCCACGCGAAAATTATATTAAAAAAATGTTGATATTTTATAATGTCCCAGTCCCAATGCATGAAAAGTTAATTAATATAATATTAAAAAATATATTTGCACAATATCATTTATAGTCCATCGGTTCGTATTTTTTTATAAATATTATATTTTTTTATAAATATTATTTATTTTTATAAATAGAATAAATGAATAAAATATAAAAAATAAATGTTTTAAACTTCATATAGGCAACAAAAATAGGTAACGGTAAGACTTTATAACTAATTTAAGGAATTACCTTAAAATAAAAGTTAATCAAAATTATGTTCAATTTGAATAATTACTTTAAACTAGTCACTCAAACTAGTAACTAGAATTGAATTGAAATACAAAGTAAATTAGTTTGTTTGGTAATTTAAATTTGCCAAGACTACGAGATTTTTCGTATTATTAATACATAGTTTGTTAGCTCGAAATTATATGTTAGTTGAAAGGACACAATTTATATTTGATTTTCATTATTTGGAGAAATACATACTCGTACTAGTTTGCGAATTATCTGAGTATAAGAGAAATAAGATAATTATCGTTAGTTTATATCACATTAATTGTAAATAGTGCAAATAATGGGTTTTATTGTGTTATAATTAACAGTAAACACCCAATTGAATTGTTGTCAGAAGTTACCCATTCCCATTTTTTCTTATTTTCGGTAAAATAAATATCTCGAGAATGCTGGCAAATTTCAAAATGTTAAATTTGGGATGAGAATTGTAAAAATTTAGAATAATAATTAGTAATTCATAAATAAATAAAACGAAAATTAAGATAAATAAAAAATATAAACAACATAAAAGGATTCAATTTATTATTTATTTTAAAATATTATTATATAAAGAGATACTTAAGGGAGAAGTCGTTCATTATTTAACAAATAAATTGACGACGCCAAGAATCCTCTTTCCCTTTACATTCGGAGGAGCTATATAGTCATCAAAGCTCTAATCGTTTAATTGTTTCTTTTGTAGATTTTTTATCTCATTAACTGACTTTTGTTTTTAGTATTAAAACTTAAAATCTTATAATTTGAAACTTGTATTTACAGCACCAACTAATCTAACATCTACACACCACCTACTTCACTGTGCATTTCTTCTGTTTCAACCCTTGACGAGTCGTTGCTTGTATTAACAAGTCATTTTAAACTTTGACGACGAGAGCAAACCTTCTGTTATAATAATTCGCGTTTTCTAAATTCCTTGGGTGGAAAGTCCGAGATTCTCAACTCTATATGCTGTATTGTTTTAATTAATAATTTAAGTGCTCATATTTTAAATTATTAACATTGAATTTCATAGAAGTTTAAAATTATTAAAGTTGCGCTATATAAACAGGGTGTTTCATTAATGTCCGGCAAAAATTCTAGGGCGTGTTCTAGAGCCCAAAATAAGAAAAAAAAGTCCCTATAAAGATGTGTCCGAAAACGCTTCCTCAATTCAAAGGTCGTTCTCCGTATGTACCGCCACTGGCTGGCTGTCAGGCGAAAAAAAGGTACACACACAGTAGTTCAGCACCAGTAACGAGTTACAGACACAATTTAAATGAATTATCATTAGTTGCGTCTGAGATATAAGTAAACATGTTGTGTGAAGCCACCCCCTTTTAAGGGCTGTACCTCAGTTAGGAAGCGTTTTCGGACACATCTTTGTAGCCGCAACGAGCCCTTCCATTTTTATTTCTTAGTTTACGAGGGCATTACAATAATTACCCAAATATTTTCGGACAATTTCCGAAAATATTTTATTAGGGTCGGTAATGTAATCCTCGAGCAGATAAAGAAATATTTGTATTTTTATTTTTACGAGGGCATTACGGTGATTACCCAAATATTTTCAGACGGATATCCAAAAATATTTTATTAGGGTCAATGGTGTAATCCCCGGGGAAATTACGACAAGATGTTTTTCCCGAGAATCGGTAATCACCAGAGCAACAAATAGCCGAATGTAGAAAAATAATCACCCCCAGATGAGGGACCAGTATATCTGGACATACTATAAAAACCTGGACGCTCGAATAAGCAAAACGAACCAACACACTTTCCAGGAGTTCAGCGAATGCCGGATATTTTGGATATAGCCGTTATGAAAAACATCACAGCAAAAGTGGAAATAATCTGCATCAAGGACTTGAGCTCAGATCACAACCCAGTGCACATAAATCTCCAAGCGAATACGGCCAGGAAAACAATCGAGAAAACTATCACAAATTGGAACAAATTCAAAGATAATCTGACGAACGTCACTTGTACATAAATTACAAGCCCCCCGTGCCTAGAAGAAGCAGCACGGACGATAGAAAACGAAATAAAAGCAGCACTCGAGGCCGCCACAAGGAAACGGACAGCCAACACGACAACAACCCTCCCACAGGAAATCAGGAATCTACTAAAAGAAAAGCGCAAAGCTAACAAGGTATTCCAACGGACGCTGGCACCGACGGACAAGAACGTCTTAAACAGACTGACAAACCAACTGAAATGGGCACTGCGCGAACAGCACAACGCCGAATGGGAAGACAAACTAGAACGCATCAACGAAACAATAGAGGAACCGTGGAAATTATCCAAGAATCTTAGAAACAAGGAGAGAAGAACAATTCCCCCACTGAAAACAACAAACGACACTGTAGCAAGCACGGACGAGGAGAAAACGGAGGAATTCGCAAAGTCGCTTGCACAGCAGTTTAAACCGAACGCCGACACACACCCACTCCGCAAAAGGCAAGAAATACGCGAAACCGTACTGAGAGTACTAAATAGTAGCGTAGAAAACACGGAAATAGAGGAAACAACACCGGAAAAAATAAAAGGTATAATTAAAAACCTAAAAACCAAGAAAGCACCAGGCTGCGATAACATCAACAACGTCGCGCTAAAAAACCTAACACCGAACGCAATAGACAGAATAACACAAATCATAAACGCCGCACTGAAACTTGGAGTGTTTCCGACCCAATGGAAACACGTAACAACGATTCTAATCCCGAAACCGAACAAACCCCGAAACCTCACCTCCAGTTACAGACCAATAAGTCTGCTGACAGGTCTCAGTAAAATCACAGAAAAAGTAATACACAAAAGACTGACAGAAATAACTGAAGACAAACGTATTCTACCCGACGAACAATACGGCTTCAGAACAGAGCACTCTACCACCTATCAGACGACAAGAATAACCGAAGCAATAATCGACGCTTTCAACAAAGGGTTAGCCACGGGAGCCGTCTTTCTGGACGTCTCTAAGGCTTTCGACAAGGTATGGCACCTAGGTTTAATATACAAACTGCATCAATTTAAAATCCCAACAGCAATGATCAGACTAGTGACGTCCTTTATCTGTAACAGAACATTCCAAGTCAAAATAAACGACAGCATCTCCACAACTCAGACAATGACAGCCGGTGTCCCACAAGGATCTGTCCTGGGCCCCCTTCTTTACAGCATCTACACCGCAGACATCCCAAAACTAAACGACACAGAAATTGCACTATACGCAGACGACACAGCAATTTTCACAAGAGGATACTCGACCAAGGCCATAACAAAACGGCTCCAAAATCACCTGGACAGGATTAACGACTGGTGTAACACCTGGAGGATCAAACTAAACGCAGAAAAAACACAGGCAATTATCTTCACGAAGAAAAAATTTAAGCACGAACCCAGTAGCTGCTTGAGAATCAACAACACAGACATAAAATGGGAAAACCGAATCAAATATCTAGGCGTAATCCTAGACAAAGCTCTTACATTTTCAGAACACATCGATCAGACAGCGAAAAAAACAAAACAAATTAAAGGCTACCTCTACCCGCCCTTAAACAGGAAAAGCAAGCTGAACATAAGGAACAAACTACAAATCTACAAGTCCATAATACGGCCGACAATGACGTACTCATCGACGTGCTGGATACAATCCAAAGAATGGAAAATCTACAAACTCCAAATCATCCAGAACAAAACTCTGAGAGAAATATACCAATGAGCAGCTGCACAGCGATCTAAACATGGAGACAATCAAGCAACACATAGAAAAACTAGCAACGAAAAGTTTCGAACGCATGAAAACGCATGACAACCCAACAATCAACAACGCAGCAAACTACAACATCAACGTCAAATGGAAACATCCAAAACCTCAACAACATAGGTAATCACTGATCTTTCTTTTTCACAGGAAAACCCACATCCCCGAACCCAGCGGAGCACCCAGGAACAAAAACAGGCAGGAACAACACGAACAAACCAGAGAGACACAGCACCCACCACGAGGACGAGCAAGGAACCACCACGTGAACGAAGGACGAACCAGCAACCGCCAGGAGGGCGAACCAGGAACCAACACCAGGACAAACCAAGGACCAACGACGAGAAGAAGAAGAAGAAGAAAAAAAAAAAAAAGAACAAAAAAAAAAGAACAACAAAAAAAAAGAAAAGAAAACCGTTTATGAGTGAAACAGAAGAACAAACAAACCGACAAACAAACAAGCAAACCGACAAAAAAAAAAAAAACACAGAAACAAACAACAAGACGACGGAACAGCTGAGCGGAAGGCTCACGACCGTCAAAAAGCAAAGGACACATGATAAGCAAGACAGTCAAGCAACCGACAGTCAGGCGCAACCAGTCAGCAAGTAGACTCCAGTTCAGTTCAATAGTCAGGCGCAACCAACCAACGAGTCCAGTATAGTCCAGGCAGTGGACCCAGTCAGCGAAGTGACACCAGTCCAGCCAGTGGACTCAGTCACACCGGTCCAGCCAGTGGACCCAGTGTCAACCAGACTTGTCGAGTCCAGTTCAGATTTCATTCATTCCCTCAACAGTGTTGGTATCTCTTGTACATTTGTCAGGCTATATCGTTAGGATATATCGTCCATGTAAATAAATTCCTCTGCAAACCGTGAGTGATATACTATTCCACGTCACACACGACAAATTGCTGACCCCGACGTGGTCGACAAGAGGAATCCGATCATCTACAAATTGGTCATCGTGATCGAAAAGAGAAAACTACGCACTCAAATATGGAACCAAATGCACCTGAAATCTGCCGCATCGTTGTACTACACCCTGCATCTGTGCCAATAAAAGTCAAGGTCCGTCTCTAGTACGCCTCACCTTTATAGAGACTTTTTTATTTGGGCTCTAGAAATACCCTGAATAAATATAGACAAGGCAGACAAACATACTCTATCTATTTTAGACAGTTTTATTTTGTTCTTGATTTAAAGACAAAATTAATTTTAAATTTTTAGACAAATTTTCGAAATACAAACAATCTTATTCTCGGCATTTTAGCCTGTCTATCTGTTTTTAAATTACAGACAGACAAACTAAATTTTGAATTTCTGGATTGTTTCGACAAATCTTCAAATTACAAACAAACAAACTTACTCTGTTTACTTTAGATTCTTTAACTTTTTTATTTGAAAACAGACAAAACTAATTTTGAATTTCTGAACTGTGTAGACAAATTTTCGAATTACAAACAGACAAACCCACGTTGTCGATTTTAGACTCTCTAAATTTGAACTTGATTTACAGACTTCAAATTTCTAGACAGTATTTTATCTATATCCGTGCAAACTAATATATTTAATACACCCCTAATTAACTAAATTCCATTTAAATCTAATTCTAGTTATACAAACTCGTACACTCTAGTCTAGTCCAACCAGTTCCACAACAATCTAGCCAAGCAAATTAGTTGGATTAGTAAAAAACAAAACGTATTCCTATTTCGCTTACAATCAACGATTCCCGGTTTTGACGTTGTACAACCCATCCTTTTGTATCCACTTTATCCGTTTCGACACTGTTTACTTGCCGGATTGACGACGGCAAAAGCTAGAAAATGTCCGTCCGTCTAACACCGAACCAACGACGCACTGCCGCAAAACGAAACTCGACGGGCCGGCGAGAGAAAGGAATTTCCTCAATGACATGATCCAGATATGAAAAAACCGTGACGTAACTTTCAAGGGTACATTACACGCACCAGGCTTAGTAGTAAAGATAAATGAAAACGTATATTTACAAATTTATTTTTGATTTGACAAAAACTCGAGAGTTTAATCTGTGCTGTTGGGCTGCACGTAGAGATTAGACCACTCCACATAAAAGATAAACTCAATTGAAATCGGTTTTCGGTTTGTTGACAAAAAAGGTTTTTTATGTAAACTATGCTAGATATAATCTGTTTAATTCACTTTTTTAATGCTAAATCTATGTAGAACGCACGCAACTTTCCTTTTTTTAATATTGTAGATCGATATTTTTTAGATAATTTTCAGGCAATTCAAATCTATACGAATAAGTCTAGACAGACACAAGCTAAGACAGACCAGATTAGTCAGACTAGAGGGAAAAGACTAGAAGGAAAAGACTAGACGGATAAGACCTTTCTTTTTCTTTCATGATGTATATGTTACGGTAAAAGTACGTAGTTTGGTAAATGTACACATTTTCCGGTACATATACACTTTAACCTTCTTGATTGGTAAATGTGAGTTCAACTTACATTTGCCAATTATTTCCGGCAAATGTGTGAATGCATATGCCTAATGTATGATGACTAATATATGCCTAACATATGCCTAATGTTGATGGCAATTGTATAGAGGTTTACATTAATATACACAGCGCATGGGCTGTCTAACGAGACACACGTGATATTGTAACACACAAAAAATACACATTTTCCGGTAAAAGTAGATATATAAAGCTGATCTGAGATTTAAACTTACATTTACCTATCAAATTGGTAGATGTATACATATACCGGTAAATGTTTACATTTCCCGATTTTGTACTTTTACCATAACATATACAATAATAATATACAATAAGATTGGGTGGACAGGACTCCTTAGACGTAGTGAAGGCGACCTGTCTAGGAGTGACAACCCCGAATAATAATCCTCCCAAGCTAACAACTTGGGTAGTATCTTGAACAATGGCTCGCCACAGTCACACGAACAACATTCTTCAACTGAGCATGAAGGAAAATTTCGCTAAATGCACTACCCCAGGTGGTAATCAATCTACCATCACCTATGGTGACGTTATCGGACCTTCGGATTCTGGGGAGTCCGCAACAACATGCTTTAAGGATGAGTCGGAGCATCCTGAAATCACCGGACGTAAACTCAGATCAAGACGGCAAAGCTTCTTCGTAACATTTAATGCCAACTCACTGCTAAAAGTGGGTAAACTGAAACATTTGACTGATTCACTAACACGACACAACATAATACTGACAGCAGTACAGAAAACCAGATTTACGGACGAACATGCCTTCGAGTCCCAAGGCTACAGAATCCTCAAAGGAAAAGTGGGTCAGCGGGTAATGAAAAACGTACCCTAGGTACAGGATTTATAATCAGTCATAGGATACTCGATTCAGTTACCTACTTTACCTCCCCGAGTAGTCGTGTATCCATCCTCTCTCTCAAATGCGCAAACAAGGGCTACAGTATAGTCAATGTACATGCCCCAATCAACCAGGACAACAGACGCAATCCAGACAGAACTGATAAATTCTGAGAAGACTTAGAAGATATTATCTCTAAACTTCCAGAGAGGCACACCGTCATACTGCTTGGTGACTTCAATGCTCAATTGGTAAGAGAGAAAATACAGAAACATAGTGGGCAATTATCCGGCGCATAAGCGAACCAACCGCAACGGAGAACGATTGGTGGATCTGTGTAGAACTTTTGGAGGGCTCATGAAATCCACAGCCTTAAAACACTTGCCAAGGAAGCAGAAGAGTTGGATTTCACGTAATACCAACCTGGGTGAATTCCAGATAGATCATGTGACCATTTCACGAAAATCTCAAACGGAAATACAAAACGTGAAGGTACTAAGAAGCGCCAATCTGGACTCAGACCACTACTTCTCAAAGATCAAAATAAGACTCGAGCCTAGAAACACTAGATAACACAGAACCTCCAAAATGGTAAAATTTGATGTAGAACGACTCAAGAACAGTCAAGAAGTAAGTCAGAGACTGAACAATACAGATCTAAACAGCCTGGACCAACTGAAGGAAACTCTTATCAAGGCGGCCAATGAACTCGCCCCTCTCGCTAGAAGAAGGAAGCATCCGTGGCGGACTGAAGATTGTGACAATGCTATAGCCCAAAAACAGACAGCCTGGGTGAAGTGGAATTCTAAAAAGTCCAAGGAAAATTGGCATAACTTTTTGGAACAGAAAGGTTACAGCCAAGATGATTCCATGAACCAAATGAACCTACACACAAAACCAACTAACCCAAATCGAAGACAGCTTTGCTAAGAATGACTCCAGATATTTCTTTGGAACCTTCAAGCAGACACTCAGAAAATACGCTTCGCCAGGCCTCCACTCCAGAGACTCACAAGGCAAACTGGCTTATAACGACAAGTACAACTGATACCCTTTGGCTCAGTACTTAATCTACTCAATTGTGACCCACCCAGCGAAGACTTCGACTATAAACAAAAGTAGGGAAAGATGATATGTTCTGGACCCACCTTCTCCTCCGACCTTGAAATTACAGATTCTTGTAAATTTATGACGCTTTACAGATTCCTGTAATAAAATTACAGATTCATGTGATCAGCCTGCCGGTAGATGGCGCTTTACAGATTCTTGTAATAAGATTACAGATTCCCGCAAACAAAGAGCCGATAGATGGTGCTTTACAGATTCTTGTAATAAAATTACAGATTCCTTTAACCAGCCTGTCGGTAGATGACGTTCTACAGATTCTCGTATTAGAATTACAGATTCTTGTAAACAACCTCCCTTTAGATGACGCTTTACAGATTCCTGTAAACAAATAATTACAGATTTTAGATCAGATTCCTCTAAATACGTTTGCTGTAAATCTTATCATATCAGATTCCTGTAAATCAGTTTCCTGTAAATCGCATTAGAACAGATTCCTGTAAATCGTATTAGGTACCAAATTTCTGTAAATCAGTTTCCTGTAAATTGTATTAGATTAGCTAATGTCAGACTAGACTAGATCAGATATTACCGCTAGACTAGAATCATATTAAATCAGACTAGATTAGTTAATGTCAGACTAGATTAGATCGAATAAATACCAGACTCAGATTAGCTTGGTTAGCAAGGTCGAGACTAGATCAGATATTACCACATTAGATCGGCTTGAGCCAGACTAGAGATTAGTTAATGTCAGACTAGACCAGATCGGATAGATCCTACCTAAAAGAAGTGCTGGGAAACATGGGGTACTGCATGAAGCAATGCAAAACAAAGAACGTGCTAATAGCAGGAGACCAAAATGCAAAAGCACAGGCATGGGGATCACCGTATAACGACTTAAGAGGGGAAATGGTAGCAGAGTGGATGGAACAGGAAAAACGGTATATCGCCAATGTCGGAAATGTACCGACCTTTGCCAGAAGGAACAGCAGCTCGTACATAGACATTACCTTATACATGGAAAGCCTAACGGCGAGGGTGCGAAATTGGAGGGTCCACGATTAAGAAGAAAATTTTAGTGACCACCACAACATAACCTACGAGCTCAGCACAGAAGGAAATATAAAACAAACGGAAATTCAGCAAGGAAACAAATGCGAAGGCTGGAAAACCAACGCGATAGCTATGGAAAACCTGGTAAAACAACTGCAATCGATATTAGAAGAGAGAAAGAAAGAAAAAGAAATAATAAATATCGTGGGCGAAGTTATGAAAATGATCACTAAAGCGTGCAACTTGTGTTTCTCGAAACGCAGAAGCTCAGAAAAATAAAGGAAAGAGGTATATTGGTGGAACCGAAAAATAGCGGAACAGAAAAAGCCGTGGGTAGAAGAACAGGAGATCCCCCTCTTCACTCTGGACGAAATGGAAAGAGCAGTACAAAGGACATAAACGAACAAAGCTCCAGGCCCGGACAATATAACACCGGAAATCGCTAAAATCTTTGCCGAGACGCAAAATGAGTACTGCCGAGACATCATGAACCACCTAGTTAAGGGCGAGGTACCAAGGGAGTGGCAAAAATCGCTGCTAGTACTAAAGGCAGAAAGAAGGAAAATACAACTACTACCTATAGGCCGTTGTGAGTTCTTAACACAATGGGGAAGCTACTCGAGCAGTTGTTAAACACAAGACTAACTGAAGAAATAGAAAAAACAGGGGGACTGGCAGATCTGCAATACGGTTTCAGAAAAGGAAGAAGCACAATAGATGCGATGAAGAAAGTGCAGGACATTGCAGAAAGCGTAAACAGCGGAGCATATAAAAGACGAAAATGATGCCTACTAGTGACTCTGGACGTCGAAAACGCTTTTAACTCTGCGCCGTGGAGAGAAATAGTGGCAGAATTAGAGAGAAGAAAAATAGCTCCATACTTGATAAGAATGATTCAAAGCTACCTGGAAGAAAGAACACTACTGGTAGGGGAAAGTGGTGCGATGGAAGTAACGTGCGTAGTTCCCCCAAGGCTCTGTCCCGGGACCCACGTTGTGGAACGTTTACTACGACGGTGTCCTTTAATTAGAAATGCCAAAAGAGGTAACCATCATAGGGTACGCAGATGATATAGCATTGGTCGTTAGCGGTATGACGGCCGAAAAAATTAGACGGTCAACGGAAACGGCGATCAGCAAAATACAGCAATGGATGGATATGAAAAAACTTAAACTGGCTCCAGAAAAAACGGAAGCCGTAATGATAGTGGGAAGACGGAAAGTGCGGCACTTGACGATAACAGTGGGAAATAATGACATAGAGACGATTCCTGCGACAAAATATCTTGGGGTATACTTCAACATTGACCGAATGACAAGACATATTATAGAAACTGTCAAGAAAACGGAAGGTAGAGACACCCATGGGTGTTGACCAACACCCATTCCAAGGATAAATTTAGAGGCGAGATTTCAGAAAGCTTCGAAATAAAAACTGGAGTGAGACAAAGAAGTGGACTTTCCCACTTCTCTTCAACTGTGTCCTTGAAAAGGTTATGAGAGAATGGCGCAAGGAACTGATCAATTTGTGTGCTCAGAGTGGTACCTACTTAAAGGAAGATGGGGAAATTCGAAGGCGGCATAACTCTGAGCTCTACAGATTGAGATGCTCTCTGACTGTGCAAGGAAAAGAAGGATAGCTTTCTGTGGCCACGTTGCAAGAGTGCCGCCAAACCGACTAACCAACCGTACCACTTGGTTGACAGAAACCGAGAAGGATATTAAAGAACTGGGAATAACAGATCTCCAAAATAGACAGTCTGTGAGATGCACCCTGAAGGAAGTCCGTGGATTTCAGGAAAAACCCCGAAGGAAAGGTACCCTCTGGATAGAAGAGAGAAAGGAGTTACACCGGCAGAATACAATACTGGGACAATACTGGGCAAAGATCAAAGTCCAACAGTTGATCAAGCGTGGTCCAAAGTAGACCTATTCGAAAGAAGAAGAAGAACAGAATTTTAATAAATTATATTAATAAATTATTTTTGGGGACCACATCCCGGAACCGCCTATGGGCATTGCTTCAGGATGTTATTCTTCATCGTTTCTAAACTCGGTTCTCTCTTTCGTGTTTCTCTTCTGCTTCCATAATATCCCTCATCATCGCTGGTATTGCGTTCCAATCTGTTTCTGTTCTTAGAAACAATTGTGCCACGTTTATTGTCGATACTACTGTACCGCATAGCTGTTTTGTTATTTTTAGATGGTCCGTCCATTTTATACAGTGAAAGATGGTATGTTCGGCAGAGTAAATGTCCGGGCAGAACCTGCAGATGGGAATATCTTTCTGTTTAATTTTGTGAAGGTATGTTCTAAAGACACAATGACCAGTGAAAGTCTGCGTGACATAATAATCCACCATTCCCACTTTCTCTCACTCCACAGCCTCACGTCCTTTATTAAAGTTTTAGTCCAACCAACGTACTCTCCCCATCTCTCCTGCCACTCGTCCATATATCTTTAGCATCAGATCTGCTATTCTTCCCGAGTCGATATACGTGGTCTGTTAGAAAAGTATCCGACCTTATTTTTTATTTTGAAAAAAAAAACCTGTTGGATATGAATCAAGCGCGCTTGCATGAGCAGACCTTGATAGCGTCAGTTGCTGGCGAGCAGTGTTCGAGTGACGTAGTGTATATTGCTCTCGTCGATTTAAATGTCGAGTAAAATGACGGAACGACTATAGGGAGTACTATAGGGATGTCCTATGTCGCCTACGTGATGCTGTGCGGCTCAAGCGACTGGAGTTGTGGTCATCAGGAAATTGGCGACTCCATCACGACAATGCTCCAGCACATTCTTCGCACTTGGTTCACAATTTTTTGGCGAAAAACCAGACTACTCTGGTTCGACAGGCTCCTGATATGGCTCTCCTGATATGGCCCCCTGCGACTTCTGGCTATTCCCCAAAGTCCAGAGGCCATTGAAAGGAACGGATTTCAGACAAGAGAGGACATTATAGCTGCAACGACAGCCGAGCTAAAGTCGATTCCGAAAGAGGCTTTTTCGGAATGCTTCCAACAATGGCGGCACCGCTGGAAGAAGTGTGTGGAGTCCCAAGGAGACTACTTTGAGGGTGATTAGGTTTCCAACGCTCCAGGTATGCCAGTTTTTTTTACCGACTAAAGGTCGGATACTTTTCTAACAGACCACGTATGTGTACCATCTCCCGAACTCTTAGTTCGAGGAGCGGTAGTGAGGCTATAGGCTATAGCTAGAGACGGTTCTGTATGCCGATATAACTCTGAGTGCCATTTTTCGGTCTAGGGCTTCCAGTTTGTTTCTTTAGAAAGAATGTTTCAGTGCCTGCGACCATATAGGTGCACAGCACAGGATAGTTGAAGGCGTCGCGAACATTAGTATTCGACGTTTTCTTTCGAACGGTCCGCATAGGTTTGAGGTGATTCTAGTCAGAGCCATCAGCGATTTCTCGCACTTATCTTAATGTGGGTGGTAATGCGGTTATTTATATTCAGGTTAGATTATATACCCAAGTACTTGATGACCGGCTTGCTTTAAGTACTTAAGTTTTCTTCTACCCACAAGAATGACCATTTCTGTCTTTGCATGTGTGATTTTAAGCCTTAGTTCAGTTAGCTGTTGCTGTATTTTTTACAACTGCGTCTTGTGCTGTCTCTTCCAGTTGAGAGTTATTTCTACCGCAGACAATGAGTGCTAGATCGTCACCGTAGACCACAGAAGTAACATTTTTTCCCAAGCCGAGTTGCAGTATTTTGTTGTAGAATATGGACTAACACCCGCTGTTATTAGCGCCTCTATTTTAGGGTCCCATGGAACTGAGTTACTTGCGTTTACTATATATAGAGTGAAAAGTACCGTGAGCTCTTGGTTCTTAAACGCCTTCTTTCTAATTTCATTTGGTATCTCCATGACTTTGGTCAGAGCATGACCTGCCCGCCCGAAATCCGTACTGAGTATCGTGTAGTATTCCTTTGGTTTCTAGTTCGTCCTCTAGGCGTGCCTTGACTAGTATTTTGAAGCAGTTACCTGGAGTGTCTAGAATGCAGATCGGCCGATACGATGTTTCATCGGCCGGCTTTTTTTTAGGTTTTTCAATGAGTACTAGACGTGCCTCCTTCCAAATATCGGGAAATTCCCCTTTAAATAGACAGCTGTTTCATCACTCTCAGGACGATTTCAGGTTTCTTAATAGTTACTGCTATGAGCACATCTGGCGATATACAATCTGGACCTGCAGTTTTCCCTTCCTAGATCCGCTGCGCAGTTTTTAGTATATCTTCCAGGTCAAAGGTTTTTATTGCCGTTACCCAGCCAGCGTTGAATGTTGCAGGAATGTTGCAGCAATGTTCCGAAGGCTGCACAACATTCCGAATGTTGCAGCAACATTCCTGAAAATTCCAGTGGCAACGTTGCAATGTGAATGTTGCAGCAACATTCCTGCAACATTCCAATTGCAATATTACAATGTGAATGTTGCAGCAACATTCCTGAACATTCCAGTGGCAACGTTGCAATGTGAATGTTGCAGCAACATTCCAGCAACATGCCAGTTGCAATATTACAATGTGAATGTTGCAGCAACATTCCTGCAACATTCCGGTTGAAATATTACAATGTGATTGTTGTAGCAACATTCCAGTTGCAATATTGCAATGTGAATGTTGTAGCAACATTCCTGCAACATTCCATTAAGACTGCGACAATTATTTTTTTCATTATTCATATTATCATTATTTTTACTGTGATTATTTTTACTGTGATTATTTTTACTGATCTCACTTTATTTTATTCTTATACTCAAAAATGAATTATATTTTTAGTTATTTTTCCGATCGGCGCGTGTATTTTCCACCGATCGGCGCGTGTATATACTCAATGAAACGTTGCTGTATTTATCTACGCTCTCTTTTCTTTCTGTACTCCACTCTTCCACTTTTATGTAGTGTATTAGTGTATGAACGCTGAGTCCCTCCTAAATGCATTTAAATAACCTACTTGTACAAGAAACACGTTGCCTTAAAATTCAGTTGGCAATGTCGTTCGAATAAGAAACGATGTTTCAGCCAATTCATGATGGCGAAATTACTCTGCAGTAAGTTTATTTATTTAAAAGTGAACATTTTTATATTTTTGCCAGATATTTTTAATTTATATTTTATGTCCTACAATTTTACGAGACTTGGCGAAAAGAAATGGTCGGATAAAGATATAAAAGAGACTCTGGCGAAATGGCTTATTCAAACTCCATCAAGAGTAAGTCGAGCCAAAAAAGCAAATGCGGAAGTTTCCTCCGATGAGAATAACAATAACAGTACATAACTTAAAAAAAAATATTAAAAGTGAAAGATGTAAATAACAGAAGAAGAATAAAAGAGAATAAAACTAAAAATATAATTTTCTATTTTTCAATATTCAATATATTCCTTTAACATTCCTGCAATATTCGTAATATTCCTGCAACATTCATGCAAAGTTTGCAATATTCCCGCAACGTTCCTGAAATGTTCGTAATGTTCCCGCAACGTTCGTAATGTTCCCGCAACGTTGCTGCAATGTTCGTAATGTTCCCGCAACGTTCTTAATGTTCGCGCAACGTTCGTAATGTTCCCGCAACGTTCCTGCAATGTTCGCAACATTCCCGCAACGTTCCTGCAATGTTCCGTGCAACGTTGCCACAACATTTCTGAACGTTGCAGAGAGGCGGACATAGGAATGTTGTAGGAATGTTGCAAGAATGTTGCAGCAATGTTTAACATTCCGAAAGTAACATTGCTGCAACATTCCTGCAACATTCAACGCTGGCTGGGTATTTCGGGAATCACTCAATTGGTTTTAGGTTTTCTGGGGAACTGTTTTTCGTATTATCTCTTCCTCCTTTAGACTAATGTCTGGCCTTTGTTTCAGTTTGCCAGATATAATTTTAAAGCCTTAGCCCCATATATCCTCTTCCAACTGGTTGCAGAGATCCTTCCACAACTCGCTCTTGCGTGAGATTATTGTAATCTTAAGATCTTGTTTAGAGTTACGATAGTCGATCCTCTCTGTTTGTTTCTGTTCATCAGATGCCTTTGATTTATTCTTTCTCACTAACGCTCTTCTCTTTCTGATGCAGGCGGCTCTTTTATCGGCAATCGGTGTAGTCCACATTGCTGACAGTGTTTTGGTCGACGTCGTCTTGGAAAGCAGTCCTCGCACAAATTGGAAATATAATTTGTGAATCCAGAAGGGCTTGTAACTGGTTGTCGATGCTCTTGAGATATTAAATTATATAGCCTAGCTGTTTTGGCGCTTCTTGAGTACGAGTTGTCTGTAGACATTCATTGATCTCGAAAGTGATTGTGCATTGATCGCTTAGGTTTTCATGTTCCAAGTCGACTTTCCATCTGATAATTTTTCTACTGTTTGTCGTGGTCGCCATTATAACGTCTATCAGGGAAGAGCCATTGTCATTCGAGAAAGGTCGTTTGCTTCGATCCATTCTTCCAGGATCATACCTGTTCGCGCCAATTTTAATAAATCTGTATTTTTAATTCAACATTTGAAACGATTTCGGTACCGATTAACAGAAGGGGACAGGTGTATCGACCTGGGCAGAAATCGCGCGATTTACTTATCAATTTACTTCGCGAATTTATATTATTCGACAGTATGCTTCGAGTGCGTGAAGCATAGAGAGAAGAATCGAAGCGTGAACGAAGCTCGACCGACACGTGCACGCATCTTTAAGCTTCTCGTTTTAAGTCAAATTAACCAGGGGTATAATCACGAGCCCAAAGGGCTGAAGCGGCATCCAACGTCTGGAAGACAACAATTTTAAGGGAATCCCTCCACTTACTATCTCCATTTCCTCCCTTAAAAAAGGCGCCGGAAGGACGATCACACGTGGCGGAGACGCGAGCAGCGCTAACAGGTAAGTGATTAGACCAGCCCTGTTTTACAACTGGAAAATTTTGATCTCGTTAGACACGGTCCAAACAATACCTTTGACATCATGGATTTTCGATCGGAGGATATGAGCTTTTGAGTTTAGATCACTTCCCAGAATGACTTCCTTGTGTCTCGAATTTGCAAACAGACCGATTACTGTATACCCTCTCCTATCGAATCTTTGTTTGTCACAGTTACCGTCGAGAGCATCCGATTTGTTGTGGAATGTGTTTATAGACCCAGTTCCACGACCGACCAGGAAAACATGTCACTGATTAGAAATTTAACAACAGCATTTAGCAGGGACCTGCCACACTACATCTTTGGCGACTTCAACTATCCTGAGGTTGACTGGTCATTACTACGCCTAACGTCAAACTCACGTCAGGCCAGCGACTTTTTAGATGGATATAAGGAGATGAACGCAAAACAACTTATAAAGTTTCCAACACGATATAGAAACACCCAAAAATCCCTGCTGGATTTATTGCTTGTCAACGACTCGAAGCTGGTTTGCAGGCCAATAGGTAATCCTCCGCCAGGAAACAGCGACCACATTGTGCTAACAGCTACCGCCCAACTCAAACTAAAGGAAAAACCAACTCATAAAATAGTAAAAAGGCATTTTTGGCAGGAAGACTACACATAAGTTAAAGGATCTGTGTCTGAGGGCCTGGCTGGTATGACAACAATAACATCGATAAACTATATGAGATTAATAATCATTCCAACGAATCTTGTATTCCATTAAAGGATGTCAAAATTAACCCGCTAAAACCATGTTTGAATCACTATCTTTAAAACCATAAAAAGGAAACGCTCACTATGGGATGTATTTGCTCGAAATAGAACTGCTACTAATTTTGGCAAGTACAAAATTGTAAATAATAAAATGAAAAGACTAATAATAACAGAGGCCAGGAGAAGGTATACTCCTACATTAATAGATCCCTAAAGTCCCCCAGGGGAGAAGCCAAACTCCTACTGGGCGCGTCCCACAGGTGGCGGATAGTTAGGGAACGCCCTCACCGGCTTGCCGGCGGGTAGTGGTCAAATAAAACAGCCACCGCGGACCAAATAGCGCAACGGAGGAGAAAACCTCCAAGAATAAAAAACATCGATGACGAACCTGGCTGACTGACACGGACACGATCTGGTAAAGGAATGGAAGGTTCTCGAAACATGAGATGACGATTCTGGGAAAGCACCGGGACCCGGGTTACGGGTGTACTGAGGGTGAGGGACTCACTCAGAACAAAAAAATGACCCAAAAAATATGAAATGGCGGACAAGAAAAAAAATCCCCGAGCGGGTACCCAGATAGAGGGAATCCCGTCATCTGACAAACTCTTGTCAGGTGCTGCTCCACGGAATACGGGGGGAGCGCTTACCGCTACTATCGACGAAGGAGCTAATGGTGACAACAAGGCAATGAACATGGATATGGAGATGGCTACGAGTGGACGGGGCGGAAAGGTAGGCCCAGCGACAGACAAAGTTACGGAAAACCCGGAGGAGAGCATTCCACAAGAGTGGCAAATCTTCGGGAAAAGAAGCTCTATTAAAAGGATACCGCCAACAAAAAACAGGCAGCAAAGTACGGAACGGGTAAATATAAAAGAGAGAGCGGAAACAAAGAACGTATTCCAGCTCTGGAAAGCAACGGCCCTTGACAGCGAACAAGGAAAGGAATCTGAACAGGAGAGAGAACAAAATGCCACAAGCACCGATAGTTCCCCTGAGCTCACGATGGAGGCCAAAAAAAGGAAAAGAAGCAAAATAAAGGAAAATGAGAGAAAAAAGCGGAAGAAAGGAGAAGCGCGTGCACTGCAGGAGCTTCTCGACACAGTGGCAAAGAATATAATAGATCTACAAAAATTGACTAAGGTAAACATAAATACTAAGAGGGAGATTAAAGAAGCGGTAGATAAACTAAGAGACAGCGCGAACAAAATGACTTCGGGCAAGGTACGGAACTTTCTAACAAAAGAGGAACATAACAGTGAGGACGAAGAGTATAGCAGGGGAAGCAGGGAGACTGCGCAAATAAACACAAAAGAAATAGAAATAAAAGAAAAGGAACCTATCAGCGCGACAAAAGAGGTCAACAACGTAGAAGCGGAGCTGAGGTCAGAAAATAAGAGGCTCGGTGAGCTTCTGAAGGATGCCCAAGAACGGATTGCAAAGCTCGAAAAAAAAACAGATTGGGTGGGGAAATTGCACCAAAAAGGTCACAAGAAATATAATACAAGACATAGAGATGCTGGAGGACTTTAAGGAAGCAGAAAGTCTACCATGGGAGGAAGAGGTATTCGAGAACGTAAATGTGGTTGTGGGGAATCCCATAACCACGGATGATGAAGGGACAATGAAATGCGTACTCGTAGAGCCAGATGATGAAAAAATGGAGAGAAGCATTCAAAGAATATACTGCGACAGATTTCCAGAACTCTGTAATCCAACAAAAGATTTTTAAATCTTTGAGAATACGATAAGAATTGGGCGAGGAAACGAACAAACCCAAAGAACAAGGAGGATGGCAAAAATTAAAACAGATGGGACAGACAAGAACATGTGGGATCACTTAATAAACTTGAGGATGGAAGCAGAAAGCGACAACGTGAGAAAGATTATTCTACACAGGACCAGGTTTATCATCATCATCACGTAGCGCTACAACCCTGGGTGGGTCTTGGCTGACTGTACAACTTTTTTCCAATTTGTTCGGTCTTCCATCAACCTAGGGTCAAATGGAATGTTCATTTTCCGGAGATCTGCTTGGATGTTATCTCTCCATCGCATTCTGGGACGTCCGAGCGGTCTCTTGCCTGTGGGAATCTCCTCCCATACCAGTTTTACAAGTCTTTCGTTATGCAGTCTGTGCACGTGGCCTGCCCATCTTAGTCGCTGTGATTTAATTTCTTGGACAATATCGGTGTCGTTGTACAGTGCTTTTAATTCGATATTGGTTCTGATCTTATACTGGTCTGTGGTGATGTCATGGTGAGGTCCGAAAATTTTTCTAAGTATTTTTCGTTCAAAGCGTCTGAGCTTTTCTTCGTTTGCTTTGGTCATGGTCCACGTTTCGCATCCGTATGTTATTACAGGTCTGACGATGGATTTATAGATTTTGATCTTTGAACTTCTTGTGAGATTTTTTGATTTTATGAGCTTATTCAGTGCAAATAGACAGCGGTTTGCAGATTGGATTCTGTCTTTTATTTCTTCGGTAACATCGTTGTCCGCTGTGATTACGGCCCCCAGATACCAGGTTTACGGACACGTATAAAATGAGGAAAATGACTCAAACTGTGTTCTTAGGTCGGGAGGTTGAAGTAGAAATCTACACGCCCAAAGAAACGAGACAAGGAGAAAACGAAGCAGGGCGAACCGGACAAAACAAGAAGGAAAGGGATTCGTTCGCCATAACTATCACTAGACAGAAGGGAGAATATATGACGCTACTAGATGAACTGAAGACAGTCATGAATAGCACGGCAGAGTGCGACACGCTTATGACAAAGGACACATTAAGGGTAGGGCTGAGCAGATGCAAAGTACAAGAGAGGGTGGACGTCCCCCTATGCTATAAGTGCTGGAGCTATAGCCACCGGGCGAAGGAATGCCAGAGTGAGGTAGATAGATCCGAAGCTTGCTATAATTGTGGCAAACAAGGACATAACTCAAGGGAATGCGAAAACCAACCAGAATGCCCCCTTTGCGAGGAAACCGGCCACCGAGCAGGAGGGGGCAGGTGCAAGAAATTTAGGGAAGCCCTAGCAAACCAACAGAAGAGAAGTAAGAAAACTGAGACCAGAGCATCAAACTAACAAACAATGAACACACAAAATATATATCGGAAGACGACACGGCGCACTGAGCACAGAGACAAAAAAATAAAATTTCTACAAATAAACCTAAACAGGAGCCAAGGTGCAATGGATCTAGCATTTAAAACAGCAGCTGAAAGAAATGCAGACGTATTAATGGGTAGCGAGCCAAATAAAAACGGGACAAGAGGATGGTATACAGATGCAAACAAAGACGTAGGAATTAGAGTACTGGGCAAAATAAGAATAACTAACCAAGGCGCGGGCAAAGGATTTGTCTGGATCGAAACGGCATACGGTATACACTACAGCTGCTACATATCGCCCAACTGCCAGAGGTGCGAATTTGAAAATTTCCTAAGCGAATTAGGCGAGGACATTGGCAAACGTCAAAAACAGAAACGGATCCTGGTAGGCAAGGACTTTAACTCAAAGGCCTATACGTGGGGTTCGGATACACAGGATGAGAGAGGAAATCTTCTATTGGACTTTCTGGCACAACACGATCTGATAATCTGCAATGCGGGAAATGAGGCCACCTTCGAACGGAGAAACCAAAGCTCAATTATCGATATAACTATGGCAGGGAAAGAAACATATGACAACATGATGGACTGGGCAGTACTAAAAGAAAGAGAGACCATGTCGGATCACAAATATATAGAGTTTACACTGACAAGTAGCACAAAACTCGGAAAAGAAAATCCGCAAGAGGAATGCACCACAAGAAAATGGAAAATAAAAGCGGGTGATCTAGACAAGTTCAAAGAGACAATAAAAAGGCAATTAAATAATAATGCATGGCTCCCAGAAGACGAAAACTTCCTGATAAATGCTGTAGAAAAAACCTGTAATGAAGTACTTACCAAGTATAAGGGAAAGATGGGAAGTAATCCAGCTGTTTACTGGTGGCATGAGGGGATAGAAGAGAGCAGACGACAGTGTATACGGGCAAGACGCCTTGCCACGAGAGGTAGAAGCACATATGGAGAGAATGCAGACAAGCAGCTATGGGTAAACTATAGAAAGTGCCGGGATTCTCTAAAGAAGGCAATAAAAGAAGCCAAACAACGCAAGTGGAACGAGCTGATAAAGGAGCTGGAAGATGACGTCTGGGGACTAGCGTACCAGATCGTCATGAAGAAAACCAAAATGCTGAGAGGCAATAATACACTAGAGGAAGAAAAACAACTAAAATGGGCGGATAAACTCTTCCCAACCCACCGGCCGTTAAGCTGGATCCCACAAGAGAAGAAAGAAACCGACGAGATAGTACAGGAAATATCAGCAGAGGAATTAAGGACTGCGGTTACCCAAATGAAAAATGGAAAAGCAACTGAGCCGGACGGGATAACTACGGAAATATTTAGAATAGTGCTAGAAAATCACGAAGAGACCTGTAGAGCATGCCTGAATAGACTACTGAGAGAGGAGAAATTCCCGCAAATCTGGAAAACTGCTCGCTTAGTGCTTATAGAAAAACCGAAAAAACACAAAGACTCGGAGGACAGCTATCGACCTCTATGCTTACTAAATGTACCAGGAAAATTATGGGAGAGCATCATAAGAAACAGACTGCAACAAGATCTTGAAGAAAAAGCCGCCCTGTCAGAACAACAATATGGCTTCCGAAAAGGCAGATCAACTGTCGATGCTGTCAGGAAAATACAAGAGCTAGCAAGGGTTGCCTCCGCCTTTCCTACCGACATAAGAAATTAGCGATAATGGTGGCACTAGACATACGAAATGCTTTCAACAGTGCACCATGGTCTGAGATTTTGAAAACGCTGGAAGAACAAAAGATATCGGCATACTTAGTACGCCTGATTGGAAACTATTTTAGAGACAGGAAAATAGAAATAGGGAAAAGCAAAAAAATCGACGTAAGCAGCGTGGTGCCACAAGGCTCTGTCTTGGGTCCCACATTATGGATTGCATATTACGACAGGATACTCAGGCTGGTCCTCCCGGAGGGAACTCACCTCGTGGCATACGCGGACGATTTGGCAGTGGTGGTGATAGATGGCAATGCGGAATACCTGAAACGAAAAGTGGAATGGTCGCTTAATATCATAGACCAGGAGCTGGAAGAAATGGGTCTTGAAATTGCGCCAGAAAAATCCCAAGCATTGGTACTGGTGGGGAGAAGGACCCTATCTGAGATGAGCATAGGTTTTAAAAATACAACAATTAAAACAAAAAAAAGTATAAAATATTTGGGCATACGACTGGATAAAGACCTAAAAATGTATACGCACTTGCAGGAAACAGCAAAAAACGTAAGCCAAACTGTAGAACAGCTGAGAAGGCTTATGACAAATGTTAAGGGACCAAGGGCGAGCCGTAGACGCACACTCTGCACAGTGGCACTGTCAAATATGCTGTACGGTGCTCCTACGTGGTATGAATCGCTGATAAGAACTAAAAAATATAGAAGAATGTATGAAATAATACACAGACAGCTGGCAATACTGATATGTAGTTCCTACAGGACGGCCTCGGCGGAAGCGCTGTCGGTAGTTGCCGGGCTGATGCCAATAGACCTGATGGCAAAAGAAAGGCTAAGAAGGTATCTTGAAGGGGAGGAGAGCAGTGGTCGGATTAGAGAAGACACTATGCACGAATGGCAGACAAGATGGAACCAGGAAACCGGATGTGCGGTCTCGACAAAACGAATCATCCCACTCATAGAACCATGGGTGACACGAGGATACGGAGAAGTAAATTACTTTCTCTCGCAGCTGCTGCTCGGACATGGTAGCTTCATGGCATACCTCTATCGCAAACATCTGAGGGATACCGAAAATTGTGTGTACTGCCCGGACCTGGTGGATGATTGCCTCCATACATTTTTCAACTGCCCCAGATGTGCGAAACAACGGATGGAAATGGAAATAACGGTGGGAGGAAAGCTGACGCCAGAAAACCTACAGGAGACAATGCTACAAAGCAGAGAATGCTGGGACGCAGTGGAGAAGCTAGCCGCATCTGTCATAATAGCAAAAGAGAAGGACGAAACGGATCGCAAAAAAAGAAATAAGATAAACAAAAGGCAATCCCCGAGCGAAGTAATGCTGAGAAGGCAGTCCCGCAAGGGGTCAGAATTGAGGAGTGGGTTTTTTAGTGGGTAGTCAAGCCACTGAGGCGAGTAGTCCCACACTCCCCAGAGCACTTTGGAGCACTGGGGGCCGTACGTAAATGTATTTTACCCCTCCTCCCGAAAAAAAAAAAAAAAAAGATCCCTAAAGTCCAAAGTGTAAGACTTTTCGCTAAGAGACGGGGCTAGGAGTGAAATTGTTTTCAACCAACATTTGGTGTCTGAAATGTTTGTACAGCAGTTTGACGATGTATTTACCAAGGAACCATACGGAGTCCTGCTGGCCAATCCAGCGAATATTCTAACTCCCTTTAAGCAATTGATTTCAAAGAAGAAAAGGTTCAAGATGCAAATGCCTCACTAAAGAACAACGCATCACCCGGTATCGACGACATGTCGCCTATCTTCCTGAAGAACTGCTCTCAGATAATCGATGTCCCAAGCTCTTGCAAATGGATATGTACTGAAGATGGTCTCATGCCGTAGTTATGCCCATCTTTAAAAAAGGAGACAGATACCAACCCCAAAATTACCGTCCCATTAGTCTTACATAGACCCTGTCAAAGTGCATGGAGAAGATAATTTTAAGAGCTAACTAACTTCCTTTTCCAAAACAACTTCATTCCAATGGTTTCCTCCCCAGACGGTCAATTGACACCATTCTTTTCTCCTTCCTCAATGATTGGACTCATTTTCACGACCAAGGTGGTCCTGTCGACACTATCTACTTGGACTTCGAGGAGGCCATTCGACAAAGTCCCTCTTAGACGTCTGCTGCACAAGCTGGATCATTATGTAGTGAGGGGTTCCTTGCTACGCTGAATAACTGGCTTTCTCTTCGAACGCAGATTTCGATTTGAGTTGGTGGATCGTTGTCAGATATCAGAGCAGTTAAGGGCGAAGTGCCGCGGCGTTCCGTCATCGGACCCTGCTATTCCTGGTCTACATCACCGATATGTTGTCAACATCAAGTCAAATACTTGTTTTTTTTTTCAGACTACACGAAATTATACTGCAACCCGCTGGAAAGTGCTGTACCACGTCAGGAAGATCTTACTTCAATCAAGAGGTGGACTGACTTGTGGCTCATGTCTCTGAATGTGGCAATAAGCCCAACACTATCTACACCCTAAAAGGTAGCCCCCTCACTGCTGCAAAGCATCAAAAAGACCTGGGTGTTACAATGACCCAGGACCTCAAATGGAAGTGCCACATCGCTAAACTAGTAATAAGGGCAAATTCCTTGATTTAGCTTATACAAAAGGCTTTTAAAGACCACTCTGCGTATTCCTATTTTGCTAAAGACATATTACAACTTGAACAAGTACAACGACGTATCACCAGAATCCCTCCCGAACTGAGAGATTTTCCATATAAGGTTTGTTGCAACAAACTAGGTCTAATATCTCTGCGAGAGCGCCGCCAGAGAGGAGATCTTATCCTGGTTCACAAAATTCTGGATGGCCATTACAACGTTCCACTCAATTTTGCTTACATCAGTGACCAAAATCATCTCAGGGGACACAGTAGAATACTTTCCAAAGAAAGATGTTCCAAGCTGTGTCGTAGAAACTTCCTTAACAGAATGTCTGGAATCAACTAGACCAGGACAGTCGACGAGTCCTCACCGATCTCTTTCAAAAACCGCCTAGATAGCAACCTACAGACCATAAATCGGGAACTGGTCCACTACCCATCATAGTAAAACCCGACTAGGAACACGACAGTCTCGTCGGTTTCCGCCTTCTGTCGCATGAAATAATAATAATAAAAACTCGAGTCGTGAAAAGTGTCTAAATTTACGTAACAGTGAAGAACAAGTTATATAATATATTTAATATTACAAGTGTGATTAAAACATAATGAATTTATCAATTCAGTTTTGTTTTTTAATTTACGTGTTAAAATGAATTCAGAAAATGTGTTTATACACCCAAGTAGACATAACGATCACTTAAAATTGTATTTATACAAAAATAAATTACAAATATCTAATGTTCATACAAAAATAGGAGATATTTGAAAAATACTTTAGAAAATTTTAAAACAGCAATAAACTCTAAAATAGCCATAATAAATACTCAACAATAACTCTAAGAAAACAAAATCGAAATCAATTTAGTTAACGAGTCCATTCCAGCAAATCATCTCCCAAATCATCTTTGTGCAGTTCAATACCAGAAGACCTCAACTCCGCATACTTAGCAACAATGGGATCTCTACCACAACTACTTACACCAACAACAGTATTCCCTCTCAAATAGTAAGCAACAAACTGCAAGCTTTCAACGATCCCTGCGTAAAGAATGTTGTCGTAATTTCCATGTCCCGCGTAACGAATGCTTTTCCCAAACATCATGGTCCAGAAGAAGGGAACAGCTTTGAGGAGATGCGTTTTTCCCATCATGTTTTCCCCTGCTATCCTTCCATGGTAGTGGGCAAGTGAGTAGTGACCAATGACTGAGCTTCTGTTATGATTTATGTAGACCGGGGCGAAAGCAATGTCACCACCGGCGTAAATGTTTTTGACATTGGTTTCCAAGAAGTCGTTGACTTCTATCGCTCCATTCGACGTCATCTTGATCCCCGATCTTTGGAGGAAATCCGTGTTGAAAGTGCTACCCGTTCCCATTATGCAAATGTCCGCTGGAAGCGTTGTACCGTCAACTAACTCCACTTCCGTTAATTTCCCATTGCCTAAGCAGGATGCAATTCCGGAGTTCATGATGAAATCAACGCCTTTGTCATTAAAAAAGGTGACGACGGCTGCACCAATCCTAGGACCAAACAGTGGTTCCAACGGCACGCTACGTCTGCCAACTATCGTAACCGAATTGGCTTTATCTACACAATAGCTAGCAGTTTCGAGGGCTATGAAACTAGCACCCAATACAACCACGTTACACGAAGGTTGCAACATATTAAGAACTTTTTTTGAATCCTCAAAGGTCCTTATTACAACAACGCCTTCAAGATCGGCTCCCGGAATATTGGGTTTGGCCGACTTCGAACCAGTGGCCAAGAACAATTTGTCAAAACTCAAATTTGTTTTGTCACTTAAACGCACAGTTTTCTTGCGGACGTCGACGCGTGTCGCCTCGGTGTTCTTCAGAACCGTTATGTGATGTTCTTTGTAAAAATCTTCGGATCGCAGCAACAGCTCCTCGATGTTCACGTCCATGAGTTTGGAGAGCTTCACGCGATCGTACGGCAAAGCGTCCTCTTTCGCCACCATGGTGATTTTGCCGGTGAAGCCTTCCTGGCGAAGGGTTTCCACGCAAGTCGCGCCCGCCGGCCCACCGCCGACAACGAGATAATGCTCGGTGTTCTTGGGGTCCAGCTGAGCCATAGTTTTGGTTCGTTTGCCGGATTTCAATTCGGAACGTTTGGCGCGAACTTTTACATTATTATTTTCAATTTGCACCTGGAAACAAGGCAAAGAGTCCAAACCTAAAACAAACGTAACATTACCATTGAATAAATTAATAGTAAATCTTATTTTGTTTGTCTCGTCTTGTCTGTCTAGTCTTTTTTGTTTAGTCTTGTCTATCTAATCTTGTAGACAGACAAGACTCTCTAACCTTGTAGACAGTCTTCTCTGTCTAGTTTTGTCCGTCCGGGCAAAACCTAACCATACGGGCTGCCGACTCTGAAAGAATACGAAATAAGCGATAACGGGGTGGCGCATACTAAAGGCAAAAGTGAAAAAGGGGGCTTAGTGAGAGGTTCCCCCAAAACAACAATATAGTTTCGTCACTCTAGTCTTATCAGTCTATTCTTCCGTCTAGTCTGGTCTGTCTAGTTTCGCCTGTCTAGTCTCTTATGTCTAGTCTAGTCTGTCTAGTATTGTCTGTGTGATTATTGTCTGTCTAGTGTCATCGGTCTAGTCTCCTCTGTCTAGTCTCATCTCTCTAGTTTCCTCGTTCTAGTCTCGCCTGTCTAATCTCGTCTGTCTTGTCTTGTCTGTCTAGTCTTGTCTGTCTAGTCTTGTCTGTCTAGTCTTGTCTGTCTAGTCTTGTCTGTCTAGTCTTGTCTGTCTAGTCTTGTCTGTCTAGTCTTGTCTGTCTAGTCTTGTCTGTCTAGACTTGTCTGTCTAGTCTTGTCTGTCTAGTCTTGTCTGTCTAGTCTTGTCTGTCTAGTCTTGTCTGTCTAGTCTTGTCTGTCTAGTCTTGTCTGTCTAGTCTTGTCTGTCTAGTCTTGTCTGTCTAGTCTTGTCTGTCTAGTCTTGTCTGTCTAGTCTTGTCTGTCTAGTCTTGTCTGTCTAGTCTTGTCTGTCTAGTCTTGACTGTCTAGTCTTGTCTGTCTAGTCTTGTCTGTCCAGTCTTGTCTGTCTAGTCTTGTCTGTCTAGTCTTGTCTGTCTAGTCTTGTCTGTCTAGTCTTCTCTGTCTAGTCTTGTCTGTCTAGTCTTGTCTGTCTAGTCTTGTCTGTCTAGTCTTGTCTGTCTAGTCTTGTCTGTCTAGTCTTGTCTGTCTAGTCTTGTCTGTCTAGTCTTGTCTGTCTAGTCTTGTCTGTCTAGTCTTGTCTGTCTAGTCTTGTCTGTCTAGTCTTGTCTGTCTAGTTTTGTCTGTCTAGTCTTGTCTGTCTAGTCTTGTCTGTCTAGTCCTGTCTGTCTAGTCTTGTCTGTCTAGCCTTGTCTGTCTAGTCTTGTCTGTCTAGTCTTGTCTGTCTAGTCTTGTCTGTCTAGTCTTGTCTGTCTAGTCTTGTCTGTCTAGTCTTGTCTGTCTAGTCTTGTCTGTCTAGTCTTGTCTGTCTAGTCTTGTCTGTCTAGTCTTGTCTGTCTAGTCTTGTCTGTCTAGTCTTGTCTGTCTAGTCTTGTCTGTCTAGTCTTGTCTGTCTAGTCTTGTCTGTCTAGTCTTGTCTGTCTAGTCTTGTCTGTCTAGTCTTCTCTGTCTAGTCTTGTCTGTCTAGTCTTGTCTGTCTAGTCTTGTCTGTCTAGTCTTGTCTGTCTAGTCTTGTCTGTCTAGTCTTGTCTGTCTAGTCTTGTCTGTCTAGTCTTGTCTGTCTAGTCTTGTCTGTCTAGTCTTGTCTGTCTAGTCTTGTCTGTCTAGTCTTGTCTGTCTAGTCTTGTCTGTCTAGTCTTGTCTGTCTAGTCTTATCTGTGTGATTATTGTCTGTCTAGTGTCATCGGTCTAGTCTCCTCTGTCTAGTCTCATCTCTCTAGTTTCTTCGTTCTAGTCTCGCGTGTCTAATCTCGTCTGTCTTGTCTTGTCTGTCTAGTCTTGTCTGTCTAGTCTTGTCTGTCTAGTCTTGTCTGTCTAGTCTTGTCTGTCTAGTCTTGTCTGTCTAGTCTTGCCTGTCTAGTCTTGTCTGTCTAGTCTTGTCTGTCTAGTCTTGTCTGTCTAGTCTTGTCTGTCTAGTCTGTCTAGTCTGTCTAGTCTTGTCTGTCTAGTCTTGTCTCTCTAGTCTTGTCTCTCTAGTCTTGTCTGTCTAGTCTTGTCTGTCTAGTCCTGTCTGTCTAGTCTTGTCTGTCTAGTCTTGTCTGTCTAGTCTTGTCTGTCTAGTCTTGTCTGTCTAGTCTTGTCTGTCTAGTCTTGTCTGTCTAGTCTTGTCTGTCTAGTCTTGTCTGTCTAGTCTTGACTGTCTAGTTTTGTCTGTCTAGTCTTGTCTGTCTAGTCTTGTCTGTCTAGTCTTGTCTGTCTAGTCTTGTCTGTCTAGTCTTGTCTGTCTAGTCTTGTCTGTCTAGTCTTGTCTGTCTAGTCTTGTCTGTCTAGTCTTGTCTGTCTAGTCTTGTCTGTCTAGTCTTGTCTGTCTAGTCTTGTCTGTCTAGTCTTGTCTGTCTAGTCTTGTCTGTCTAGTCTTGTCTGTCTAGTCTTGTCTGTCTAGTCTTGTCTGTCTAGTCTTGTCTGTCTAGTCTTGTCTGTCTAGTCTTGTCTGTCTAGTCTTGTCTGTCTAGTCTTGTCTGTCTAGTCTTGTCTGTCTAGTCTTGTCTGTCTAGTCTTGTCTGTCTAGTCTTGTCTGTCTAGTCTTGTCTGTCTAGTCTTGTCTGTCTAGTCTTGTCTGTCTAGTCTTGTCTGTCTAGTCTTGTCTGTCTAGTCTTGTCTGTCTAGTCTTGTCTGTCTAGTCTTGTCTGTCTAGTCTTGTCTGTCTAGTCTTGTCTGTCTAGTCTTGTCTGTCTAGTCTTGTCTGTCTAGTCTTGTCTGTCTAGTCTTGTCTGTCTAGTCTTGTCTGTCTAGTCTTGTCTGTCTAGTCTTGTCTGTCTAGTCTTGTCTGTCTAGTCTTGTCTGTCTAGTCTTGTCTGTCTAGTCTTGTCTGTCTAGTCTTGTCTGTCTAGTCTTGTCTGTCTAGTCTTGTCTGTCTAGTCTTGTCTGTCTAGTCTTGTCTGTCTAGTCTTGTCTGTCTAGTCTTGTCTGTCTAGTCTTGTCTGTCTAGTCTTGTCTGTCTAGTCTTGTCTGTCTAGTCTTGTCTGTCTAGTCTTGTCTGTCTAGTCTTGTCTGTCTTGTCTTGTCTGTCTAGTCTTGTCTGTCTAGTCTTGTCTGTCTAGTCTTGTCTGTCTAGTCTTGTCTGTCTAGTCTTGTCTGTCTAGTCTTGTCTGTCTAGTCTTGTCTGTCTAGTCTTGTCTGTCTAGTCTTGTCTGTCTAGTCTTGTCTGTCTAGTCTTGTCTGTCTAGTCTTGTCTGTCTAGTCTTGTCTGTCTAGTCTTGTCTGTCTAGTCTTGTCTGTCTAGTCTTGTCTGTCTAGTCTTGTCTGTCTAGTCTTGTCTGTCTAGTCTTGTCTGTCTAGTCTTGTCTGTCTAGTCTTGTCTGTCTAGTCTTGTCTGTCTAGTCTTGTCTGTCTAGTCTTGTCTGTCTAGTCTTGTCTGTCTAGTCTTGTCTGTTTAGTCTTGTCTGTCTAGTCTTGTCTGTCTAGTCTTGTCTGTCTAGTCTTGTCTGTCTAGTCTTGTCTGTCTAGTCTTGTCTGTCTAGTCTTGTCTGTCTAGTCTTGTCTGTCTAGTCTTGTCTGTCTAGTCTTGTCTGTCTAGTCTTGTCTGTCTAGTCTTGTCTGTCTAGTCTTGTCTGTCTAGTCTTGTCTGTCTAGTCTTGTCTGTCTAGTCTTGTCTGTTTAGTCTTGTCTGTCTAGTCTTGTCTGTCTAGTCTTGTCTGTCTAGTCTTGTCTGTCTAGTCTTGTCTGTCTAGTCTTGTCTGTCTAGTCTTGTCTGTCTAGTCTTGTCTGTCTAGTCTTGTCTGTCTAGTCTTGTCTGTCTAGTCTTGTCTGTCTAGTCTTGTCTGTCTAGTCTTGTCTGTCTAGTCTTGTCTGTCTAGTCTTGTCTGTCTAGTCTTGTCTGTCTAGTCTTGTCTGTCTAGTCTTGTCTGTCTAGTCTTGTCTGTCTAGTCTTGTCTGTCTAGTCTTGTCTGTCTAGTCTTGTCTGTCTAGTCTCGTCTGTCAAGTCTCATCGCTCTATTATCATCTTTCTACTCTACTGTCTAATCCCGTTTGTTTAGATTCGTGTCTCTAGTCTCGTCTGTCAGTCTAGTTTGGTATGTCCAGTCTCGTCTCCGTTTTCTAGTCTCGTCTGTCTAGTCTCGAGTGACTAGTCTCGTCGATCTAGTCTCGAATGACTAGTCTCGTCTATCTAGTTTTGTTTGTCTTATGTTATTATAATCCATATCTAATTTAGGAAACTCACCAGGAAAATCTTCAATATCACCAGTATATGTGTTAAAGCAGGCCCCGTGCCACGGACACCTGATCCTCCCGTAGCCCAAAACCCCGGTTTCTAAAGGAGCCCCGTAATGTGTACACTTGGAGCCGAGCGCCGATATAATTCCGTTATTTTTCACGAGCAACACCTTGCCAGAGGTCCCCATCTCGAAAGCCTTCATTTGGTTGTCCTGGAGATCCCCCACTCTGCACAGTACGGTCTCCACATAGTCCTCATCGGATTTTCCGGCTGAAAGCGAAGACATCGTGTAATTGTAAAGGCGCTCGATGCCAGTTATAATGGAATACATGGGTTTGGATCGATCGGCGACGCAGACGGGTTTTATGTGGGTAAAATTTGTGGTGGGAATTTGCAGTTTCTTGATTACTGAACGTAAGATTACTGAAAGTTTTCGAAAAATATTTTGACAATATCGAGTTGATTGTTAGACTTATTTTCGTTTGTGTGCTTTATATAGGGTCAGGCGAGGTAATTGGAAACGAATTTTGAATATTCTACCTAAAAATGTATGTAACTAATATTTGAAACTAAAAATTCCTATATCGATTATGAATTTCTTTAATTAATTCATATAACTAAAAGATGTTTCCATTGAAACTAATTTTGCATATGTTTAAGTTACATTTATAGCTTGTTTACAATTACCCCTGTTGTTTCCATTTACCCCTATGATTGGGGGTAAACGTAAACATATTTTTCCTAGTTCGGCTCAATAGGGTAGTGTCCACTGAGAATAAATCGAATGAATGACATTCTCTAATGATTAATTATGAGATCACAAAAAAACAAAATTATTTAATTAAAAAAAATAAGGATTATTAATATTTTTACAAAATAAAATCGAAAAAAGTAAGCATTCTGTCACGTGACAGTGAACACCAATCAGAAAGCGTTACGTCACGACGTGCTAACCACCATTGTTGTTGTTGGCATTTACATAAAGCAGAGTCGGTTATTTCAAACGCTCTCAAACGCTCTCAAAAGCCACAGCGGCCTTTTGGATCTGCCGTAAGCTTTTTGGGAAAACATGGGGCCTAAAACCCAAAATGGCCCTATGGTCTTACACAGCAGTGGTAAGACCGATTATCACCTTCGGTTCACTCGTATGGTGGTACAAAACAAAGGAAAAAAAGACCCAAAGCATGCTACAAAAGCTTCAATGGCTCGCGTGCTTGGTATAACAGGAACGATGCAATCTACTCCAACCACAGCAATAGAAGTTTTGTTGAACCTACTCCCACTGCACCAACAGGTAGAAAAGGAAGGCCTTCTCAGTGCTCTGAGACTAAGGTGTACATCGCCTATTCAGAGACACATGGAAATAAGGGAACAAATCGGAGAAGAATTTCTGCAGCATCCCTGGGACACGATGTCTACAGAATAAGACTTTGACACAGCCGTTGAAGTGGTCATTAATGACCGCCAAAGCAGTGTTCAAAGAATCGAACAGCTGAAAGACAAAGCCTTCATGTGGTACACCGACGCATCAAAAACTGCAAAGGGTACAGGAATTGGCATATACAGCCGGAGTCACAGGGGGTCCACGGCATTGGGCCAGGGTCCCACTGTACTACATGCTGAAATTATAGCCATTGAAAGATTGCAGACAAATCTGCCTAAAGAAACGTCGTAAAGAAGTGCAAATCTACATTCCAACGGACAGCCAGGTAGCTCTCTCTAAGGAATTTAAATGTTCACAACTTTAATTCCAAGTTAACCTGGAACTGTAAACAAACCCTGAAGCAACTGGTGAAAGGTAACAGACTCACGCTAATGCGGTCACCGGGTCACCAGGGCTTATATGGGAAATAAATGGCCGACGCACTCGCCAAAAGCGGGGCCGAGGTTCACTTCTTTAGCCCGGAGCCAACTTGTGGGCTTTCAAAGGCCCACGTAAGACAGGGGGCTAAGAAAGGGAAAGAAGAGCAAAAACAAAGCTACTGGAAGAACACACCAGGACAGAGGCAAGCTAAAATGCTCATAAACTATTCTGCCGCAAAAACGCAGCAGATGCTAAGCATCTCTAGAAGAGAAATCAGAACTTCGGTAGGCATACTCACAGGACATTGTCCGGTGAGATATCACCTACACAAAATGGGAAAGGTAGAGGAAGTTGGCTGTAGAACACATAATGTGCACTTGTGTAGCGCTAGCACACAAAAGGCTTGCCCACTTCGGGGTTACAAGAATGACCACCTTGGAGCTAAGTAGCAAGCCTCTCAGGAATATCTTAGACTTCGTTCACGAAGTTGAATTCCTGGGAGAGAAATTGTAGTAGGGTCAAGCACAATAGATCATGTTGGTCGCAGTGCAGAAAGGCTTTGCAGCCAAACGACCCCCACACAAAAAAATAATCGCAATCGTAACCATTTCAAACCAGCAGCATATTTATCTAATTAATAACGTATGTATATTTGATTTGAGTAAATAGGACAGTTCGGGCGCAAAATCCCATAAGGATTTACATAGCGGTCTAAATTTACATTTTTGATGATATATTCTATGCACACTTTTAAACAGCATTAAACAGCTTTCAATCAGCTTTAAACAGCTTTCACTGTTTCAAGCTGTGTAAAGCTGATTGAAAGCTGTTTAATGCTGTTTAAAAGTGTGCATAGTTGGTTGCATATATCATCATAAATGTGAATTTAGACCCCTATGTAAATCCTTATGGGATTTTGCGCCCGAACTGTCCTAGCCTATCTACTGATTTGTAGCAATTAAACATAGCAGAAAAATGTTTTCATCATTCACTTGTTTTACTTTCCAACAGGGTCCCAAATTCTTGTGGACCCAAGGTCCCCGGGATAGCCTAAAACGGCACTGGTTACATCTCGAAAAAGTGGTCATTCAAGGGAAAAATGAAGGTTCGCGACCTCGGGGATGCTCTACAAAACACTGGATCGACCAGGTACAAGAGATCACTGGGACACCACTACAAGAAAATATATAAACGGTGGCAGACAGGGGTAAATGGAGGAATATCGCTAACTTCGCTATGACATCTTATTATCTTATCTGTCTCTCGGCTTGACAGTCTCTAGACTTGACTGATCAAAGAATATGTGTTAAATTTGGCGTAAAAATAAAGTCAAGAACTGTAAAGTAGTGCAGAAGTCATTTAGTGAGCCATTTACGACTGGTATAAACGCTTCCAAAATGGCCGTGAATCAGTTGAAGATGATAGCGTTGGGAGACCCCAAGGAGATTGTAATCACCAGAAAAAACGAGGAGGAAGTTACGAAAACTAATCTAGATAAGCGTCGAATTACAATTGCAGAAGACTGAAGATCATATGATACTTGCCAAGAAATTATCGGCAGCAAATTTTATGCATAATTGTTAAATTTAAAATTAAAAATGTGTTGTAAAACAGTTGGAAATCAGCCGAGAGACTACACAAATCTCGAAAAGCTCGTAAGTTGAGGTAGCACCGTTTAAACTAGTTAGTTCTATGGAATTTGTTTCACAAATAGTTATTTTTTTTCTTTCTAATACCATCGGACCTCCAGAGAAAGAATATTTGGTAGATATTGTTGAGGATTACGAAGGGAAGAAAACACAGAATATATTTGTGAAATAAAACGTGGTACAAAAGTTATACTGCACAACAACAACGCTAGCAACAGACTTACTATCAATGTTCGGACTTCAGCGTACGAATACCGTTTTTTCTAACGCGGATCAATACGCACACACATGCGCTACTTTTTCAACACTCCCGCGGTTTGAGTGCGTCGAGAAGCATACACCTAAAGTTGCACACAGAACACTGAACTGACTCCTTGGGAGTGCCTTGGTGAATATGTCGACCAATTGCTGTTGCGTCGGTATATATTCAACCGACAATTCTCCACTTTCTACAACTTCACGGACGTAGTGATATTTAATATCAATATGTTTCGTCCTTTTGTGGAATTCTGGATTTTTAATTAAGCGATTTGCACTTTGATTATCAATGCGCAGTACTGTCGCAGAATTCAATAGATACCCGAGATCGCTTAACAGTTTCCTTAACCACACAGCTTATTTTGCAGCTGCTACGGCTGCAACGTACTCAGCTTCCGTGGAGCTGAGTTGTTTTTGTGGTTGTGACGACCATGACACAATGCCATTTGACAAACAAAATGCAAACCCTGTGGTGCACCTTCGTGTTTCCATGTCACTTCAGGCACAATCAGAATCTGAATAACCCACTAAATCCAAATTACTCCTACCGCTTGTGTAACTTATACCGATGTCACTTGTTCCGATTAGGTACCGAAAAATTCTTTTCTTGGCTTGCCAATTACTTTCATTGTAATTACTGAGGTATTTACTCACTCAGATTAGAGTATGCGATATCTGGTTTTGACACAATCGCTAGAAATATTAAGGACCCGACTGCTTCTCGGAAGGGTACATTAATTGGTTCTACATCGCGATCATTTGGATTTAGTATCGTGTGTGGATCGGCAGGCACGTTTAAGGCTTTTGCTTCGTCCATCTTAAACCTACTGATGATTCTTCTGGTGTATGCCTTTTGATGCAAAAAGAGTGACTTTTCCTCGCGATTTCGTTCTATTTGAACACCAAGAAACATTTTACCATCTCCGAGAGTAATTTCCAACGCGTTTTTTTTAAGATTTGATCACTGACTCCAGAGCTTTACTAGTTATAGCTGCTATTAGTCCGTCATCCACGAAGAGGGCTAAAAACACTTCGGTACCGTCGACACGACCTCGAAATATACACTTATTCTTACTTCTGTTTCGAGAAAACTGTATTGTCCTAAAAACTCACCAAACTTGTCGCTCCAGCACCGTGGTGTCTGTTTCAAACTTCAAAATTTGTTCAATTTACATACGTAATCTTGTTTTTCTTCTTTCTTAACCATCAATCCCTCTGGTACTTTCATGATCTCGTCCTGTAATTCTCCATGAAGAAAAGCCGTTCTCACATCGAACTGTTTGATTTCGAGATCCTTTTCAGCCACCACGGCCAGCATAACTCTCAGGGAGTCATATCGCACGACTGGGGAGAATGTCTCAGTGCAGTCGAAACCTTCTTTTTGCTGAAATCCCCGAGCACAAAGTTGTGCTTTGTTCCGGTACATTTTGCCTGTTGTGTCTCGTAGAACCTTGAATACCCATTTCGAATCGATAGGTTTTCGATCGTTCTTTCTGGGTACAATTGTCCAGGTTTCGTTCCGCTCGTGTGCCTCGAATTCTTCTCTAACCGCTTCGGCCCAATTCTTTGCTTCTGGACTGCTCATTGCCTCCTGGAATGAGTTAGGCGGATTATATTCGGCAAAGTCTACCACATACCTAAGTGGCACCCTGAGGTTTCTACGATCTCTTAATTTTCTAGCCTGATTGATTTGCTCAAGTTCTTCTTCTCGAAGAGCTTGTAATTCTTCTTCTGCTTACGGTTCTTCTTGTGCTTCCTCGGGGTCTTCTGGCTTGTCTTCGGTGTTGGCAACAGGGAAGGTGTGAACGAATCCCTCTTGATCGTTTTCTCCTGATGGTTCATTCTTCGTCTTCTCGTTGAAGATGACTGATATTCTTTGGGTCTGAGGATTGTGCAGACGATAATTCGTTGAGTAGTTGTGATATCCGACTAAGATCATCTTTGTTGCTTTCGGGTCTAGTTTCTTACGGAACTGCATGTCGATGTGCATGTAGGCGTCTGACCACGAAAGTGAGACACATCTGGTGGTTTTCCCATCCAGATTGCGTATGGTGTTTTGTTAATACCGGTGGTCAATACTCGGTTAAGAGCGGTAACAGCTGTATCAATTGCTTCAGCCCACAGCGAGAGAGGGAAGTTTTTTGCTTTTATCATAGTGCGAGCACTTTCGACAATTGTCCTGTTGTCACGCTCGGCTCTTCCGTTCTGCTGCGGTGTATATGGCGCCGTGTTTACCCATTCGATTCCTCGGGTTGCGAGGTACGGCTCCATTTCTTGATTGCAATACTCACGTCCATTGTCCGTGCGCAATACCCTCATTGATTTACCGAACTTGTTGATGATTAACCTCTCGAATTTCTTGAAAATACCGAAAACATCAGACTTATGTTTCATGAAATAAACATATCGGAACCCTGACGCGTCGTCCTTAAAGGTTATGCAGTATTTAGATCCACCTATCGATTCCACCGAGAACGGACCGCACACATCTGAATGTATATATTCTCCGGGTTGTGTATTCCTTTTTCTTTCAGTCTTTTTGAACGCGAGCCCATGCGACTTTCCAAAAACACACTATTCACAGAAAAAAACGTCGATGTCGGTTGGTTTTAAACCACTAAGCAACCCTCTTTGTGTCATATCACGCAGCACTCTATTATTTACATGTCCCATGCATTCGTGCCATACTAGTAAGTTCACTGTTGACACATTTACCTCAGTCTTGAAACCCACGCTCTTGGTTTTAAAAAACATGATTTTGTTATCTTGTTTCACACCAATACCAAAGTTTCACCGTCGCGATTTATTGTTACGTATTGTCCTTTGAACACGACCTCAAAGCCCTTTGAGGTACACATTCCGACCGAGAACAAATTTTTCCGGAGTTTGGGAACGCAAAGGACGTTTTCTATGCGCGCAGTGCGCCACTCGCCGTTCACGAGTCTATCAATTGACACGGTGATATCATATACGCCGTTATCCCCGAGCGATATCGATTCGCCACTCTGCGGGTAAAATTGACTGTACCAGTCTCGTCGGTAAGTTATGTGCCTAGAGGCGCTACTATCGGTAATCCAAACATCACTTGTATCGATTGCCATGAGTCTTTGGATGTTTTCACTGGATAGCGTTGCCTCTGTTGTGTTTTGTTGGTCACTATCACCACCGCTGGCACTGGAAGTCGCCACAAATGCACATTCACGAGAATCGTCGCCATTTTTCCCTTTGTTTCACGACATGGTCCTTTCTCTTTTTTCGACAATCGCGAGCATAATGGCCTTTGTTTTTGCAATAAAAACACTCAACGCTCGATTTCGCACTGTCCCGATTTTTGTCACTATTTTTACTTGCACTTGCGGTAAACTTTTTCTTTTTGTTCCCGTCAAAACTCACAGCAGCTAGTGCTCGGGTGACGTCATCGTCTCCTTTGAATCGTTTTTCTTATTTAATTAATCGTTCCAGCAGGTTTTCGAGTAAATGATTTGCTTCCGGCACACTGTCCGACGCTGTTAAGAGAGCGTTATATTTGGGCGGAATGCTGCCGAGAATCTTCGCCATAATGGCCGTGTCGGCGACATTTCCTCCAACATCTTTGAATTGAGCCGCTATGTTTTGTACTCGGGACACGTGTTGCACTACACTACTCGTTTGCGTCCATACGATGTCCGTGAAATTTTTGCAACAACATCTTGTTCGATGCTGACCTTTCGTGTGGATTCTTACCAGCTTGTCCCACATTTGTTTGGCTGTCGTGCACTCCAGCAAACAGTCGAGTTGAGAATGCTCGATCGAAGACGATACGAAGCACATGGCCATCGCATTGTCTTTCTTTCATCCATTTTTTTTGCTTCGGCTGTGTTGGCGTCTGTCGGCATCACTCTCTCGCCCGTTACGATATCTTGAACCGCATTCGCGATAAGCATCGAGTTCATTCGAAATTTCCATGTTTGAAAATTCGAGCCATCAAATTTTTTGAAGTTCTTAACCCTTAAGAGCTAGTCATGGGTCGTTTTCGACCCAAGCGAAATTTTAAAGTGCTGTAACTTTTGAAAACGGGTCCGGAGCATGCTATATCCCCTCCCTAAAAAAAGTTATGTCCCCCGAGGACCTACCTACGAGGCGGCAGTGCGCTAGTCTCCCTCAGGCCATCGTAGTGAGCACATGAACTTCGCCGCGGACGAAAACGACCCATGACTAGACTTTATGTTGCTCAAAAGTACAGGTAAGTTTTTTAAACTTTTTTTTTTTTATGCGTTCAATATCATCTTAAAATCGGAAAAAAAAGTTCTGCACACGCAAAAAAAATTAAACATTTTTTGTTGTAATTTTTTAAAAAAATTTAAAAAATTATTTTTTTTTTTCTGTAGTTTCACTAAAAATGTCATCACGATCGGCGACAGAAGTTTTGAGTATTCTTCGGCCTCGAGATAACATAATATATTTTGGATCAGACGATTTCGAGGAGGAATCTGATCTGTTGGAAGACCATGACAGCGATGAAACGGAGTATGAGGTCTCAGATTTAGACGACCGCGATGATGACGACGTCAGTGAACCAGAACAAGAACCAGAACCAGAACCAGAACAAGAAGATAGGTTTTTTGGACTATTTTTTTTATGAAAGGTAGGGTCTTCACCTTCAATTTCTTTTTTTATTTGTGTCGATATCTATATTTGGCTTTAAGTTATGATTTTTTAAGTAAACAAATGATTTTTCGTGAGATACCTCCAGATTTTCAATAACAAAAGTATAACAAATTGTTTTTTTCAAAATATTCCTATTGGGGCTTTAAGTTGAAGGTTGAAAGAAGCTCCATGAATTTTTTCAGATTTTTTAAAGCGTTTTTACTGATCCAAATAACGCAAAGACGAAAACGACCCATGACTGGTTTCAGAAGGTGCCGAAAATATGACTAGCTCTTAAGGGTTAAACAGATTTGTTTCCGATATCTCTGTTTACCTTTTTTCAACAGTCCGCGAAAAATCGTTTTTCACTGCAACCCGGAAAAAAAATATTGCGAGCACGTGTCGACCAACGCGAAAAGAAAAAAGTCGAGAAACTATTTCTTAACCACCACACCTGCACTTCGTAATCTAGGTAACGCAGGCAGCTTTGATGGGCCCTTGACCTGTTGAGGATTACGAAGGGAAGAAAACACTTGTAAAAAGAATATATTTGTAAAATAAAACGTGGTACAAAAGTTATACTGCACAACAACAACGCTACCCAGGTAAGATTTCCCAATACTCACAACAGGGCAAGCCTTGGGCCCATTGCCAAGCCTGGCACTTGCCAAACCAGGCCTTGCCAAGCTTCGCCCAAGGCTTGGCCCAAGTATATATCTTAATATATATATATTATATCTTAAGCAATCCCGTCGTGGTTGTATGCTCCGACTATGTGCGCACTGGTAGAGTATATGCGCAGAAACATCATACGTGAAAGTTAGCGTCATACCTCGCCATCTTGTTAACTTATTTATAGTGAGCATTTATTTACTGACGAAGTAATTAATAAATATTAATAATTTTTTTAATATGGAAGAGTATATTGGTGACGCAAAATTTGTCATCGTGAAATTCGATGAGATGAGCAATGGCAAATTTATCATTGATCTTGTTCCAAAGTCTTGGGTTTTTGCTCGTAATGATGTATGGATGTGCAAATACCCTCCTCAGAGTGATTATAAATTGATAGAATCCTGGGTTAAGCAAGAAAAGAGTAGTTGGGAATTTTTTTAAGACGTGGCAATAATTGCCAGAGCTTGTAAGTAATTTAATTTTTTGATCTGATTTTAATTACTATAAAATTTTATTTTTGTGAAATTAGCATATGTCTAACGACTTTTAAGTTTTCATACAAGTAAATTGAATGTCAATAAAGAAAAAAAAATTTAAACGCGTATAAAGATTTTTTATGAATAGGATGGTTGCGACAGTTACTACGTGGTAATCCATACTTACATTGAATTGAAAAATTCACTTTGTTTTTTACCACACTTATATTATGTAAAAATATTATATAACTTATTATTCACAGTTATATAAATTTCTACACATATCACGACTCGAGTTTCGACGTTTGACGGTCATTTTCAAGTGACTTAACAAATTGATAAAGTTGAATATATACCCTTATAGTTTTGGTGGGGTGGGGGGGCGGTGTTTGTCCGAAGATGAGGACTTATCTGTTTGAGATTGGGTGAGATTAAAAGTTTGGGAAAAGATTAGGTCAGTTTGCTCGTTTAGGAGATTAACTGAGGGATTACGGGTTTTTTTGAAAATTTCTAATGACTCTAGGAGATTTAGTTTCGGGCCTTTGTTGCAATTATGCAAGATTTTTAGATTATCTATTTCTGGGAATTTATGATTGAATTCGAGACAATGGTTTGAAAAAGAACTAGTGTCTTTTTTCAGACGAAAAGCGCGAGAATGTTCTGAAAACCGTGTTGCAAAACTTCGTCCTGTCTGCCCTATGTACACGCTATTGCATTCGGAACAATGAATTTCGTATACGCCGGATTTTTTAATGGGATCGATTTTGTCTTTGGCATTAAACAATATGTTGGACAACTTAGAGGAGGGTTTAAATGCAACCTGAAGATTTTGCTTTCGAAGGACATTTGCGATGTGTTCGCTTGTTTTGCCAAAATATG
Organism: Phosphuga atrata; assembly: GCA_944588485.1. Classification (NCBI taxonomy): domain Eukaryota; kingdom Metazoa; phylum Arthropoda; class Insecta; order Coleoptera; family Silphidae; genus Phosphuga; species Phosphuga atrata. Next base: position 47,092,186 of record OX155904.1, read on the forward strand.
TCAGGGAGATGAAAGTTTTGTCTGAATTTGAGGTTTTCGGATAAATTTGGGCCATTGCGAATTGGGTTCGTTTATTATTGATAATGTTTTGGATGAGTTTTGTTGGGAAACCATTCTCTGTAGCGATTGAAATGATGGTACTTAATTCTTTGATTCTCTTTTCTGTGGAAAGGGGGATTGAAAAGGCTCGATGTATCATTGAATGATAGGCCGCTAATTTGTGTGTTATCGGGTGAAATGATGAATACGAGATTGTGGAGTTAACATTGGTGGGTTTTCTGTATATATCAAATTCTATTTTGTTGTTTTTGTGAATCAGAGTAAGGTCTAAGAAGTTTATTTTGTTGTCTGTTTCTACCTCGATGGTGAATTTAATTTTGGGATGAACGTTGTTTATTAGGTTGAGAAATTGGTCTAATTGACGTGTTGTACCATTAAAACACGCTATTACGTCATCGACATATCTATACCAAAATGAAATATGTTTTTTGGAGAAATCTAGTTTGAAGATTTTTTCTTCGATAGTTGACATGAATAGATCGGCTAAAAGGGGACTTAATGGCGATCCCATTGCTAGACCTGATGTTTGCTGATAGTAAGTGTTATTAAATTTGAAGTAATTTTGATTAACACATGTTTCCAGGGCTTCATAAAGTTCAGATTTTATAAGATGATGACAATTAGCTTTATCAATTAAATTTTGTATGATTTCGAGACACTCTTTAGTAGGTATATTAGAAAACATACTACTGACGTCAAAAGATACGAGTTTGGAGTTTATTGGGGTTGTTATTTGTTTGAGGAGTTCCGAAAGGGCGACTGAATTTTTTACAGAATATTTTGGGGTAAATTTGGTGTATTTTTTGAAAAGAGTATTCAGTCAAGATGCTGAATCAATCCCAAAGTTTGATTACTTGTAACCCAAACGCATTTTCTGACAAGACTAGTACATTTTGGAAATAAACTATTATTCTAATATTATTTTAATAATTTTTATATAATGCATTTTGAAATGAAAAAAATATAATTATTGATCATTTTAGGTACAATAAGGGCTAATGATTATTCAGTAAATCGTGATTGTGATCAAAATAGAGTTAATCAGCCCGACCATCGTATTCTGGAATCTGCACGTAATTCTTATCACATTAAATTTCACTTGAAAGTTAAATTTAATAAATAAATAAAAACAAATTTCAAAAATCAAGTATAAATAAAACTCATATATATATATATATATATATATATATATATATATATATATATATATATATATATATATATATATATATATATATGTTGTATTTGAGGTTTTCGCGGATAGATACCTGTGTTGTATTGTTTTCTCGGGGATTCCGCGTTGATGCTGAGGGTTGGCTCTGAAAAGAACCGGATTCTCGACGTTTTCGGCGAAGTATATTAGTTAAGTATGCGTCTAACGGTTGACCCGCACGGACGCATATATCTCTTGAGAATGGCGAATGTTAGTTCGCCGAAACGTCGAGAATTCGGTTCTTTTCAGAGCCAACCCTCAGCATCAACGCGGAATCCCCGAGAAAACAATACAACACATATATATATATATATATATATATATATATATATATATATATATATATATATATATATATATATATATATATATATATATGTATATATATATATATATATATATATATATATATATATATATATATATATATATATATATATCATATAATAGAAGGATCAGGTTTATTTGAAAAAGAAAGGGATGCATATCAACGTAAGTTATTTAACATTAAGTCTCAAGAAAAAAAAAATGAAAATTGAGTGAATAATGTCTTCTATGTATTTTTTACAACGTTTTTTAATTATTTAAGGTGTAGTTGATACTACGAACGAGTCATTACGCAATAGTACCAAGAATAAGTTAAAACAAATGTATGATAAAATGAGTCCCTCTGAACGTAAGTCAATTTAAATTATAATTAAAAACAAAAATTCACAACATTTCTTTCCATGCTTAGAAAATGTGATTGAATACATCGATCTTCCGGTTACGTCTAAAGTTACAAGTGCCAAATTAAGTTTGCAATATTATCTCGAATCTAAAATAAATGAAGTGAAATTAGCTATCGTTTCATCTGGATCCCAAGCCTCATCACAGGAGATTGTCCACGAAAAAAAAAATAGCAGCGTCTTTACCTATTGATAGTTTGAATGAATTTACTAAATTTGATGATGAGTTGAGAGGAAATACAGAAAAACAGCATGCTCTTGTACGTATAACTATCGTAAATATTTATTCCATTATTTATTAATTTATTTTGATCGAGAATTGTTTATTTCAGAAGCTGCATTTTAAAATTGTGACTATCGGTTCCAATAAGGATTATGAAAAATATATCAAACATATTATCCCAAGCGTAATTAAAAAAGCGGTACAGCAGGAATACAGTGCGACTGGCCGGAAGACTAAAGGAGTGGGAAAGATTAATTTTTCAAGTACTCAAGTTTATCAATACTTGAAAGGTTGGTATTAATTAATAAATGAGTAGTAATCAATAATAATTATAATTAATTTAATTTTTTATCCACGTTTCAGAATTTATTGAAGAAAAATATCAAGGAGCTGACAAGGAACTTAAAATTAGACAAGTCACTAGCTCTTATTTATCTGGATGTGGTGATAGAGAGAGAGGAAGGCAACAACGCCATAATTCATTTTAAATAAACATATTTAAAAAAAAAAAGTTTTAAAAATTAAGAAATAAAAAATAAAGTTTTGTTTTCACTTGCTTAAGGAGGTTCGAGCGAATCCCATGTTAAATATTTATTCCGCTTTGAAACTTTTTATACATCAATCTTTATTTATGTCCTCTCAAAATTTGAAAGTGATCCTGCTCTTCGTTTATCCGGAAAAAAAATTAAAAAATGATTATTTTTCGAATCTTATACACAGGGCCTATGGCAGACAAGCTTCCGTCACGTCTTTATTTATTTTTTTCGGTATTAATTTCCCAATTTTAGGGAATAAAAAACTATAGACAATAAACTTAGATAATATTAAAACACGATAACATTAAAGCAATGTGATGTTCCCGATGTAATTATTTAAATAATTAAAGTTAATTTTTTTGTTTTGAATCTTGTTTATCGACAGTAATTCACATGACAGATGGTTTGGCAACGTCGTCGATAACAGCAGATTGTGAGAGAAAAGAAAAACATGAAAACATTTTGGACTTTTGAACGTCTGTGGAACTATTTGATAGAATACTCTCCAGCTTTTTACATCGATTATCAATTTTTTTGTCTTTTGGTAATTCGAGGTTTTCGGCCAACATCTTGGGCTTATAACATTCTGATCCCTTTACAACCAGCCGACTAATAACACTGATGTTGCCAGATCTTTTTATGTCACCTTATAACGAAGTCAAAAATAACGAAGTCATTTAATAACTTTATTATATTTAATGAATAATAATTAGCAATTTTTAAATTTGTTATGTTATTATAAATATAAGAAAGGAAGGGTGTGGTTAAACAAACGGTGATGTGGAATGAGTCGGCTATTGCGCGATACCAGGAAAACTTAGACAGAATGGATGGAGTGGAATATGCGGAACTACCGAAACTCACTGCTATGATAAAGAAAGCACTAATTGTTAAAATATCACAACCAAAGAAAAATTGCGGAAATGCTTGGATAGACGAGGAACTAATAGGTATAAAGAAAAGAACTAGAGCCGAATTTAGAGCCTGGAGAGAAGGAAGAACAACACTCGAAAAGCTCAAAAGACAGAATGAAGAAATGAAAGAAGCAGAGACGAGAAAGAAACGAGAGTGGGAGGAATGCCAAATAAAGAAAATCAGCCAGCTGAGCAGAGAGTCGGATATTTGGAAACTGATTGCTGCAAGGAAACCAAAAAGAGAGATCTCATCAGTAATTAGCACAGAAAGGTGGAAAAATCACTTCTGTGAGTTGCTGGCCGGAGAGACAGAAATTAGGGAGCAAAGATGGAGAGATTTTAGACCAGTGGAATCGCAATCACAAGAGATTACAGAGGAAGAGGTTGAAACGGTTATGTCAGCACTCAAAAGAAAGAAAGCTCCAGGCCCAGACTCGGTGCCAAGTGAGGCGTGGTGTCTAGCCACACCAATTGTGAAGGAGAGACTTCGTGGTGAACTTAACTGCTTTTTCAAAGGTAGCAAACAAATTACGGACAGTTGGAGGGAAGGAATTATTGTACCAGTTTTTAAGCAAGGTAACAAGGAGGAACTAGGAAGCTATAGGGGGATAACTATAATGGACACGTCATACAAGATCTATGCAAAGATACTGGAAAAAAAGTTACAAGAAGAAGCAGAGAAAAGGAATCTAATCCCAGAGGTACAAGCTGGCTTCAGAAAAGGACGCGGAACAACTGAACAGATATACATATTGAATTATATCATACAAAGAGAAATAGCTAAACCTAAGGGGAAATTGTACGCGGTATTTGTTGACCTCAAAGCTGCATATGACTCAGTAGTGAGAGAGAAAATGTGGGAATATATGAGGGAGAAAGGTATATCGCAACAGATCAGGGAGAGCATTGAGCATCTATATGAGAGAACATGGTGTAGAGTGAAGATAGGTGAAAGGCTATCTGAAAGATTTGAGGTTAGGAAAGGGTTAAAACAAGGGTGCCCGTTAAGTCCACTACTATTTAATCTATATACTGCGGACCTCGAGAGAACGCTAAGCTTGGGTCAAGCGGGAGGGGTAGTAATAGGGACGAAAAAGATTTGGAGTCTAGCTTATGCGGACGACGTCGTTGTCTTAGCAAGTTCGAAAGTGGAAATGAAAGAGGTGTTGGTACGAATGGAAAAGTTTTTTAAAAAACGAATGTTAAAGGTAAATGTGCTGAAAACAAAGTGGATGCTGTTTCGGAAGAGAAAGGGATCAAGGAAAGAGAGTTTTGAATGGGAAGCGAGTGAGATAGAACAAGTTAGCAGCTTTAACTACCTAGGCTTTATGTTCCAACAAAATGGGTCGTGCGCTGCACATATCAAGTATATAGTAAAAAAAGCGTGGGTGGCTGCTAACAGGCTCTGGGATACATGGAGTATACTTGAGGGAAAATTTTAGGGCGAAAATGATTGTATGGAAGGCGTGCGTACGTAGTATTATGATGTATGGGGCAGAAATTTGGGGTGTGAAAGAGGAAAACGACATAGAGAGAGTGCAGTTACAGTTCATAAAGAGGGCCCTGCAGCTAGAAAAGTCCACCCCCTGGTACATCGTTCAACAAGAAGCAAATTCTAACAAGGTGGCAAACACCGTGGTTATGAGAGTGGCTAAATTTGAAAGGAAAGTGAATAGTGCGGGAGAAGAAAGAATAGTGAAAGACGTTTTGAAAGCGGTAAGAAAGGAGGGTAAAGGGAGTAATAAGGAAACAAAATGGGGATGTCTGCGCAAGCGTATGTATGAAAGAGGGGGATGGAACCAAGAAGAGATCGAGAGAATGATGAATGAGGGAATGTTAGTGGAAAGGATTCTGGCAGATAGACTACTGGAGATAGAGCTGCAAGAGAGACAAAGACACATAGGTGAGAGTACCTATAATAGAGACTACAGCAAAATCCAAGTTTTTGGCAGATGTCCAGAGTATCTAGTTAATCCTAAAGCCCCACAGGTAGCGATTGCCCGGTTTAGGTGCGGTAGTGAGGAAAGGGGTAGAAGATATTGGATGGCTGCAACAGATAGGACTTGTCGAGTATGCGGAGAAGGGGAGGAGCTCTGGGAACATTGGGTGTTAAGCTGTAAGAAATGTGAATGGAGCGAAGAGGAAAAGTTAGTGGCGAAAAATTGGAAGAAGGTTATGGATGAGAGTGGCTCCGGTTTTGTGTACATGGAAAAAATATTGAAGTGCAAAGGACAGGGTTAAAGGCTTTTTTTTTTTTTTTTTTTTTTTGATCTAAGAACTTTTGAACTGTTTATTTTTGTATTAATTTGGATATTTTTATTTTCCGTTTCATTCTGGTGTCTTTTTTTTTGTTTTCTTTGTTTTTATTTTTTGTTCTATACTTGTCACAACACTAATGTACGAACGGTCGTGTATTTACATTTATGCCAATAAAGGATTATTATATATTATAAATATAAATAATGCATTTTAACAACTATTAGGATAACTGAAAATATAGAAAAATTCAAGCACTATTTTGACTCATTAGTTACGCTCGAACCTCCTTAAAGCTGTTATGTATGAAAATTTTAAAAATATAAAATAAATCTATAATAAAATTAATTGATATTAAATTTATACCTTATTTACCTAGTAAAAATGACTAATGAAATTAGCTAATCATTAAAAAGCTTATCACGTTTTAAGAACTGGCCTAAGCCTAGTTGCCAGACTTGGCCCGACATTTTTTACTAGACCTGGCCCAAAATTGGTTACCAGATTCGGGCTAAGATTGGTTGCCAGGACTGGCCCGTGGATATCATTTCGAAGTTAAGCCAAGCTTGGGCCTAAGCTGGCTACCGGAGTCGGCCCAACTATAGCACAAGCACAAGTCTTGGCACAAGCTTGGACCAAGAGTGTGCCGGTTATAAATTCCTACCTGGGTAGCAACAGACTTACTATCAATGTTCGGACTTCAGCGTAGGAATACCGTTTTTTCTAACGCGGATCAATACGCACACACGTGCGCTCTAGCCTAGACGTGCGAGAACTTCTTTTTCAACAGATATATTTTAACTATTACAACTACTTTATTTAATTATTATTATTTAATTCTTAGGTACTTACGTATTAATGCCACCGCAGCGAGAGGTTGCGCTTCCGAGCGATATTTGGTCTGGATTTATCTGCTCTAATTTAACCTAATCCAACCCTTATCCAATATTTTTTCTTATTTCGGATCGAGAGTTCGCGCTACCGCGCGATATGCACACAACCTGACATAACAAAACCTAATCTAACGATCCATTTCGTTCAAATCGGAAGCTGCGGTGGCTTTAGTACGTAAGTACCAACTATTATTACATGTAATAGGCTAACGTTCAATGGATTTTCTTATTTATAACAATAACATCATCACAATGTTATTAAAAATAGTTTTTGTAAATGGTAATTTTAGAAATGCTTACAATGCATTGGAACATTGAAGCACAATGCATGTTTGTTTAGGAGGACGGATTGAGCGAGGCCATATTTTACGAATACTTTGTTGTATGTTTTACTCACCTACAGATTTGCGGGCGCACATTTTCGGTTGACAAATTTAGCCGTTGGATCACGATATAATTCGTCGTATTTGCATTTGATGTTTGTCTAACTGACATCTTGTGTCAAAGTGTAAACTTGTCAAAATTTCGTTTGGGTATAGAGACATATTTAGTTTTGCGTTTTTGAACTGTCTAGAGGAACTATTGAGTTAAAGACAGATAAACTAATTCTGTATATTTTAGGGGAAAATTATTCCCGGAAAATTGTTCGCATGTAATGTGTTCGAAAGAAAAATGGTAACTTGTTCGAAAGAACTTTTATCGAACTATTCCTTCGTGCGCTTCTTTTTTAATCGTTAATAATCTAGGAAGCATGCAAAGACGTCTAAATTGACGTCCTGTGCTCGTTGAATCAGGACCTGTATGGAGAATAATGCCTGTCGGGTGCCAAGTCATTTCCTGCAACCAAACTGTGCGTCGCTTATTCTCTCGTCGAGTTCTCTATATACGCGTGCTTGAATGATATTAAGGATAGCTTTTAGGATATGACTCATCAAATCAAATCAAATACTTTTATTTCATTATTTAAGATACAGTAATCTAAATGAAATGTGTCAATGCAGAAAAAAAAACATTAATAAGTTAACTGAATTCATTAAAACGAGAAAAAAATTAAAATTAATATATCTAGTAGTATGGAAAGATTAAACTATATAACAAGTAAAATTTCAAATTCGTCTATAGAATATGGTTCAATATTATTAATCCAACGATAAAGTTCCCTTTTAAGCTGTTTGATGTGTGTAATACGTTTAATTTCGCTAGGCAGCTTGATGTAGAGTTTAGCAGACATATAGGGTTGATTTTTCCGAGACATTGTTAACATATGTTTAGCTAACTGATAAAGATCTCTGTTATATCTAGTTTCTCGTTCTTTGGGCTTATTAAAACATTCAAATAATTGTTTATGCTTGAATACAAATAAAATGCTTTCATAGATATATGTGCCCGTTGTTGTTAATATTTCTGCTCTTCTGAAATGGCCTCTACAGGACTCTCGGTATTTTAAATTGCTTAGAATATGCAGGGCTTGCTTTTGTATTCTAAACACCCTTTGAACATTAATTCCATTGCCCCAGAATATGATTCCAAATCTTAAATGAGAGTAAAAATTGGAAAAATACAGGAGTCTCAAAACTTTTTTGTCGACATATCTTTGGAGGGATCGCATGGCAAATACAGCTTTATTGAGGCTCTTGGTAACATGATTTAGTCCAGATAGTCCGGTTATTTAAGACATAAAAATAGTGATCAAATAAAAAAAATTCCGACAGAGCCAAATCTTCGTAGAGACCTTAGGTTTACCACAAGGAATAAAGTGTCAAAAGTCCCCATCAGTCCCATGTGAGCTTAGGGACTTATTCGGGGCCCAAGGTCAAAAATTTTAGGTTTTTTGGATTTTTCTCGAAAACGGTAAGTTTTATCGAAAAAGTACCTCAGAGCAAAGTTGTAGATCTTAAAATTCTCTATAAAAATGGTCCGTATGATTTTTTCTCTAAGACCCACTATTTCCCAGATATTGCGCTTGTAAGAATCACGTTCTACATAATATGCACACATTTCCACACCACCTGTGAGGTAGGGTACTCGGCGCGTTTTTTTTAACGTGGTATCCCCGGTAGGCCTATTCCACGAACCTTTATGACGTTATTTTCAGGAACAATAATTATTTAATAGTATGAAGATTATTGATATGGGTTACTGAGTTTAACTGTCGTTCTAACTTTTTTTTATTACTTTAATCTGACTCATACTCTTCATATTCAACTTCAACAATCATGTTTTCTTCAATTTCTTCTTCTTCTCCTTCCTGTTGATGAACGCTTAGAAATTGTTCAAATGAAGATGAATCAGTTGTCTCTTCATCAAAATCACATGAATCTTCCTCCCTTGTATTTAATTGAACATTTGAGCAAGAGACACCTTGGCAATTGGTACACGCTGGAGAACACTGCAACCCTACTTTTTTACAGCCACATTTGGCACTACAACCTTTCTTGCAATTGCAAAAAATAGTGTAAAGAAGTTTTTCTGGAGCAGGGGGCAGTAAAGTTCGAATCGGTTCCAAAGTATTATTTATCAATTTCCAACCCCAGTCTTCAGGGTTCAGTTCATTGCCTTGCCATGTCTGAACTTGATAGTATACTCGAAACAAATGTTGACTAGCAGATGCCGATGTTGGAGGAAGACAAGATAGCTGTACTTGCTTTTTGTTTCGTGTATTTTTTACAAATGTTAAATATCTGTACGTATCTATGCAATCAATTTTTTTTGGAGCTCCATAAACCGCAAGAAGAAACCGAATTCCTTTAGTAATTAGTATTTGAGGTGAAGAATTAATTTCTGTAAATAGTTTTGCGCAGTCAATCAAATCATTTTTTTCAAATAATTTTAATACTGAATTTTTGCCCCTTCTAAACATTGCTGACGTAGTATCGCATCCGGTTATCGCATGTAAAAATAAAATAAAGTTTTGGCATTTTGGATAAGCTGATAAACTTTTAGAAGAATATATTTCTGTCCGTTGCTGCGCCTTCCCAGGTTTTAAAAAGTAAATAATTTTATCAGATGGAGTCCTTGCAGTGAGTAGTACTAATAAATCAACATCTTCACCCACTACAATAGTTGTATTTCTTGCATTAAATTGTTCTATTGCTATTTCAATTATGAGGACATCGGCGTCATTCGGAGCTTGTTTCACGGCAATATTTTCAGCTGTTAATTTGTTACTCAACATAGAAATAAAACGAGATTTATTATTAATGTTTGCAAAAAAATGTTGTTGATTAACTGGAACTGTCATAAATTCGTCAAACATTATGTCGGTACCTGAGGATGTTTTTGTAGCACGACGACGTTGTTCTGCAGCTTTTATGTTCTTTGTTGTGTCACTATAGCCATCAAATACTACCGTAACTGTATGACCATAATGTCTAAGTAAATACTGAACATATTTTTCAAAAATTACGTTAAAGGTTTCTTCTCGATCCCACACAACGTGATGTAGTAGATATCCTCCATCAATAACGTAAGCAGCGTTTGTACAATCAACCTCAGCATTGACTGATTGAAAGCAATCGTAAAGAGCCGACTTCATTGTTTTACGCATTCCAGCTGCATCGAAGAGTGACAACGGGTAAGGAGCTAAATCATATGCGAAAAATGTTTCAATTTCATCCTCAAAAGTCTTAGTGACACTCATACGTTGAAATAATAATACTGGGTCCATTGGTACTTCTTCGTCGTGAACTTTCACAGTGCTACTCACAGCTAAAAGAGGAAGTACTTTATCTGTGCTTTTCAATTTTATATGATTGAAAGTTTGACCAGTCATTTTAGACATCGAGGCAATCCCAACTTCACGAGCTTTATGACAATTAATCTTATCGTCACCAACGACTCCTGAAGCAATAGATAAGATTTTGTTAATTTCTGGAAAAGGATCATGTGATGAAAACCAGTCAAGAAGTATTTTAATATCTTTAGCATCTTTCTTAACTCTCGAATCACTCGCATCTACATGCTGATCTGTCGTGTCCATTCGAACATTAGCAAGAACTTCCAACTCGTCACACACTGTGTTCATTGCATGCATTCCGTAAACCCATCTGCTTATTACACTTTCTTTAGTACTTCGTCCTCGAGAAATATCACCATCTGTTTTCATGGATTTCATCATTGATTGTTCGATAATCATATCTGTTGAAGTTCCACAACTGAGTTTATCAGAACGTCGAACAGTGAAAAATCCATCAGTAAACCTTCGATAAACACTAGGATCAATTACCTCCTCAAATTGAAGCATATCCTGCAAGTATAAGTGCGCAGACTTAGCGTAAGGTAAATGCCCCGATGCATGGAAATAAGGAAGCATTTCTTTAACGCAGTTCAAATGAGCTTGCCAATCTCCCATACGTTCAGCTCTTATAAATTCTTTTGCAATGGACACCATCCGAAAATACTGTACCCATAATTGTGCAGTTGGTCCTCGTTTCTGATATTCCATTAACTTTTTATTAAATAAATCAAGTAAAAGTTCAGATATTTCCTTATCATTTTCAATGTCATAATATAAAAGAGTTTTATCGAGGATATTTTCCACTGTAATTATAAGATCTGCATCCATACCATCATCAATAGCTAGTTCTTTTAATATTGTTAATGCTAAAGTGAGCTGAAGTAACGTGTGAGCTCGAACTGCCCTCGCGTAAGCATGGCCATTAAGCATTTTCTCTAAAGACTTAGGAGCATAAATCTCAGAAAGCACTTCTTGTAAACCACTTCCTTGCATAATATAACCTATTGCGCCGAAAAATGACATTAACAAATGAAATCCTCCCAGTCTCACTATAATCTTTGATAATTCCGATCCTTCAGGTGCAGCAGATACAATTTCGCCAGCTTTCGCAAATAGAGGTTGATCAAAAGTAATTATGCAAACTGTATGGTTGTGACGTTTAGCATCTTCTAAAGCACAAAGTAAAGTTGTGTATATCGTATTGTAATTACTTGCAGGCTGTTGAACAAATGGCAGAAATGAAATTTTTGATTTTGAAAAGTCTACAATATTGCTAGTCACGTGTTCAATATAACCATTCCAACCAGGTAAAGGAAAAGCTTTACATTTTCCATAGAACCATATCACATCAACTTTTTTTAAAAAAGATACTTTTGTTTCATTTTCGTATTCAAAATCTCGCACATTTATTTTGCTATATCCTACTACGCCAGTATTTTGATAAACCTGTATAGGTACATGAGCCATGGCTGCATGATCTTTAGCTGAAAGGACTTCAGTTACTCGCGGCATCGGCTGTTCTAGTAATACTGAATCTTTGGGAGTTACAATTTGTATAATACCCATGATATGAAGCGTATTATTACCGTCTAAACTATTTACATTAATATCAGCATTATCTGCAACATATTGAAAAAATGTGCCAGTTTCTGGTGATAATAATGTGAGGTGGGCGACTGAAAACTACTGCTGCTTCATACTTCATTGTTTCACTGTAAGATGCGCATAAACCAAACGATGAGAAAATTTGTATAAGCCGTTTTGAACTAAACCGCCGATGGAAAAAAACTGAAAGACCCAGCTGTAATTTAGACTTGAAGGATCTAGGCCGAACAGCAGTCATTATGCTATGACTAATATTTGTGCAAACTAACTTTAAATGATCCAAATCATGACGCTTATTTTTAAGAATGATTTGTCCCAAAAAAAAAAGATAATGATTCGGGAATATCGTTATTTATATCTTCAAACATTCTACCCGGTGGCGGGTACATAGTATTATCAAACATACAAGATTGAATATCTTCTCGAATAATTTCTGCAGCAGCTTTTAAAGTTTTCCACCGTTTTTCCTTTTCATTCAAGTTTTTGTTATCAGACCAGGCTTGACTTAAAATGTCTTGGTAATTGTCTACAAAACAAATAAATGTTAATTTTCCAGGCTTCTCTGAAATAATAATTCTACTACCATACTTTAATTTCAATCGTATTTTTATAATCCCGTTTTCTAAAGGTACATTTTGGCAAACATTCTTCAGTTCATCTAACGAAAACTGGCAGTCATCGCTACTTTCAATGAAATTGAAAATTTCCTCCATTGCAGAGTTTATAGCCTCACTTTGAGGACGGCCAATTTTACCGCCAGTATTACGTCTCAGGAAGGATTTGTAACAACTGTCATGGTATTTAGAGTCAGCAGCAACTAAATCATACTGAAAATTAATACGCGCAAAGACAGCTTTTGACACATCATCAGAACGATCTTTAGCTAATTTTAAAATGGAATCTTTGAATGTAAGTGTAGAAACTTTATGAATTTTTCGGCGATAAATCTTCACTTTCTTCTTTTCTGCTTCTTCATCCGCTTCATCGCCACAAAATAAGCAGTGGTTTTTAAAACAAAAGCTGGATTCACTTATTCGCGCTCTAGTATGAGGTGGACTTACTTTTGAAGTACTGGCCTGTTCTTCCTCACGTTGTCTTTTTGATGCAGAGATTGAAGTTTTCCGGGTGTATGATTTTCTGCAATCCACGTGAATTGTAACGGACTTTTGGCTTCTTAAATAATCAGCAAACTCATCACTTCACGCGACACTTGCATCGATTAAAGTTGGCATTCCACGACTGACCACAACAGTTTCATCTTCAGTCAAAAGTTTATTACAAATAAAGCAAAATTGTGACATTTTTTTTTAAATATTAATCAGCACTAACTTCAATAGTAGACGCTTGTAATAAATACGTATAGTCACTCGAACTCCTCGTTCAACACTAAAAGAAGCAGGTATACGTGAACGACACCACATGGACAAAAGAATAGGCAGATGTTTTTCAAGGCCAGATGTTATTCAAGTAGAGGGGATTCGGTAAGGGACCGGCGGTCATTTTAGAGTAAATTTTCTTAGAATAGTATAATGTATACATGAAAGAGACACGAGTAGGCATTTTTGCTTGCTTGAGTACCTAAATATGTATATACGTGGCATATGTGTGCATACTATGTAGAACATGATTCTTACAAGCGCAATATCTGGGAAATAGTGGGTCTTAGAGAAAAAATCATTGGGACCATTTTTATAGAGAATTTTAAGATCTACAACTTTGCTCTGAGGTACTTTTTCGATAAAACTTACCGTTTTCGAGAAAAATCCAAAAAACCTAAAATTTTGACCTTGGGCCCCGAATAAGTCCCTAAGCTCACATGGGACTGATGGGGACTTTTGACACTTTATTCCTTGTGGTAAAACTAAGGTCTCTACGAAGATTTGGCTCTGTCGGAATTTTCTTTATTTCAATTGTCTAAAATGACCGGACTAAGAGTATTATCAATGTATAATCCCAATAGTCTCACGGATTGTTGTACATCTATCAACCCATTTCCTATTCCAATAGTTCGTGGATAATCTGTAGTGCATCTATTAGTTTTAAATATAATACTTTTTGTTTTGTTCTGATTTAATATCAGACTGTTCTCTGAGAACCAAGCAGTTAGTGAAGACATTGCTAGGTTAGCGTTTCCATTAATATCTAGCATTGACTTATTTATTATTAAAAGGGTAGTGTCGTCCGCATAGTTAACCATGGTATGTTGAGGGATGATATGCGTTTTGGGGAAGTCATTAATAAAAATGGTGAAGAGCAATGGACCAATAGTGCTCCCCTGTGGGATACCCATGCTGATACTCCTTTCGCTGGACATTACACAACTATTCGGAGTGTCTAAACTTGTTATTTGTGATCTGTTGTTAAGGTACGATTTTAACCACTCTAGTGCAACCCCTCTGATGCCGTATTTGTTTAATTTATTTTGTAGAACAGTGTACTCCACTAGATCATATGCCTTGGATAAATCCATTAGCAAACCTAGTGGGATATTCTTAGCTTCTAGATTATTTATAATATCCTTGATGAATTCGTAGCAGGCAGTATCGATATTCTTTCCTTTGATGAATCCGTGTTGCTGTGGTCTTATTGTTTTATATTTTTCAAGGAATAATATTATTCTAGTACAGATGAGTTTTTCGAACACTTTTGAAAACACTGAAAGGATATTTATTGGTCTGTAATTTCCCACATCACTTATATTTCCGCTTTTGTGAATTGGAGTTATTATGGCTACTTTAAGTTTCTTTGGGAATTTGCCAACGGTGAAGGAGTTATTTATGATGGACTTTAATGGCGTCAAAATCGATAGGAACACATGTTTTAGCATGATTGAAGGAATCTCGTCTTGACCCGCACTTTTCTTGTTACTGGTGTTAGAAATATCGAATTGTAGCTGTTATATTGTCATTGAATTCTAACGTCGGTATAGTATTTTACAATAGTTTCGCCCTGTCTGCGAAGAAATTGTTTATCTTTTTAGCACTGGTTTGTGGAACCTCATTACGGTTATAGTAGGTTGTATTTTTCTTTTTAAAATTCGTTAAATCACGAATAATTCTCTAAGTTGTTTTTTGAACATTTGAAGATTCTATTAACTGATTGTTTAAATTTTCTTTTTTTCGTTTTCTTAATAGATTTGTGAAGTTTCTTCGCAGATTATTGTAGAGTTTCTTGCAGTTTGGAGAAAATCTACATAGTACTTGGGCTACTCCCAGATCCTTTTCCATTCGTTTCAAATCAGGATCCGCAAAAACCCGTCGAACTGCCGGTCTGGTGTTAATAAGTTCTTTGGGGAAGTCCTCGTTGAAGTGTCTGTTGAAGATTTCCATGAAAAACGTCCTCTCTTTCTCCAATGGCGCTACAGCCCGAAGCGAGCCCTGGCCTCCACCAAACGTTGGCTCCAGCGTTCCCTTTCCTCTGCCGCCGCCCGCCAGTTCCGCACCCCCAGCATCTCTCTCGCATCCCTTTTCACACTTTCCTCCTATCTCGCCCTTGGCCTGCCCGCTTTCCTTTTACCTTCCGGCACTCTGAGTATTTGTCTCGGCACTGCTGTTGGAGCCATCCGGCACACATGTCCCGCCCATCTTAGCCTGCTTAGTTTTATGTGGGATACCACATCTGGGCTTTTGTATAACTGATATAGTTCGAAGTTCATCCTAATTCTCCAGCCCTCTTCGCTGTTAATTGCCCCATAAATTTTCCTCAGGATCTTTCGCTCAAAAATCTCCAGCATCTTTTCCGATTTCTGGGTCAGCGTCCATGCTTCGCTTCCATATGTGAGGATGGGTCGTATGATTGCTTTATATATTACACTATGTAGATTACACTTCGTTTGTCTGCTAGCTAGCTTCGAGTTAAGGATGGATTTAAGAGTGAAGTATGCCCTGTTGGCTTGCATGGTTCTATGTTGTACTTCCACCCCTTCGTCGTTCTGATCCGTGACGGTTGATCCCAGATATTTAAAGTTGTTGACGACTTCTACAGTGACGACTTCTTACGTCTACGTTGTTGACGACTTCTACTCTCCCATATCCAGATTATTTACTGCGTGTACTGGCGCTCCCGGCCTTACCATCATTACTTATGTTTTATCCTTGTTTATTGACAGACCTATCTCCTTGGCTCTCTTCTCCATTTTACCGTAAGCATCTTTCATTGCCGTTAGCGATCTACCGATGATGTTTAGGTCGTCAGCATAGCCCAAAAGTTGCGTGGATTTATTGTAGATGGTACCGTTGCATTCTATCTGAGCTTTCCTTATAGCTTTTTCGAGCGCGATGTTAAATAATATGGGTGATAGACTGTCTCCTTGTCTCAGACCTGTAATGGTTTCAAACTTGTGCGATGTCGTTTTTTGGATACCGACTTGGTTCCAAGTCTTTTTTAACATACAATTTACCAATTTAATGATCTTTTGTGGTATCTCGAATTCTTCCATTGTCTTCATGAGAGTTCTTCTATCGATAGTATCATACGCTTGTTTAAAGTCTACGAAGACCTGGTATGTGCTGATGTTCATTTCCCATGTCTTTTCTAGTATTTGTCTGAGTGTAAACATTTGGTCAGTCGTCGACTTTCCTTTCCGGAAACCTGTCTGATACTGTCCTATAATGCTCTCTGCGTACGGTTGGAGTCTTCGTCCGATTATCCATGACAGCACCTTATAGGCCGTGTTAAGAAGAGTTATACCACGATAGTTCTTGCACTCCAGTTTGTTTCCTTTCTTATAGATAGGGCATATCTTCCCCTCCCGCCATTCCTCGGGTATCTCTTCTGTCCTCCAGATTCTTCCTATCAGCTGGTGTAAAGCACAGTTCAGAGCGTCTCCTCCCATTTTGATCATTTCAGATGGTATCATGTCCGGTCCCGGTGCTTTGTGGTTCTTTAGTGCCTTTATCGCCTCGCTTATTTCTCTTTGTGATGGTTCGTTATCTTCTCTCAGATCTCTTACTTCTGGTGTGTGAATTGGGTCGTCTTCAGCTGTTTGTCCGGTTAATTCTACTCGTAGTGAGGTATTCAGGAGTTCGTTAAAATATTCCGCCCATCTACCTACCACTTTACTTTCTTCAGCCAGTAAGGTGCCCTCTTTACTGTTGATTATTGTTGCTCTGGGCTGAAATCCATTTCGCAGGTTGTTCACTATCTTGTAGCATTCTCTAATTTCGTGTTTCTCTTGGTGGTGTCCTATCTGTGCCACCTGGTCGTTAAAATGGGCCCGTTTCTTCTTCCGAAATAATTTGGATGCTTCCTTTCTTTGCTTGTTGTATTCAGCTTGTTTGGCTCTCGTGGGTCTCTGCAAATTCTCTGCCCTAGCTTTCTGTTGTTTCTCGCTTGCTTCTTCACACTCTGCATCGTACCATTGGTTTCGTTTTTTCCTATGGACTTTCCCGAGAGCCTCCTCTGCCGATTCCTTAATCCCCTTTGCAATTTCCGTCCATTGTTCTTCAATACTCTGATTTTCCGTCAACACTCCTAGTTTTTCGGCGATCTTTTCTTCGTATCGTTGCCTTACCCTGGTTAAGTTCAGTTTTTCCACATCCCATTTTTCTATTCCGCTGTTTGCTGGCTTTTTCGAGTTGGCTAGCCTTTGTTTTAATTTAATCCTCACCAGGTAATGGTCCGAGTTGCAGTCTGCCCCTTTGCAGCTTCTGACGTCCTGTATGCTGGACATAAATCTTGTGTTTATAAAGACATGGTCTATTTGATTGAATGTCCTTCCGTCTGGTGATCTCCATGTCATCTTGTGGATGTCTTTATGTGGGAATAGCGTACTGCTGATTACAAGGTTTCTAGATGCTGCTAGGTCCACTAGTCTCTGTCCATTGTCGTTAGTATTTTCGTGTAGGCTGTGTTTTCCAATCGTGGGTCTGTATACGTCTTCTTTCCCTATCTTAGCATTGAAATCCCCCAAGATAATCTTTACGTCATTGTTGTGTGTCGAATCGAATAGACTTTCTAGTTTTGCGTAGAAGATCTCTTTTTCGTCGTCTGTTTTCTCTTCGCTCGGTGCATGTACGTTAATTATTGTCAGATTGAAGAGCTTCATTCTTATTCGGATCATGCAGAGTCTGTCATCTACTGCTTGGAAGTCCATAATATCCTTCCCTACACTTTTCTTGAGTATGAAGCCTGTTCCTAACTTGTGCGCCTTCCCATTATTACTGCTTTTACATATCCTATATTTTCCTATGAAAAACGTCCACTGGTTATCTATTTCATCGCAATCGATTTCAAATCCGTCAAAGGAGTTCGTCCCACACTACCTCATCCATTAGATACTTAAATTTCTGCATATTGTCACTGTTAAAAATTCTAGTAAGTTTATATTTATATGGAATGTCTTGCTTCTCATAAATCGTGGTTAGTAACTGTGCAGAGTGGTCAGATAGGTGGTAGTCTCGATTTCCGTGCTGTACATAATTTTGGTTAATTTTGGTTTGTTATAATATTGTCAATACATGTGCCAGACGATGGATGACTTCCTTCTTTTAAAGTCGGTACAGCATTAAAAGATTCTAGTAGAGACAGGAACTGTTGACTAGTATTTGCTAGATTTAAAATATTTATATTAAAATCTCCTGATAATATGTATTGCTTAGTATTCCTTGAGAGCAATAGTAGAAGTTGATGCAGCTTGTTCATATAATATTTAATATGTGATTGCGGGGCTCTATATAATCCAACGATTATTAGTTCCTTCTTGTCTATCACAACTTCTATAGCTGTACACTCAAACACATGCTCCTCGCCCTTTTTATTGATGTCCTCCCTAATTGTGAATGTTGTATCATTTTTACAGCAGATAGCAGATCCTCCGTATAATCCTTCTGCTCTGCAGAAATAGGAGGACAGATTGAAGTTTTTTATTTTTAGAATGTCCAGTTATTCGGGGCTCTTCCAGTGTTCCGTGATTATCAACAGTCTGCAATTATTGATATTTTCAAGCATATATTCTATTTTATCAATAGAATTTTCTAGAGACTGCACATTTTGATTTATTAACGTAAATTGATTTCTGGCTGCTGAGTTCTGCATTGATAGATTTCTTTTTTTTTACTGATTTTATATGTGGGTATTGACATTCCGGGGCGTCTCTAGCCTTACTAAAAAACGATTTATACATGTGTTTCTAGGCGTCTCAAGGCGTTCTAGGCGTCTCTAGGCGTTTCAAGTCTCTGGTTTCATAATGTCATCGAGACATTCAAATGGAACCGTTGCCTTAAATGAAGAGTATTCATCAGGGTGTTTCGACGTCAGCTTTTTACACGTGACATTATTATTTTTTTTGTTAATTAGATATTCTGTCAGGTCCGTTGTAGACAAATCTGGCTGCAACCGGAAAACGTGCAGATGGTAATATCTGGTAGCAGCCTTTATTTTTGTAGTATCATCGTTAGTTCCCTGTATTATATTTGATGTTCGATATCTCCTCTTCTTGTAACGTTGTGTTTCTCCTTCTCCTTGTTTTCATTTGTTTTGTCTGTTCTACTATTATTTCTTTGTTATTGTTTTTTTCGCATGTGCGCCCATCCTTGACAGAGTTTGCTTTTTTCTCTTGATCGAGCGGATTAGTAGAACCACTATCACAGATATACGGTGTAGCTGGCTCGTTTTTGTGTCGATTTATGCGGAATAATTGGATTTTTACACGCAGTAGCACTCACTGATTTTATTAGATTTTCATTTTTCCTTGTCAATATTTTGATTTGATTAGTTAGATCTCCAATTAAAACATGCAATTTCCTTTTTAATTATACCCGTAATAAGGTTCTCAAAATTAGGGCTTTCGAGAAAAGTTGTTAATATTTCGAACTGCTTAGTCGAGGGTATGTTCGATCGTAATTCCCTAGCCATTATCAAACGTAGTATGTAGAAAGAAAGCTTCACAATACTTTTAACTCCACTTTAACTTTAAAATTCAATAGCTTGTCGAACGTCCACTCTCGCTGAACGACGACTCGAGACTCATCAAGCTGATTATTCTGTGGTCGGAGCATTTAGTTGCGTTCGCCTTTTAGGGAAGCTGCTTCTTAAAGTCCCTATCCTCTGTGGATGTTGGCTACCACGTTGGTCCAAATCACTCTATTCACTGCCGCTGTGAATAGAGTTGTTGATGTCATTTCGGTCCATGTTCGTAAATTTCGCAGCCACGATATTCGTCCGCGTCCTGCTGACCTTCGACCTTCTATTTTCCCCTGTAGGATGAGATGAAGAAGGTGGTATTTTTCACCTCGCAACATATGACTGAAGTATTCCAATTTTCTTCGCTTAACGTTTGGTAGTTGTCCACCGATGCGTTGTAGTACCGTGTCGTTTGGCACGTGGTGTATCCATGGCATTTTGAGTATGCGGCGATAGCACCACATCTCAAATGCATCTATGCGCCTACATAAGGTATCGGTAAGGGTCCTTGCTTTTGCCCCATATAGGAAGGTCGAGTGTACATAGCATTTTAAAATTCTTATTCTGGTATGGATGTTGAGAGATAGGTTACACAGTATGTAACGCATCTTGTTAAATGTACCTCTTGCTTTTTCGATTCAGAACCTTGTTCCTCGAGAGTGATCCCAGTCCTTATTCAAGGTGTAGCCCAGGTATGTAACTGTCTCGGCTATTGTGAGAGCTACATTGTGGCGAGCAACACTAACCAACAGATAATCTATTGATGGTAATATCATAGAAACTGTCGACCAATACATAAACTTAGGCCATCAAATTAAACTAGACAAAGAAAATCAAACCACCGAGATTTTCAAGCGAGTGAGATTATGCTGGGCTGCCTTCGGAAAACTAGGACACATTTAAAAAAACAGGAATGTCCCAATGTGCTTAAAAACTAAGGAGTTCAATGCATGTATACTGCCTGTAATGATCTACGGGCTAGAAACTACCACCTTATCAAAAAAGAGCGCCTAGAAATTAAGAAAAACACAACGAGCTATGGAACGTGCAATCCTTGGAATATGCTTCAGGAACAAGATCAAAAATGAAGTGGTACGCACTAGAACAGACGTAACAGATGTAATGCACCGAGTGGCAGACCTCAAGTGGAACTGGGTAGGGCACGTCCCAAGGCAAGACTCAGACTGTTGGACAAATAGAGTTACACAGTGGAGACCACGCAGAACTAAGAGAAGCACAGGGAGGCCTCAGAAAAGATGGATGAATGACGTAAAAAGACTAGTCGTCAAAATATGGCACTAAAAAGCCCAAGACACGAAAAAAATGGAATAAATTAGGCCTATGTCCAGCAGCGGACTTTGAAAGGCTGAAGAAGTAGAAGGAGAAGACATTGTAGCGGTAAACTGTAGGTTGCCGATGACGTTTTTACTGATAATTAATATGCGTGTCTTCTTACATTTTATCTTCATACCATATCTGTTGCAAGCAGTCTCTACACGGTCTATACGTATCTGAAGTCCTTCAGCAGCATCTGCTATAAGAACGGTTTCATCAGAATATCTTAGCTTGACACACAACCTTGACGCACTTCTCTCCTTATGTTAAACTCTTCCGATCTATCGCTTTCGACCAGAAGAACGGCTTTTTCTTCCAAGTATAGCTTTGATATTATATCTGTGTATCTGTCGTCAATTCCTGACTCACGTGAGATTAAAATCAGTTTACTTTGCTGGACTTTCAAAGACCTTTTCGAAATATATGAAGCATGCAAAGACGTCTTCGTTGACGTCCCGTGCTAGTTGAAACAGGACCTGTATGGAGAATATTGCCTCTCGGGCGCCAAGTCCTTTCCTGCAACCAAACTGTGCGTCGCTTATTCTCTCATCGAGTTCTCTATATACGCGTGCTTGAATGATATTAAGGAAAGCTTTTAGGATATGACTCCTCAAGCTGATTATTCTGTGGTCGGAGCATTTAGTTGAGTTCACCTTTTAGGGAAGCTTCTTCTTAATGTCCTTATCCTCTGTGGATGTTGGCTACCACGTTGGTTGAAATCACTCTATTCACTGCCGCTCTGAATAGAGTTGTTGATGTCATTTCGGTCCATGTTCGTAAATTTCGCAGCCACGATATTCGTCTGCGTCCAGCTGACCTTCGACCCTCTAGTTTCCCCTGTAGGATGAGTTGAAGAAGGTGGTATTTTTTACCGATTTTGAGTTAACCATCCGTTATACGGCAGAGCAAAACGGAGTAGCAGAGCGAATGCATAGAATCATAGTAGTTTAGTACAAGGCCAGATGTATGCTCCTCCAATGTAAACTTGGAAAACATGTTTGGTCCAAAGCATTTCAAGCAGAAATTTACCTGACTAATCGAAGTCCCACGTCAGCGTTGTACGGGAAAGTTCCTCCGTCGTTTTGGTTCAATGAAAAGTCCAACTTGAAGAAACTAAAGGTTTTTGGGTGCGTAGCCTTTCCACGCATTCCAACGTAAATTTTAGGCGGAAAATTCGAATATCGATCGAAGAAATGTTTCATGAGTGGATATTGCACAAATGGTTACATGTTTTGAGACCCAGAAGAGCATAAGGTCATCTTTGGATGTGATGTTATCTCCAACGAATCAACATTTTCATTCGAAGGACTGCCAAATGAAGAGAGGATAGTTTGAGATGTTATAGAGCCAATATAAGAAAAAACCGGAAGCAGTAAAGTCGAAGAAGAAATCTATCAGAAAAAAGTCTTCGATCGCAGCAACGAGAAAACCGAACCTTTGGAAGTGAGAATCGGTAAAATGGGGACTTACGAAAGCTCACAGGAGAAACAGGACAAGGCAAAAGAACCGGAAAATGAAGAAACATCTAGTCGATCTACGAGAGGAAGAGGCCACGTTATCTACAGGACTATTACCTGGACGATGAAACAGAAAATTATGTAATCCTGGAGCTGCACGCCGAAGTTTTCGCGGAATATGTACCGAGCAACTATGAGGAAATCGTCACTCGAGAAGACAAAGGTCAATGGATGGACGCAGTCGCCGAAGAAATAAGCGCACTTGAGGAAAACGAAACTTGGGAATTAACATTTCCCGAAGGAAAATACACACATACAGGGCAAAGGAAATTTAGTCTGCAAACTGAAGAAAGCGCTCTACGAACTGAAACAAGCACCGAGAGCGTGGAATCAAACCATCGACAAATTCTTAACCAACCTTGATTTCAAAAGATCTGTGCATATCGGAAGAACGATAACACCTATATATTCCTGCTTCTTTATGTTGAGATTATTGTTTGAAGGAAAAACTCGAGAAAAATTTTTTCAAGGAAGAGTTCGTAATCAACATCGAACGGACTGTCGAGGGTTTTAGCTTGAATCAAAAGAATTACCACCGAAAAATGCTGAAACGCTTTGAGATGGAAAACTGCAATCCAGTTCGTACGCCGATGAAAACAATGCCGATACCGTACAGCGAGAAGAAGCTCGATATTATGTATATGTTACATAGGGGGGGCATAAGAATTTTAGAAAGCATTAGGTGGGGCATGGCACAAAAAAGGTTGGGAAGCACTGCTCTACACGATCTCTAAGTCTCTGAAGTCCTTCAGCAGTATCTGCTATAAGGGCGGTTTCATCAACACATCTTACGTTATTTACTATTTCTCCGTTTATTACAACTCCATCCTTCCATGTTCTAATGCCTCTTTAAATAGATGTTCAGAGTACACGTTGAATAGGAGGGGCGACAGCATACAACCTTGACGCCCTTCTCTCCTTCTGTTAAACTCTTCCGATGTTTCGTTTTCAACCCGAACAATGGCTTTTTGTTGCAAGTGTAGCTTTGATAATATATCTCTGTCTCTGTCGTCAATTCCTGACTCACGTAGGATTAAGATGAGTTACTATGTTGGACTTTATCAAAGGCCTTTTCGAAATCTATGAAGCATGCAAAGACGTCTACGTTGACATGCCGCGCTCGTTGAAACAGGACTTGTATGAAGAATAATGCCTCTCGGGTGCCAAGTCCTTTCCTGCAACCAAACTGTGCGTCGCTTATTCTCTCATCGAGTTCTCTATATACGCGTGCTTGAATGATATTAAGGAAAGCTTTTAGGATACGACTCATCAAGCTGATTATACTGTGGTCGGAGCATTAAGTTGCGATCGCCTTTTAGGGAAGCTTCTTAAAGTCCCTATCCTCTGTGGATATTGGATACCACGTTGGTCCAAGTCACTCTATTCACTTCCGCTCTGAATAGAGTTGTTGATATCATTTCGGTCCATGTTCGTAAATTTCGCAGCCACGATATTCGTCTGCGTCCTGCTGACCGTCGACCCTCTATTTTCCCCTGTAGTATGAGTTGAATAAGGTGGTATTTTTCACCTCGCAACATATGTCTGAAGCATTCCAATTTTTTGCGCTTGACGTTTGGTAGTTGTCCACGGATGCGTTGTAGTACCGTGTCGTTTGGCACGTGGTGTATCCATGGAATTCTGATTATGCGGCGATAGCACCACATCTCAAATGCATATATGCGCCTACATGAAGTATCGGTAAAGGTCCTCGTTTCTGTCCCATATAGGTAGGTCGAGAGTACATAGCATTTTAAAATTCTTATTCTGGTATTGTATAATTCTGGTATGGTATAAATTCTTATTCTGGTATTCTGGTATGGTGTCACGCATCTTGTTAAATGTACCTCTTGCTTTTTCGATTCAGCATCTTGTTTTTCGAGAGTGATCCCAGTCCTTATTCAAGGTGCAGCCCAGGTAAGTGAATAGTGGTAATAGTAAGTGAATAGTGAATAGGTAACTATTGTGAGAGATACAGTGGCGAGCAACACTAACCAACAAATATCTATTGATGATAATATCATAGGCTACCTTCGGAAAACTAGGACACATTTAAAAAAACAGAAATGTCCCAATGTGCTTAAAAACTAAGGTGTTCAATGCATGTATACTGCCTGTAATGACCTTTTTTTAATGGGACGTAGCAAGCACATTCTGTTAACTTGACAAGTGGCCCCTGAAATAACACGATCATCTTGGTACCGCTTCATGGCATTTAGCTTCAAGATGACTTTGTTTATTTATTAGTTTCTAAAGGTGTCTGCCATTTGGGTCAATTTAAGGCCTTACTTCCTCCCACGACCGTAGGTGATTTGAGGTTCAGGTATGTATATGCGCGTTCCGTTCGTCGGTTTATTTTTCTCGTAATATGTCGTTAGCCATGATCACCGTTGTTATCCAGTCCTGCTCCGACCTTAACGTTATGTCCGTAAGTGTTTTCACTTCCAGTGTTGCTTGGTTGTCTGCCCATTTGTCTCTTTCTGGTGACCACCTGGGGCAATCGAAGATTGTGTGTTGCACACTATCCATTTCCCCCCACAGTAGACACACGAGCCGTCTGAGGCTCGTCCTATGCCGCACAGGTACTGTCTGAAGCACCCGTGGCTAGACAGTAATTGTGTCAGGTAGTAGCCCACCTCTCCATGTTTCCTTCTCGCCCATGGTTTTACTTAAGAGAACAAAAGCTTGCCTGAAACTAAGCAGGAACAAGCTCAGAATTCTGACAGGAGCCCTGACGGGACACTGCAGACTTAGGAAACATCTCAGGGCCAAAGGCCTAGAGGAGGATGACGGATGCAGATTCTGTGGCTCAGCAGAGGAAACCCCATACATATGTTCAAAGACTGCAGAGCATTACTCCGCAAGAGACAGATGTACCTTGGGGCTCACTGCTTGAACACAGAGGAGCTGCAGGCCTTGAATCCCACCCAGATCCTGAAATACCTAAGGGAATCAGGATTAGAGGAGGCGCTCTAAATGGGTAAGTACACCAACACTTGGAGGAGGAGGGTGGGGTACAATAGATCTATAAAGGTCGCAGTACAAGTCGTCACCACCATATCTACAATCTACTTGGTTTTACTTGGGGGATTAACAGTCAGGTCCATTCTCCTTTGTTTGAGCTGTTCCACAATTGTTGCCAGCTGGTGTACAGTTGTGACCTCGCAGTCTTCTTTCGCTGATTTCTACCAACTTTTGTCTCGCGGTAAGCTTTTCCATGGCCTTGTTCCATACTAAGACACCGTACAGCATAGTGGAGTGGACTACTATGCATAACACTCTTCGTTTGATGCTCTTTGGTCCTCCCATGTTTGGCATGAGCCTTCCGAGTGCAGTACAGGTTTTATGGGCCTATGCCATTTTTGTCGCAATGTGTAGATTGAAGGAGACACATTGGTCTATAGTGATTCCCAGGTATTTTATAGATTTCTTTGGTATGATTTTTTCATGTTCTATGTTGAACATGATGGGGCCTATTTTTCTCCTTCTTGTTAGTAACACAGCTTCGGTTTCTCTGGAGCGAGCTTCAATTTTTTCCCGTTCATCCAAGTTGCCACTAGTTTAATTGCCATATTCCCTCTATCCATTATTTGTCTCTCGTTTTTGCCCGTCACGTTGAGAGCCAGGTCGTCGGCGAAGTCTACTATGTCAACGCCCTCTGGTAATCTCAGCCTTAGAACACCGTCATACAGGATGTTCCACAGGGTGAGTCCCATCACTGAGCTCTGCGGGGCACCACTGTAAACTTCTCTTTCGACAGCTTTACCTTCCGCCTCCAATATGATACAGCGCTTCGATAGATAGCTGCTCACCAGTTTCAGAAGGCATGGGGGAAAAAGCTCTTCTACGATGTTCTGCCACGCATCTGAATTAAAAGCATTTTTGACGTCTAACGTGATCAGTGCACATATCTTCCTTTTCCGTTGGGAGCCCTCTGAAGCGTCTTCTGCAACCTTTAACACCCTTAATATGGCATCGTCGGTGGATAGCCCTTTTCTAAACCCAAATTGACTGTCCGAGATTCCTTTGCCTTGCCTGAGCTCATTTTCAATTTTCACATGTATCTACATGTATGTAGCACATACCTTCCCTGCGACATCTAGTGGGCATATGGGCCTATAGGAAGACGGTTTCTCTATAGGTTTGTTGCTTTTTCTTAGGGGGACCAACCTGGATTTTTTCCATATATCAGAGAAATTTCCATCCTTCATTATCGCGTTTGCAATTTCTAATATGAAGTCAGGACATTTCTTTGTGGCAATTTTAAGAGCTTCTGGCGGTATACCGTCGGGTCCTGGCGCTTTATTATTTCCTAGTCGTCTGCTGGCTCTTTCAAATACCTCAAGCGTGAAATCTTTGGTTTCTTTCACTTCCGGTAGATTCCACTGTGGTACCTCGTGTTTTGGGAACAGGACATCTGCAACTGCTTGCAGCTGTTCCATGGGGAGTTTGGGATTTGGGTACCTAAGCCTTAGTTCCCGCGTGGCGAGTGCGTAGGCATCCCCCAAGATGTTTTCGTCTAGTTTTGTATATAGGGCACGCCAGTGTTCTCTTTTTGAAATATTTTTTGCCTTCTTCAGTAATCTCTTTTCTTCTTTGTATTGGTTTTTGAGATACTGCACAAAGTCCGGGTTTAGATTTTGTTTGGTTTTGCGTTGAAATTTTCTTCGTGCAGCAATACATTCCTTCTTTTTTTTGCAATTTTATCATTCCACCAATAGGTCCGTCTCTTCCTACTGAAAGCTGGTTTTATGCTAAGTATGGCGTCGCATGTTTTCGTAAAGATCTTAATTAATTATTCAGGGGTGCGTTCTGTTGCCTGGCTTATTTGCAACTGCAGCCTTTCTGAATTTTTTTTTCGTCGATGTTTTTGGTTCGCCATCGTCTATCCATCTTACTTAGAGACGAACGATATATCGTTTTGTCATGCAACTGGTAGAAGATGTATTTGTGGTCACTTAAGATCTCCTTATCTAGCACCTGCCAGTTTTCAATTTCGTTTGCCATTTCAGCTGTTGTCAGTGTTAGATCTATAATGGAAGCTGTCTCCCTTCTTTCGAAAGTTGGTTTATTACCTTCATTTATTACAATGAGATCTAGCCCGGATAGCCAGTCTATAACCAGATCTCCCCGCACGTCCTTTTTCGAGAGCCCCAGTATGGAGACTCGGCACTAAAATCACCGGCGATCAATTTCGGTTTAGTAGAGCCTCTTATACATTGTCTCAGATCATTTAGTGAAATTTGACATCTAGGCTGTCGTTTGGGGAGAAGTAGCAGCTAATAATTATTTCTTCCTTCAGTTCAATCCACACAAAACCAGGGCCACTACCACTGTCGAAAACGATTTCGTCCTTATTGACTACCTTTATCGATGCGTCATGTTTGCTTTCTTTGAATCAATCTCTTGAACTTACTAGCTTTTTGTTCGGCTCACAGATAATGATTGTCCATGGCAAGTTCTGCAACAGTCGGATAGGAACGGATAGGTCATGTGCAGCCCGGCAGCGCATCGGGTTGAATTGTATTATTCTTGTATTGCGAGTATTGCGAGTTTCGTTTGGAACGCCTGGCCTCCGATAGCGCTTTTTTAAACATTGGACATGATCCTGTATCTGTCCTGTGTCCCTTCACTTTGCATATGGGACAATATTCCTCTCCGTTGCAGTCTTGGGCTTTGTAGCCTTCTTGCCCACAGCGCAGGCACAGATATCCGGGCTATCCGGGCCTTTGCAATCCTTTGTCACATGACCTATTTCCCAGCATCTATAGCATTTGGTGATATTTAGCCGTTCCTCTATTCTGCATGCTACCATCCCGATCATAATTATGTTGGTTTTTGTTATGGTCTCAGGTTACTGAGACGGTTGCGGCCTGGCTTTTCCCGTAGGCGGGCCTTATGTTGAGAACTTTTACTTCACATGTTTCATTACCGGTTTTTAGTTGTATTGCTTTTTTGATCTCCTCTTGGGTGGTAACCGCGTCCATGCCTTTTATGTGGATAATCACTTGCTCAGTTTTTAGGCGCACTTCGGCATTTGGACATGTTTGCATAATGTGCCCCTTCAGTCCTTCTGCTTTGCCTGTTTCAACCTCTAGCAGCAATTCGCCTGTTCTTGCCTTTCTTGCTCCTGTTATTGTCACTCCGGATTCATTCGGATCGACCTTAATTCTGATCATCTTAAGTAGGTCAGGATATGAACTACCCTTAACCATAACTGCTTCTGTGTTTTTCTTTCTTTCTCTCTGCTTGCTCTGTCCAGGAACTTCGGTGGTTGGCTTGCCTTTCGTAACAATTTCTTTCCATACGTATGTAGGGGTCACATAGCGATCCCTTCGAGTTCTTTTTTGTTGTTTTTCTCGCTTACGTTTGGACAGTATACCCTCAGTTTGGTGTCGGTGTTAGCGAAAATAAATTCTAATACTTTTTTAGTTATTGGCCAGTCCGCTTTTCCCGTATGATGAATGGCTAATTTATTCCTACCGTTCTTCTTACATATTTCTTTTAGCCTAGTGAGGCAGGCGAATATGTCTTTTGGGTCGGTCTCTCCCGTTCCTCCTTTTTTGTTGACCATTTCGTATACAAACCGATCATGTGAGCAAATATCGCCGTTTTCATCAGGCATTCCTATTGTGTGTTTTACAATTAGATACACAACTTTACTAGTCTTCGGAGCTTGCTTTAGAAGTTCGTCGGGTCTCGCATAAGCTTCAGTCAGTGCTTTCGGGACACCCTGGTCTGGGTATAGGTTTTCATCCACACCTCATGCGATATCCCACTATGAGCTTGAATCGAGAGCATCTCCGTGCCCTTCTTTAACTTTGTTATAGATTTTTTGTGGCCACTCTTTCTTTGCTACATCCACGAAGTCCTCCTCATAAGTATTTCCATTTTCTATCTGACACCGTAGCTTTAGGATTTCTTCCTCCTCTTTATCGCTAGTAGTTTGTGTACTACCAGTGCTATTTTTTATCTGACGCGGTTGTCCCGTAAAGTATGGCGTGTGTGCGACTTGTCCACTGACTCAGATCCTTTCCAGGGTTCCAGTAAGAGTCCATAGTTCCTCCGTTATTTTCTTGATCTCGTTTTTCGTGCTAGGAGTTTATTTAACAAGAGACCTGAGTTCCTGTGTTCTTCCTATAATTTTTCGGGTGATCGCCTCTAGTTCTTTGCAGGAATCCGGTACCGGCTCCTGTTTTCGTGTCTTGGCGTTTTCTTTTTACCTGTTGTTCCTGTATAAGGCTAGATCTTCCGGTAAGAGAAATTGATCTTTCTCTAAAGATATTTCTAGACGTGTCCTTGTGTCCTTTGCACGCCGTCTTTCCTAGAGAAAGGGTTTTCTTCGTCAGGGTTGTCTTTATTCTCCTCCATGTCCGATCTAATAAAACGTATTTCCCTTGGGAATTTGCTTATTGAGGATTTTCGGTTCGTTTTGGGTATTACGGTTGGGTATTACGGTACGAAGCACGGTTTATAAGATTATCGCGTTTGGAAATAAGAAAAAAGGAAAAAGGTCTATTTTTTTCCTATAGTTTTTTTTTTAATATTACTCTATTTGTGAGAGATGGTGATTTCAAATTTCCGTACACGAAAATAATGCCTGTAATTGACCTACGGGCTAGAAAATACCACCTTGACAGAAAAGAGCGCCGAGAAATTAAGAACAACCCAACGAGCCATTAAACGTGCAATGCTTGGAATATGCTTGAGGGACAAAGTCAAAAATGACGTACGCACTAGAACAGGCGTAACAGATGTAATGCACCGAGTGGCAGACCTCAAGTGGAGCTGGGTAGGGCACGTCGTAAGACAAGACTCAGACTGTTGGACAAATAGAGTTACACAGTGGAGACCACGCATAACTAAGAGAAACGCAGAGAGGCCTCCTAAAAGATGTCTTTTTTATATATGTGGTTTGGGGGAAGTTCTGTCAGCCTGTGTGTGAGGCTCTCACTCACTAAACCCCTTCTTCCACTTGGCTTAAAAGTATGCCAGCCCGGTATCGCTTTCGCATTCCTTCAGGGTGAGCAGCCCGGACGGTTTTTTTCCGCCCTAGTTTTTCTGTTTTTCCTTGTATTTTGATCTTGGTGAAGTGTATATGGTGTTATATTTGTTCATGATAGTAGCTGCGCCTCTCGGAGTTTTCTCCACTCTGTAGTATGTCTCTCGTTTTTTTCTTTTTGTGTCAAAATGTCAGAAAACATTTTGCTTAGAGTGTCCCAGCTATTTTCGTTCTCTAGCACGAAATCTACTCAGAAAAGATGTCTGGATGATGTAAACAGTCTAGTCGGCAAAATATGCAATATGAAGCCCAAGACAGAAAAAATTGGAATAAATTAGGGGAGGCCTATACCCAGCAGCGGACCCTGAAAGGCTAAAGAAGAATAAGACATTGTAGCGGTAAACTGTAGGTTGCCGATGACGTTTTTACTGATATTTAATATGTGTGTCTTTTTACATTTTATCTTCATACCAAATCTATTGCATGCAGTCTCTACACGGTCTATAAGTCTCTGAGGTCCTGTCTCTGAGGTCCAGCAGTATCAGCTATAAGAACGGTTTCATCGGTATACCTTAGGTTATTTATTATTTCTCCATTTATTACAACTTCATCCTTCCATGTTGTCCAATGCCTCTTTAAATAGATGTTCAGAGTACACGTTTGAATAGGAAGGGCGAAAACCTTGACGCACTTCTCTCCTTCTGTTAAACTCTTTTGATTTTTGTTTTGTTAAATTCTTTCGTTTTCAACACAAACAATGACTTTTTGTTGCATGTATAGCTTTGATATTATATCTGTGTCTCTGTCGTCAATTCCTGACTCACGTGGGATTGAGATGAGTTTACTATGTTGGATTTTCAAAGGCCTTTTCGAAATCTATGAAGCGTGCAAAGACGTCTTCGTTCACGCCCCGTGCTCGTTGAATCAAGACCTGTATGGAGAATAATGCCTCTCGGGTGCCAAGTCCCTTCCTGAAACCAAACTGTGTGTCGCTTATTCTCTCGTTGACTTTTTTATATACGCGTCCTTTTGATATTAAGGAAATCTTTTAGAATACGACTCATCAAGCTGATTATGTGATTATTCTCTGGTCCGGGCATTTAGTTGCGTTCGCCTTTTTGGGAAGCGGAATGAATGTCGACAGCAGTCAGTCATTTGGCATTTGATCCCCTGTGTAAATGTTGTTGAAGAGGTGCCATACGAAATGTTCACGAGCAAAATTCATCCTTCGCACTCTATTGCGAAGACTCGAAATCAGTAAAAATCGGTTTTGATTTTGAGTTGTTTTTCTATTGCGACATTGCCCACTGCGCCTGGTATAATGATCTGGTATATTGACAAGTACCTGTTCCACAATCGCTAAATAACAGACAGGCTTACGTTGACGTTTCTTGAAACTTGTCGAAGGCTTTCGCCATTTTCAATTAATGTTATAGCAGGAAAAACTTCCACATCTCGTTGAGATGCCTCATTATTACTTAAGGGATCGTATATTAATCACGTGATGTTTTTTAGCAACTTTTCAGCAGCTATATATCTGTCTCTCTCAGAGTCAATGCCACTACACGGCGTATGCTCATAACAGTGCTTCGGACCAACCACTACTACGCAAATTAAAGAAAAAAATAATTTAACAATAAGTGGCGAAACATATTATATGTTGAATTGTCTGTGTGGACCTAATAACATTTACATTAATGCTTATAAAAATGAATCCTTTTAATTTCCGTACGACAAAAAAAATGTTGGCCCCAAATATGCCACCCTTGGCTTCTGCCTACTCAGCCTACTGGTA
The DNA here is from genome assembly GCA_944588485.1 of Phosphuga atrata. Classification (NCBI taxonomy): domain Eukaryota; kingdom Metazoa; phylum Arthropoda; class Insecta; order Coleoptera; family Silphidae; genus Phosphuga; species Phosphuga atrata. Next base: position 47,124,898 of record OX155904.1, read on the forward strand.
AATCCAGCACTGTCTCCTAGTTTAGACATTGTTTTGAGACAAAACATACGCGGCAACGATTTACTGGGACTGGCAGCGAGTCGCGCGCCGCTTTTCGGTTTAAAAATCGCGCAATCAACGAAAAAATAAATACTCCTCATATCTCACTACACAAGCCTCTTGGCTTGTGCGGACCTTGAGAGAAGTCCAAAGAACCTCCCTTCATCCTTGTCTAGCCAACAGTGTAGTTGAGAATGGGGAGGATGTGATACAGTAAGAGCGAAAAGCTAGTTGTATTGAGTTGTATCAAGAAAGAGAGTGAGATCGTTCAATCGGTGAGCATATTATAAAACGAAGTTTATATATTTTAATGAAAGTTGTTTTCAAAAAGACAATGGTAAAATACTGTTGTATTTGCAAGGAAAAATGGACGTCGGACGTCCATTTTTGGGTCCATTTTTTTGGACTTTTTGGACTGTACTAGATGAAGACAGAGCGATACGAAAGATACCTCGTGATGCCTCTCTAGGTCCGCACAAGCCAAGAGGCAGCGCTCGTTCCAGTTAGTATATATTTCAGTGGTGCTCATAGATATAGGCAACCCAATGTACGCAGCAAGACACAGGGGTTGGGAAAATAAATTTGAAGGGGGTATATAAAAATTGTTTAAAATTGTTTAAACTATTGATTTTTTTTTTTGTTATTTGGGATCGAGACGTCCGTGGTCCGCGGTACGTGGTCTTGATCGATTTGCTTCTAATATAACCTAATCTAACCATCCATTTTGTTAAAATCTCTAGCTACGGTAGCGTTTTTTACGCGCCACTGGAAGTTTTATGTCAATTTCCGTTAGTTTGAATTGTGGCACGGGGGCGCTGAACGTATGAGCACTCTTACCGCAGTTCAGCCAGAAATTTAAATAATCTTGTATTGAAGGTGTGTGAGCATGGAAAAGCAAACGGACTCTGTTTAGCTTGTATGAAGAAGGGAAACAAATTCAACAAACAAATACAAATTCGAGTTCGAGGAATCCCAAAGCATTTTATTGAAGGGAATAAAAGGAGACAATTGGTAAAAGTCTGTGTGTTGTTATTTTTATCAATATAAAAATAAATGTTGTTTTGTCTTTGGGATAAAGATTGAAGAAGATTTAAATGAGGAAGATTTGAGGGTAATAACAGAGAATGAGGTATTAATGGAACAGATTTTGAGTGATAATGTATTGATGGTTGCAACAGAGAATGGGGTTATTAAAGGAAGAGATTTTTGGACGATGATTTATCGGTAGTTGCAACAGAGTATGGGGTATTAAAGGAAGAGATTTTGGACGATGATGTATCGGTGGTTATAACAGACTATGGGGTGTTAAGGGAAGAGATTTTGGACAATGATGTATCGGTGGTTGCGACAAAGTATGGGGTATCTAATCAAGAGATTTTGGACGATGATGTATCAGTGGATGCAACAGAATATGGGGTGTTAAAGGAAGAGATTTTGGACGATGATGTATTGGTGGTTGCAACAGAGTATGGGGTGTTAAAGGAAGAGATTTTAGACGATGATGTATCGGTGGTTGCAACAAAGAATGGGGTATTAAATGAAGAGATTTCGGACAATGAAATTCGCCAAATTGCTGAAAATACAGTGAGCAATTTGTGGCACAACATATCACATCCGCGATATGAAAAGCAATACGGTAAATTTCGAGTGGTATAATGACAATAATATAACGGTTGTATCAGAAAATGTTTTACTCGTTTACTTCGAATTACAACGTGGGAAGTACAAACCTACAAGTTTATGGGTGATATATTCTATGCTGAAGTCCTGTTTAAGTAAGTATACCTAAGGATGTAGACATATCAAAATACAACAAATTATAGGCTTTATTGAAACGTATATCGCGGGACTATGCACCTAAAAGGACAAAGATTTTAGAAGAAGATATTCAAAATTTATATGGAACGCAGATGACGTTTTACCTGTCTATGAAGGTGGGTGAATTTGTATGTATATTGCAGCTTTGTATGTAATGGTATTCATAGATCGTCTTGATAATGAGTTACAATGGTGCGCTTCGCAGTAAGGAAATAATGGACCTATCCGTCGACGACATAGAATATAGATCGGATTCCATCGTCGTGTATATTTCTAAAACGAAACGAAATATTCCAAGAATGTTCACAATTACAGATACCCATTGGATTTACTTAATTAAAAAATATGATAACTTACGTCCTAATGATATAAACCATAAGACATTTTTCCTAACTTATCGTAACGGTCATTGTATTTATAATCCAATGGGTACCAATTTTCTGGGGAAAATATCAAAAAACATTGCGACATTTCTTAAATTACCGAACCCCGAACTGTATAGTAGTTTATAAGTAGTTTCACACATTTGGCCAACCCTGATTGTTGAGAATAAAAAAAACTTGGTGTTGGTGTCAACTTACCTGGATGTTCTTCTACAATAGTCGCGCTATATATAAAGTCCCTGGTGTGAGTATTACTGCTCAAGAAAAATCAATGTCAAGTACATGTCAATATAAATGTTTTTAATAACTTTACCATTGAAGAACAGATTTTTTTATAACCCTGAGCACCCTGGGACCACATGTAGCATTTACATTCAGGGTGTAAGTTTCATTAAATTTACTTACATTTAATTAAATGTTTAATTAAATGTTTGGTGGGTAAGGGGTGACGGCAATAATCACCAAGTAAGTCCGACCCAAATGTCAACCTCTCCTGCACGCGGTGCCCGCTGCTAGATAACGAACGAGGCTCTGGCGACCGAGTCATGGCGGTATAACCATTCCAACGAGAATAAAGAAAATGTATTCTCACAACAGCCCCAGAACGGCGGACCGAAGTGCTACCGGGATAAGTAGCAAGCATTAACTAGCCAACAGCTATGGGTGGAAGAGTTAGAAAATGTTAGGGCACTCTTTTGTACCTGTCAAGAGTTGAGAAACCAATTCTGAAGGCGGATGAACTGCTGAAGCGGTCAACGGCATAAGAATGCAAAAACCAAGGAGAAGGTCTAGATCTCTAGAATCACCATTATGACGATGAAATTCACAGCAAATTATTCCGGAGTAAAAAGTCTCCCAATCGGATCTCCGGGGGAGGCGGTTTTGAATGAGGTCGTGGAAAAAAGAGTGTCATTGAGATCAGACACGTTAAGAGTAGGTACATGGAATGCAAGAAGTCTATACTCGCCAGGAAGATTAGACAACATAGTACTTGAGATGAAAAGACTAAAAGTGGACTTACTTGGGGTAAGCGATGTAAGATGGGCAGGAATAGGCTCGATAAATACAGATAATGGAATGCTATACTACTCAGGAAACAATGACCCAAAACATCAGTACGGAGTAGGAATAATCCTAAACAAAAAGTTAAACAGGTCAGTTACAAACTTTACTCCCTATTCAGATAGAGTAGTAATGATACAATTAAAGACAAATACTGGAATTATGAACGTGATCCAAATATACGCACCAACTACAGATAAAGAAGATGAGGAAGTTGAAGAATTCTATACACAACTAAATGCAGTACTAAGAAGTATAAATCGTTGCGAAGTGACCATAGTGATGGGCGATTTTAACGCCAAGGTAGGAAAAACAAAGGTAATTGGCTGCACTGGTGAATTTGGCCTCGGGGATCGGAACGAGCGCGGTGACCGTCTGATTCAGTTCTGTCAAGATGAGAATTTTATAATCACCAACACACTCTTTCAGCTCCCTAAAAGAAGGCTGTATACCTGGACATCTCCAGCCCATACAAAGGAGAAAATCATACGAAATCAAATAGATTATGTGCTCATCAGAAATAGATATAAAAATGCCGTAAAAGCAGTGAGAACTTACCCTGGAGCTGACATCCACTCAGATCACAATCCTGTAATAGCAAAGGTACAAGTTAAACTAAAGAAGATCATAAAGAAACAGAACAACAACATAGATATTCAACTTCTTAAGGATAAAAAGATACACGAAGTTGTAGTTGACCAGATAAAGCAAAATGTAACAACAGCAATGAAAGAAAATGAACTACATCAAGATGTCGACATAAGATGGAATCGAGCTCAAACAGTTCTGACAGCAGTAGTGAAAGAAAACCTAACTAGGAAAGCAACAAAAAGGAAATATTGGATGACTAAGAAAATCATAGAGCTCATGGATGATCGCCGGACCCATAAGAACCAAAATGAAAAACAGTATAAAATCTTACATAAAACGATTCAAACAGAAATAAAAAAGGCAAAATCAGAGTGGATCTCTAAACAATGTGAAGAAATAGAAATGCACGAAAGAAACTATGACAGCTTTCATATGCACAAAAAAATCAAAGAGATGACAGGAGCTAGAAAAACCTTCCAAGCTAACCATGTGATCAAGAGCGCAGATGGCCGCATAATAACAGATGTGAAAGAAAAAGTAACGAGATGGGAAACCTACGTGCGGGAACTCTTTAATGATGAAAGACCAACACAAGTACCAATATGAGTAGAAGACGAAGAACCTAAAATAATGAAACATGAACTCGAATATGCCTCAACAGTATGAAGCCAAGAAAGGCTACGGGGCCGGATCAAATACCAGCTGAGATATTAAAATTATTCGATGAACACCTAATAGATAGTCTCCTAGACCTGTTTAACACAATATATGACACAGGCATCATACCGAAACAATGGCTTTTATCGACATTTGTATTGATCCCTAAAAAAGCAAATGCTAGAGAGTGCACAGATTATAGGACTATTGCACTTATGAGCCATGCACTAAAAATCTTTCTAAAAATCATCCATAAAAGAATTTATCGAAAACTATAAGAGGACATAAGTGATAGCCAATTTGAATTTAGAGAAGGGCTTGGAACGAGAGAAGCACTCTTCGGAATAAATATTCTTTTTCAAAGATGCCTAGACATAAATCAAGACCTGTTTGTGTGCTTCATCGATTTCCAAAAGGCTTTCGATAAAGTTCAGCATGACAAATTACAACAACTAATACTTAGAAAGAATTTAGACCGGAAAGACGTCAGGATAATTACCAATCTATATTGGGGACAAAGTGCAGTTGTAAAAATCGAAAATGAACTGACAGACGAAATAGAAATACGCCGCGGAGTTAGACAAGGCTGCATCCTATCCCCGCTATTATTCAACATATACAGTGAAGCTATATTTGAAGAAGCTTTGTTAGGAGAACCAATAGGTATAAACATAAACGGAGAGGTAATAAATAACATCAGATATGCCGACGATACGGTATTATTGGCAGGTAGCGAAGCAGAACTACAACACATACTCGAAAGAGTAAACCACCAATGTGAAGCTTATGGACTTCAAATGAATCTCTCAAAAACTAAGTGTATGGTAGTTTCTAAGGCACATAACCAACAAGTGCAACTAAATATCAACAATACCATAATTGAAAGAGTAGATTCCTACAAATATCTTGGAACCGTGCTAGACAAAACAAGCGACCAGGCAGGTGAGATACGAAGAAGGGTGGAGATAGCAAGATCAGCGTTTATGAAAATGAAAAAGTTTATTTGTAACAGAGACACTAATATTGAATTACGAATTAGAATACTACGCTGTTATGTGTTCTCTACCCTGCTATACGGAGTTGAAGCCTGGACCCTAAAGAAACCTGAACTAAAACGGTTGGAAGCGTTCGAGATGTGGTGTTATCGCAGAATGTTTCGAATATCCTGGAAAGATAAAGTCACCAACAAACAGGTACTTGAAAAGGTAAAAAAAGAATGCGAAGTCGTGCTGACCATTAAGAAAAGGAAACTAGAGTATCTAGGCCATGTCATGAGAGGCCCCAAATATAGTCTTCTAAGACTTATTATGCAGGGAAAAATTAAAGGAACCAGGAGTATTGGTAGGCGTAGAGTATCCTGGCTGAAGAACCTGCGCGAGTGGTTCAGCTGTAGCAGCACGGAACTGTTCAGAGCAGCGGTGAACAGGATAAGAATAGTCATGATGGTGTCCAACCTCCGGTAGGAGAAGGACTGCAAGAAGAAGAATTAAATGTTAAATTTGTTAGTGTCTGCTATCGTAGTATATGGTAGCTGGGATTAGGGGCTGTTTAGATTGATTCCCTCTTCCCAGCTTCTTTTTGGGATAAGATCTTGTTGATCATTCCGTTTATAGTGTCCCAGTCTTCTTGTGATAGTAGCATTTGTGTAATAGTGTTCTTTGGATATAGGTTGTCTATTCCTACATCCTTGCATTCTTTGCCCTATCTCGGGCAATCGTATAACGTATGGATTACGTAGTCTATTTGTCCGCAGTATATACAGTCTGGATCTGATGCCCTCCCGATGATGTGAAGGAATTCCTTAAAGCACCCATGGCCTGTGAGTATTTGAGTTAGCTGGTAGTTTATTTCCCCATGTATTTGATGTTTGGTTTAGGTATGATTTCTGAATCCAGTACTTGGAAGGAAATGTGTACCAGTTTTCTATATCCCGTCAACATAACTGCTTCCGTCTTTTGCGTATGCGCCGTGATTTTGACCCCATCCAGCAGACAATTTGTTTGATTGCTTGATTGCTCATTTCCAGACAGACAAAACCAATTTTGATTTTCTGTACTCTCTTAAATAAATAATTAAATAAACTTTTGAATTACAGATAGACGAATTCACTCATTTTTAAGCACGATTTGGAGACACCACACACGATTATAATAATGGCATCCTTCACAACACTATATACAATAATTTACTTAATGTGTTTTACGCATTTCGGTGTGCCAGTAGATAAAAGTCAAATTATTGTTTATAGTTTTAATACGTCTAGTGGTGTGGGTCTCTATATTCAATTATAAATGTTTCATTTAAAAAGTAGGATCAGGGTTGTCGAATGCGTGACCCGCATCAACGCTTGCGCATCAACATTGTGTTATATGCTCCATATAACGTACTTATACAATAACCTATAACACGTGGATGGTTTTTACATACTCACTGGTTTTGTTATTTACAAATTATTGTTTATTTATTGCTCTGTGTTTGAAAATAATATGAAATATTTTGAAAAACAGTAAGTATCGTCCAGTAAGTACTTACGTGACTTACTACGCCCAAAACAAGGATAGAGGGACCCGTTGTAATTCGTTCTCATTTTATCGAACCGTGCCGTCTTCTTACACGGTAGTCCCATTGCTACCTTGGTCTATTCTTATATGTCTATGCTTCCAATGCGACTCAAATCAAAACCGACATTTTTTTAATTAATTCATTTCAACGGAATAATAAACCAATGAAGAAATTTCGTAAACTTTTATTTACATTTTTTTTTTTCACTAAAAACACAATTTATAATATATACATAAAGTACAATGTTAGGAAGGAGTGAGTAACAGGCTCACGAGTAATCGGAGGCCAATAACAACCCAACACCTTAGATATTGCAATACACAGAAAAGATATCCAACAATGACCGACAGAAACAAATGATTAGAGGCTTATTTCACCCAGAGCAGTGGTGTGTAATTTAAGGAAGTGCTTCAGGCTAAGAGGGGAACTATTGAAAATATCAGGACAGTCTGAAAGGAAGCGTTGGTTTAGGTAATTGTATTGCGCTGAGAGACGTGTGAGGGGAGAATGTTTCGCTGAGTTCGTATGGAAACGCGTCAGACGGTAGGTTCGGGGTATGCGGGAAATTATTGTGGGACAGTTAAGATTTAAACGGGACAGTAGGTAGGGACAATCAATTCGATTGTTTTGTAATTTAACACTTATGTCAATACCCGGGTACCCTTTTGCATGTTCTTACTTACATATCTTTTTTATTTAACGAAAAATCATCAACTCCTTTCAGATCCTCGTTACTTGAGTCTATTGACATCGATTCATATACATAAATAATAAAATGTGCCAAAAAATATATAAACTTTTTGGACTTAAAGTCAAATACCCCGTTGTTCAATACCCGGGGTACCCGGGTACCCATATATGAATAAATAATTATTTCTTATTTCTAGGGCTAAAAAATATTACTTAATATATAAATAAACGGATTTATTTAACTTTGAATTAATTTTATTATAAAACTTATTATAAGTTATACATAAAATATTTTTATATTCAATTTATTATTGGCAACATGCGTTACATTTTACAATTGCTTTTGAATGTTCATCGCAAACTGGTTTGTTACATTCTTTACATGATTTTCGCGTTTTTTCTCCGTTTAGATCCTGGTAACAAAAATGACATGATCCTACAACAATTTTTCGTCCAGTGAAATCTGTCTGTTCAGTAGATCCGCCTGGCTCACTTGATGTTGTTGCCCTGCTTGTAGGATCTATTGGTTTTCCATATATACTTTCTATGGCAATCCTAGTAGTGAAATTTCTCATAATTCGCATATTTTGAGATCGTTCTTGAATAGCTGTCATACATAATTCTTCACTTAATTTTCGTAAAAATACGTTATTTAGATGATAAATGGTATAGCTCGCAAGACTGGCGATATCCAAAATATTTTAAAAAAATGCGAGAGGTCATCGGTTAGTCATTCTGTGGATTGTGTAACGGCCCAACATCTTATCCATTATATCCACACCAATTTCTGTTTTATTATAATACTGAACAATTTCTGGTTTCTTTTTTTGTCTTCGCTGCGCTGAGTGCATCGTAGATAGAAGTATAACAACTTTCTTTCTTTTAGGAACATAAGAGCATAAAGTAACATTTTCATGAAACCCAAATAGAGAAGGGAATTCTTCACGATCTTTAGATGCTAGAATGTCTACTAGAATGTATTTTTTTTTTTCAATGTTCCTACAATTGTTAGGTTCCATACAGTAAATGCTTTGCTAAAGGTATAGTAGTAAAAAAATTATCCATTGTAATATTTCTTCCGGATCCTTTATATTTTGCAGCTAAATCTTTTACTCTCTTCCACTCTTTCGCCTTGATTTTTTTCACATCCAGTTGTTATTTTGCCAGTGTAAATTTGACCTATCAATGGATATGAATTTTTGGCGTCGCTTATCCACCATATTTTGATCCCATACTTTGCCCACCCGGCGGTTTTATTCATAGAAATAGGGTTTTTCGGGTAGTGGAATACTCTAAGGGTAATCCCGAGATGTAATGTGAAAGTCTCCGGGTATTAAAATCATTTTATTGAATGAAAAACCCATGCGGGTACACGGGTACCCGGGTATTGAACAACGTAGTAATGACTGGGTATTGACATAAGTGTTTAATAAAAATAACATATCGTGCTCAGTACGCCTGACATGTAATGGGGTAATACATGGTATCTCAGAGGACGGAAACCTACGCGATAGAAAATTAATGAATTTTCGTTGGATTTTTTCGCGACGTTGCGTGTATACATTATATTGAGGGGACCAAACACAGGATGCAAATTCCAGTATCGACCTGATCATGGTGTAGTAGAGGGTAAGGTAGACGTTTATCGAACGGAAACTCGCAGTAGGCCTGATTATAAATCCTCGTTATCTGTTGGCTTTTTTATAATAGCGTCTATATGTTCAGAGAAACATAACTTCTCATCAAATAAAATGCCCAGTTCCTTAATCGAGATAAGCCCCTAAATTGCAGTACCACAAAAGCCATAGCTGTGTGCGAGGTGTCTTTTTTCTGGTATAAGATATCACCGAGCACTTTCCACTGTTTGGACGAAGTTTGTTTTTAGAGCAGTACGTCGCGAACTTATCCAGATCTGCTTGCAAACGATTTGCATCGTTGGTATTGCGTATTTTAAGATCTTTATATCGTCAGCATAGATAAGAAGCCTAGAGTTCTCAAGGTAGGCGACAACATCGTTTATGTATATTATAAAGAGCAAGGGTCCTAGATGAGAGCCTTGGGGGACACCTGACGACACAGCGCAACTCTTTGAAGTATACCCATCAAGTGTAACCGCCTGTGAGCGACCTGACAGGTAGGAACTAAACCAGTTCAACAGATTTATGTGTAAGTTGCTCAACTTTAAGGAGCAGTATCTGATGATCTATGCCATCAAAGGCTTTGCTAAGATCTGTAAAGATAACATCAACTTGCGCTCCGTCGTCCATAGTCGTCAGAATATAGTCTGTGAAACACAGCACATTCGTTTCGATCGACCTCTGCTTCATAAAACCATGCTGTTCAAGGGCGATATAGGGATTCATGTGAAAAATAATCCTGTTATAAACAAGTTTCTCTAGGATTTTGTTGAAAACGCATAATTTAGATACTGGTCGATAGTTCGCTAGCAAATTCTTACTACCCGTTTTGTAGATGGGAATTACGTGGACTTTTTTCCATAGTGTTGGATAGGAACCCGAGCGCAGAGACTGATTAAAGATCAACGTTAACGGAGTGCAAAGGGAGCGGTCAGCGTGACGAAGTGGGCCGGAATTCCATCGGGTCCGGAACCTTTCTTCGCATCGATTTTAGTGAGTACGCTGAGTACTTCAGTCTCGTCGATGCTCAGCTTCAGCTCAGGTTTGGTTTTTAGGTGCGTGAAAACTCATTTTACTAATCGATGGATCAGATATGTGTGCTTTCGAGAATGCCGACGAGAAAAGTTCACTAAAGCTATTACAGATTTGTGTCGTACCTACGACAAAGCCGAATTCTGTTTTTAACTTTAAGGGAATATCAGAGGACCCACGTTTGATTTTTATATGAGTCCACAGTCTCTTAGGGTCTTGGGTAATACTCTTTTCCATGGTAGAGATGTAGTTTCTGTAACAGGCTCTGGAGATAGATTTTACCTTTTTACGTAGTATGCTAAATTGGATAAGTTTGTCCTGGTTGTTGCTCTTTTTGTAAGCTTGGTGAACTTTACACCAGTTTTTACACCAAGTTCGATTAGTTCCGTCGAATACCACGCAGGGTAGCAGGTAGGTTTATGTCTTCTTAATTGCACATGGGTGTCAATATTAAGGTTCAGAGTTTTATAAAATTGACTGACGAGTCGAGTTCCCGTTGCATATATCATCTACTTAGTGCATTATTGATTAAATTATAGTTAGCTCTATAGAAATTGCGCATCTTAGTGAGAATAGCCTGATTTAGAACGGGTCTAATAGCGATAGATATGAGGAACTCGAGTGGGGGGGTGATACATGTCCACCCTACTAATTGGTAGACTTTCTCTCACAATAATTACTTCGTCCAGATTTGATAGGAGAAGGTCAAGGATTTTAGATCTGTTGTTAACGATGGTGTTAACCTGCGTTAATCCGCAGAAGTTTATGGAGTCCATAAATAAGCTGGATAGTCTGTCACAAGTAGCGACAGCTGCCGCTTCTGATGAAGAAGTCTAGAATGTCCACCTAATTTTGGGGAAATTGAAGTCACCGCATATAAGTAACAGATAATTACTGAAACTACAGCATATCTGCCCAAGCCTGGTAAGAAATAGTTCTAACGAGGTATTTTGAGATGGGATATAGACGCAGCATACATTCAGGCTTTTTTGTTATCTAGTGGTATGTTGATCCAAATGTCCTCTGCGTCGGTCTGCCAGTCCTCATTAATAGTACTCACATTAGATGTTTTTTTGCGGCAATAAGGACACCACCGCCGTCAGTTTTACGGCAAGTTCCCAATTTCTGTCCCGGCGAAAAACGCAGTAGTTATTATCGAAAAGTTCACTGCTATTGATGTCTGAATGCAGCCAGATTTCAGAAACATAGGATGTTATAATTAAAGGTAGATTAGTTAACAAACACGTCCTGGGTTTTCGTCCTGAGTCCTCTAAGATTTTGATAGAAAATTTTTATGTCAGATATTGCAGATAGAGTGGCGAGTGGTAGGATTGGATGCAAACATAACGACTATATAAACAATACGTTCGTTGAGAGGGAGTGGTAAGACGCAGATAGGATACAAGATGCACCTCAATCCCAAAACGTGATATTTCTAAACACAATAATATCTTAAATAAACCGATGGACATGTTAGGTGCAATTGGTTAACATGATCTACCCACAGAAAGATAAAATTGTTAAGATAAAAATTCATAGAATGTTGTTTGGATAATAGTCTACAGCTGCTTGTCGCGTGGAGGAGGTGGTTTTTGAAGGAGTCTTTCTCTTTCCCATTCAACGCCCTTTTTCGTCACCCATGGGTTCGTAGTTCCATGTTCGGTCTCAGAGCTCTCCTACGACATTGTGGGGGAACGATCTGGAAGGGCACCTCGTTTCCTTTTTTCTGTCTCTGCGAACTTAGGGGGCTTGAACGGCGAATTGATGCCACCGTCCGTCGCTTCAGCGTCGCGCCGGGGAGAAGCAACCGGGTTCCGTCGTTTTCCGCACCTGCGTACTGATGGCTTCGGAGTCCGGAGTTGCTTGAACTGTTGTTGCAGATTTTAATTCGTTTAACTGAACGGCCAATAGTTCCTTAATGGTACTCATAATCGCAGGGATTAATGCAGCGGCAAGTTTATTCACATCTAGCTGTTGGGGTTTCGTCACAGCTGTTGCTTTAGCGTATGTTGTTTTCCCAAAGAGAACATTTATCACCAGCTTTCTTCTTGCCTCATTATACGTTAGTTTCTCCAGGGTCCTCAGCTTCTGAATAGCAAATTCTTTATACTTTGGTCAGATCTTAGAGTTTGCAAAATGTTGACCCTCACAGTTGACACATATTGGAGTATACAAGATGACCTTTCATGGGGGGACTTTCCGCAGAAGCAGACAGGTTCACTCGAGCAACGGGCGGCACTTTGTCCAAACTTTTGGCAACGGTAGCATCTAGTCGCGTTCGGGATATACTCTCGGACTTCTAGGTTGTAAAAGGCTACTTTTATTTTCTTTGGAAGAGTGGGTGTGTTGAATGTCAAAATTAGTGAAGGAGTATCCTTTAATTCCCCATCTCTCTTGTTTTTAATCCTTTTAACTTCACATACGTCTTATGTGGGGCTATATCAATTTGAAAGTCGCAGAAATTCTTAACCAGCATAAGTTTCTGAGACTGTTTATTCGACTTACATTCTATAAGTAGACCTTCTCTTATCTTTAATAATATCTATAATTACACTCTCCTATTAAATTGAATAAGCTCTTGTTAATTTTAAAAGGATTAATTTTGTCAAAATTTGATGCATCCTTGTTTTTGATAATCAGGTACCGGGACGGAGTTACCGTCAACTGACTGTCAAGGTTTCCCGTATTTAAAGAGTTCGGGTTCTCTTTTACTTGTGTTTTTTTTGGGTTCAGCCGTGCGAGCCGCGGTTTTAGCTACCTTTAACCAGAGGGCACCAAGTGTTCTGAAATCATACCAACATCAAAGCCGATAAGAATATTTATATTCGCTACGAGGCGAAAAATAAAAGTGTCCTTTAACGGCACCTAGCGCACAGCAATAATTACCGCACAGTAAAGAACAAATCGAGTATTTTTTCTCTAATGTCTAATATAAAGATAGTCTGCACAAATATAGATAGATGCAGACATATTAAGATAGTCTTATAATCTAGAATAAACTGGAACACCCGCACACATCTGCCACACACGACTTGACGAGCACAACGACATTTTATTTTTTAATCCCCGACACAAAAAGAGGAGTGTTATAAGTCTGACGTGTCTGTCTGTCAGTCTGTTCCGATATGTGGCTGTTTATGAAATCGTAGCTCCTAAATGAATGTACCGATTTTGATGCGGTTTTTTTTAAGCTGACGTGAACGAGGAGGCTCTTGGCTATAATCTGTTTATGCGTTCGACGACCATCAACTCATTTCTCACTTGACAAAATTAATTTGCAACCAATTTGACAGAAGTGTTTGTCTAGTTCCGTATATCCAAACTTGTGTTTGAAAGCTGACGTGATCCAGAAGGTTCTTAGCTATAGTTTATGGAGATCTGCTCATGCATTTGATGATCATCAGCTCATTTCCTACTTGACAAAACTTAATCTTTTTTTTTAAACAATCCCCAAAAATCACGTATTTGCGAACGAAATTTCAAAGAGGTAACATTAAACACATATTTACAAATTATAAAAAACGCGGTTACGCTCTATTAATAGGAAGGTTATGTTAGTTTAAAAAAAAACTAACCTAACCTACTTTTAATTTGGTTAAAAGGGGAATAGAGAAATTTTACTATAACTGCTAACCTGGCAAGCTTTGCCTGAGCCACTAAATCGTCACAAGCGTAAAAACATTCATTGAAGGTGAATACATAACAAATTATTTTATAAATAACAATTATTTCTAAACTATGTTGATGAGTTAGCTATGAAATTCTGGCATGTGCCAGAGTTTTAATTTTGCTCCTCCCGAAAAAAGGGCAAAAAGAGATAATAATAATGCCAACCACAGCAAAATACTCCGCCTGTGATGGGGATGAGTGAACTGAGTAGCTCTGAGACATCACTGCCGGTCCCAAGCCCGGACAAAGGAGGAAGGCTAAGCGTAGGGCCAACAACCCTACCTTGTAATAAGCGACCTTGTTATGAAAACAAACGAGACGTCTCGGAATAGGACAGATGTACGAAGACGACCACGGCAAAGAAAAAAGGACTTGAATATTGGAACCCTGAATGAGTTAAGCTGGTACAGGCCTGCAGTAGCGACAAAAACTACTTAGTAGAACTACTTGAAAAGATTGGCATGGATATCACAGCTGTTCAGGAAATTAGATGGGCAGGTACCGGAAACCAGCAAATCAGTAGTATTTTACAGTGGAAACCCCAACAATCAACATGAATTTGGAACAGGTTTTGTCATACGGGAGAACATGTTGGACTCGGTCATATAATTTAAACTAGTGAATGAACGAATTTGCTACATAAGACTTAGAGGAAAACTCCACAACATTTCGATGATATCTGTACATGCACCAACCGAAGAGAAGGATGAGTTAAGTAAGGATGTCTTTTATGACCGGCTGGAGACGTTTCTGCCAACGTTGCCTAAACAGGACGCGACAGTTCTTATGGGAGATTTTAATGCAAAAATAGGAAGAGAAGATGCATTCAAACCCAACATCGGTAAACATAGCCTACACGAACACTGCAATGATAACGGACTCAAACTAGTAGATTTCGCAACATCAAATAATCTTCTCATTAAATCAACGATGTTTGATCATAAAAATATACATAAACAGAGACTGAGACTCAAATGAGCAAAGTAGCGAGAAATCAGATCGACCATGTTATAATAAATGCAAGACGTGATAGTAGTATTACCGACGTTAGGAGTCTACGAGGTCTGGATGCAGACAGCGACCATTTTTTGATTAGAGCTAAATTTAGAGAAAGAATCCCTAAGCAGAAGAACAACAAGCCTGAAAAGTTTCCGAGGTGGAACACCGAGAAGTTCAAAGACACCAAAAAAGTAATTGAATATCAAGCATCTCTGAAGAATACACTGGAATCCATAACAAATAAAAATAATGCCGACGCAATGTTGGAAACAATGAATAATACAATCACACATAGTATCCAGAACATCGTAGGAGAAAAAAAGAATACAAAAAAGAAGAACTGGTTTGATTACGTTTGATGACTGCGAAGAGCCTTAAAGCAAAGAAGCCAGGCTCGACAACGAATGCTGCAAGATCCAAACGAGCAAAATACCCAGAAATACAGAGAGCTCAGAAAAAAACAAGAAAGACAATAAAAGCCAAAAATGGCTATTCTTGAAGAACTAGAGTCAAA